>CM042694.1:357258974-357858974 GCA_023614405.1 Avena insularis
GGAGGGCCTGAAGCGAGATGGGCTGGGCGAGGTGGTTCGCTCGACGGCGGCACCGCGAAGTTGCTCGACTGAACGATCCGACGATACAATAAGCTAGGGAAACCGAGAGGATGTCTAGGAGGTAGAATTGCTCACCAGCGACCAAACGGTGCTGACAAGTATGCTCGAGGTTGTCTGGATCACCGGCGAGACTCGGGGGTGGTCGGCTCGGTCTTGACACGGACATGGTGGCGCATAGCTTGCTCCGGCAAGCTCCGGCGTTGGCTGTGGTGCTGGGAGACATGGAAGACGACGACGTCCACTACACCAACTCCAACAACTGGCTTACATGGCTCCAACCGCCTCCCCTTGATCTGGCCGGAGCTAGGGTTGGAAGGTCATGGAGGTGGCCAAGGGCTGGTTTGCTTGGGCAGGAGGTTGGTTCCCTCCTAGATCTTGATCTAGGAGTGGTTGGGGGTTGCGGATGGGGTTTGCCAGCTCTACTGCTAGCTTTATGCAAAAGTAGGGAAGAACACGAGCAAGGCGATGGCGCTATTTTCGTGAGGTGGTGTTCTCGTGAGCAAGGAGAGGAACAACATGTCTGGCCGGTAGGGTAGGGTGGTGATGGGCCTAGGCTGTAGGGGAGGGGTGCGACACGGGTTTGGGTTGGCGAGGCTCAGCTGCCACTTGACGCGAACCAGGAAGGGAGCCCGGGTGGCCGCCGGGTTGGGTTGAGTCGTCTAGGTCCTAGATAGAGGGGGTGCTGTTTAGGTGTAGCTAGGTTCAAGCAAAGAGAGAGAGATTGGTTAGGTTTAGGAGTTTAGCTAGTTTAGCTTATGGTCAAGCTACGGAAGTTTGATCTAGCTAGGTTTAAGAGAGAGAGAGAGAGAGAGAGAGAGAGAGAGAGAGAGCTAGATGGGAAGAACTAGGTGTAGATGAAGTTTAGGTTTTAGAATACAAGGTTTGGTTGTTTCACAAACCAAAACCTAGCTCCAAAGATTTGATATACCAACAGTAAGAGAAATAGAAAAGAAGGAGTCTTATATTGCATGTGCCATGCATGATAGAAGGGCTAGACTAGGTCATGTGGTTATAACTTGGCCTCCTTTTGATTGAATCCAAATTCAAACAAAACCACAACAATATCCACCAAGATTCACAAGAATTCAATGGAAGGAGAAAAGATGCAAGTGTTGCATGGGCCATGCATATGGTATATATGCCATCACTAGTAGTGAAAACTGTAGGGGTTCTGCGCATGAAAACAATAAATTTTTACCCTATGCCCCTGAACCCATGATGCTGCCAGGACCTATCTATTAGTAATGCAGTAATGAGAGGGGATTTTCGCGAACTTACCCTTGAAGAACAAAAAGCATTGTCAACACTCAGGAGAGCGTGGTTGATGTAGACGAGCCGAAGCCAACCTCAAGGTCGTGATTAAGTCCTTGCGCTCCTGTGGCTCCAACGACTTGAGTGCCTCAAGTGTGACACCTCGCAGAGAGTTACACACGTCCGGTGCCTGACAATGACTCCCGCTTCCCCGATCGAGCAGCAGTTGTGGAAGTAGAGCTCCTGGATCCGAATCCCGCAGCGCGACAGCGCTCCACGGTGAAGATGTCTCTTGTTCGCGCAGTCCGAACTTGGGACCACAGTCACGAGAGAGAGAGAGAGAGAGAGAGAGAGAGAGAGAGAGAGAGAGAGAGAGAGAGAGAGAGAGAGAGAGAATATCAATTGGAGGTCTTCCCAAAAGTGAGAAGACCTTTATTCAATATTGTGTGTATTTATCTGGCCAAATACCCCCATTATATATAGGGGGGAGGGGGTACACCCTCCCTCAAAGTCCTGGGGTGGGACTAATCATGGGGAAGGGGTGGGGAGGCGCGCCAGCCAGCCCCCACCATGGGCCCCACGTGGGGCAGGCCCATTAGGGACGTCGGCCACCCCCTAGGCCCCTCCTAGCGGCGTGGTCCCCTCTTGGGCCCTTTCCCCTCCGGGAACTGGCCCATTTAATTGATTTTCTCTTTTATTAAATAATTATGAATAAATGATTAAATAAATATTTAACATTCATTCACATATTATTCAATCTCCGTGGCTATGGGATACCTTCCACCTCCACTCCGGACATCCTCCGGACTTACCAAAACCCTTCCAGTTTTCTCTCTACTATTCTTCGGCGATTCTTCTGATCCTACAAACACTCTCTAAGCATCATCAAACCCTTAAGTGTGATACCCTACGGTTTGGGAACACTCCAGACATGGTCGGGACACTGTCGGACCAATGATCGATAGAGGGACCTGGATGGCCATGTGACCCCTATGCGTTCCACGAAGATCTTTCGTCGTTTGAACCGGGACAGTCGTGTCTTATTCCCTTTGTCTCTCGATACTTGCATTGCCCGAGATCTGATCAATGACATCACCATGTCGTGTTCAATCTCGTTACCGAATAATGCTACTTGACTCGTTCCGACAAGTGATATCCCTATGATCAAATCACACGTTGCGTAGCTATTGGATATAACTTCTCCGAGTGGGCCCTTGAGTATCTTTCCGTCACGTGGACGGACAAATCCCGCTCTTGACATATATTGCCTCTATGGTTTCCTCCGAGTACCTGAACACACCTTTATTGCCACAGTATTACCAGATGACGTTTGATGCTATCTAAGCACTCTCGGGAGACAGTGATTGATATAGCCTCACGGTCTAAGGAATAGTCTATGAGGATCCATTTCTAATCATCTTAACTTGAACTTCATGACATGATCGGGTCATGATGTTTAGGTTGGTTATTGGTTCATCATCTCATTCACATAATGAGTTGACTCCATTTCCAACTGTCATAAATGCCACATGATCAGGAAACTTGATCATCTGTTGACCAATGAACCAATGACTAGAGTTTCATTGGGAACCCCTGGTTGTTTATATATCACACGTGTATTGATGTTTCCACTCAACACAGTTATAGCATGATGTAAAACTTAATCATAAACTTTATGAAATAAGATAATAGTCCTTATTACTATTTGTCTCTAGGGCATATTTCCAACAAACACACTAGAATCCCACATGGTCATATTTATCCATGCTTGCATTCAAAAATATGTGGATTATGGCACCACAAAACAACAAGATTGCACTCATATGAATATACATAGTATATACACACATGTGAAGCTGGATGGCCATTATAGTGTGTATTTCCCACTAGATCATCTTGTAGCCAATCCTAGCATCACACATGAGCATATAGTAGATAAAACCATATGGAAGCTTAATAAAGGGAATTCTACCCACATGGCATGCAAAGGTGGCCATGAGGCTCCACATCCTTAATATTGTGAAAGCAATAGAGATCATATATGGGAGCGGGTAGATTTATAAGTGGATCCATCTTAATATATATGAGCTAGACAAAAAACCAAAAGAATGCAATTGCTCATATATAATTTGGATGGTGGAATTATAAGGTGATGACAAAGAAAGGTGGTGGAGTCAAGAAATATATGCCCCAACTCAACTTGGGCATGAAACAATTTATCAAGAGCTAACTACAATTCATCAAGAAGCAAATGCAAGTGATACAATAATGCATAAGGGATAAGAACCAAAAAGAGGGGTTTTATATGATGCTCAAATGCAAGGTGGCATGGTGACATGAGCATGCTATAATGTTGATGCAATTAATGATATGTAGGAAGTAGCAATATATAGACTAGGCAAGTAGCATTACAATTGTTAGACAATTGGGATGCTACAACTCTCCCCCACTAAACAAGAATCTTGTCCCGAGATTCCTAGGAAAAGAAAGAACACGATGAGAGGCGGGTGCTCGGAATGAAGGTGATCCTCACGTTCCTGAGATGGTTAACAACGGAATGGTGCGACCACTACACCTTACAAAAATTCTTAGACTTGTTGCAAGTCTGTGTTTTGCTTCTTGAAACAAAGGACTTGAAGAACCTGGAGAATTGTTGTGAGATGAAAAAGATAGGATGGACATAGCTATGGTGCTCTCGAGAAACACGATAAAAGAATAGAACCACTTCTTGAAAGAATTATGAAAGACGGTGTATCGAGGAGAATGGAAAGACACATCGTTAGGATTCAAGATCAAGCGCTACAAGTGAGGATGATTCCTTCTTTTGCCAGAAGAAAAGAGCGACTTTGGAGAAATTGTCAACCACTATGAAAATAACATTTTTTCTTCCTTTAGATATAAGAAATGAAGTTTGGAAAAGCGATATTGTCTTCAAACAATAGAGTTCCTTGATATCGATAGAATAAGATTAGAATTTAGGAATTCTCCGATTATCTTCTTCTTGTGCTGGTAAGAACCCAAGGGTCACGCAATTGAGGTGCGCAGATATATCTTCAAGAGAAGGAGGTGATGCTAGTTTATGGTGGAAACCTGAGAAGAAATTGAATGTTGAATATCTAGAGTTGTTGTAGAGATGCCCATTGATTTCCTCAACCATAGGGTTAATGAAATAGATTTTTGAATTATGGCAACAACCATAATTGGATTTTACCAAGAGAGAAGAATTGACAAAATGGAAGTTAGAGATATCTTCCATCCATCTTGTTTGACGGTGTCAAGCACCGGTAGAATGGATAGGACAGAGGAGATTTTGCATTTTCTTGCACCAGATCATTGAAGATTTTTCTCCATGTTGAAATAGACGAGACCATCAACAAGAGATTATTGATTACGTTCTTGAGAGACACTCCGAAAAAACAAGAACGGAAGTAAAAGTATCAAGGGATAAAGGCCACTTCTGACTTCCGTGGAATGAGTGAAATCACATTAATCCACCAATTAAATGTACAAGAGCGAATGATAAGAGTAGTGGTATGGTAGCTACTCCATCCCGCACCCAAAGAATTACTCCGTACATGAATAGGAAAATTGTGCAACCCAACTCTTAGAAATTTAGAGTGAAGATCTTAACAAGGAGAATTCATGAAGCTTCATAAGAAAACAAAGGATGTGATGCAACACTTCGTCAGCTCCAAAGTAGATAAAGATTATAATGTTGTTGTCGTGTCATAAGTCCCAAGCCATCGGAAAGATATGAAGGAAACCACATAAATAGAGGAAGGATTCAACAGACAGATTAAGGATAGCACCCAAAACTTGAATAGAAGGATTACAAAAGATCTGAAAAGTCTTCATGGCATACGTTGGATTGAGCATAGAATATAAAGCGAGAGGGTTTTAAAAGGTTTCTTGATGAGCGGAAGACAAAAAGAATTTCTCGCCATTCTTAAGAAGATCCGAGAGAGATATAGCAGTCTTGAGGAAGTCTTCAACAAAATAGCGAGAATTACTTATCAAACCGAGGATAAAGCTCCGGAGTTGATTGAAGTTTGGAGGATGGAATTAACAATTGACTTGATGATTCCAGCATTGTAGCGATGTCTTTAGCAGAAGGACATGGTGGAGATAGGTGACTTCAAAAAGCCAGAATTCACACTTTGAGAAGTTTGCACACAAGCGATGTTCTCGAAGCTTGAGATGATGACAAGAAGATGTTCTTCATGTTCTTCCATTGATATAGAATATGCACGCATATCGTCAAGATATACCACCATGAATTATTGAGATATTCCAAGAATACCACATTCAAGCGGAAAAAGGAACAAAGGAATGCTCGAAATACTTTCTAAGCTCGACGCTCTTCAAAAAATCAACATTAAGAGCAAGAATTTGTGTTCAAAGAGATACATTAAAAGAATAGATTATCTTGCCCTTCGGAAGAGAAAAAAGATGCTGGGTTGTTCACATAGTTGAACTGGTCACCGTTTGAAAAGACAAAAGATTTTGGGTAAGACCCGATGATAACTCATACATTAAGTGAAGCTATCATAGATGAACGATGAGATTCTCCTATATGAAAGGGAACCTTTGCGGATATGTAGTTCAAAAAGATGTGAAGCATGATAACGGATGATAATCCACCATAGTGCCTTAAGGAACCTCCGGATTGCCAAAGATACTTGAGTACGATATATATGATCACGGTATAACTCAAATTACCAGAGAAAACCGCCATAATTTGCAGGATTAGATTGATAATATTGACCATATTCCACTCATGATAAGCATCATATAGTAATACAGAGAACCCAATTATAATCACAAGCATCGAATCGACACACGTTATGTATTTAGCCCAAAAGAATTTGAAGATGAAGTAAAAACTCTAGATTGAAGCGCCGGTAGCAAAAGATCGAGTTAGCATGTACATGCCGATAAAATAAGGTGGATAGTGTATCACACACGACTAAAAAGGAGTGTGGAAACATAGATGTATGAAAGAAAAATTTCCTGCATTTTTCGGCATTAAAATACCAATAGATGCAAAAAAATAACTTAACGATAGAGATTAGCAAGTCCACATTCTATGAAAGCATGTAGGAAGGACGAACACCCTTAACAAGATTATGTCGATAACAAAGAGTAAGACAGATCGCATCAGTTTACAAAGAGTCGAATAGATTGCATGGGTTACAAATAAGCCTGTTGGTATGGAATGTACCAATAGTTGATAACCAAAGACAAATTGCGACAACAAGGTTGAATTCAACAGATAGACAAATAATTACACACACATCCTATGGTACTACGAAAACCCTGAACACGTGAATCCTAGTTTGAATTTTTAGAAGAGGATAGACAAATGTTACACTTCCTTACTAGAACAGGGTGGGTGGGTAAGAAGAAAAATAGAAGAAATCATACTCTCACATTTAGTTTTTTCCTAGTATACATAACTACCAAAAATATTTTCTAGACTGACAACGACCATCTTGGTTGAGATCCTGAAGGGCGGAATGGCTCTGATACCAATTGTAATACCTCAGACCCTACACTCTAAGCTCAAGCCTGGATGAACCAAAAGTGGACAGGACGTACTACCGTGGGGCTGCGCAGGCAAAAACAGTAGGCCCACCTCGTGGAGCAGGGCACGGTACCAGACAACCATCCCACCCACTATCCAGAACATCAGGACAAGAGCGAGCAGCGTAGTCGACAGGTAAAGTGATCAAAAACATACACAAATGAGTATTTATGTTAGCGACGTACAATAGACATCAGAGCCACACCATATAGAAACAATAGAAACATAAGTATTCAACGCCATATGGCAAGATCCAAATATCCTAGATAGTTCTAATAGTCTATGATACATCCTCATACATCACACATTGGAGTATCAAGTGGAAGCGGAAAACAAGGTTCGAGTACGGACAAGAAGAAAATTGGCATAAGATGCCCTGAAAATAAGCACACCCTGCCCATAGATCTCATGGATCTCCATCCCCAGAATCTCTATACCCAACAGTCGTTGCCACCATCATCAGTCTCTTCGACCCAGTAACCTTCCTGCGAGTATACCTGTCCATCTAAACCAAATCTTTATCGTGTGAGACCCTAGGGGTACTCAGTAAGTCTTAATGCATCTAAAGGGAACAACCTGGGGGCGACGCAATTGCAGCGAAAGATAATAGCTTAACAATTATATAGAGACATGCTACACATCCGCCCAACCAGAGATGGACGGACGCTTGTTAATTAGTAACAACAATTAGATAAGAAACATAGATAAACATCACTCACCCTCCTTCTCTCTTACTGACGAGGAGGCGGAAGAACATCCCATCCTTTGGCAAATTTATTAGCCATTCCATGAGTATTGCACTATTTACTAATCATGTCTTAGTCAAATTAAAAGGCGGTACTTTAGTTATGCTTGTCTATGATCGAGAAACTATGCTCCAAGTTTTCCATAACCGCGGACACGGATTTCAGAAAGATTTACCCTATAGGGGTGCACAAATAGCAACACATGCACGATCAACCACTACAATAAATGTGATTATCTATGACGCACATTAGTGACGATTTAGTAAAAAACCTCACAATTTGGATGAATCTCTGACTTTTTTGCCGAATCGTCACAGAATGAGCGTCATATATAATCACATTTGTTGTACTCGGGAAGAAGAAAATTAAAAGCAACGAGTCCTCGCGACAAAGCATTCACCGGATTTATAAATCATTTCAGGGGGCCACCCCAATAAGCTACCCGCAACAAAGTTGGCCGGCTTTGAGACGGACCCAGGGTTTGTGACGACGGCGGTAAACGACTAGGAACCCGAAAGTATGACTAGGCTTGTCGATACAACATAAACGTGGCACGAGGTTCCTAAACAGTAGACACTACAAGAAAAGTTTCCTTCCGTAACAACTTAGCCCGATGGTCGTCGTAGAAGGCATGTCTTCCGCGGCAAATTTCTCGGCTTGGCCGTGGTCGATGGAAAAAACTTTTTTTCCCCGATTTTGTGGTCCTCTACTATTATGGAACCGCTAAAAACATGGAGGAAGCTTGGCCAATGCATGGAAGAAGCAAGATTTCCGTTTCCTCGCGTGATGTTGACTCGCCAAAGTCTTTTGAGGCGAGTGGGTCCTGGACGTCAGTGTCTCTAGTGGACCATACTTTTCGGTCGCGCCTCCCTGATTTGAACTCGATAATGTTGCTCGATGTGTCTGCCATTTAGTCAGGCTGCTAGGTCCCACATGTCACCCTCTCATTAGAAGAATCGTGTGTATGATGGATTTTTTTCCCTTCGCTCGCACTACCCTGTTCCAAAGTTGATAGGGCTGCTCGATACATCTACCGTTTAATCAACCCCTTAGGACCCACATATCATCCTCTCATTAGAAGAAATATGTGTATAATGGAATTTTTTCCCTTGGCTATTGCCTCCGTAATTTCTACTCGATAACGTTGCTCGGTCTATCTACCGTCTAGTCATGATGTTGGGTCCTCCATGTCAGCCTCTCATTAGAAGAATCATGTGTATGATGGAATTTTTTTCCTTCACTTGCTCTACCCTTTTCCGAAGTTGATAGCGTTACTCGATGCATCTACCGTTTAATCAGGTTGTTGGGATCCACATGTCATCCTCCCATTAGAAGAAACGTATGTATGATGGAATTTTTTCCTTCGCTCGTGCTTCATACCCTGTTCCGAACTTCAAAGCGTTGTTCGATGTATCTACCGTTTAATCACGTTGCTGGCCCCACATGTCATCCTCTCATTAGAAGAAACGTGTGTATGATGGATTTTTTACCCTCTGTCGCGCCTTCGTGTTCCGAACTTGATAGCATTGCTCGCTGCATCATCCGTTTATTCAGGTTGGTGGGTCCTTATGTCAGTCTCACATTAGAAGAATCGTGGGTATGATGGAATTTTTTCTTCTCTAGCGCTACCCTGTTCCGAACTAGATAGCGTTGCTCGATGAATCTGCCGTTTGCTCATGCTGCTGGGTCCCCCATTTCAGCCTCTCATTACAAGAAATGTGTGCATGCTAAACTTTTTTCTCGCTCGCACCTCCCTATTTCGAACTAACAACGTTGCTCGATACAACATCTGTATAAGGTCGTACTGCTGGTCCCACATATCAACCTCTCTGTAAATGAAACATGCATATGATGGACTTTTTTTTGCCATGCCGCTGTTTTGACATTGGCAACTTGCTGGGTCCCAAATGTCAACCACCTATGTGCAGGAAACGTGTCTATGCTGGGTCCCAGCTGACAGCCTCTATTTGAAAGCCTCTATTTGAAAGAAATATGTGTATGTTGGACTATTTTTTTGGGTCCCAGATGTCAGCCTCAGAGTAAAAAAATCTCATAAAGGCTGAATTAAAAAGATTTTGGGCTAACTCGAGGCGGATGCCCTATTCGTCATGGCTTATATTCCATGGGCTCACTCCTAAATTGAATAGGCTATGGTCGGTGGCCACAAGACCACAGAAAGGCTGAATTAGAAGGTATTGGGCTATTCTTAGGGCTGATAGGCTAATTTCATGGGCTATGTTTGGGCCTGCTAGGTCCGACATGTCAGCTTCTCTGTAAGTGCAACGTGTGTATGATGGACTTTTTTTGGTCGCGTCCGCTGGTTTCACCGTAGCAGTCGTGTATGGTCTTACTGCTGGGGCCCTTATGTCAGCCTCTATGGCATGTTTTGACTTGTGGGTCCCCGATGTAGCCTTGTATGTTCTGTTTGGTGGGTCCCTGATGCCAGCCTCTCTGTCCAAGTATTTAAACTTCTTTTTTGAACAAACCATCAAAAAAACTCGAGGGACGCTACATGTTGGTGGGTCCGTGATGTCAGCCTCTCCGTGCGATATTGCTAGAAGAAGAAAATGTAAGCCCAAGATACAAACACATAGAGAGGCGATTCGAATAAAAGACCTTCAAAGCAAATAAACATAAACTGAGTGCGTTTCCACTACAACAAAGATATTTATAGAAGAAATATCATTAAACTTTTATCAGTACTACAACTTATGTATTAGTCTTCTTAAAGTATTTTGTGTGTCTAGGTTTATCTCTTTCAAAATATAAAAGGGTAGCGCTCCTAGCATCTCAATTTATAAAATGCCACATAATGGGGTATTTTCTTAAAAACATGGGTAGGCAGAGTTTTTTTATTATGAGAGGTGGGGGCAATGCCCAAAAGGCCAAATTAAAAAGAGTTTGGCTATTGCTCTACGTGGGTTATATTCCATACGCTATGTTCCATGGGCTTCATTCTCAAATTTTACTGGGTTGTGCTCAGCAGTCCGCTGACCCCTAAAAGGTCGAATTAATATGTTCTCGGCTATGCTCCATGGGCTCCTTTATAAAATTCCGTTGGGCTGTGGTCAGCAGTCCCTAACCCCGAAAAGACTGAATTAAAATGTTATGGGCTAAAGAGGGGCCGAATGAGCTACTCCCTCCGATCCAAATTAATGTTCTCGAATTTGGCTAGATTCGGACATATCTAGCACTAAAACATGACTAGATATGTCCGAATCTAGACAAATGTGAGAACATTAATTTGGATCAGTGCTAGATACGTCTGAATCTAGCCAAATGCGAGAACATTAATTTGGATCGGAGGGAGTACTATATTTCTTCTCCTGGTTAATAAAAATTGCATTGTGATGTGCTCTGCCGGATTCGAAACAAAGACCTCAGCGAGGGCGGGGGAAAAGCGATAATTCTTTTTGGCAGATATTCATGTCAAAATTCAGTAGTACAGAATAAGGTAGAAAAATTATCAATAGATTCGAAGTTAATATTCAGCAGCACTTGGCCAATTCAGCAGCATTTCAAAAGTGACCAATTCAGCAATACAGACAATAAAATACAATACTAGTATATCAGTATTAGTTGCACAAAATTCTTTAGTAATAGCAATGACAGAACATTCGAGAGATTCAGTAGCTTTCCTGCTTAAAATTCAATAGTAGTATAGAGAGAATCAGTTCTTGTTCTAGCTAAAAAAACCTAGGCGCACGATCAGTTTGGCTTGTTCTCCGAATAGACTCAATCATTGGAGCAAGCAAAACTGACGATCAAGTATGTTTCTGTGTGAGTACCTCCTCCTTATGTCAATGCCTGTGTGACCGCCCATAGCACCCCAAAATGCCCAAGACTCATCCAGATAATTGTGACAAAGCTAAGTTTCAAAAGAAAAGCAAAACAATCTGACACACTTCATCTAACCAAGTACCAGTACATCACAGTTTGTCTACAAAATATTGTACTAATAGTAGCGATAGAACATTTGACAAATTCAGTAGCATTTGAAAGATTCAGCAGTATAAAATAAGACCTTAAAAATATCAGATAGATTCCCGGTTCATATTCAGCAGATTGATGAAAGACACAACATTTCAAAGTGACGGTTGTGGCAAGATTACGAGGACCAAAAGAATTGATGATTCAAATGAATGCAGACATTAAAATTCAATAGATGTAGCAAGGACTGATTCAAACGGAAAGCGAGATCATATTCTGCACTCCACCGGTTGATCTGAACAAGTACTGAACAAAACTTTTGATAGGTTCAGTAGCATTTGAAAGATGCAGCAGTACATAATAAGAAAAAAAAATATCAAGAAAAATATCGACAGATTCACAGTTCACATTCAGTGTCACTTGGACATATTTAGCAGCATTTCAAATTGACTGATTCAGTTTGTCCTTTTCTCCATACACTCGATCATTGGAGCAAGCAAAACTGGCAATCAAGTCTGCTTTTCTGTGCATGCCTCCTTCTCACATCAATGCCTGTGTGTGACCTCCAAAGGCTTCTCAAAATGCCCAAAGCCTCGTCAAGATTATGAGTTTATGACAAGGACAAGTTACAAAAGAAAAGCAAGACCATCTACTGCACTTGATCTAAACAAGTAGCAGTACATCAGTATTAGTTCTATAAAATGCCAAGTTCCAA
This sequence comes from Avena insularis, assembly GCA_023614405.1. Lineage (NCBI taxonomy): Eukaryota > Viridiplantae > Streptophyta > Magnoliopsida > Poales > Poaceae > Avena > Avena insularis. Next base: position 357,271,261 of record CM042694.1, read on the forward strand.
AACAAAATCAAGACAATCTGCTGCACTTGATCTAAACAAGTACAAGTATATCACAGTTAGTTCTACAAAATATTATATTGTACGTACTAATAGCATTTAAAAGATTCAGCAGTATAGAATAAGACCAAAAAATATCGACAGATTCCTAGTTCATATTCAGCAGCATTTGATAGATTTCTAGTTTATATTCAGCAGCACTTGACAGATTCAGCACTATTTCAAACTGACCGAATTAGCAGTACACAGACAATAATTGACAGATTCAGCAATGCACTATTGAAATTCAATAGATGTAGCTAGGCTTGATTCAAAAGTAAAGCAATACCATATTCTGCACTTCATCGGTCGATCTGAACAAGCACCAGGTCATAGTTATTATTGCAAAATAGATTAGCAGAGGAAGAACTCCATAGAAAATAGTCAAAACTACCTTAAGCTAGGAACCATGTCTCCCAAAATGATAAGTACCAGTACATACAATAGGTATTACTACAAAATACATTAGCAGTAGTTGAACTCCATAAAAATACTCCTAAGAACAACTACTAAGAACAGGTAGTAAGTCTTTCTAGCAGTTCAAATACTCCAACGAATATTAAGATGTGTTTATGTCACTCATGAATCCTATTAATCCGAAGACAGTATTCTAGGGTGAACATCGACGGTCGTTGAGCAAAGTGCGACATCGGCACCGGTAGGAGCCACTATAGCTCATCGAACGGGATGCCGTCGAGCGACGTGGTGCTCTCCGGCACGCATAGCCCAGAATTTTTTATCCTTCTCCCCTCAATCACACTCGACGACCAAAAATTCACCATGTACCGTGGCGACAAGCACGCCGCCAACCTGACGCATACGACAAATATGACGTGTAGCGTTTGGCGCATGTCAAATCTCACCACGAACACAATACCATCATCCGCATATCCGATGATATCTACTGTCCACAGGCCTATTGCCGGCAGAGGCTTAGAGGAGTACCTGCGTGTTTTGCCATAGCGGAAACTGCACACCCTCATTGAGTGAGCTTCACGGAGGTGGGCGAGGAGCGCCGCCGGCGAGGTGGCGAAAATGCAGCCATCCTCCATGCAGTTGCAAGGGCCGTGCACGCACACGATCTTGTGGTTGTGGACCTGACGGTAGGCGTCTAATGTCCCGCAACCATCGTTGGGGCATCTGCTACCTTTTCTGCTGGTGACTCGAAGGTTCAACTCCTTGGAGCATGCGGCAAGCCAGATGGTGCTGGTAGTATCCATACGCATAGCGATCTTGTCGAACACGTCGACGCCAACGTTGCTCCATCCGCCGTACTGCCGGTTGGGCCCCGAATCCGCCATCGCGTCCTGATGGTTTGGGGGTGACGAGGGTTTAACTCATCAATGCCCATTATTATGGACTTGGGTTTTGGAGAAGGAGGGAGCGATGGAAGCATCAATCGGCTAGCAAACAAGCACATAGGGACGCAAGGTTTACCCAGGTTCAGGCCACATAGAGGTCCCTACTCCTGCTTGTCTGCTCTTGGAATTAACGAAGGAATCGAAGATTACAATGGTGCGCAGATGCAATCTGGCGAGGGTTGTGGAAACTAGGGTTGCATGTGTCCTCCTCGCCAACCCTCCTAGCCTTTATATAGATAGGCTAGGTCTCAGGTAGCAGGTCGAGTCGGTTATAGTTTAGGGTTTTCCCTTAAAACTTTCTATCTTTAGACTTCTTCTTGTCTCGCAAGTTATCGGTAGTCCGTAGGCCACTCGAAGTCTTCATTGGGCCATGGCAACGCCGTGGGCTTCCACCATATCTGGACCGAATATGCAAGAATCGAGTACCTGGAGGGTATACCCATGTCAGTAGCCCCCGAGTGTCCAGTGGAATCGTAGATTCGACTGGGGACTTTACAAAGCCTTTTGAGTGTATGAAGCCTTTCGAGTGCTCTATTTGTGTCATAGGGATTTGTTGATGTGCATGCTTGATTTAACCGATGTATCGGTATCAGTTAACTACCTTAGGGAAAAACAACGCAATCTACTCGAACTCAAGTCCCCAGACTCGAATTCGGAAAAGTGCTGGTGTAATTCGACTCAAGTCATGGAGGTCTTACAGGAGTCGAATTCCAGTATATGGGTGTGAGCACTCGACGCGTCCGTCAAGGCATGTTCATCGCACCTGTAGGCACGGATAAATTTCTGGTAGTCCGCAGCAAATGCGTTGCCAGGCCTTATTCAGGTCTTATCTTCACGCTGCAAGCGCGGCATCCAAAATTTTGTCATCGCGGAGATGATTCGGGTGACCTAGGAGATGCAGTCTCTTTGTAGGGAAAAATATGAGGGAGTGTCGCCATAGACTTCGAGTGTGGATGTTATCAACACACAGTACGATGTACAAATAATCATAGGGTGCGTGACCAGTGCTCCCTATGGGAGTAGCCCCCGAGTGCCTGGTTGAGTCGAAGACTCAGGCAGGGACTAAAGAACTTTTGCGACTGCTGTCATCTGTTGTTTGCTTGTTTCAGTCGAATTTATTTCCGGCGCTCCCTATGGGAGTAACCCATGTCCATAGTCGAATCGTGGATTCGAGTGGTTGGGTATGCTTTGAATGTCCATATTCCTGCAGAAAAAAAATCGTAGGGTGCACGACCAGCGCTCCCTATGGGAGTAGGCCCCGAGTGCTTGGTGGAGTCGAAGACTCGAGCAAGGACTAAAGTAGTCGAAGTCATCTGCTGCTCAATCTTTGATGACATCATTGCTGACGATGTGATGATCTCAGTTACCCGCGTGAGCAGGTTTGACGGGATGTGACGAGCGGTGGGTCCTATTTTCTGACCCTGACTTGACCGGGCGTGCGTAATATTTTTTTTAATTGCGCCTCCTCGATTTCCACATGTAATGGGGTAGTGAGGGACGGTTCGTGCTTCAGGTCCTCCATGTGTCAATCGCGATGTGCGCCACACGTCTGATAGGGTTTCTGTTGACCGTTGGATTACATCTTCCAGGGGGTTAAGTAGCAGTGCAGCTGCGGTAATTTCTCATCTGCTCCCTCTCTGCTTTGTGCCTCCATCTCCATTGCTGCTGCTCTCTGCCTCCGAGAGTTCGTTTTGTTTGCGGCGCTGGACCAACTCCTGGTTTTCCCGAGTTATTTTCTTCGCTCTCATCGCCACCGCAAGATGGGGACGAAGAAGAATCTTCCCGCTGAGTCCGCCATCGGGCATTGCCAAGAAGAAGGCGGCTTCTTTGTAGCACCGATCTGCCGCCGTCCGGAAGAAGAAGGGCATGGGCACTCGCGTCACCAATGGCGCGTGGCGCGCATCCATCATCAAGTCGTCCGAGCTCCGTCTTCTGCGCCAAGACGAAGGTCTGTCTCCCGCGGTCGATGACTCGTGAGTCCTAGGTGGTGAGGTAACCCCCTGTCCTCCTGCTGGTTTCCGGGTGATGTTCCTAGCGTTCATCATCCGCGGTCTTTCTCTACCCCTGCATCCTTTCTTCATCCACATTGCCTATTACATTACGCTTTGCGAGTGCTGGCTTGGAATCGAGCCACACTTTGGTCTCTTCAAGCGTCTCTTCAAGCTGAAGCGCCAGTTGGCGTCTGGCTCTGTAGTCTACGATGTAGGAGGCTATAGTATCCATGTCGACTTCTCCATCACGTATTTTGACATCAAGCTCATGGCGTCCATCCGAGGGTGGAGGGACAAGTGGTTCTACATCCGCGACCAGAAGGCCGACGGAGACCACTTCGGACTCGCGCCTTTCGATCCCGCGGTGCCGTGCAGGAGGAGGTTCTCTTGGAAGAACATGGTGATGCCCGGCGAGTCTGAGGAGACAGATGTGCTGTACGAGTGCGTCTGCGACCTCAAGAGTCGCATGGGTAAAGAAGAGGGAGGCTGCGCCCTCATTTGTACGTGGTTGCGCTGCCGCGTCCAGCCCCTGTAGGCTAGAGTCCACCCTATGTTTTAGTGGGCTGGCGCGGACGATGTCCCTCGCGTATCTACCGATGGCATTTCCGCGAGTGAAGTAGATAAGAGGGTGTGGCTGCTAACCAAGTACACTGCCAAGGATGTACTCCCCAGTGAACCAGTCGTGCCTCCTTTTGATGCTTCTAACCCTCCTCCTGAGGTATGATTGTGCTACGAAATAGCTTTATTTTTGTCGAGTGCTTCTTTTTCTTGATTTGTGCTGACTTGTTTTCTGTATGCAGGATTGGAAGGTTTCTCCCAGTTTGCCCCCTCTTCCTGAGGGGGTTATTCCTCGCGAAGTAGATGAGGAGGACGAGTCGGAGTCGACCGTCCCATTTGAAGAGGAGGAGGAAGCCCTCGAGTCCAGCGGTCCGGACACTCGCAAGCGTTCGTGCAACAAAGATTCAAATGCGTCGTCTCCTAAGACTCCAGGAGGCCCGGCTATTGGTGCGGAGTCGCCGATTCCTACCATTCCTGTGAGTGATCTGGCACCATCTTCCCGCAAGAAGATGCGGCTGCCGAAGGAGTCGTCGGAGTCGGAGAGTCAAACCTTCGATTTTGACAAGTTTGATTGGTAAGTATACAGTTCTCCTCTTGGTAAATCTTGAGTTGCATTTTCCTGATGTTGGTTTTGTTCTGTAGTCAACCGGCGTCATCATCTTCTGGCGACGTCCAATTTTTGAAAGAATCTAGAGTCGCGGACTCCAAGGCCAAGGAAGTGGCTGAGCGGACTCCTTCCCCTCCATTGGCGGCCCACTCCAGGCACAATTCATCAAGTTCTCCACACGATGTGGACCACCAGATGGTTGTCCGGACGACTGCGCGGCAATCGACTTCGGAGTCACTAGAGGATCACGTATGTGTGATATTGTTTTTTCTTGCAATCGAATTAATCATCCATGTTATCTGCTGATCCTTTTGTTGTTTTCTCCTGTTGCAGCTTATTTTGAAGGAAGCTGCTCGCCTGGCGGAGCAAGTGCTTGCAATGGGTTGCCAGCATGCAATGCTGGACAATCGCCATCACGTGGTTGAAAGTGAGTGCTTTTTTGCTTCTTCTTCTTCATCCTTGTGATATACTCGACTGATGGTCTATCTTTGTTTGTTTCGCAGCTGAGCATAATGCGCTTCTTCATGACGCCGCTTCCCTTGAAAAGACGCTCGCCGCGGCGGTGAAGAGTCACGATGAGGCAGTCGCTGCGCTTAACAAATCGCGGCAACGCAAAGAGGATTTGCGCACCTCCTTTGCTGCTAGGAGAAGTTGTTCGAAGAACAGCTCTTCTCGATTGCCAAGGGTCTTTCAGGTAAATCTTCGTCTGGGTTTCCGTCGTGTCCTTTCTTTCGAATTTGTTATTGTGCTGACCTTTTTTGCCAACATTTTTCTCTTTGTAGATGCCGGCGGTCTGAGCTTCGACGCCCAGGCGCTCTGTCGTGATGATGCCTTGGCAGGCGTCATCACGGCAGTCGAAGATCGCAGTGTTTCCATCCAAGGGACGCTGGCCAAAGCCAAGGGTGTACTCAGTCGCCTCCGTGAGGAGATGGTGCCCAAAGCTGAGTTGATTGAAAATGTAGACGATCTGGTGGAGTCCCTTGCTGGAGGCATTCCTGCAGGCTTCAAGAACTCGCTTCGTGCGGCTGGCGCTTCTATGTCAGTCACGATGGTTCAAGCCCATGGAGTCAAGGTGGATCCTGCTGCGGTCTCCAAAGCGATCCCTGTCAGCGCGAATGGTCAACATGTATTTTTTTGCTCCCTTTGCAACTGCCTGTGGCAAGTACGGGCCGCAGCTCATCAACACAGTCACGAAGTACTCTGAGGAGCTACAGCAAGCCAAGAAGGCGGCGAAGGCTGCGGCGTCAGGGGCCGGCGAGAAGTCTGTGGCGTCTGATACTGCCATATACTCGATGAGGCCCCCGAAACCGAAGTCCAAGTCGAAGAAGCCAGTTGCTCCTCAGTAGTCATATTTGTAATAGTTAATAGCTTGACCCCTTTTGTCTAGAACATGCCGTTGGCGGGTGTATCTGTTGATACTTTGTTATGCTTGAATGCACTTGAGTTTTTGTCCATGTATTGCTTGGTCTTCGTATTATCTCTTGCTTGGCTTGTGATCGGGCACATCGACTGGTCCTTCGAGTGAGCCTCAGAATCTGCCATCCACTGATGATGCCTTAGCGCAGTCACGCTCAAGGGTGGATGAGCTGTCTCTGCTTTCGCGACTACGTGACCGCGTTAAGCAGTTGGAGCGCGAACTGCCCGTCCTCCGTGGTAATGTGGATGTATGGAAGTCGAGGGCGGAGAAGGCCATTGCCTGAGAGCAATATCTGCTAGGGGAGGTGGCGCAGCTGGGTGACCAAGTCAAGTGTTAGCTTTCTGCTTCCTTATCTTTTCTTGTAGCCACTCGCGGTAGTTCGTTGTCTTCATACTTTTGCCTTTGCTTGGTATAGTTGTCCACGCACGTCATCCACATGATGAGAAGGACAGGATCGCCATTCGCATGAATGACCTGACCCAAGAGCAGCTTCAGGCGAGTGGATACTTCTGGGTGGATCATGATCGCGCAATCGCACTAGCGACCCTGCAGGATTGTGCCTCACTGATGTCTACGCACTTCTATTCTAGACAGTTGTTGGGCCTCCAAGTGCAGAGGTTTGTAGAACAGCAGCAAGTTTTCCCTTAAGTGGATCACCCAAGGTTTATCGAACTCAGGGAGGAAGTGGTCAAAGGTATCCCCTCTCAAGCAACCCTGCAATCAAGATACAAGAAGTCTCTTGTATCCCCAACACACCCAATACACTTGTCAGGTGTATAGGTGCACTAGTTCGGCGAAGAGATAGTGAAATAAAAGTGGTATGAATAAATATAAGTGGTAACGGTGATAGAAGATAACTTGATGGCATGAAAGAGACTAAAGGCAAACTGAAATAAAGATGGAAGCAAGCAAACATGTAACATATCTAGTAGCAAACGGTGTTTCAATGCTTAGAAACAAGGCCTAGGGATCATACTTTCACTAGTGAACACTCTCTCATATAAATATATTAACTTCGTGATACTACGCTGAACTACTCTCCGGTTGGACACTCTAATCAACGGTAGGGCTATAATAGCACACCTCAAAGTAAGCCTTTCCCATCTAGAGAACTCCACACTATCACCTTGAGTACTAGATGAGTCCAACAAACACCACAATTTCATATTGACATCCAACTCAAAATATAACTCATAACAAGTATTTGTAATCTCTAGCCTAAGTGCCACCATGGTGTGCACGCTGTCACTTTCACACACATGGGGAGAGCAAAGATCTATTAAAGCACTTGAGTAGCAAGGTAGATCTATAGATTACAAGCTCATGATCTCAATAAGATCATGCATAGAGAGAGAGATGAACACATAGCTACCGATAGAACCCTTAGCCTCGAGAGAGAACTACTCCCTCCTCATCATGGGAATCAGCAATGGTGATGGAGATGGCGGTGGAGATCGGTGGAGATGGCTCCGGGGGCACTTCCCCATCCTGGCAGGGTGCTGGAATAGAGACTTTCTGTCCCCCGAATCTCCCCTTCGGTGGCGGCGGCGCTGCGGAACTTTTCGTGGATTTCTGATTTACTCCCTAGGGTTTTGGTATCAGGAGGCTCTTATAGGCGAAAGAGGCAAGGTCGATGGAGTGCCAGGGGGCCCACACCACCTAGTGGCGCGGGTAGGGCTAGCCCGCGCCTGGGGGGGGTGGCCAGGCCCTGGCCCTCCTCCGTCTCGTATTCTGGCTCCATGAGTCTTCCGGTAAAATAGGAACTTTGGCTTTTGTCTCGTCCAATTCTGAGAATATTCATTTTCTGACTTTCCTGGAACCAAAAACAGCAGAAAATAGGCAACTGGCACTGTGGCATCTTGTTAATAGGTTAATCCAAGAAATCATATGAAAAGTACTCCAAAGTGTGGACAAAACATAAGAAAGTAGATAAAACCAAGCATGGAACATCAAAAATTGTAGATACATTTGCAATGTATCAACATCCCCAAGCTTAACTCCTGCTCGTCCTCGAGTAGGTAAGTGATAAAAAAGAAAGAATAATTTTTGAGGTGACATGCACCATCAAAGACTTGATCAAAGTATTTGTAAAACATTCGAAGCTGGGATCAAAGTACTTCAATCATAACATGAAAGACATGGTTCTAGCAATAAGACAAAGCAACTATGATGCAACATGAAAAGGCACAAACAAAAGATTCATGAATAACAATGCTTTGCAAGATGTTTGTTTGTTTCACATAAAGAAAACATAGCATAATAGTATTCAGCTTGTCCCTCAATAGAGTATCAAATATAAATGCATAGGACACCTTCAAAGTTCATAAGAGTGACTAGATACAATAGTTTCAAACAAGCAATAACAAGTTATGCATCAATCAACTAGTCTTGGGACAATGCACATAAAACTAAGAATGGCCACTATGCTCTCAAAGTAGGTGCATAAAGATAGAAGGTGGAGACTCAATATAATGGTGGAAGAAAGGCCTTTTGTAAAAAGGAAGTAGGGATTCAAGTCTCATAAAGCGCTTCCCAAAAATTATGATACTTAAAGCTTTCAGCTCTCATTGCCCCTATCATAAGCATCTTGAAGTGATTAAGGTTAAAGTGAACAAACTATGGTGTACATGCTTGACGAAGTATAAGTCAGAAATCTCATGTCCCTTGTATACGAGGGCCGCTCCTCATGCTACTCAAGTTTAGTCACTTGTAAGTTCTTGTCATTGTAAGAACATGTGTATCATTGAGAACCGCCAACGGGGTACCCCTTTCCCAATGATACGGAAGAATCCCCATATCAAAATGACAAGGCAAGCAGACAACGAGCATCTCAACATTCTTCTTATTTACCATGGGAATATGGTGCTTTTTTCTCTCTTTCCTCTTTTCATAGTATCTTTTTTTTTCTTTTCTCTTTTTTCTCAATATAGGACTCCTTTTTTTATAAGAAGAATGCTTCATAGACAGCTCATTATGGTTACTCTGCAGGTTTCCACCATGTCAGCATGGATTAGACCAGCGGCCCAGGCATTTCTCTAACACATATACATAATTCCATGGACTTACAAGCTCCCCTTTCATTTCACACCGACGACATCCATATACAAAAGAGCATGATATCAACTAGGTACAAGTACCAAGTGCAATGTTGAAAGCGTTCCCCATGAAAGCATGGTTCTGCTAATTCCCAACAAATAAGTGCAAGCATATACAACATAGACGACACAATGGTTTAAGTTTATTAAGGGCAAGTAAAGTAAAGTGTGCCATCAAGTTCGTGAGAGCTTTAATCACTAGTTTTCTCATAACACGTGGAAGGTAAATAAAAGCATGAATATACTTGGAATAGCATAAGCTAGTAGGTAGCTATGGTGGACTCTTTGAAATAACTTGGTTTAGGGAGTTGGATGCATGAGTGGAACTCATACTTGGTGGTGGAGGCTAGCAAAAGGCTGGGAGCGACAAACTAAGAGAGCAATAATGGCCATAATCATGCAGAGCGACAAAACATCATTGATCAAAGCATAAAGTGATACTACTAGTTGAAAACTAAAGGATCATAAAGGCTGTGGTGACTTGAGATAGTCATAACATGGTGTGAGCATGCGCCAAGTCAACCCAAATAAAGCATCAAAGGAGAATACCACTACACTATGCTTTAATATGCTAAAACAACGCATGATTCATCCAAGGCACATTAATCAATCTCAATTGTTTATAACAAGTCATGCTACAGCAAAGAATACTAAGCATAAAGCCAAAACAATATCAAGCATGGCATGACAAAGCATAGGCCACAGTAAAAAACAAGCTCTTTTTACCATATAAGCATGAACTTTCCTACTCTTTTCCAAACCAAACCAAACTATTTGCAAACCAATGTATGAAAGAGGGGGTCCAACCAATTTATTCAGAAAACTAAGCAAACCAAAGCAAACGAAAAACCAAAACGAAAACGAAAAAGGAGACACTCCAAGAACAACACAACTGTGCATGAAACAATAAAAATAAAGTGTTTGAAAGAAACCTAGGATTTTTATTGATGAAGAAGGGGATGCCTTGGGCATCCCCAAGCTTTGACGCTTGTACTTCTTGGATATTTCTTGGGGTGACACGTGTGGCATCCCCAAGCTTGAGATTTAGTCCATCCTTCATCTCATTACTCATTCCTTCTATACACCTGAAATTTTTCCTTCATACAAAACTTCACACAATCTTTATTAGCAACATTACTGCACTCAAGATAATAAGTCTTAAGGTTCAGTTATAACACCAAATAAACTTCCATTAGAACACTAGCTACTGTAGCACTTCCCTCAAAAAGCTCAATTCCCCAAAAGAACTCAAAAAGGAACCAACAAGAAGCAAATGCAGAAAATGGCAGAAATTTGTCAAAACAGACCAGCAGGTAAAGACGAATTTTTTCGAAGACCTTCTGTTGCTCAAATAAAAAAGTGTTGAACTAACTAAAGTTAGATAACAATCTGAGGCAGAAGCAAAAAAAATTACAGCTCAATCCGACATACAGAGCTCTCTCACGAATTTTTACGGTGAAGCACAAAAATCTGTTTCGGGACAGCAACTTTCCCTATCATTACTTCTCTCTCATTAGAGGTTACTCTTGGCACAAAAAGCAAATAAAAAGGATAAGGAGCGGTTATTACTGAAGTAATAACTTCCAAGACTCATCTAAAACTTTTGGGTTATCTCCCAATAAGTACTTTTCTTTAACGCCTTTAAGTTAGGCATGATAGTTTGAGAAGATGCTCACATAGGAAATATGAATTGAAGTAAAAGAGAGCATCAAGAAGCAAATTCAAAGCACATTTAAGTCTAACCCACTTCCTATGCATATGAATATTGTAAAGAAACAAGTGATAAAAGCACAAAGCAACAAGCATAGGAAAGCAAAACAAGTGCAGCTTCAAAATTTTCAACATAAAGAGGGGAAACTTAATATTGTTGAGACACATAAAACCATGTTTCCCTCTCTCATAATAACTTTCAGTAGCAACATGAATAAAATTAACAATATAACTATCACAAGAAACATTCTTATCATGAGCCACATGCATAAAAGAATCAATACTCCCCACATAAACATAGTCATTCTTGTTAATTGTAGTGGGAGCAAATTCAACAAAATAGCTATCACTATTATTTTCATCACCATAATCATCAAATATAGGAGGCATATTATAATCATAATTAATTTCCTCCTCAATAGTAGGTGGACTGAAAATATCATATTCATCATTGCAATCATCATAAATTGGAGGTATAGTATCTTCATAAGCAATAGAATAGTTATCCTCCAAAGTGTGTTCTTTTGTAAACATATCATCATTGGAAAGATCATGGATAGCACTAATAGTATAGTAATTATTAATATCATCATTTTCAGAATTGGTACCGAAGAGATTATCAATATCAAAAGTAGTGTGCTTTTCCCAATCATGATCACTACTATAGGTAATAGGCATAGGAACATCATCGAGTTCAGACTCATCAAAAACTATAATAGGAGCTACATGCTTAGGGGAAAATACCGTTTCCTCCCTCCTTTTACTCCTCCTTTTCTTCTTTATCTTCTTCTCTTTAGGAGGGAGAGGCTTGAAAGGAAGCTTATCCATATACCCTGGTTCATTGTTTGAGACAATAGAAGAAACTTTGGAGGATTCTTTCTTTTCATTAATAAGATCAAAACACATATTAGTCCTATCATATTTTGGTAAAATCTCATCTTCTATAATATTTTGTATGTAAGTATTTGTGTGACAATTATCAACACAATAAAGATGACAACCATGCAGGACACTATTCATATCAAAAGCACCCATATCCACCAAAGAGGTTTTTCTTGATAACTCTTCACACCCCAAAAATAATGTAAGTTCATCATGCTGATTAGGAGTGATCATGTCATCACAATACAAACTTGCAATACTCATTGGATTAGAAGGGCTATTATTATGGCCTGAGCATTGGAAATTGAAATGACCCACTTCAAAGCAAAGTTTACAAATAAAAGGATAGAGGGCACAAACTTTTTTACCAAGATCATTTAGAGCCCTATACCACATTCTAGTTTTTTCATTCCTGTGGGTGATACAATGTTCTTCTTCAACTTGATTACTCTCACAAGGTCTATGTATCCCACAAAAATTAACATGCTTATAAGAAATAGTGCTTTCAGAAGTTTGAGCATGTTTATTGCTATCATTAACAACAATTTCATTTTCCATGCAAGTGTCTTTAAAAGGCTCATGATACATGCCCCACTTTTCTTTAGGAGCATTAATATGAGAAGCAAAGGTTTTAAAACAATCAATAAGAATTTGAGGATCAAGACCATATTTAGCACTAAGCTCTTGAAAATCAGCAGTTTCAGCAAAAGACTTAATGCAATCATACTCATAGTTTATACCTATACCTGGTTCTTTACCTTTGTTGTTATCCCAATCTTCGGTATTGCTTTGAATTGTTTCAAGAAGATCCCACTTAGCTTTGACATCCTTACTCGTTAAGGATCCCTCTAAACAAGTATCTAGATAGTCCTTGTAATGTCCTAAAAGCTTTGTATAGAAATTATTAATAACAATATTCCTGGGGAGCTCATGAATGGGACATTTGAGCATTAGTGACTTCAATCTCCCCCATGCTTGGGCAATACTTTCTCCATCACGAGGATGAAAATTATAAATATAATTCCTATCTTTATGAATTTCATGAGGAGGATAAAATTTAGAGTAAAAGAGAGATTCAAGTTCCTTCCACTCCAAATGATGAGGATCATCCAGTAGCTCATACCACTCCCTTGCTTTGTCCTTAAGTGATAAAGAGAATAACTTCTTCTTGAAGTGATCTGTTGTAATACCTGCACACTTGAACAACCCGCATAATTTGTGTATAAAGAACAAATGATCACCGGGATGGACAGTTCCATCTCCAAAATAGTAGTTATCGATAACACGATCAATAATTTTTATAGGTATTTTAAAAGGGATGCTTTCAGTATGTGGATTTAAAATATCACAAGTATCATTAGAATTACCACATATGGGAGATAAAGTATCATCAGAGTAATTTTTCTTCCTTAAAACTGGGGAACTAAAGAGATCATTTTCATAAGAACCAACTTCCCCAAGCTTAGACGTTTCCATAGCATTAGTAACAAAGGTGTTCAAAAGATTCATACTAATAACATTGCTATTAGCATGCAAAGAAAGTTCCATGGGTTTTTTAATTTTCTTTTCAGACAATTCAAGTTCTAACTTAGGAAAAAGACTAAAAAGCTCTCTATTTTTGTTGTTGTTTTCCATTAAGCCTAACTAGTGAAAACAAGAAACAAAAAGACAAAACTGCAGAATCTAAAGGAAATAACTTCGAGCACTCACACCGGAGGATGTGAGTACCTTTTACCTTACCTCCCCGGGCGGCGCCAGAAAATAGCTTGATGTCTACGCACTTCTATTCTTGTAGACAGTTGTTGGGCCTCCAAGTGCAGAGGTTTGTAGAATAGCAGCAAGTTTTCCCTTAAGTGGATCACCCAAGGTTTATCGAACTCAGGGAGGAAGTGGTCAAAGGTATCCCCTCTCAAGCAACCCTGCAATTAAGATACAAGAAGTCTCTTGTGTCCCCAACACACCCAATACACTTGTCAGGTGTATAGGTGCACTAGTTCGGCGAAGAGATAGTGAAATAAAAGTGGTATGGATAAATATAAGTGGTAACGGTGATAGAAGATAACTTGATGGCGTGGAAGAGACTAAAGGCAAACTGAAATAAAGATGGAAGCAAGCAAACATGTAACATATCTAGTAGCAAACGGTGTTTCAATGCTTAGAAACAAGGCCTAGGGATCATACTTTCACTAGTGAACACTCTCTCATATAAATATATTATCTTCGATACTACTGAACTACTCTCCGGTTGGACACTCTAATCAACGGTAGGGCTATAACAGCACACCTCAAAGTAAGCCTTTCCCATCTAGAAAACCCCACACTGTCACCTTGAGTACTAGATGAGTCCAACAAACACCACAATTTCATAAAGACATCCAACTCCAAATATAACTCATAATAAGTATTTGTAATCTCTAGCCTAAGTGCCACCATGGTGTGCACGCTGTCACTTTCACACACATGGGGAGAGCAGAGATCTATTAAAGCACTTGAGTAGCAAGATAGATCTATAGATTACAAGCTCATGATCTCAATAAGATCATGCATAGAGAGAGAGATGAACACATAGCTACCGGTAGAACCCTTAGCCTCGAGAGAGAACTACTCCCTCCTCATCATGGGAATCGGCAATGGTGATGGAGATGGCGGTGGAGATGGCTCCAGGGGCACTTCCCCATCCCGGCAGGGTGCCGAAACAGAGACTTTCTGTCCCCCGAATCTCCCCTTCGGTGGCGACGGTGTTGCGGAACTTTTCGTGGATTTCTGATTTACTCCCTAGGGTTTTGGTATCGGGAGGCTCTTATAGGCAAAAGAGGCAAGGTCGGTGGAGTGCCAGGGGGCCCAGACCACCTGGTGGCGCGGGTAGGGCTAGCCCGCGCCTGGGGGTAGGGATGGCAATGGGGCCCCGAAACCCGCAAACCCGACGGGTACCCGTCTTAAACGGGGAGGGTTTTGGTAAAAAATTAGACCCGCCAAGTCTAATGGGGCGGGTTTGGGGATGGCAAACCCATACCCGCATACCCGCTCTAAGCCTTAATCCTATCCCTAATAATGCTATGTCTAACCACACGTCCCACGTGACCACGTACGCACACAACAAACATCACATGCACGCGATGGAATATGGAGTCCTAAAGACAACACACGCATGCGCGCGTCCATTTTCACCAACCCCATCCTAATATCCCATTGTTTTCTTTCCACATGCGCCAGTTGCCGCTCCGTCGCCACGTCTTTGGCGGGTACCGATGGCCCAACCCGTCGGGTCACGGTCCGTAAAAAATTAGACCCGACTAATTAAACAGGGCGGGTATGGGGGTGGCGGACCCGGCCCCGAACCCGGCGGGTGCCATCCCTACTGGGGGCGTGGCCAGGCCCAGCCCTCCGCCTCAGATTCGCTCCATGAGTCTTCGTGTAAAATAGGAACTTTGGCTTTTGTCCTTCCAATTTGAGAATATTCATTTTCCGACTTTCGAACCAAAACAGCGTAAAATGCAAATGGCACTATGGCATCTTGTTAATAGGTTAGTCCAAGAAATCATATGAAAAGTACTCCAAAGTGTGGACAAAACATAAGAAAGTAGATAAAACCAAGCATGGAACATCAAAAATTATAGATACATTTGCAATGTATCACTCACGAGTGCTTCACTTTCTGAAGAAATCGCAATCGTGCTTAAGGAATATCTATCAGACGATTTCCGGCGGGCGTCGCCTCGAACTTCGGGTCCGCGAGTGTGGAACAGTGTGTCTTGCGAACAGTTTATGGTGGCATCGGTGCTGCGCCATTGCATAGGCCTTATGTAGATGTTGCAGCAATTGCTGCTGGACTGCTGGCGCTGCCAGCAGGTTATACCTGGAACATGGTTCCTCATTACTAGGTGGTGGATCGCCCAGCGGAGGAAATTGTCGACTTCTTCGAGGAGCAGACAAACGTTCTTTTGTTGCAACAATAGTTTAGTTTGTACCCTGCACATAGTTGTACCAGTGTTGTAAAGTTCATATATATGCTGTGTATAACTGATTGACATTGATGTATATAAAGAGCTTGTTAGCTTGTATGTTTTGCGAGTGCGTTGCACTATGCATTCCTTTTTGCTGGCCCGACTTGTGTTTATCTCAGCACCTTGCCAACCTGTCATGTGCATTGCAGCTGGGTTGGTGTTTGTCAAGGGTTCGATCAGTGCGTCAGCTACTCATGATATCGCGATTGGTTCATAGAACAGATGTGTAAAGGGTGGTGCAGCCCCCGAGTATATAGATGGTGCAAAATAGTAGAAAAACACAGAGTTTGGGGCACTTAGCTTTATTTATTTGTAGAATAGTACGAGGTACAATGTGTGGCTAAGTAGCCTTGGCTGAATAGCCTTATTTGTGATGAAAGAAATAAAAAGCGACCAAGGGTATAAGAGCCGTAGCTGCGCGATGTTCCAGGGGTTGGAGTATGCGACTCTTGTCTCGAAGTCTTTGAGGCGATAGGCGCCACCTGGGATTACTTCTGTAATCACGTATGGTCGCTCCCAAGGGGACTCGAGCTTGAGATGCCCTTGGTATTTCAATCGCAGGACCAGGTCTCCTTCGACGAAGGACCTGGGGCGTAGCCTTCTACTGTGGTAGTTTCGCATGTTCTGCTGGTAGATCGTCGATCTTTCTGCTGCGATTTCCCGTGCCTCATCAAGGAGGTTGACGGAGTCTTCGAGTGCAAGAGTTGACTCCTGCTCGCTGTAAGCAACCACTCGCGGTGCCTTGTATTGTACCTCTGCGGGTAGCACCGCTTCAACACCATGCACCATGAAGAACGGGGTGTATCCCGTTGCACTGTTTGGGGTTGTGCACAGGCTCCAGAGTACGGATTGCAGCTCGTCTGGCCAGCATCCTGCGGCTTGTTCAAGTGGCCTGAGGTGTCGCTTCTTGATTCCGCCGCAGACGAGCCCATTGGCTTTTTCGACTTGACCGTTGGTCTGTGGATGAGCTACGGAAGCATGGCTTACATTGATTCCCAGGTCCTCGCAGAAGCCCTAGAACTCCTTAGAGGTGAAGTTTGTTCCATTGTCCGTGATGATGCTGTGTGGCACTCCGAAGCGATAGACAATGGACTCGAAGAACTTGACTGCATTGGCTCCAGATTGGTTAGTCACCGGCACAACCTCTATCCACTTGGTGAATTTGTCGACTGCTACCAGGAGGTAGATGTAGCCTCCTCGTGAGGACTTTGGGAGCTTGCCGACCATGTCGAGTCCCCATTGTGCGAAGGGCCAAGCCAATGGTATTGGCCGGAGCTTCGTGCCAGGTGCGTGCGGTTTGTTCGCGAATCGCTGGCAAGCGTTGCATCTTTGGACGATGTCCTTGGCGTCGCACATGGCCGTGGGCCAGTAGCATCCGTAGCTCGTTGAGATTTGGCGACGAGGGCGCGACTGCCAGCATGGTGCCCGCAGGTCCCCTCATGGATGTCGAGGAGAACGGCCCTTTCGTCAGCATTGGAGACGCACCGTTGGAGTACCCCTGTAATGCTGCGCTTGTATAGTTCGCCGTTGATGACGGCAAATGCTTTGGATCACCGTGCGATTTGCCGTGCATCGGCCAGGTCGTCCGGCAGCTTCTTGCTTAGAAGGTATGTGATGTATGGTTGAGTCCAAGAGGGTTCGATCATCATGATCGTCATGGGTCCTTCGTGTCCTGTGTCGAGCTGCTGGTTGTCGAGTGCCATTGGCTCATTGGGTGGCATAGCCCCCAAGTCCGTTGTTGCGCTTGTTTTCTTCTCTGCGGCCTTTGGCTTGATGGAGCGTTCGCAGATGCGCTCGAGAAATACTCCAGGTGGTATGGGGGCGCAGGTAGAGCCAATGTTGGCGAGTGCGTCCGCCTCTTCATTGCTTCCGCGGCCTACGTGCCGCAACTCATAGCCGTCGAAGTCCCCTTCGAGTGTATCGTAGAGGTCACGGTAAGCAATCATATTGTCGTTTAGTGCGTCGCACTCGTGCATTGTCTGGTTGACGACCAGTTTGGAGTCGCCATAGATTATTAGCGTTTTGGCGCCGCAGGCTTTTGCCATCCGCATCCCGTGCAACAGGGCCTCGTTTTCAGCTTCGTTGTTGGAGGTGGTGAACTGCATTCGCAAGATGTATTTCAGCTTGTCTCCCTGAGGCGATGTCAGTATGACTCCTGCGCCAGCTCCATCCTTTTGCTTGGATCCGTCGAAGTGCATTATCTAGAGATAAGACATATCTGGTTTTTCAGGGAGTTGATTCTCCATCCAGTGCACGAGGAAGTCAGGGAGAACTTGTGACTTGATCACGTCACGCTTTTCATATGTAATGTCTCGAGGAGACAGCTTGATTTCCCAAAGCGCGACTCATCGTGTGGCGTCGGGGTTGTTAAGGATATGTCCAAGCAGGGCGTCGTTGACCACCACGATTGGGTGCTCCTGGAAGTAGTGGCGCAGACGCCTAGCTGTCATGAAGATGCCATATGCCAGCTTCTGATAGTGCAGGTACCGCTGCTTTGTTGGCGTGAGTACCTCGCTGAGGTAGTAGATCGGCTGCACCGTGGACCTTGTTTTCTCGCTGCTCCACCACGAGCACCGTGCTGACCACCTGGTTGGTGGTAGAGATGTATAGCAATAGTGGTTCCCTTTTGCGTGGGGTCACTAGTACTGGTGAGGTAGACAGTAGACGCTTGAGGTCTTCAAATGCTTCCTGTGCCTCTTTGGTCCACTCGAACTTGTCAGCTTTGCGGAGAAGTTGGTAGAAGGGCAGTGCCTTTTCACCCATCCGACTGATGAATCGACTGAGTGCCGCAATTCGTCCAGCCAGCTGCTAGACACCTCTTACATTCTTCGGCTTCTCCATGGCCAGTATGGCTTTTATTTTCTTCGGGTTCGCCTCGATCCCTCTCGCGGAGATGAGATACCCGAGTAGTTTCCCAGATGGTACGCCGAAGGCGCATTTGTCCGGATTGAGCTTGATCCGGTAGCAGTCAAGGTTAGTGAAGGTTTCGCATAAATCATCGATTAGCGAGGCTTCCTCTTTGGTCTTGATTACGATGTCGTCAACATAGACTTGGATGTTGCGACCAAGTTGGTTCTTGGGGCAGGCCTGCATGCACCTTGATAGGTTGCTCCTGCGTTTTTTTAGCCCTAAGGGCATTGTGTTGTAGCAGAACACGCCGAAAGGCGTTGTAAACGCTGTTTTCTCTTGATCTTCCTCCTTCATTCGAATCTGATTATAGCCTGAGTAGGCATCGAGGAAGCAGAGGCGTTCACATCCCGCGGTGGAGTCGATGATCTGGTCGATTCGTGGCATCGGGAAGTGATCCTTTGGACAGTGCTTATTCAGAGAGGTAAAATCCACGCACATCCGTAGGATATCCGTGTCCTTTTTTGGTGCTAGCACTGTATTGGCGAGCCAAGTGCTTTCCTTGATCTCGCCTATGAATTTGGCATCGAGGAGTCTGTTGATCTCCATTCCGACCGCTTTTGCTCTTGGCTCAAATAGTCACCGAATTGTTTGGTTGACTGGCTTTGTGTCTGGGTTGACATTGCGTGCATGCTCGGCGAATTCCCTGGGAACTCCTGGCATGCCCGCTAGACACCAGGCGAATATTTCCCAGTGCTCACGGAGGAATTTGACGAGCGCGAGTTCCTATGCGGGACTCAAGTTGTTGGCGATGAGGGTCGTCTTGGCTAGGTCCGATGGGTGGACCTGAACTTTCTTGCACCGACGAGTCGAAGGATAGGTCGGGTGAACTTGGCCGGCTCAGGGGAGGCCGATTGTTGTCTGTCGACTCCTTCAATCTTGTGAGTTCTTCCCGCATGCCGAAGGACTGGGAAATTCTGTTGAATTCCCTATCACAACTATCGGACCACTCAAAGCTCCCGTTGATTGTGTTGACGCCGTTGGGGCCTGGCATTTTCATCTGCAGGTAGGCGTAGTGCGGCATTGCCATGAACCTGGCGAACGCGACACGTCCGAGGATGCAGTGGTACTGTGAGGGCCAGTCGACGACTTCGAAGTCAATGAGTTCACGTCGAAAGTTTTTCAGCGTGCCAAAGATGACGTCGAGGTTGATTTTGCCAAGGGGATATATGCCCTTGTCTAGGACGATGCCGTGGAATGTCATGTCCGAGACCTCTAGGCAGGTCAGAGGGATCCTCATTGCTCGCAAGGTACTCGCGAACATAAGGTTAATGCTGCTTCCACCATCCATGAAAACGCGACTCATGTCGAAGCCTTCAATCTGTGCCTCGAGTACGAGGGGACAATGGCCTGGGCGGGATACTTGATGCGGGGTCGCGCTTGTCGAAGGTGATGCAGGAGTCGCTTCCACTGAGGTACTAGTGGTGGATGGTGGTGAGTTTGTTGCCAAATTTACTTGGCGAGTGATGGCCTTCTGCACCCGATTCGAGGGACGTCCCTTTTGGATCATCATGTTGCCCACAACCCGTGGGTATGGCTCGCCGCCTTGATCGTGGATCGGTGCGGCCGCGGGTGGTGGGCCTCCAGGTGGTGGAGGAGGAGCTCCATGTGCTACAGCGCCTGGGACAACTCCGTAGCCTCTGTTGACGGCGTCGTGATTCATCCGTGCCAAACCCACGTGGAGCTTGAGGAACTCGTGGCAGTGCTTGAGAAGGTGGCTGGATTTCTCCTTGCCGTCGTGCTTGTCGATGTAGAAGTGCACATTGCACGGCCCAGACAGTTTGTCCTTGATTGTTGTCACGAGTGCCTCTTCACGAGTGCGGCGTTGCCATACTTGCGTGGTTTTCCCGGAGTCGCGGTGTCCACCGCTGCGATAGCCGTTGTTGCGATTGTCGTCGCGCTTGTCGGCGTAGCCGGCTGCGACCATGTTGACGTCGTCGCGGTAATCATAGATGCGCATTCGACGTTTACTTCGGCGATCGCGTCTACGCTCGAGCTCTGCTTCGTCGTCGGAGTGAACGTGGTTTTTCACCGAATCTTCTCCATCTACCCACTGATTCGCGATTTCCATCAAGTGGTCAATGGTTTGGGCTTCGAGCGGCCCAACTCCTGCCTAAGCTCTATGCGGCGAACACCGTCGTTTAATGCATCGATTGCTTGGTCCTCCGAGATATTTTCTGCGGAGTTCTTGATGATGGACCACCTCTGGATGTACGAGCGTAATGACTCGCCCGACCTTTGCTGGCAGCATCTTAGCTCTTCGATTGACGCGGGCCTTTTGTAGGTGCCCTTGAAGTTGCGCACAAAGCTGTAGACCAGCCCATCCCAGCTGCGAATGGATCCGCGCGGGAGGTTGTTAAGCCATGCTCGGGTGGCGCCCTGCAGCTGTAGCTGCAGGCATTGCATGGCCGTGCTTCGACTCCCACCATGGAGCCTGACGGAGGAGATGTGGTCCTCCAACCAGATTTTCGGGTCCTGCAGTCCGTCGAATTTTGGGTTCTCTGATGGCAGCTTGAACCCCTTGGGCATTCGCTTTTGTCTGATGGCCCTGCTGAAGCATCTGACGCCACAGAGCTCCACGTCTTCATCCTCTGAGTCAGTCGAGCAGGCACGTCGTGCCCTTGACTTGTCGATTTTGCGCTGCGTGATGTCATCACGCGCATCGTAGTCGTGGTCGTGTTGTCGTGAGCGGCGACATCGAGACAGATCGTGACTGTCGTTGCTGGACGAGGGTGAGGAATAGCGTTTTGCCAGAGCCTTGTTTTTCTTCGGCTCCGACGTCGGCTCTTTGTCGAGAGCGGGCTCGATTAGCCCCAAGCCTGCGATCGTAGATCGGTGCATGGCAGCTCGGGGATCTCCAGCTGGCGGCTGGTTGTTGAGTAGGTACATGGTGGCCGCTGTCACCGCTGCTTGCGGCGTTTTTGGGACCACATTGCCCCGGGTGTCGACTATCATAGAGCTGAAGTCGAGGACTTTCGCAGCTTCTATGTGCTCCTGCTCGGTGAGATGGGCCATTCGAGATTGTCTCTTGATGGCCACGTACTCGTTGCCTTTGGAGGAGGATCCTCCGTGGGAGGAGAGCCCGACCTTTCGAAGGCTCGACTCGTCTGCTGCCTTTTTACACGCTTCGAGTTGCGCGATTGTTTGTAGCTGGCGTCTATATTCTTTCTTTAGCAGCTAATGATAGCCCATCAGCAGTTCTTCTAGTGTGCCTAGGGGCAGAGGATTGCCTCGCAGGGCGTCTCGGCAGCGAGCCCACTCGAGATCATTGAGTTTGATCACGACACGTTCGCTAGTGTGTTCGTTCACCATGGTTGGGGGTTCGACTGCCCCTCCATTGTTGACGGGCATGCTGTTAACACTGTTGGTGGGGCCGCCGTTGGGAGGTCCGCCATTAGGGATGCCACCGTTAGGCAGATCGGTGCCAGATCCATTGCCACCGTTTTCGCGGTTAGCGGTGGAGTCGCCAATGTTAATTATGGCACACATGAAGTGGCTGGGGAAGCTGTTGCTCCCGCAACTCTCGGATCCGGAGCCGTAGACTCCATCTTCCGTCGCTAGTCCGCCTAGATCGGATTCGCGACTGTTGTTGCTGTCCGTGCTCTCAGCTGTTGCTGAGGTGTTGAGCTTGCTGAGGGTGCCGATTGGTGGCGGGAACCACGATGCTGGAGCAATCGTGGATGCCATTGGCTGGTCAAGCATGCAAAGCGTGCCCATCTAACCAACTTGGAAGCGGAAGCTTCCTATCGCCAGGTTGATTCCGTCGCCCACGGACTCGAAAGCCGAGCGGGTGGCTGGCGTGTGGACGGTGAAGTCGAACGCACCGAAGAGCTGGCGAATCTCCGCTTTTGCGGAGCTATAGATCACGGTTGATGAGGCCAAAGAAGCCGCAACATCAGCACTCCCAATTCCCATAGACGGCGCCAATTGACGAGGGTTTAACTCATCAATGCCCATTGTTATGGACTTGGGTTTTGGAGAGGAGGGAGCGCTGGAAGCATCAATCGGCTAGCAAACAAGCACACAGGGACGCAAGGTTTACCCAGCTTCAGGCCTCGTAGAGGTCCCTACTCCTGCTTGTCTGCTCTTGGAATTAACGAAGGAATCGAAGATTACAATGGTGCGCAAATGCAATCTGGCGAGGGTTGTGGAAACTAGGGTTGCGTGTGTCCTCCTCGCCGCCCCCTCCTAGCCTTTATATAGATAGGCTAGGTCTCAGGTAGCAGGTTGAGTCGGTTACAGTTTAGGGTTTTCCCTTCAAACTTTCTATCTTTAGACTTCTTCTTGTCTCGCAAGTTATCGGTAGTCCGTAGGCCACTCGAAGTGTTCATTGGGCCGTGGCAACACCGTGGGATTCCACCGTATCTAGACCGTATATGCAAGACTCGAGTACCTGTAGGGTATACCCATGTCAGGGGGCGAGGTGGATCAATCTATGACTGTTGGGAGGTTTTGGAGGAGAGGGGTGGCGGCCTAGAAGGATCGATGCTGCGGGCGAGATGGCAAGGAAAATGAGTGAACGCGTGTTGGAGACGATACCAAATACTGTCGGAGATGGGGAAGACGGTATGGCTCTTTGAACAAGGATTTTTTTGCGTGTTCCTTCATCGGTCTTCTGCTGCAGGGCGTAGCTGCATTGAGGAGACTTTAATTATTAGCTAGCTAGTGTAGCACGCTAATGCTGTCTAGTATTGTAGCATCGAGGAAACTTTACTAATTAGCTAGCTAGTCTAGCACGCCAATGCTGTCTAGTAGAATGTCATATCATCACAATATAAAATTGTACTACTCCATAAAGTAGTAATAGGTAAAGATGAGAAAATAATTATATTTTCGAGCCGCTTCTATAAAGTATCTGGTGTATATTTGGTTCTTGTACTTATGCATAGCATTCATTGTGCTAAAGTCTAGTATCAATAGGATCTCCTACTTCCTCCGTTTCAAAATATAAGATGGTTTAGCTTTTGTGAAACAAATGTATCTAGACATCTTTTACTACACACTAAAAGTAGTGTGTAGGTTCGGAGTGAACCACACACTAAAAGTTGTCTAGATACATTCGTTTCGCAGAAGTTAAAACATCTTATATTATGGAACGGAGTGAGTAGATGCTAGAATGGAAAAGAATATTTGAGGATTAGCAATGTTGGAATTTGCTAGTCTTGATACAACGGTTAATGTTGAAAGTTAACTGTACACTATATAGTGGTAAGATAAGATAAGATAAATCTCTAAACAATATGGTCTCGTCATATCAGCTTAACCAAAGACTAGTGCACGAGGCTAGAATCGTTGAAGCCAATGTTGTATTCATAGAGTACGACCCTTACACAAGCATTGAGGTGATTGTTCAAGTGTATGGCATGTGGTCCATAACATCCTATTGATGCTAAAATTTCCATAATTTTTAAAGGAACTCTAGAATCGGCAGACTAAAGTGCATTATGCTAAAGGTCCAAAAGTCTTGTTTCTTAGTTAAGCATGAGGCCGGTTCCAATCGACGACGTCCGCGAAGGTTGGTATGAAGCAAAGCGGAGGCTTCACTGTTCCTGTCCAGAAGAGAGGGTTACTAATTCCCTCAAGGACATTGATTTCAGAAGTAACACCATAGTCGTTACCACTGAGACTGAAGCGACATAATTTAGGCTGCCACTCTTTGGAAAGCCATGCTGCAGTTGGTAAGATGTAGATACAGTTGCTTCTCGTTAGATAACCTGAGGTAAGATCTGCACTACCTACGTGCATGATAATCGGATAGTTCACTCCAAGGAAAACAGAATATGATCCAAGGTCAGCAATTCTTTCCCATGGATTAGCTTGATCAACCTGACCAGTGTTCATTGGGAACACCAAGCAGCCAAACCCGAAAGTATAAGTGGAGATAGTGCGGTCGCAATGTACAACACGAGGATGAGTAGCACCAGTACGATGGCGGCAATGACAAGTAAGACAACTGGGATCACAAGAAGCGCCAAGCGTACATATATGAAGAATCTAGAACCATCTGCAGATCTTCCTAGCCACCAAAAACTAAAAAAGTAGTTGTTCTCGTCTCTAGTAGCATTAAGAAATAAATCCACCAACTCATCCACGGCAGCTGGTCGCGCCAAGACCAGCGCATGACCTTGAAAAAGGTAGCAGAATGCGCTAACTTATGATTCCGGCAGCATGATATAGTGAATCCTACTGAAAAATTTCCTTCCAATTGAACTGCATGCAAAGTAGCTCGAACATAGAAAAAACAACTACGGCCTAGAATCGTACAAAGGAAACAAAGCATTATATAATAGGGAAATTTCCTAGAGAACAGACTCATCTTTTTTTGAACAAGACAGGCAATTTTTGGCTCGTTTTGTCTAAAAAAGGCAAAGAGAATTGACCGGTTCATTTGCAGGGGAACTTGCCGAAAACCGTGCAAATGCAGAAAACATAGGATAGGAAAGACACCGGATTTTACATTTGCATGTCCATTTATACTCCTAGAGGATTGCGGTGTGTTGGATTACATTGCACGGAAAAACAATTGAATGGATTCTTTTCAGGAGCTTCAAGTAGATCTTAAATTCCTATCGAATGAACTAAAAGACAGCCGGAAAAATCTACTGTGCATAATTCAATCCAATGAGTTAAACGACTGCTATAAGAAAAATCCTACGGAAAAACTATGATTCATACAGTTCATAGTCTACAATAACTACTGGTATTTTCATTTAAACAAAACACTCCCTATGTCAATTCAGTACAATAGCTTGGGCACATGAGTAATTAAGCCAGTACACTATATATGAAGGAATAATTACCAGGACGTAGAGGATCCCAAACATAAACGTTGCCATACAGAGATGTGGTGAACACCAGTCCGTCGTGGTTAATTCCATCATTGTAACTGTAAGGGCTCAGGGTGTGGTTAAGAGGAAGTGGAAGAACTGTCCATCCATCATCACCTCCCTGAAGGATGGCAATCCTGACATTGAGGACTGCAACAATTGACAAATCTTTATATCTCCCAGCAGCTGTGGGAATTTGGCAAATATCAATCTTCTGCATTACAGCTGGAAGATCATTATCCAACAAGAACATGGTTGGCTGGTCGGTTGCTTGGAACGACAGTGCTGGGAGAGGAATCTTGCGACGAGTGTACACGTTGCAAAGCTCCAACTTGCCTCTGAAGCCAGCCGTGGTAATCCAATCTCCATTGGTGCTTACCCACTTCCCAGAAGTATAGCCTGGTACCATAGCATCGGAGGAGAACCTATCCAGCGGTGACAGCTTGGACAGGAGGCTATCAATTTTGAAATAATGCAAAAAATCTAGTGGTCCCTTCGTCAGGGGGAATGAAGAACACATGGGAGGCCAAATGGCATTGAAGCCTCCAGAGTTGCACTAGCTTTCACAGATTCAAGAAAAAGTTTGGACGAACCGATTAGGCTGGCGTGATGATGATGTCACATCGGGTTATGAGTTCTTCAAAGGGGCCTTTGGTAAACACGTCAGGAAAAATCTCAAAATCATGCTCACTGTTCTTGCTCACTAATGCCATCACAAGGCAGCGTCTGTATTTCATTGATTGGGGTTTTGGAAGAGAGGGGAATCGATGGTGGTAACTGCAGTGCGTGGTGCGGAAGGGAATCCAAAAGTGCCATATGGCGGCAGCAGCGACGCGTGGTGCGGAAGGGGAAGACACCCTGGAGGGGGCGGGGGGATAGGCAAGGGAGAGAAGCTAGATTAATCAATACGAGCATGCACTCCTCGGCTGCATTTTGAGGAGACAATGACCCACCGACTCCCTACTCCCTAGTACTAGTAGACGTCTAGACGGTCAGAGTAGTTAATTTTGAGGAGACTGTGACCGACCGACTCCCTAGTACTAGACGCCTAGGGTACGGGTTGTACTGTAATTCAGAAATCTGAGCTCTGTATTTTTATTTTACTTGCATGGACGAGCTCTGTATTTCTTTTTTCGCGGAACGAGATCTGTATTAGGGCATCACCTATGTATGTGGATAAATTTGTCGATAAGATGGGTCCCACATACTACACCATAAGCTAATTCATTGCACCACAATGTGTGTAGACAAACTTGACCATAAGCTAGGACCCACATTTAAGAGCTAACGACACACATCCTTTTGACTGAAATTAGTTTTATATTGCTGTGTACTACTACCTCCGTTTAGAAATATAAGATGTTTTAACCTTGTGAGTCGAATGTATCTAGACGTCTTTTAGTGTATAGTTTCGCAGAGGTTCGGAGTGAACCTATACATAAAAAAGCGTTTAGATACATTCATTTCACAAAGCTAAAATGTCTTATATTTCCAAATGGAGCGAGTATATATTATTATTTAGTGCTTGTGGACTACCTAAGGGCATGCAAAAAACCACACCTTAAGTCCTATAGTATGTGGCAATGCTTGTAGTCTACCTTATACATAGTGGAAGAAATAAGATTAAGGTGTGGTTTTTTGCACATAGTAGATGCCATAAGCTTATACTCATGCATGAGTATGTCGAAAGAGACATGCGGGTCCCAGCTTATGGCTAAAGTTCACCTTATATATAGTGGAATATTTTACAAGAGAGGTGGGTCTCGTCTTATGGCTAAAGTTAACATCATACATAGGTGATGCCCTAAGGGCATCCACTATGTTATCCATAAGGGTGTCCCCAAGGAAAAAGTAGTCCTTATGGATGACCACATACATAGTAGACCTTCATCTTAAGGTAATTTTCTTAAGGGTGACCCATAAGCTTGTTGCTTGTCCATAAGGAATATAAAATTATTTACTCTCTCCTCTCTCTCTTGCATGTGCATACTTTTTGCATACATATGGGTCCCAGCTTATAGATAAGTTGACTTTATACATTATAGCTACTTCCACAAGCTGTGTGAGACCCACCTTATGGCAAAAGTTCACCTTAGGGCATCCACTATGTTGTCCATAAGGGTGTCCACAAGCAAAAAGTAGTCCTTATGGATGACCACATACATACTACAGCTTCACCTTAAGGAAATTTTCTTAAGGGTGACCCATAAGCTTGTGGCTTGTCCATAAGCAATATAACATTATTTACTCTCTCCTCTCTCTCTTGCATGTGTATACTTTTTGCAGACATATGGATCCCAAATTATAGATAAGTTGACTTTATACATTATAGCTACTTCCACAAGCTATGTGGGACCCACCTTATGGCAAAAGTTCACCTTATACATGGGTGATGCCCTTATACATAGGTGATGCCCTAAGCTTATGGGTCACCCTTAAGCTTTTTGGCTTGTGGACAACATATGGATAGCTCTTAAGGTGTACTTTTTGGCTTATGGTGTAGTTTTTCACACATAGTGGTAATGAAGTTGTAGGTACATTTTATAGAAAGGACCAGAAGAAAACAAGGAGACATAACCAAGTCCCACAAAATTACAACAAGCACCCTGCAAGGATTCATCGAAACGCGATCTAGTCCCTATCAGAATGAGCTCTGTATTCTCTTTGTCAATTCTATGCCCATGGAAATCTAGTTTGGCAAGGAGCTACACTTTTAGTCCCGCTTCTTACATCCAGGGTGCAAATTAGTCCCACGTCTTGTAAATGGGCAAAACTAGCCCCACACCTTTCACCCCGGGTGTAGTTTAGTATATTTCAAAGGGATTGGATGGAATTTGAATGAACTGAGCGAATTTGACCGTGTTCAGTTGTCCTTACCGGGCAGTTTTACGGGTTAGTCCATACTAGTAAGTTGCACCTGCCTTGCACGTCAGTCTCAGATAATAGAAGTATGACATATCATCACTATAAAATTATAATAGGTAAAGCTCGAAAAAAATAATTATACTTCTGAGCTAGATCCATAAAGTATTGGGTGTATATCTGGTTCTTGTGCTTTATATAATGTAGATTTAAACCTTTATTAGATACTTTGGTAACATGTGTTTGAGGTTTGTGCCTAAATTTCATTGTCCTAAACACTATCAATAGAATCTTCTAGATCCCATAATGGAAGAGAAGATACAACCGCTAGCAATGTTGGGATTTGACAATCTTGATTCAACGACCAGTGTTCAAAGTTCTTCGTACACTATATAGTTGTAGGATGTAAGATAAGATAAGAAAAGTGAGGTGAGGGTAATTTATGGGCCCACGCAAGGCATCGTTGTTTACAGAAAAGCCCATATGTTGAAGCTAAATTCTTGGGAATTTGACATGATATGCAAACATCATATGTCCATGTGCTCATCCAACGTACTTCACAATGCTCAAGTTGAATCGTCACATATAAAACAATTGATGCATATGGATTGTGAAGTGTATAAGAAAAGAATCAAATTTGGTTAGATTTCAGCTAACTTGAAACTAATGACGAAATATTGAGTGAAATGCACACATGTGCAACTTTAGTTAACTTGAGCATTTCAAAGGACAGTGTTCAGCCAAGCTAAAACGACATCAATCTATGCAAAAATTCTACATTAACTTTCAAAAGTAATAGAAGTCGTGGAAGGACACCACTTGCAGGCTGATACTATTTTACTGTCTCAATCGCAAAAAGGCGTGTTTAGAATATCTAAACGTGTACGAATTTAGTCAAATACGCTCAAATTTGTTTGAAATAGACTGATTTGCACCAGGGATGCATGTCTACTTTGCAAGATATGTGACTAATTTGTACCCCGGGTGCGAGAAGTGGGACTAAAACTATTTACCACGATCTTTGGCAAGAAACAAGTTATACAGATCCTCTAACTTATATTGTAGAAGAAAATCTAGAGAAGTCGTAGGACCCTAACTTTCATTCTTCCAAACAAAACAATATTAAGTCCTAAATGTCATAAAATTAATTTTTACTACCTCCATCCTAGAGCTTAAGGCTTATATTTTTTGTACATGTATCTTGCCATGTATACATGTGTGGCCATGTATACATGTATGTGTACGTGTCTGTGTACGTGTGTGTGGTGTGCGACCATGTACATATATACGTGTAGCTGTTTGCACGTGTGTGTGACGTGTGAGTGGCCAAATATCTGCAGGCGTGTACATATATATTTCCATAAACATGACATGTTTTAGTATGAGTATATGTATGAGAGCAAGCTGTGCTACAAACATATAATCCCTCCGACCCATATTTGTTGGTTTAGATTCATCTAGATACAGATGTATCTTGTTAAGTTTTAGTGCTAGATATATCCGTATCTAGAGTCTAGACAAACGTAAGTCAACTAATATGGACTGGAGGGAGTACATATATATTGTTATTGTGTTATATACTCGCCCAACCCGTTAGCACACACACAAAAAAACATTATGATTGCTATATCTTATCTTATCTTACCACCTTATCTTACCACTATATAGTGTATGAATACCTTTGAATATTGACCATTAGACCAAGACTCGTGAATCCTATTATTTCTAGCCATTGGATCTTATTTTCTATTCTAGCATCTAGAATATTCTATTTTTTTGAATGGTCTAGAAGATTCTATTGATAGTCTTCATCACAATGAATGCTATGCACAAAACTCAAAACACACTTCTCCATCATTCTAGAATCTTCTCCCTCGTTTCTCTAGACCATGTTACCAAAAATTTCATGTTTTAGATAGCTAATAATCATTGACTTCTACATGATCTTATCTTACCACTATATAGTGTATGAAGAACTTTGAATATTGACCATTGGATCAAGACTCATGAATCCCAACATTTCCAGCCATTGGATCTTATTTTTTATTCTAGCATCTAGAAGATTCTATTGATAGTCTTCATCACAATGAATGCTATGCACAAAACTCAAAACACACTTCTCCATCATTTTAGAATCTTCTCCCTCATTTCTCTAGACCATGTTACCAAAATTTTAAAGTTTTAGATAGCTAATAATCGTTGACTTCTACATGATATACAAAGGACAATAACAAAATATACACCCATACTTTATAGATGTTGATCAAATTTATATTTTTTTCTGCTTTACCTATTATAATTTTATATAGTGATGATATGTCAGACATCTATTATCTCAGTCTCAAGTGCAGGGCACATGCAACTTACTAGTATTATACGAAGGCTAGGAAAAGTAGGATTTTTTTGGGATTGTTGCACCTTCTCTTTCCTCTTCCTATAGCTAGTTTTTAGCAGTCCAAAATAACAATGATGTTAGAGGTGCTCTCATGGCTAAGGGCATCCGTAATGTGCAAAAAGCACACCTTAAGGCCTATGTGGCATTTTCTAAGGTTCACCTTATACGTTGTGGAGAAAATAAACATGTCTTTAAGCCTTTTAGACTTAGGCCATCCGTAATGTATCTTATTTTATCTTACCACTATATAGTTTACGAATAACTTTGAATATTGACCGTTGGATCAAGACTCACCAATGCCAACATTTTCAATCGTTGTTTCTTCTTTTCCATTCTAGCATCTAGAAGATTCTATTGATAGTCTTCATCATAATGAATGCTATGCACAAACCTTAAAACACACTTCTCCATCATTCTAGAATCTTCTCCCTCGTTTCTTTGGACCATGTTACCAAAATTTTCAAGTTTTAGATAGATAATAATTGTTGACTTCTATATGATATACAAAATACGAGAACCAAATATACACCCATACTTTATCGATGTTGATCAAATTTATAATTTTTCTTCTTTACCAATTATAATTTTATATAGTGTTTTATATAGTGATGATATGTCAGACGCCTATTATCTGAGTCTCACGTGCATGGCACGTGCAACTTACTAGTATAAAGTTGCACATGCCTTACACACGTGAGAATCAGATAATAGAAGTATGACATACACTACAAGAAAAGTTGGCTTTTACAACGGACAATTTTCGTGGTTGAAGGCCTGTTTTTTGTGGCTAAAAAGTCTTCTACGACGGATGCCCTTCGTGGTAAAATCTCCATCACAAAAGAATCTACCACGGTTTTTTTCTGACCGTGGCGGATCACACCCTTCAGCCACGAAAACTTGTTCCGTCGTAGATCTGTTCGCCAGCAGCGTTGACTGCTATCGTCATGCAAAATGCCACGTGACAAACACTGTTAATGCCCAGTTACCATTGTTAACGGCAACATACACCATGGTAGAAGCCATGCCCAACCAAGGCATGCTAATAATTAAGTGGGCCGATCCATTAGGAGAACCCAATAAGATTATGACCCGTTACTATTTCGTCCGACACTATTTGAAATGGGCCCAAAAGATGTGGCCAGCAGCGGCCCGCGAATGTCAGGCCTGTTACTGTTTCGGCCAACAGAAGCCCACATTATTCGAATACTGTGCGGCCCGTTAATAGCCTACGTCAAGTAGGCCCGATACTGTTAAGGCCCACGGTCAGCCCGTCACTATTCTCACAGCTCATCCTGGGTCGCCTACGAATGACCCACTTTTGAGAAGGCCGATACTGTTCTGGCCTTTTACCGTACCGTCCGTCAACCTTTTGGGCCCACTAGCGACGTGCAACTGTTCTGATCTGGTACTGTTCTAGCTTGGCAATATGTTTGGCCTGTTACTATTCCTGTCTTGTAAATTTTTTCCTGCTACTGTTTTACCTCGTTACTATTCTAGCCGTCTACTGTTCAGGTCCGTTATTATTGTGGTCCTTTACTTTTCTGGTCTTTTACTGTTCTGGCCCGTTACTAAGCTAGGTTGCCTCCGTTTTGGCCTATTACTATTTTGGCCTGTTACTGTTTGGCCTATTACTTTTTTGGCATGTTACTGTTCTAGCCTATTAGTGTTACTCGTTGCCACCTGAGGGTAGGCCCGTTACGGTCGCGGACACCTATAGTTTCGATCTTTCTAAAGCCCACACAAATATCATAAATGGAGTATAATTAGCGAGCATCTTTTACTGTTCATGGTAGGCCTAATACAATAAGGGCAAATAACAAAGACCTAAACTCTTACCTGATCGACCTGGCTAGCGCAGTTATGATACCGCCTACCGCCATGCATGGACGACATCAACTAAATGCCTACATGGCCCACCTCAAAAAATGCCTACATGTCCTATGCGATTTATCTAGATATACATCAGCTGCAAACTTCTTAAAAATATTACATAATATCAACGCTCGGGAAAGAAAATTCAGCATTTCAGTTGACAATCAAGTTGATAGCATTGTCCTCTATTTGCTTTCTCAATGCATCAACTGCATCTCCATTTGAGTGTGACAGCTACATTGGAAAACCACCTTGATACATGATCTTGCGGCCCCCTCTTTGGTGGAAATAGCAATAATTGCAGTCTGAAACTAAGTAATAACAAGTTAATACAACAAACAAGACAAACTACTCATAGCTAAGAATTAACCAGATAGAAATTATGATCGCATCATACGTGAACTTGTATAGCAGGAATGAAAACAAGAAATGAACCATATATTGTAGAGGATAGTTATGTCGTTGCTTAGGACGAACCAGAACGAGATGCGAGATATAGTAGCGTTGCACGTGAACCTGTAGAACAAGACAAACAATCAGTACACAAGTGTGCCTACAATGAAATGAGCAATCAAACAAAGTGTTTTTTAGAATTTCAGCAAATATAAACTAGGTCATATAAGAAAATATATGGAAGAAGTGGTATTTCCTAGAATGCAAGAGAAGTATGGTGACTCAGAATTTACGGTGAGCTACACAATGTCATGCAGTTTCTGTCATAGCTATGAATCAACCAGACAGAAATATAATGGCATCATAAGAGAACTTCTAGAGCAGGAATGCAAATCACGAGTGAACTACATAGTAGAGGACAGTTATGCCATTGCTTAGGACGAACTAGCACCCGATACAGAAATACTGTGTTGCTTGTGAACTTGTAGAAGAGGCTATGCAAATCATCATGTTCATTGTTCCATTCTGGGCTATATGCAAGAAAAAGAAAATAGTTAGTGTTGCAGCTTTTGAAGAACTAGATGGTAACAACAAAATTATAATCAAATTAGTATGAAGATTCTAAACGGGTACTATAGGACACCATAACGATGCCAAGGAGGAAACCATAACAGGAACTTATCTCAGGACGAACCAGATAGATTCAGTAACTATGGAGCAGGGAATCCAAACTAATATTTTCCACTAGTTTTATATTTTGCATGAACTACAAGATAGTAGGAATTTACCGTTGTTTGGAGTAGCTAAGAACATGTGCATGACTTCAAAATTTGTAGAGTAGCGATTCCAAACCAACATGTCTAGTGACCTACTCCGTAGTATCTAGCACGAAGAACATGCATGCGCTTTGACTGGGTGTATAGGACGATTAGAAAAATGCAGTTCAGTACAACAAGCTTGAACCTGCTATACCGCTGACAAAACAAAAAAAGAGTTGGTGATTTCGTTACCATGGTCGGATAGGCTTCTAAGCATCATCCGTACCGGCGCGAGTGACATCCTTGTCACCAAGGGTGCTGCAGTTGTGCTGGCTATTTGCATCGGGGAAGCAGATCTTGGGCACTCGATGCCGGCTTGAGCACGGTGGACGAGGTAGAATCGGTGCACTACACGTCGGTTCAGGTAAGGTACGGGTGGGGAGGATGCCGGCGGTGTTGATGTAGATCTTGGGCAATCGTTGACGGATTCGGCATCATGGAGGGAAAAGTGGGAAAATGAAATCAGGTGCGGTGGACGACGACGGACTCGGTGACCAAGGTCGGGTGCGATGGACGTCGGTGAAGTGACAATGATGCTTTGGATGAGACCACAGCTGATGTAGCTCTGGTATACTGTTGGCTGAGTAGTGCATGGTGTCGAGTTCCAGCGGGCAAAGCCATCTGGAGAAGTGTTGCGGGAGGTTCTGGGCGCGAGAAATTTCATAGTGTTTGAAATGGAGGGGAGCATGGGAGTGGGGACCACGTGATTTTGGTATCGTTTGAAACGGAGCGCGCAAGAAATTTCGTAGTCTTTGAAATGGAGGGGCGCGAGGGAGTGTGGACCACATGATTTTGGTATCATTTGAAACGGAGGGGCGCAAGAAATTTCGCAGTGTTTGAAATGGAGGGGCGCGAGGGAGTGGGGACCACGTGATTTTGGTATCGTTTGAAACAGAGGGACACCAGAAATTTTGCAGTGTTTGAAATGGAGGGGCGCGAGGGAGTGGGGACCACGTGATTTTGGTATTGTTTGAAATGGAGGGGCGCGAGAAATTTCGCAGTGTTTGAAATGGAGGGACGCGAGGGAGTGGGGACCACGTGATTTTGGTATCGTTTGAAACAGAGGGGCGCGAGAAATTTCGCAGTGTTTGAAATGGAGGGGCGCGAGGGAGTGGGGACCACGTGATTTTGGTATCATTTGAAATAGAGGGGCGCCAGAAATTTCGAAGTGTTTGAAATCGAGGGGCGCGAGGGAGTGGGGGCCACGTGATTTTGGTATCGTTTGAAACGAAGGGGAGCCAGAAATTTCACAGTGTTTGAAATGGAGGGGCGAGAGGGAGTGGGGACTACGTGATTTTGGTATCGTTTGAAACAAAGGGGCGCCAGAAATTTTGAAGTGTTTGAAATGGAGGGGCGTGAGGGAGTGGGGACCACGTGATTTAGGACGTCTAGCAATCTTGTCCGTCCATCCCAAATCAACGGGCCATAGGGGATACCTTCCCTTCGAAGGCTCTTGCGCGGACGCATATGCAAGCAATCGCTAGGTGTCCCAAAGTAGACTATAAGGGTAGATGTGTAGGTTACTGTAGTAGCAGACCATTAATCGGGCTTTCTGGCATGATGTCATTTTGGCACTCCACGAGTTCAAACTTTTACTTATGGTGTTCAAGATTGAATGCATGCAGCTCAAAAAAGGTACTTACATGATTACGTGTATGATATTATTAGGTACTGAGTTGCATGCATCATGTAGTAATGAGTGGATTCTATTGGGTTGACCATTGTATTACTCGTATTCTCTCTCCGTATATCCATTGATCACAGTCTAGTTACTGAGTTGCATGGATGTGAGCACAATTGATTGAGTGACAAACCTATTTTTTGTGCGGTCGAGGCCCCCGTCCGCTGATGACCTTCGCTAATCAACACAGCTCACACACAAGTGTATTTTTATGTGGTAGTAGTAGGAACATCATGCAGGGAGACAGACTTCAGCGACTAGCAATCTTGTCCGTCCAATCCGAAATCAACGGGTCAAAGTGGATACCTTCCCTGCGAAGGCTCTACCAGGAATGCCTATGCAAGAAATCATTGGGTGTCCGTGGGTAGACTATAAGGGTAGCTATGCTTGTGACCAAAAGTACTCCATATAATAGCTGGGTGTCCCTGACACTGACGGTGTATTTTCTTTTCCAGATAGACACCGTGCCTCCTGATAGTATATACTACTACTATCTAAACGGTGGTGCACAGTTGAGTAAGAAAGATTCCCTGAGGTGAGTCTAGTACTACACAATGTCTACTGCAATAAAGAAATGAAAAAGGAACCAGAGAAGAGAACAAGGTTGAACAAAACTTGTAAGTTAAACATAGACATAACATGCATAAGTTATTAGTCTATGTTAATACAGGAATAGACTAATTATTAGGTAATAGACTAATTTCAGCTTGGTATGTGTGAATAACTCACTGCAACATAAGCAATTTTACTGAGTAGGACCCTTAGACCAGCCACACTGTATTGAAAAAGTGATTCCTAACCTTCTCTCACCTCCTATTGAACCGGTTCTATACATTTTAGGAATCGGTTCATGCAACCTGACACAAAGAAGCGATTCAAGAACTTAGTTCGCTTCTTTCATGCAACTATGGGGCCAAGTGGTAGAAATGTGAGGAGAGATAGGATGGATGCATGCAGAGAAAGTAAATAGTGGGTCCCACCAGCGATTCCATACACTATACAGCTTTCCCATAGCGGTTCCAAATTCTGACAAAAAATTTCTTGAAATGACGCAATGGTATGGAAGATACTTATGAGGTTATTTGCACTATGACTAGCCTAAAATGATTCTTCCCCTAAATTTTACTTATCTCCAACAGCAACCCTATATTATCTCCCTATATCATAACCACAATATTTTAATAGGAAGAGCAAAAAAATCACCCAATAACTCACTCAACGACGTAGGGGCCACGTAAAGGGAAGACAGAACAGTTGATAAGTATAGTAGACACTGGATCCCTACACATATGACAAAGTAGAAAGTATGACCAAATTTAAAGACCACTCATTGACAATTTAATTATTTTGATTTATCAGACATACTCTCCCTCCATCCTAATTTTTCTGAAAATGCCCTCCAACCTAATTAAAAAGGATGTCACATATTTGACTAAATTTGAATGTATTTGTACACTAAACAGTGACTATTATACAACTAGTATATCGTTACAAAATCTCCACAGAGCGCATTCGAATGCTAAAGGGTGCAATATAATTATGCAAAGACGGATGAGAAAAAACGATCCATGCACCCAAAAGAAAGAAAATGGAGGGCCACGCCGACAAGTCCTCCCCCTTCCTAGTTCCTACTCCAAGATTCGGCGATTGCAACACTGTGGCCACCCTGTGGAGGCAGGGCCTCGAAGATATCCGCAATGGTCGCGACCTCGACGGCCAACATGAGATGGCTTCTCTCTTCCTACTTAGCAGGGTGGGACCTAGATGATCTCCGCAATGGTAGCTGCTGGCTGCGGAGCTCTGTGACTTCCTTCTTCAAATTTTCGCACTCAACGCGAATCATGGAGGAGTCACGCTCGTAAGATCATGCGAGCTTTATTTGAAAAGCCAAATTGGCTCGGAGGCGATCACACTCTAGGTTGAGCTCGAAGTTTTTCTGAAGAATGTTGATGTTATGGCTGTAGATTTCATCTACTTTGGCCGAGATTCTCGCCCTGACTTCCTGCATGGAAAATGTATCATCAGTAAGAGAGCATGGAGTGCATGCAGAGAAGAAGATAAAATATCAATACATGTATAGTGACTACAGTACCTCTCTTCTTCGACCGAGAGGGGGCATGAGGGCATCGTACACGTTAGAGATATCCGTCGTGCTATCGACCCGTGGGGTGGAAAATTCGACGCTCGAGCCGCCTGCCCGAGCAGATGTATAGAGACGGTTCAATAGCGGGAGAAGATAGCCCAGGAATCAACGGAAGTATAAAACCTACCCACACTCTTGGTCCCCATGATATCCGCTCCTCGGATACATGCGTGAAGATGAGCCCTCTCCCCATGGCTGGTCTCCTTTCTCGGTCCAAGCCTGCAGGTCACCCTGCCAGGGAGATTTCTCCACGGCTCTAACCACCACCATCTTGCTATTCTTCCGATGAGACAAGATTTTTTGTGACATCGCTGGATGGAGTAGAGAAGAAAGGGAGGAGCAGTGGAAGAAAATGGTTTCTGCGAAGGCGGAGCGAGGTAGTACTAGTAGGAGGAGAGAGGAGAGTGAATAGTGGAAGCAAAACGTCAAGTACTGAGTCTCATCGCCAGCATTCGAGCAATCTCATTGGTCCATCAATCAATCGAGCTACTAGCTGCAAATATTTACAATCCACCCAAAGTTTATGGAGAAATTTGGCTAGATATATAGTGGTGCAATCAATTGGCTTATGCTGTACTAAGTGGGTCCCATCTTTAGGATTGGTTTTTGCTAGAGTTTCTAGCAGATTCGGAAAAAAAGTCTAGTACGTACATTTCTTAGCCTCGTTAGGAACGGCTCACGCTGTGCTTCTCGTAGTAGTACTCCTCTGATCCATATTATTTGTCGCTGAATTGGACGTATCTAGCAATGATGCATTGAATATACTTAGGGCTTGACGCATAAGCATCACAAATGATCGCCAAAAGATCGAACGACAAACTTAAAGATAACTTAGGGCTTCTTTGGATAACAAGATTTAAAAACACAGGAATTTGACTCGGTCACAGGTACAAAACAATGCATTGCAAAATAGAGGAAATAGCTTTCTTTGGATCACAGAATTTCAAAACACATGATAATAGGGTCGGAGGTACAAAACAGAGGAAATCTGCTGGCTTAAAGTCATTTCAATGAAATACAGTAAACATGGAGGAAAAATGCCTCAATCCTATGTGAATGAGTGTAAAAAAGTGGATGTTGAAATTCCTATGGGATTGGGGTGTAGAAATGCAATCTATATGAATTTTGGAGGTATGATTCCTTTCATCCAAAGGGCTTCCTTATGAAAAAAATTCACTGGGTCGAATTCCTCCAAAATTCCTTTGAAAATCCTTCGATCCAAATTGGCACTTAATCAAGATGTGCGTGCTCACGACAGACGAACACCTTCCGGTAGGAGGTGATGCGGTCGTAGATTTTCATCTTCAACCCGTCTGCGGTGACCTTGAACATAAGGCAGTCACCCTCCTTCAACTCATGGAAAGCAGCAAAGGTAGCCCACTCTTTGTCCAGGACGATCTGGTCTTTGTTGCGGTTGGCATGGACAACCCACTCGCATTCCTCGCATGCTTGGACTACCACTAGTTGTGGGTAGGGGCATCCCTTCAAGTAAGGCTTGACGTAAGTTGGGATGATAAGCATATACAAGTCATGCTGGACTAACTGGATGTAGAAGCGCCTAGGACGATGCGCCATGGCATGGTGTCCAACCGACCTAGGGCGTCTTCTCGGTTTGCCGGAACTAGTGACCTACCTGGCATCACTTGCCCTTTCCAAGGCCTCCACTCCCATGCCCGGCAGCTTCAACTCCCTTGGTATGATGGGGAGCTCATCTTCATAGCCACCTGGAGCTAGAGCAGTCTGGTCAAGAATATAGTCTAAGTTTAGCATTACACCTGGGCCGTCCTACATGAAAATTACCATTGCGCCAGTCCTTTGGAATTACCAAAACACCACAATGCATTGTATAAATTGACTAAACATCACAATGCGTCATTGCACCATCAAAATTACCTAAACAACACAAGGTATCAGGTAAATTAAATTGCCCAGAGTACAATGCATCATCAGAATGACCTAATGCGACGGGTCCTCAAAATTATCTGAACAACTACTAGAAGGCATAACATTTAATTAGATTGATTAAACAGCACAATGCATAATCTGAATGGCTAAAACAGCACAATGCATTATCTGGATAGACAAAACAGCATATACACAGTGCATCATCAAAAATACCAAAACAGACAAGGTATCATGTAATTAAATTTAATAAACAGTGTCTGCACAATCAAAATTACCTAAACTGATGGGTCATTGAAATAATCTGAACAGCTAGAAGGCATATCATTTAATCCTAAATAGTAGAACGAAGATCAAAATGGACGAAACAACACAGTGAGGAGACAGAACACAATGCATCATAAAAAAAATACCAAAAAAGCACAACGCATCATGGAAAATTCCTAAACAGCACAATGCATCATCTAAGTACCAAAACAGAACTCTACATCATCGTCATCAAGAATATTCCATAACTAAGCAGAACAGCACAAAATACAAATATAGATACATTCGAATCTAGACAAAGTCAAGTCAGTTATTTCTAGATGGGGGGAGTATAAAGAATAGCACAAAAGACAATTATCAAGAATATGAAAAACAACTAAGCAGTTCAACAAGGGACCTGCATTACACGTTGCAAAAATCTGACTAGATGCACGTCAGATTTGGGTTAAAGCCCCAATTGATATGGGGTGGCCCGATCTTCTCAGTAAGCGGATGGCGGTGATGATGGTGGATGATAGATAACTAGCCTGTAGCTATGAACTCTCCCGCTCGATCACTGATGCCAATGCAACAGCTCTCGAACCTTGTAGGATATTCACAACACCACGCTCTTGCGCACGCAGCCGTGACCATGAACGGTAGTATGCAATCCACTAATTCCCAATGGAACAGCAGATCACACTCAATTATAGTTGCTAGAAACACAGGGTAATTCCAGAGGTTCTATAAAAGAAACAACTCCAAAATAGTTTTAACGTGGTCTAACCTAAACTAGAGGGCGTTCCCAGGCTTATATGGCGCGAGCGTCCAAAAGCGAAAACAGCGTGTACGTCGACGGTCAGATCCGTCCGAATCTGATGGGAACTTTTTGGGCCGGATTATCCGGTCTAAGAGGGCCGGATTATCCGGTGGCCGGATTTTCCGGGGGAAAAGTCCGGTCAAATATCCGCCCCGGTACTGAACGTCGCGCACGAAGTCCTTTGCAGAATCTCCAAAGCAGGGCCAGATTATCCGGGGTCTTTTAGGCGTGGAAGTACTCATTGGAAAGATCTTGGAATTATCTATCCAACAAGTGCTTATTTGCTTGATTTGGAGTTCGTATGAAGAATCCACGTCCGTTTGAATTTCAGGACTTCTGTCTATCTGAATTGAACGTTCCTTCTCTTCGATGATCTCCCTTGCTTGTATTGCGCCTTCCTCCCTATCCTCCCTCGCGCATCCTTGGGCGATCATCATGTTGGTCTTCTCTTGTAGCCCTTCTCCTCCTCGCGCCATGCTTGTTTCTCCAACGAACCTGATCATACATAAATGCATAGACTTAGGCAGTATAAAGTTCTCATCAATCAAAGTACCAGATTCGTTTAGGAGTAAATTCACCTGTTGTTCAAGTAGCTTAGCACGAGCTCTTGTAATAGGTCCAATTATAATCTCATTGGACTGATCCTTTCTTGCAATAGTGGTAGCATCTTCAGTAGTCATTGGGGTAGGTGTAATTGTAGGGATGTCCTCATCATCTCCCCCCTTCAAAAGGCGTCGACCTCGATGCTCCAAGGTCTTCTCCAGCATATGGTGACAAATCAGCAACGTTGAAGCTGTTGCTAACTCCACCAAACTCCTCAATAGATATATCAACCGAGTAGGCGTTATCATTAATCTTGGGTAACACCTTGTAAGGACCAGCACCACGTGGCTTCAATTTTGACTTTCGAAGTAGTGGGAACCTATCCTTGCGTAGATGCACCCAAACCATATCTCCAGGCTCGAACACCACTTCTTTCCTTGCTTGATTCCTTGCAGCAGCAATGTTCTTGCCTTTCTTCTCAATAGCCTCTCGAGTCTTCTCATGTATTTTCTTCACATAATCAGCACGTTTTGATGCCTCCATATCAACTCTCTCATGTAATGGCAGAGGCAACATATCAAGTGGCGTCAATGGCTTGAAACCATACACCACCTCAAAAGGACAAAGCTGAGTAGTTGAATGCACCGCCCTGTTGTAAGCAAACTCAACATGTGGCAAACACTCTTCCCACTTTCGCAGATTCTTTTTAATCATGGTCCTTAGCAGCTATGACAATGTTTGATTCACCACCTCCGTTTGACCATCTGTTTGGGGGTGACATGTAGTA
Organism: Avena insularis; assembly: GCA_023614405.1. Classification (NCBI taxonomy): domain Eukaryota; kingdom Viridiplantae; phylum Streptophyta; class Magnoliopsida; order Poales; family Poaceae; genus Avena; species Avena insularis. Next base: position 357,313,118 of record CM042694.1, read on the forward strand.
CTGAACATCAGCTTCGTTCCTAGCTTCCCCCATAAGGTCTTCCAAAAGTAGCTCATGAACTTCACATCACGGTCAGAAACAATCGTTTTTGGTACTCCATGTAATCTCACGGTGTCCCTGAAAAACAGGTTAGCAACATGCGACACATCATCGCTTTTGTGGCAGGCAATAAAATGAGCCAGCTTAGAGAACCTATCCACTACCACAAATATAGAATCATGACCTCTCTGAGTTTTAGGTAGACCTAGCATAAAATCCATACTAATGTCTTCCCATGGAGTAGTAGGTGCAGAGAGAGGTGTATACAAACCGTGAGGCTTCAGCTTAGATTTCGACTTGTGGCATGTAATACATCAGCTCACAAATCTGTACACATCACGCCTCATCTTGAGCCAATAAAAGTGATCAGCAAGCATGAGCACCGTCTTCTCACGCCCAAAGTGACCCATCAAACCACCAGCATGTGATTCCTGCACTAAGAACAAACACAACGACGATTCTGGAATACATAGTTTGTTAGCTCGAAACAAATATCCATCATGTATATGGTTCAGCAAAATCATGGCCAGTTGCATAAAGTGCACAAATAGCTTCTAATCCAGGAATTTTAACATCAAGATTGGTTAATAGCATGTTCTTCCTAGATAGAGCATCACCAACAACATTCTCTTTTCCCTTCTTATAATTAATGATGTAAGGAAAATACTCAATGAACTCAAACCATTTAGCTAATCTTCTATGCAAGTTTGATTGAGCTTTCAAGTATTTGAATGCTTCATGATCAGAATGTATGATGAATTCCTTTGGCCACAAATAATGTTGCCAAACCTCAAGTACTCTAACAAGTGCATACAATTCTTTATCATAGATAGAATAATTCAAACGAGCACCAGTCAATTTCTCAGAAAAATAAGCTATAGGCCGACCCTCTTGCATCAAAATGCCACCTATGCCTATACCACTAGCATCACATTCAACTTCAAATTGCTTCGAAAAATCAGGTAATGCAAGTAATGGTGCAGAAGTAAGCAAACGTTTTAATGTATCAAATGCAATGTCTTGGGCCGCACCCCATACAAAAGGAACACCTTTCTTTGTCAAATCATTCAAAGGTGCAGCAATGGTGCTAAAATCTTTCACAAAGCGCCTATAGAAACCAGCGAGACCGTGGAAACTACGCACTTGACTAACATTCATTGGAGTAGGCCAATTCTGAATTGATTCAATTTTATATTGATCTACCTCTACTCCATGCTTAGAAACAACAAATCCTAGGAATATGACCTTATCTTTTGCAAATGTACACTTCTCAAGATTAGCATACAGTTTATTATCACGTAACACTTGCAAAACTTGTCGAATATGAGTGCAATGTTCAGTTTCGTTGTGGCTGTATATAAGTATATCATCAAAGTAAACAACCACGAAACGACCAATAAACTCTCTCAAAACATGATTCATCAAACGCATGAAAGTACTAGGTGCATTAGTAAGACCAAACGACATAACTAACCACTCATACAAACCGAATTTAGTTTTGAAAGCAGTTTTCCATTCATCCCCTTCTTTCATCCTAATTTGATGATAACCACTACGCAAGTCAATTGTAGAGAAAACAATAGCACCACTCAATTCATCTAGCATATCCTCTAAGCGTGGAATAGGATGACGATATCGAATAGTGATGTTATTAATCGCTCTACAATCTACACACATGCGCCATGTACCATCTTTCTTAGGAACTAAAATAACAGGAACAACACAAGGGCTAAGAGAGACACGAATGTACCCTTTATCCAGCAACGCTTATACTTGCTTCTGAATTTCCTTAGTCTCTTCGGGATTAGTCTTGTAAGGTGCACGGTTGGGAAGTGTGGCGCCAGGAATCAGGTCCACTTGATGCTCTATACCATGCAATGGAGGTAAACCTACGGGTACGTCTTCTGGAAACACATCCCCAAAGTCCTGCAAAACAAAAGAGACACCAAGACAAATAGGGGTCATGTCGTTAGAAACCAATACCTCGCCCTTATACATGAGCACAAGTGGCATGGCTGTAGGATCCTCACTAAACTCTCTCATATCCTCCTTGGTGGCTAGTATCAATAACCCAGGCACTCTCTCACTTTTTGTTATATCACTCAATTTAGGCTCAATTATATTAGGAACATCTAAATACCTCACGAGTGGTAGTATCTTCCTTCAAGTTCACCTCTATCTTCTGGCGAGAATCATTCACAATTTCTTGTGGTGTCATTGGCTGCATAGTAATCTTCTTTCCTTTGAATTCTAAGTGATATGTGTTGGCTCGGCCATTGTGTTGCACATGGCGATCATAGAGCCAAGGCCGACCCAATAGTAGGTGACAAACAGTCATAGGAACCACATCAAAATCAATAGAATCTTTGTATGGCCCTATTTGAAAATTCACACGTACCATATGATTTACCTTCATCTCACCATTGTTGCTCAACCATTGTATGTAGTATGGCTTGGGATGAGGTAAGTATGTCAAATTCAGTTTGGCACATAGTTCCTTACTTGCAAGATTTCTACAGCTACCTCCATCAATAATTACCTTGCAAGCTTTGTTTGGTCCAACTAGAGCTTTTGTTTGGAACAAGTTGCAACGCTGGGATTCCTCAACCAGTTGCACACTAAGTACACGTGAAGATATGACAATAGTGGGTGCACGCTCAGCATATGCATCAGCACCATCCTCGCCATCATCAATATCATCATCAGAAGCTTCATCTCCACTTTCTACTTCACCTTGTTCATTAACAAACATAACCTTGCTCTTTGGACAATATTTCTTGTAGTGACCTCTACCTCCACAAGTATGGCACACCACATCACGAGTACGTGCCGTAGACATGTTGGAGCCCGAGCTAACAGTAGGACCAACGGGTTTCCGAGCATTAGAACCAAATGAAGGTGTAATTGCTGGTTTGGCCGATGGTGTAAAAGGAGCAGCAGCTGGTGGCTTGACTGTAGGAGGTGTAGACCTGTCCGAAAATCTGCTAGAGCACGGAAAACGAGCACGTGACTTCGCCTCTTCTGCCAACTTGGATTCGGCCTCTCTAGCATGATGCAACAACTCATTCATGGTCTCATACTTGTGATGACGAACAATGCTCTTGATCGGTAACTTCAAATTGTTTAGGAATCGCTGTATGGTCATCTCAATGGACTCACGAATTCTAGCACACTGCATAAGCATCTCCATCTCCATGTAGTACTCATCAACTGTCATGGTGCCTTGCTTCAATTGCGTCAATTTATCAAAAACTGATCGCAAGTAGTTGGTTGGTACGAAACGAGCTTTCATGATTTGCTTCATCTCGCGCCAATCCATCACAGGAAGTTCATTGTCCTCCCTTCTATGCTGCACAAGAGCATCCCACCAACGCAAAGCATAACCATCAAATTCAGATGCTGCAAGCTTGACCTTCTTGTCTTCAGGATAGTCAAATAAACGCCAGAGCTTCTCAATCTTCAACTCCCATGTGAGGTAATCTTCAGGATCAATGGAACCATCAAACTTAGGAATTGAGAATTTTGGCTTGCTCAAACCATCATCAGCAGCTTGGTTGGGCACACGGTGAGCACGCCCAAGAGGGGCAAACCCACGGCCATGACCAGGTGCATGGACAGGGGGAATAGCACGTCCCCTGCCAACATGTGGAGCAGTATCCACAGCGCTACCCTCATCGAAATCATCAAAGGCATCATCATGTTGAGGATCTTCCCTTCTATGTAAGGCGGCTGTCAAACCCTCAATGGACCGCTGCAAAGTGGTGACATTGACATTAAGCGTAGCCACTTGCGTTTGGATAGTATCAACCGTCCCAACATGCTGATCCAATCTCATATTCATATCTTGGAGATTCTTGTCAATGGCATCTGTCGTGTTAGTAAACACACGTGTCAAGTGGGATTTCAAAGCCTCATATTCACGCCAATTGACGAGCTCCTCATCCTTCTTTTTCTGCAACACAACATCATCATCACTAGAAGACATGATTAGTAGGTTAGTGCAAAAATCAAAATCTATATGGTGGAAACTCTCATAACTCACTCACAACTAATAAGAAAGGAGATCTTACCGTTCCAAAGTGAATAGAGATGCTCTACCAAATGAAATCAAAGACTGATGCACTTGATGTGATGGAGTGAATATCAAAGGTATAGAGAACAATCGCAGGGTACACAGGTTATTTAAGGTGGAGCTATAGGTATGGTACCCTATCTACACCGCAAACAAGTCCTAGTGCTGATCGTACAAAACCCAAGAAACACACACGGTGGAGATAAACGTGGCAAAGCAATTTATGAACAGGAATATTGCAATGCACAAGAGAGATGCTAGTAATAGCTCAAATAGAACAGACACACGATTGCTCAATCTACTAGTGCTATAATGAAACTAGGCCTCCAACAATGCACACTTTGATATCTCTTTTTGTCACGCTTGTAGCTCTTTTCTTCTCTTTTTTATACCGATTCTCTTTTTTTTCACAACTTTCTTTTCTCCTTTTTTTGATTTTTTTAACTATCTGACACAAAGCAAAATGGGATGCAATAATTCTGAGCAATTATGGGCTAGATATCCGGGTTTGTCGGGGCCCGGATAATCCGGTCTACCTGGACGAAAATTTTGCACTTCAAACCCTAATGAGCAGCCCGTCGGAGCAAAGCAACTAGTCTCGTGGGTACGTTCCTAGGCATGGATGCTGTAGATAGGTTGTGTCTATGGTATGCAAACAAAGGTACGCTATGTGGACTCAGACAAACGAGGAAAACTTGCGGAACACGGTGATGGTTGACACGGCGGAAAACAAGATCAAACCCTAAACCTAGACACAAACGAAAAAACTAGACTCCTACGAGGAAAAACCTGCAGATTGGATCTACGAGAAGATACAATCAGCAACTAAAACTCGAAAACAATGCAATCTAGTCTATGGCAAATCTTTTTGTAAGGCTTTTTCTGTATAGGACGAAAACACTCTCTAATCTATGGATGGATTTGTGGATGCTTACCGAGGCAACACTAGAAATCTGATACCAAGATGATATGGGGTGGCCCGATCTTCTCAGTAAGCAGATGGCGGTGATGATCGTGGATGATAGATAACTAGCCTGTAGCTATGAACTCTCCCGCTCGATCCCTGATGCCAATGCAACAGCTCTCGAACCTTGTAGGATATTCACAACACCACGCTCTTGCGCACGCAGCCGTGACCACGAACGGTAGTATGCAATCCACTAATTCCCAATGGAACAACAGATCACACTCAATTATAGTTGGTAGAAACACAGGGTAATTCTAGATGTTCTATGAAAGAAACAACTCCAAAATAGTTTTAATGTGGTCTAACCTAAACTAGAGGGCGTTCCCAGGCTTATATGGCCGCCAGAACGTCCGAAAAACAAGAAACGAAAACGTGTCTGATACAGTCAGATCCGTCCGAATCTGATGGGAACTTTTTGCGCCGGATTATCCGGTCTAAGAGGGCCGGATTATCCGGTGGCCGAATTTTCCGGGGGAAAAGTCTGGTCAAATATCCGCCCCGGTACTGAACGTCACGCACGAAGTCCTTTGCAGAATCTCCAAAGCAGGGCCGAATTATCCGGGGTGTGGGGGCCGGATTATCCGGGGTCTTTTAGGCATGGAAAGATCTTGGAATTATCTATCCAAGAAGTGCTTATTTGCTTGATTTGGAGTTCGTATGAAGAATCCACGTCCGTTTGAATTTCAGGACTTCTGTCTGTCCGAATTGAACGTTCCTTCTCTTCGATGATCTCCCTTGCTTGTATTGCGCCTTCCTCCCGCTCCTCCCTCGCGCATCCTTGGGTGATCATCATGTTGGGCTTCTCTTGTAGCCCTTCTCCTCCTCGCGCCATGCTTGTTTCTCCAACGAACCTGATCATACATAAATGCATAGACTTAGGCAGTATAAAGTTCTCATCAATCAAAGTACCAGATTCGTTTAGGAGTAAATTCACATGTTGTTCAAGTAGCTTAGCACGAGCTCTTGTAATAGGTCCAATTCTAATATCATTGGACTGATCCTTTCTTGCAACAGTGGTAGCATCTTCAGTAGTCATTGGGGTAGGTGTAATTGTAGGGATGTCCTCATCACCAATCCTCCAGATCTAACCTCGTTGCAATTGGGGGGCACAAACTTGCACATGGGTCGATGGGTTGAGCAGATGAACACGACGCCACTTATGAAGAACCATCCACATACACCGAAGATGCACAGACAATCGCTGATGAAGGGGGCCACCGATAGGGGTTTCACCGCGTACACTCTAAAATTTGGCACATTGGGAATGAGAGTCCAACCTGCAGACGAAAACGACGCGTTCGCCACCGCACGAGCATTCGGTCCCACGCACACGGCATCGGAGGCTTGGACGACCGCTCAGCGGGCAATGAGGGTTTCGGCGCGACCGACCGAAACCCTAAGGGCGAGAGACGCCTCACCTTGGGAACAGCCCTCACACACGCGAAAGGCGAAGGACGCTTCAAAGAGGGTGCTACGGCCGTTGAAATCGAACAAGCCACCTGCAGCTCCGAAGCAGAGCTTGATGAGGACCCCAGCTCAACCATGGACAAAGGTTTTGGCATTGGTTTCATCGAGGCAATGGCCGGGTTACAGACTGAGAGTTGTGAGGTGAGTGTGGGAATGTGATAGAGAGAGGGAATGGTGGGGGAGGAGTTAGAGAATGGGGGTGGGTTACCCTCTATCCGCTTTAGTAGTACCGTACTACAAAAAAACTACATTTCACATATCATCACTTTTTGACAAACTAGTTCATTTCTTTGAACCAACTAAATAAGTGGGTACCCTTTAGGTTTCAAACTTCCATATGGTACCTGTTTTGCTAGTTGTAAATACAGTACAATACTTTGTATTACCCTCCATGGTAGTATAAAACATTTTTTTAGATATAGGAAATTGCACGATCCACCATCTTTTCATCACACCTTTGCACAAAACACTTGGTGGACGTCATTTTTCTACATTTTAACAGTTTTTGGCCTAATATGCACAAATTTGGCCAGTTAGTCCTGTAATGACCGATAACCTCATTGTTAGGAATACTGACAAGTGGTCCCCGATTGCCATTGCTCCCATTCACACACAAAGATTTGAATGATGCTAAAAACTGGATACTAACGATATTTATCACCCACAATATTTTTTGGATGCATGTAGCTGGTATGTAAGAGACTTATTTCATATGAAACGTCAATGTTTACACAAAGGTACCAAAATATCAGCCTGTCGCAATATTGGATTTGTGAAGGCTTTATTTGGTCGTAATAAGCTTGTTTTTTTAACATAACTTGTTTGTACATAAGATTTGACGTTTCATTAACATATCCAAATGTCCATCGAAGATTTTATTTTAAAGTGTCGGACGAACGATATATGTCTGTTTATTGGAGCATCTCCACTCGTTGGCCGTTCCTAGGCTGAAATCCGACGCTATTTTGTGCCGGACGGATGTATCTTTCGGCCTGGGAACGACCTTTTTCCCATTCGCGTTCTCAGGCCGAGTCCCCATGTTTGGCCGAAATTTGATCAAACACGGCAAAATTTAGACGAATATAGGTGATTTTAATTAAACAACAACAAGTTCGTACAATGGTTAGCCAAATTCGGACATGTACCCGAATTTTGGCCAAATTATGTTAAACGAAAATAAAACAGTAAATAAAACGGCGGTGATGATGCCGATGCCGATGCCGCCTCACATGCCGAAGTTGCGGTAGAAGTTGGTGTAGTCGGGATCGGCCATGCCGTCATCATCGCCATCATCATCGTCGTCGTTGTCCGCTGTCTGCGGGGGCCACGAGATTCCCTGGCCCGGGTCGCCATACCTCCACGGCTGGTAGGAATGGCCGACGTCATCATCGTCATTGAGGACAACGAGGGGCACGCCTAGGTAGGCAGGCTCGGGGCACGCTCTGGCCGGGGCAGGATCGCGGCGCCCTCTGGTGCGACGCTCGGCCTGCTCCTGCAGGCGCTGCACATGCATTGCCTCCTCCTCCTCCCAGTCAGCCCTGGACCAGGCGAGGATGTTTGAGTTCGTAGACGGCGATGACAACACGGCCTCATGCAGAGAACGCTCGATCGCCATTTTCATAGCGAAGGAGTCCTCGTCGACGGTGATGCCCCAGTCCGTGGGCTCAAGCTTCGGCTGGCGAAGGGGCTTCTGCTTGGTAGGCGGTGTCACGACGCATGGCTCGTTGATGACGATGCCGCACGCGTGTGTCCTCGGCGGCGATGTCCTCGGCGTGTTGGCCTCGCTTAGGGCGAAGACTCGCCGCGCTGCTGCGGCAGAGCTGATGCCGAGGAGCGCGACACGGAGGAGGAGGTGGAGAGGCTGGCCATCCTCCTAGGAGCCTAGCTCGCCGGAGGTTGGCACCCACGGCGAGGGGGTGGCACCGGTGAACGCGGGAACCCCAGCCAGGGGTTGTTGCCAGCGTGGATATGCTCGAGGACGGCCTCGACCGTGCGCCCTTGCGTGCTCCACCATTAGCGGCGGCTCGCCTAGAGGACCCAAGTGCGCGGCGAGCTCGACGAGGCGGCGCTCCTCGAAGAAGTTCTCCCAGTAAGCAAAGTTGCCGGGGTCCTCGGCGAGCTCCGGATCCGGCATCGCTGCGATGGCGGCCTGGATCTCCTCCACCATCTCATGGTACACCGGTACTGGCGGCACCGGTATGTCGCTAGCGCTAAGGCTCCACCTGGGGTGTGGGGGGCTGCGGAAGTCCAGCGGCGCCATATACCCGTTGTGGTGGAGCATCCTCGCCTCCCACGGCTGGAGCGTTCGCTGTCTGAAGACGTTCGCTGCCGCGGGGTCGCCTGGGTACCTCTCCGCCATCTTCCTCTTTGCTGATAGTTTCTTTCACTGGAGTTCAGGGTGGTGCAGGGTGGAGGAGGAAGTGTGTTGCGAACCGGCATGCGGCCGTGTTTTATAGGCCGAGCGAGGGTGGCGAAGGTGGGAGGGGTGTAGCAGCGAGGGTGGGAAAAGGGGAAGCGGTGGGAAGTTAATGCCCACCGGTCCGTCGCGGGAGCCGAGCCGATGGTGGCGCGCCATTACGCCGACGTGTGGCTGAAGAGACCGGTGGTTAATGCCCAGCGGTCCTTCGCGGCGTTCCGATGCGGGAGGATGAGGATGGCTCGGCTTCTGCCACTGACTGGGCGGGTCCACTCGGTGAATGCTGCTTTTCTCACCGAATTCGCTTCGTCCGGTGTTCCCAGTGTGTTCCGGTCATCCCGGGAACGACCTGGGAAGGCTGGACATAGTTTGGGCCAAATTCGGACAAAACTGGGGTCCTGGGAATGCGACTGGGCCAAATTTCAGCGTCCGGACCAAAAATACACCCTGGGAATGGTGTGCTGGGAACCCGAGTGGAGATGCTCTTACACCGCACACAAAAAACACCCCGTTTTATCATAAACTTTAAGCAGATTATTATTTTCTTGGGATTTATTTCCTGAGAGCAAGCATGGTGAATATGCCTCGGAATGCCATATGCCTAGTTTCCAGATAAAGTTTATACATGTTTCACTTACGATTACAAACTTCTTTTAGTTCTCAAGGTTTCCTAGCAAACTTCACATCCTTAAACTAATTTATCAATTTTAGATAAAATTTGAACTATGAGTAAGTAGTAGATTGCTCTTAAAGTTATACAAGTATCTTTTGAAGGTACCCACACCTAGACTGTCAATATATCAGAAACCAATGAATTTGTTGAATTCAACTTCTTGCTAAGCATTTGCATGTACAAAATTTCTCTTTTATTTGAAAACAATAAGAAAACATTGCGCGGTGACTTCTGACTTGTCCTACTTGCTATGAAAAATGATTATTATCAAGAGAGTCCTCATATAAAAAACAATGTAATTGAAAATATGGCCTGCCATGTATGAACATATCCTTAGGCTTCAGGCCGAAAAGACAAGCTAAATTGCCCTATATATGTACAACATACTTTATGGTAATGTTCCCTGATTTGGTACATGAGTGCATCTTGGAATGGTGAACAATAATGCTACAAGTACTAGGAGTTTCCAAAATTTAGGAATAAAAAACATTTTCAAATTTGAACTACAAGTAAACATGATAGAATGCTCTTAAGAAGTTACAAACAACCATTGAGTCTTTATGGTACCGAGGCGGTCAATTCTTCGAAAACCAACAAGAGTTCTGTAGGATTAAAATTCTTGCTATGAATATGCATATTGACAATTTGATCCTTACTAGCTATGAACAAAAATAATGAAAACCCTAAAAATGAAGCCTTCTTCATGGCGTCCTCTTGCGTGTACTACTATTTGCACTAAAAAATAATTTATAACCGTGAGTCATCATAAATTATAAAAAAAATAGTTACACAATATATATATGGCCCACGGTGTATGAACACTCTTGGGGTTCAAGCCGAATGACAAAGGTAACAACCATATGCATATCATATTGTATTGTAATGTTCCCATACTTGGTAGATGTGTGTACCTTGGCAAGGTGAAAAATGGTGGCAAACATAGTTTCCAACCTAGAGGAACAATAAAACTGAAAGGACAAGATTTTTTCTGTAAGCAAGTACGAAGAAAAATGGCTCAGAGTACCACAACAACAACCCTAGTTTTCAGACAAAGTGTGGACCTTGATACACTTACGATTGATTACCAAGTTTTATGAGTTCTCAAGCTTCCTAGCCAATTGTTTTCCTTTCTTAATTTTACGGTGCTTCGTGCTAAATGTATGGACATCGATGCAATTTTACCTTTTTAGGTCCTTGATGTAAAATGTACTTCCACCATCCGTGTAAAATTCAAACCTAGAAGCAAGTGGTAAAATGTACTTCCACCATCGATGCAATTTTACCTTTTTAGGTCCCTGATGTAAACATATTTAAGATTATTAGTTGTCTATGAGTATGAACATTCTTGGAGTTTCAAACCGAACGACCAAGGTGATAGCCATATCAACATTACACTTTATGCTGATGATGATCCCATATCCAAGAATTTGCATGCCACTAAATTTGGCCATATATTTTGAAAACAAACGAACAGGAAGTAGCGGTATGAAGAGTATGGCTCGATCAGGTGCTCTCTCGAGAATGAGCCGTTCCTGACTGTTTTATTTCTTTGATTAATTTTGGGGTACTTCATGCTAAATGTAAGGATCTCGATGTAATTTCCCCCTTTTAAGGTCCTTGATGTAAATTGTACTCCCATCGTTCGTGTAAAATTCGAACCTAAAAGCAAGTGGTAAAATTTTAAACATATTTAAGATTATTAGTTGTTGATGAGTATGAACATTCTTGGGTTTCACGCCGAACGACCAAGGTCATGGCCATATCTACATCATACTTTATGTTGATGATTCGTGATCCCATATCCAAGAATTTGCATGCCGCCAAATTTGGCCATATTTTGAAAACAAAGAAAGAGGAAGTAGTATGAAGATTATGGCTCGATCAGCTTCTCTCACGAGAAGGAGCAAAACATGACTGTTTCCCTGCTTAATTTTAGGGTGCTTCGTGCTAAATGTATGGACGAACTCGATGTAATTTTACCTTTTTAAATGTATTTAAGATTATTTGTTGTCGATGAGTATGAACATTCTTGGATTTCAAGCCGAACAACCAAGGTCATGGCCATATCTACAACATACTTTATGCTGATGATGATCATATATCCAAGAATTTTCATGCTGCCAAATTTGGCCATATTTTGAAAACAAACGAAGAAGAAGTAGTATGAAGAGTATGGCTCGATTAGCTTCTCCCTCGAGGAGGAGCCAAACATGACTGTTTTCCCTGCTTAATTTTAGGGTGCTTTGTGATAAAAGTATGGACCTCGATGTAATTTTACCCCTTTTTAGGTCCTTCCTGTAAAATGTACTCCCACCGTCCGTGTAAAATTCGAAGATAAAAGCAAGTGGTAAAATTTAAACGTATTTAGGCTTAGTTGTGAATGAGTATGAACAATCTTGGATTTCAAGCCGAACAACCAAGGTCATGTCCATATCTACATCATACTTGATATCGATGATTCATGGTCCATATCCAAGAATTTGCATGCCGTTAAATTGGGCCATATTTTGAAAACAAACAAAGAGGAAGTAGTATGAAGAGTATGGCTCGACCAGATGCTCTCTTGAGAAGGAGCCGAGCCCGACTATTTTCCCTGCTTAATTTTAGGGTGCTTCGTTCTAAATGTATGGACCTCGATGTAATTTTTACCCTTTTGAGGTCCTTGATATAAAATGTACTACCACCGTCCGTGTAAAATTCAAACATAAAATCAAGTGGTAAAGTTTAAACTTATTTAAGCTTATTAGTTGTCAATGAATATGAGCATTCTTGCATTTCATGCCGAATGACCAGGGTCATGGACATATTTGCATCATACTTTATGTTGATGATTCATGATCCCATATCAAAGAATTTACATGCCGCCAAATTTGGCCATATTTGGAAAACAAACGAAGAGGGAGTAGTATGAAGAGTATGGCTCGATGAACTTTTCTCTCGAGAAGGAGCAAAACATGACTGTTTTCCCTGCTTAATTTTAGGGTGCTTCATGCTAAATGTATGGACCTCGATGCAATTTACCTTTTTTAGATCCTTGATGTAAAATGTACTCCCACCGTCCGTATGTGTAAAATTTGTACCTATAAGCAAGTGGTAAAACTTAAACATATTTTAGATTGTTAGTTCTTGATGAGTATGAACATTCTTGGATTTCAAGACGAACGACCAAGGTCATTGCCATATCTACATCATACTTTATGCTGATGATTCATGATCCCATATCCAAGAATTTGGATGCCACCAAATTTCGCCATATTTTGAAAACAAACAAAGAGGAAGTAGTATGAAGAGTATGGCTCGATTAGCTTTTCTCTCGAGAAGGAGCAAAAAATGACTGTTTTCCCTTCTTAATTTTAGGGTTCTTCTTGCTAAATGTATGGACCTCGATGTAATTTTACCTTTTTTAGGTCCTTGATGTAAAATGTATTCCCATCGTCTGTACATGTAAATTTGAACCTAAAAGCAAGTGGTAAAATTTAAATGTATTTAAGAGATTATTAGTAGTCGATGCGTATGAACATTCTTGGGTTTCAGGCCGAACGACCAAGGTCATGGCCATATCTACATCATACTTTATGTTGATGATTCGTGATGCAAAAGGTTGCCCGATGACCCGACTGATGCACGTCATATAGCATGACGATCCAAGGCATTCACCCTTATCAATGGCGAACTGTACAAGCGCAGCATCACAGGAGTCCTTCAGCGGTGTGTGTCCAATGGGGACGGAAGAGCAATCCTCCTCGAAATACATGAACGCACCTGCGGCCACCACGATCATACTCGCGCCCTTGTCGCCAAAGCTCTACGAGCAGGATTCTACTGGCCAACGGCAATGCACGACGCCAAGGATATCGTCTAGCGTTGCAACGCCTGCCTGGGATTCACAGACAAGCCGCATGCACCTAGCGCAGAACTCGGTCCAATACCAGTGGCTTGGCCCTTGATACGTCCATTTTGCATCACTATTCTATATCATAATGTAACACCCTCGAATCGGCCCTATGCAAGTTTTAGCGCTTCCCGCCAAACCTGCATAGAAACGATTCAAGGACGCCCACCAGGCACTTTCGTGCGGGTGGAAAACGAAGTAATATCATTACACAATAGTCCACGATAGAACCCACAGAACATATATATATATACATCAACGACTCACTAAGTCAAGAATACAGATATACAGTACAAAGATCCAAATCACCTTGAAAACGATACAGCATCCGAGTACGGATAAGAAGCAAATTGAGCTAAGAGCCCTGAAGAATAACGAATGGCGTCCATAACCCTGTCTAGGCCAAGCCGGAAGGGTAACCCTGCTAATGACGTCGAACTTAAACCTGCTAAAACAAAAGGGGGTGCCGACAAAGGGCGAAGGAAAAAGAGGAGCGTCGATCTTGAGGCGATTACAGCGAGGCTAGAATTCAAGGCTCGCCTACATAGGTATGGTGGACTGAAGCGGCAGCGAAGCATGCACTAAACAACCTATAGAGACTCGATAAACTGTCGGCTATTAGAGAGGGATAAGAGAGACCTATTCGTGACCAACCTAATACTAACACCAATCATACCCATCCTGGTATTCCCCCTCGAGACCAAACGAGGAAGTCAAACCGAGGAACTCCACAGTTGACAGTTTTATTCATTCCATTATAGTTGCAGCACTTACTAGTTAGATATAGATAGAACGAGTCATCCTGATAGCATAAGTAGTGGGCGGTTTTAGTTAACCATTCAGTTGTAGTTGCAGTACTTACTAGTCAGATACAATTAGCATGTGACATTCCAAACCCAGCAGTTGTTCGCACTTTTATTTTCCATTCCATTGTAGTGAAGATGATTATTAGTCACATATTAAGTCAAATTTATAGCACTACTTTAGTTATGCTTGTCTATGATCGAGATATTGTGCTCCAAGTCGTCCATAACCGTGAACACGGCTTTCAGAAAGATTTACCCTACAGGGGTGCACAAATAGCAACACACACACGATCAACCTCGGAAAAACTAAATCAAAACCCAACGAGGCTTTCACGACAAAGCAATCAGAGGATTCATAAATCATTTCAGGGGGCCACCCCACTAATCTACCCGCAACGAAGTTGGCCGGCTCCGAGACGGACCCAGGGTTTGTGACAATGGCTGTAAATGACTGGCAACCTGAAAGTGTGACTGGGCTTGTCGATACCGCGAAACATTCCACGTTCCAAAACAGTACAGGTGCTCCACGCACAATCGTAAATAAAGCAGTAAAGCATGGCAGGATAGTAATAAAACCCCAAACTACTTTGTGGCCCCAAGAAATAGGAAATGAATCAAGCTCTGGCTAAGGGGGATTCATAGAGTCTCCCGTATGTGGATAGCGCGAATAGTCAAGGAATAGGTATCAAGTACTCGGGGCCTACGGGACGCAAGTGGACATGAAAAACCAAATAGCATATATTGCCCACCAATGCCTCTTTCATTAGTTATCCCAACAATTTAATAGTTGTATTTAAAATCATGATCCTCTCCACCATTAAGCATCTCCATCATTAAGCATGTGCCAACCTTTTATCAACGGTGGAACGACAACGACATAAGCGACACTGAGCAAGCAACTACGACTTGCAAGGCCGACTGTCTATCAATCAACATGCAATAGGATGTGTCCAAGGCAATATAGGGGCTACAAGGAATATAAATGGTGCACGGGAACTAAAGCATCGCAACACGGATAACAATAGATCAACAGGAGGAAGTAAAGACTACAAATGCAAAATAGGTAGAAAGGGGGAGAATGCTCGCCAGGGAAACACTGCCGAAGGTTAATATCTGAAGAACTTGTCGATACTCGCATCACTCAACGGCCTAATCCGTGAAGATCAAAACACTAAAAGAAACACCGGATGCAATATTTAATACTACGGCAGAAGAATCGACATGTTTATGATATGATGCATGACATGGCAAAGATGCGGTGCAATTAGTCCATATTAAGCGGAACCGGGGTCCCGACAAATAATTAGAAGGTTCAAGTTATTTGGATACCCCGCAATTTAAATGTTGTATTAACAAGGCAAAACATGGCATCGGTTCTCTACACAAATTTAAATGGAGGCGTTGTAAGACTAGAATAGCCTACATATAGTCTCCATATTTAATTATTAAGTGAGTCGACCAAGTACCCCCAAACCACCAAACATGTATGCAATTATGAACAATTTAATATGCAACAATTTATATAGTTGGCATTTATGAAATAGGGGCTCAGATCAGGGTCACACATTGGGGGTTCGGATCCGGAGGTCTCGGGGTTCGACGGGGATTGGTCTTCGCCTCCAGGAACAGGGTCTTCGTGTCCGGCCATTGGATCCATGAAGGAGGTCATGGCGTCCCGGGATGGAGAACTTGTCGTTCTGGGGGTTCAGTCTTCAGATCCTCGGGATCAGTCTTCGGCTCTGAGAACGGGGCTTCGAAATCCGTGAAGATCTTGGTTTAGGAGGGGTGTGTTTGGTCTTCGGATCCATGTCGGCGTACTCGAGGTCTCGGCGTCTTCAGATTCTATGAAGGAGGTCTTGAGGTTCTGGGTGCTACGGTCGGTGGTGCACTTGCGACGACTTGCAACGACACTGGGTACTCGTGCTCCCCTTTAAGCATCGGAGATCTGGGCAGTAACGTGCGTCAAACTTCGTGTCCGTTCTCCGATCTTGTATGCCGGGGTTGTCCGCTTGAAGTTGGGCCACACCATCCACCACACTACACCAACATTGAATCAGGAATAAATCATTAAGCCGCCATGCCTAAGATGTGTGCTGCAAACAACACTCAAGCGGGATGTTTAGGCGGATCTTGAGGCTTGGGGGTTCACCGTGAGAAGCAACACCTACCTGCAACATGGCATAGAGACCGGACAGGGACATGGCGATGGGGCAGGAATGAGGAACACATGGTCGTCGACCTGGATCAGATAGAGAAGAGCTTGGATGTCGAGGTCGGCGTTGCAGAAGGTGAGGCGAGCGTCGATAGAGGATGACGCGGCCAAGACCATTGGCGGTCGGAAGAAGCGGCGGAAGCGATGACGGCGCGTGCTTTCGGCGTGGAGGCGAAGCGAGGTCGGCGCTACACCGAGGCAGATGGAGGAGCATGGCGGCGACACGGCTCTAGGTGCGCAAGGCAGCGTCTGGCCACTGAAGAGGCCGGGAAGGCGATGATGAAGGGAACTCGCGTGAGGCATGCGCGGGGGCGTCCAGAGATGCAGGGGCACGGCGGTGCTCGCGCATAGCCAGGCAAGCTCGGACAGCCGGTGGCCATGGCGCAGTCCAGGGAGGTCGAAGACGGCGGCGGCCGGAGAGAAAGGCGAGGAAGGCGGCGGAGGGCGCGGCTCTGGTGGGGTCTCGCATAGCTTAGGGAGAGGCCGAGAGGCGGCGGCGAGCAAGGATCTGAGGCGGCTGGGGCCTTGATCGAGGCCTTGAGCTCATTGGCCAGGCGAGGTGCTCGGGAGCGAGGCAGGGAGCAACGCAGGGAAGGACGGGATTGCAGGGGAGGGGACACGATGGTTGGTGGTCTCGCTCCGGGAAAGAGACAAGGTGGTGGGGCCAGGTCGGTGGCGATGCTGGGTTTAGGGATGAGATCGATCGGGAGGAGGGAGGCCGCGATGCGGATTGGGGATTAGCGGTAGGATGCGGTTGGTGAGGCGTGTTGGGGTGGTTCAGGTTAGGTCCGGCAGGTGCGTGTCGTCTGATAGTGTAGCATGGGGCGGGTCTTGGGCGTGCTGCAGGACATGTTGCACTTCTGCTGCCGAGCGGGTGGCCTAGGGGAGTGGCAGCGGCAGGTAAGGAGGGTTAGGGTAGAGGCTAGGGTTTGCGGTGGGGTGGTTGTTCGCTGGCTGCTGGGCTTTGGGCCTGGCGGCTGGCTGACTCCCCCACAAGATATATATTTTTTTATGCATTTATTTAATTTTATTTGTTTTATTTTTAGAGAGGCTTTTGTAAATAGTTTTTAGGCAAATAAAATATCCGGAAGAGGCTGGAGTTTTAATTTGAAATAAAGAGGAGTATTTAGAAAAATAAAGATAGGCTTTTATAAAATAGTTTTAGGCGAACAAATGCATGATGACATGACGATGCTCAAATGCAATGTGGCACGATGAGATGAGCATGCGCTCATGATGATGCACAAAATAGAAACACCAAGCGATTTTCTAGTAGTGGTTTTAGCAGGATGCTACAATTCGACACCACTAACAATGGATCTCGCCCTCGAGATCCGCCTCATGGTACGGGGAAGAAGGCCGACGGTCTAAATCTCCTTGCTTTGTGTAGACCCTCGCGACACCACTAACAAGGGTTCTTGCTCTTGAAATCGGTGACACCACCAATAAGAGGTGGTTGTTCGCGTTTGTCGAGAGAACACTCCGGCAAAACATAGACGAAGGCAGATGTTTCAAAAGGTAAGGCCACCTCTAACTTTCGTGGAAGGAGTAAAATTGCATTGATCCACCAATCCAATGTGAAAAAGCGAAAGATAAGAGTAGTCAGATGGGGATCAGTCCATCGCGCACCAAAAGCATTACTCTGCACATGAATAGAAGAATTATGCAACCAACTCTCGGAATTTAGACTAAAGATCTTGACAAGCGTTGTTCGGAAAACCAAGAAGTGATGTAGGCTCTTCATCGGATCTGATGTAGCTGATGATGATGTCGTCGCGTTGGAAAACACCGGGAGATACAAAGAAAGATTTCAGTGGATTTTGATGCACCGAAAGGTACAACAGATGAAGGGTTCCTCAGATAGCTTGAAGACCGGATATAGTAACACCATTGCAACAAGAAGGATTAGAAACCCTGAAGGTACGACGGAAATCCAACCACGAGAAATCCTGGACTGGAAGAAAGGTAAGAGAACAGCTTCAAAACTCGCAAAGGTAAGAGGAGATTAGCACAGGGGTAAGGAGTAAAAGCAGACCTAATTAGATCTATCCAACCAATTTTGCAAAATAGTTTTGACACTCTATATCGGCTTTTAGCTAGATTATCCTATAGGCTGGACCAGTGGGGTATCGCAACTGCTGAGCTCTGATACCACTTTGTAACACCCTCGAATCGGCCCTATGCAAGTTTTAGCGCTTCCCGCCAAACCCGCATAGAAACGATTCAAGGACGCCCACCAGGCACTTTCGTGCGGGTGGAAAACGAAGTAATATCATTACACAATAGTCCATGATGGAACCCACAAAACATATATATATATATACAGCAACGACTCACTGAGTCAAGAATACAGATATACAGTACAAAGATCCAAATCACCTTGAAAACGATACAGCATCCGAGTACGGATAAGAAGCAAATTGAGGTAAGAGCCCTGAAGAATAACCAATGGCGTCCATAACCCTGCCCAGGCCAAGCCGGAAGGGTAACCCTACTAACGACATCGAACTTAAACCCGCTAAAACAAAAGGGGGTGCCGACAAAGGGCGCAGGAAAAAGAGGAGCGTCAGTACTAAGGCCAGTACATGGCGAGGCTAGAATTCGGCGGCTCTCGCCTACATAGGTATGGTGGACTGAAGCGGCAGCGAAGCATGCACTAAACAACCTATAGAGACTCGATAAACTGTCGGCTATTAGAGAGGGATAAGAGAGACCTATTCGTGACCAACCTGATACTAACACCAATCATACCCATCCTGGTATTCCCCCTCGAGACCAAACAAGGAAGTCAAACCGAGGAACTCCACAGTTGACAGTTTTATTCATTCCATTATAGTTGCAGCACTTACTAGTCAGATATAGATAGCACGAGTCATCCCGATAGCATAAGTAGTGGGCGGTTTTAGTTAACCATTCAGTTGTAGTTGCAGTACTTACTAGTCAGATACAATTAGCATGTGACATTCCAAACCCAGCAGTTGTTCACACTTTTATTTTCCATTCCATCATAGTGAAGCTGATTACTAGTCACATATTAAGTCAAATTTATAGCACTACTTTAGTTATGCTTGTCTATGATCGAGATACTGTGCTCCAAGTCATCCATAACCGCGGACATGGCTTTCAGAAAGATTTACCCTGCAGGGGTGCACAAATAGCAACACACACACGATCAACCTCAGAAAAACCAAATCAAAACCCAACGAGGCTTTCACGACAAAGCAATCACAGGATTCATAAATCATTTCAGGGGGCCACCCCACTAAGCTACCCACAACGAAGTTGGCTGGCTCCGAGACGGACCCAGGGTTTGTGACAATGGCTGTAAACGACTGGGAACCTAAAAGTGTGACTGGGCTTGTCGATATCGCGAAAACATCCCATGTTCCAAAACAGTACAGGTGCTCCACGCGCAATCGTAAATAAAGCAGTAAAGCATGGCATAAGTACAGGATAGTAATAAAGCCCCAAACTACTTTGTGGCCCCAAGAAATAAGAAATGAATCAAGCTCTGGCTAAGGTGGATTCATAGAGTCTCCGTATGTGGATAGCGCGAATAGTCAAGGAATAGGTATCAAGTACTCGGGGCCTACGGGACGCAAGTGGACATGAAAAACCAAATAGCATATATTGCCCACCAATGCCTCTTTCATTAGTTATCCCAACAATTTAATAGTTGTATTTAAAATCATGATCCTCTCCACCATTAAGCATCTCCATCATTAAGCATGTGCCAACCTTTTATCAACGGTGGAACGACAACGACGCAAAGCAGCACCTGAGCAAGCAACTACGACTTGCAAGGCCGACTGTCTATCAATCAACAGGCAATAGGATGTGTCCAAGGCAATATAGGGGCTACAAGGAATATAAATGGTGCACGAGAACTAAAGCATCGCAACACGGATATCAATAGATCAACAGGAGGAAGTAAAGACTACAAATGCAAAATAGGTAGAAAGGGGGAGAATGCTCACCTGGGAAACACTGTCGAAGGTTCATATCCGAAGAACTTGTCGATACTCGCATCCACTCAACAGCCTAATCCGCGAAGAACAAAACAATAAAAGAAACACCAGATGCAATATTTAATACTACGACAGAAGAATCGGCATGTTTATGATATGATGCATGACATGGCAAAGATGCGGTGCAATTAGTCCATATTAAGCGGAACTGGAGTCCCGACAAATAATTAGAAGGTTCAAGTTATTTGGATACCCCGCAATTTAAATGTTGTATTAACAAGGCAAAACATGTCATTGGTTCTCTACACAAATTTAAATGGAGGCGTTGTAAGACTAGAATAGCCTACATATAGTCTCCATATTTAATTATTAAGTGAGTCGACCAAGTACCCCCAAACCAGGAAACATGTATGCAATTATGAACAATTTAATATGCAACAATTTATATAGATGGCATTTATAAAATAGGGGCTCAGATCAGGGTCACACATTGGGGGTTCGGGTCCGGAGGTCTCGGGGTTCGACGGGGATTGGTCTTCTCCTCCAAGAACGGGGTCTTAGGGTCCGGCCATTGGATCCATGAAGGAGGTCATGGCGTCCCGGGATGGAGAACTTGTCGTTCTGAGGGTTCAGTCTTCAGATCCTCGGGATCAGTCTTCGGCTCCGAGAACGGTGCTTCGAAATCCGTGAAGATCTTGGTTAGGAGGGGTGTGTTTGGTCTTCGGATCCATGTCGGCGTACTCGAGGTCTCGGCGTCTTCAGATTCTATGAAGGAGGTCTTGAGGTTCTGGGTGCTACGGTCGGTGGTGCACTTGCGACGACTTGCGACGACACTGGGTACTCATGCTCCCCTTTAAGCATCGGAGATCTGGGCAGTAACGTGCGTCGAACTTTGTGTCCGTTCGTCGAACTTGTATGCCGGGGTTGTCCGCTTGAAGTTGGGCCACACCATCCATCACACTACACCAACATCGAATCAGGAATAAAACATTAAGCCACCATGTCTAAGATGTGTGCTGCAAACAACACTCGATCGGGATGTTTAGGCGGATCTTGAGGCTTGGGGGTTCACCGTGAGCAGCAACACCTACCTGCAACATGGCATAGAGACCGGACAGGAACATGGCAATGGGGCAGGAATGAGGAACACATGGTCGTCGACCTGGATCAGATAGAGAAGAACTTGGACGTCGAGGTCGGCATTGCAGAAGGCGAGGCGGGCGTCGATAGAGGATGACGCAGCCAGGACCATTGGCAGTCTCAGTCAGAAGAAGTAGCATATACAGTGACCAGCGCGTTCTCGACATGGAGGCGGGGCGCAAGGTCGGTGCTACACCGAGGCAGATGGAGGAGCATGGCGGCACGCTCAGTCGCAAAGCGTCTGGCCGCTGAAGAGGCGGGAAGCGATGATGAAGGAACTTCGCGTGAAGCCTTGGCGTCCGGAGATGCAGGGGCGGTGCTTTCGCGCATAATGAAACTTCAGACAGGTGGTAGCCATGGCAAGCGAGGAGGTCGAAAGGCGGCGGAGAAAAGCGAAGGCGGTGGGCGTGGCTCGGTGGGGTCTCACGCAGCTCGAGGGAGGCCGGCGGCGGCAAGGATCCGAGGGCGAAGGGCTTGATGGGAGGAGGGCTGGCGAGGAGGCGGCGGGCGGAGTGCTCGGACCGAGGGAAGCGAGGGCTGAGGGAGACGGGCGCAGGGGAGGGGACACGGTGGTTGGTGGTCCCCGCATTCTAGGTCTAGGACTTCTAGTTCCCTTTAGAAGTTGTTTTCCTCTTCTTCAATCTTGAACCCCGAAGGGGAGGCCCTCTACCCGCCCGGCGACGGGTGATAAGATATTCAGGTACGAGATCATGTGGGAATTTCACAATGGGTTTACTTCCATGCTGAAACAGGCTTGGCAAGGAGAACCAGGAGCAACTACGTTGCCGGATATACATCGCAAGTTGGTGTCCCTTTCGGGCGCGCTTGATGTCTGCGTCGCTCCGGGAAAGAGACAAGGTGGTGGGGCCAGGTCGGTGGCGATGCTGGGTCTGGGGATGACATCGATCAGGAGGAGGGAGGCCACGACGTGGATTGGGGATTAGTGGTAGGATGATGTTGGTGAGGCGTGTTGGGGTGGTTCGGGTTAGGTGCGGCAGGTGCGTGTGCGTCTGAGTGTGTAGCGTGTGAGGCTTGAAGCGTGCCGCAGTATGTGTTACTGCTTCTTTGCAAGCGGGTGGCCTAGGGGAGTGGCGGCGGCAGGTGAGGAGGGTTAGGGTAGAGGCTAGGGTTTGCGGTGGTAGTTGGCTGGCGGCTGGTTGACTCCCCCACAAGATATTTTTTTTATGCATTTATTTAATTTTATTTGTTTTATTTTTAGAGAGGCTTTTGTAAATAGTTTTTAGGAAAATAAAATATCCGGAAGAGGCTGGAGTTTTAATTTGAAATAAAGAGGAGTATTTAGAAAATAAAGATAGGCTTTTAGTAAATAGTTTTAGGCGAACAAATGCATGATGACATGACGATGCTCAAATGCAATGTGGCATGATGAGATGAGCATGCGGTCATGATGATGCACAAAACAGAAACACCAAGCGATTTTCTAGTAGTGGTTTCAGCGGGATGCTACACATAATTCACTATTATTCATTGATATATTTCATATTAAGAGATGATACTTATGTTATTTCATCTGTTTTTGCATGGTTGATGACTTTTGGAGCATGGACCGCTGCAGTCAGGAGTCTGATGGAAAAGGTGTTGTTTGGAGGCAAATTTCGTGAAGATCAGAAAATCCGGGAAAATATATGGAAAATCCTATTTTTCCAGAAGACGAAGGCTACCAGAAGAGGGAGTGGAGATGGGCCACAGGGGGCCCACACCACCCCCTGGCGCAGGCCATCCTAGGCCGCGCCACCAGGTGGTGTGGCCGCCCTGGCCCACCTCTAGCTCTCCCCTCTGGCGTATATATTCCTCCCGAAACCCTAAGCCTTGGGGAGCGACCACAGAAAGATTCCGCCTGCCTCACAAGCGAAAACACCGAGAGAGAAGATCTCCGTGAGACAGATTCTGAGGAGGAATTCCTTCGGAGAGGAGATCGCCATCAACACAACCATCAAGATGGACTTCATCGGGATCATCATCATCATCACCACCACCATCATCACCACCACCATCATCACCATCAACAGCCTCATCACCATCTCCATATTGTTGTAACAATTGGGTTGAATCTTGCATAGTTCATAGGGGAAACTTTCCCGGTGTTGATTACTCTTTGTAGTTGATGCCATTGAGTGGAACCATTGAAATATTGTTTATGTTCAGATTGTTATACATCATTATTCTATTTCTGATCATGATCCATATGATGTCTTGTGAGTAGTTTATTTTATTCTTGAGGACATGGGAGAAGTCATGTTGTTAGTAGTGGAGTTGTGTTGAGAAAGATTCAATAGTTTGATATTTAAGTTGTGGTGTACTTCTTCTAGTGGTGTCATGTGAACGTCGACTACATGACACTTCACCTATATGGGCCTAGGGGAATGCATTGTGTATTTGGCTACTAATCGTAGGGGTTGCCGGAGTGACAGAAACCTGAACCCCCATTAGGAAACCATTGCACAAGGGACGTAAGGGTCTTAGAGTTTAAAGCTATGGTTAGGTTTCTCCCTTAATTACTTTCTTGTACTTACGGATGTTTGCAAGGGGTGTAATCACAAGTATGTATTAGTCCTAGGAAGGTCGGTACATTAGCACAGGTTCACCCACACAACACTTAGCAAGCTAAAGAAGATTAATCAACTATATGAAGCGAAAGCACTTGACAGTCTTCCCATGTGTCCTCGAGAACGTTTGGTCATCTTAAGTAATACAACCGGCTTGACCTTTGCTACATAAAGGATTGGGCCACTTGCTGCATTTATTCCTACTGTCTTTTATTTACTCGTACTTCGTTTACTTGCTTTATCAAAAACCCCTAAAAATCCATTTGCTAAGTATTTGTAGAGAATTCCTGATCCATACCACTAGCCAGCACCTTCTGCTCCTCGTTGGGTTCGACACTCTTACTTATAAAAAATACTGCGATACACCCCTATACCACTGGGCCATTACGACTATTTTCTGGCGCCGTTGCCGAGGAGTGAAGCGCTATTGGAGAGTGGAACTGGTAAAGGAAACTTCTACCGTTAGTATTGTTTACTTCTGTTAATTGCTTTATTTTTGTTATGGATAATTCGCTGAGTTTCTTATTTGGTAATGCTACTACCACTACTAAGGCAGTAGATGAACCACCACCTGCTGAGAATGATGCTTTTAAAATACCTACAAGAATTATTGATCGTGTTATGGATAACTACTATGTTGGTGATCATTTACTCTTTATACACGAATTATGCGGGTTGTTCAAGTGTGCAGGTATTACTACAGATCAAGTTAAGAAGAAGTTATTCTCATTGTCACTAAAAGGAAGAGTTGAGGAATGGTAGAAGCTGCTGAAGAATGGTCAAGCTCTTGAATGGGAGGAAATAGTGCCTCTCGTTTATTCAAAGTTTTATCCTCCTAATGAGATTCATAAAGATCGGAATCAAATATATAACTTTTGGCCTCTTGATGGAGAGAGTACAGCTCAAGCTTGGGGGAGATTGAAGTTACTAATGCTCAAATGTCCCATTCATGAGCTCCCCAACAGTATTATTACCAATAACTTTTATGCAAGGCTCCCTCTACATGATAAGGATTTATTGGATGCTTCTTGTGCTAGATCATTCACTCGCATGGAAGAAGGAGCTAAATGGGATCTTCTGGACCATATTCAAGACAATGTTGAAGCTTGAGAGAATGACAAAGGTAGAAAGTCAGGTATAAATTTGGATTATGAATGCATTGAATCTTTTATGGGAACTGATGACTTTCAAAATATTAAAAATGCTTATGGTCTAGACTCTCAAGCTATTGCTTCTTATTTTAAGCCTTTTACTTCCTATACTGAAGTGCCTAAAAAGAAGTGGAATAAGTATCATGAACCTTATAAAGATGTTGCTAAGAGTGTTCCTGCAAGAAATACTGAAGTTTATACTGTTAATCATGTTTTACCTGAACCTTATATTGAGAAAATGCCTTTCCTAGCTAAGATAAAGGAACATTCTATGATAGCTAGTATGTTTAATGAAAGTACAAATAAAGCTGTTGAACCTGATAAACAAATGGTTGATGAACCTATAATAGCAAATGTGAAAGACTTTGTTACTAAATATGAAGAAGAGGGACACACTATCCTTTGTAAGGATACCTCTAATATTGTTTCACATAGTAGTGTTATGAGAGCTAGTATTCCTGTGTTTTCTGTTAGAATAAGTGATCGTTGCTACGATGGTCCTTGTGATAGTTATATTGTTAAGTTTATGCATGATACTGAAAGTTACTATGAGAGAGGGAAAAGTGTTCTTATGTATCTCAATAATATCAAGTTTTCTTGTTTTATGCTGAAAGTTTTTATGTTGCACTTCTTTTGCCTTCCTATGCTACTAGCCTCTGGTTTCAACAACTTGTTTGTTTACAAAATTCCCTTGCATAGGAAGTGGGTTAGACTTAAATGTGTGAATTTGTGCTTCTTAATGCTCTCTTTCACTTCAATTCATATTCCTATGAGAGCATCTTTGAAATTATCATGCCCATCTTAATGGCTATAAAGAAAGAGCTTTTTGGGAGACAACCCAATTTGTTTTTGCTTTCAGTTTGTTTTTGTTTCTTTGAGTCTTGGAAGTTATTACTTCGGTAATAACCTCTCCTTATCCTTTTTGTTTGGTTTTTGTGTCAAGATCAACCTCTAATGAGAGAGAAGTAATATTTGGGGAAGTTGCTGTCCCGAAACAGATTTTTGTGCTTCACCGTAAAAATTCGTGAGAGATCTCTGTATGTGGGATTGAGCTGTAATTTGTTGTGCTTATGCCCCAGGTTGTTATTTAACTTTCGTTAGTTTTGTACTTGTTTATTGGAGCAACGGAAGATTTTCGAAAAAATTGATCTTTACCTACTGGTCTGTTTTGACAGATTTTGCCATTCTTGCATTTGCTTCTTTTTTCGATTTCCTTTTTCAATTCTTTTTGGGTTTTCGGAAGGAGTTGCTATAGTAGTTTATGTTTTGATGGTTTTCAGTTAAAGTTGAACTCAAAAGGTTTTATCACTTTGCTTATACTAACGTTGCTAATGAGAACTGTGTGAAGTTTTGTGTGAAAGAAATTTCCAGGTAGATGGAGAAAATGGTGTAATGAGAAAGTGAAAGGTTTCATGACTCACAATAAGTGTATTAAGATGAAGATATTGATGTTATTCAAGTGGTGACTCCAGAAGAATCTACTAGATACCAAATTTAGAGACCTGCAGAGTCCATTTTCAAATAGGTAACAGTTCTGATAAGAAAGGTTTCGCGAAAATATTATCCAACTATATTTTTGCAGTTTTTAGCCAATAAGGAAAGTTATGAAGCGAAAAAGGGACGGAAACGAAGCCAGGGTGGCTCACACCACCCCGTGGCGCGGGCCCACCCCTGGCCGCGCCACCAGGTGGTGTGGCCACTCCAGACTCTGTCTCTGACCCGTTTTCTCCCAGTACCTTCCTTTTGTTATGAAACTCCGTAATATATAATCCCCCGGATCCCCCGAGGTTCGTATATCATGTTCTCGTCGTGTTTTTGTTTCGATTTGTTTTCTGTCATCTTTGAAAACTTAGGAGCACAATGGTGTCTGCCAAGGATAAAGGAAAGGAGCCTATGGGGGAAGATCTCCAAGACCCCAATCAGGGGCTGGTACCTTTAGTTACTTGCCCTGCATCAACGGAAGCCCTACGAGTCACTAAGGAGTTCTGCGATTAGTACAGAGACTTGAGGAGGAAGGTGGACATGCTTCAATGGGAGAATAATAGGCTTCGCAAGATGCTGGAAGATTTCCTCACGTCAACTAAGAAAATATTACCACCACCACCAAAGGAGTAATTCGTCATCAGGTTTGGCATCCCCTTGGTTTGTTCCAAGCTTGGGGGAGTGCCGCGGTATCACATCACTATCTTCTATCTTTTTACCTTTTTAGTAGAGTCATATCATGAATAGAGAAGTTATCATATATGATGGTTTGCATTATGGAAGTGTCCCCTCTCTCGTTAGATATGTATCCCTTGGTGTGAGTTGCCGTTATGGAGTATTAATGAGAAGTTCTATCATTTACTCTTTTGCATATCTTATATTAGTTTTCAATTCGTGGTTATATGATTGATATTGTTGTTAGTATTGGTATCACTTTGGGATCATTGAGTTAATTTAGTTGGTTTTGGCAAACCTGGCTCGGTCAGTAGCAGCACTATTTTTGAGAGTTGAATGAAAAATATAAAAGTACTCTAAAGAAATATAATTTTATCATCTTTCTTTCTTGATTTGCTCATAAGTTTAGTATTCTCTAGTTAAGATCTTTTGTGCTTCCAAGGAAGATTGCATGTTTGTCTTTATCACTTGTATGTTTGTTTGTTTCCTTCAACTCTTGTACTTGCTACCCAACCTTGCTAGCCAAAAACCTGTACTGAGAGGGAGTTCTTCTCGTGCATCCATTCCTTAAACCAAAACTTATGCCATTTGTGTCCACCATACCTACCTATTAGCACTATTGCTATTCCAAGTAAATTCATGTTTTTATCTACCTTCCAAATTAAACTTGTTATGTGAAAATTAGTGATTAAAGCTCTCACGAACTTGATGGCACACTTTATTTTCTTGTACTTAATAAACTTGAACCATTGGGTCCTTCTTTGTTGCGTATATGCTTGCGCTTTATGAGTTGAAGTTAGCAGAACCATGTATCATGGGGAACGCTTTCAACACTGCCATGGTACTTTGTACCTAGTTGATATCATGATTCTTTTGCCTATGGATCCCGGCGGTGTGAAATAAAAGGGAAACTTGTAAGATCATGGAGTTTATATGTGTGTTAGAGAAATGCCTGGGCCGCTAGCCTAAGCCATGCCTAATCATGGTGGAAACTTGCAGCATAACTATAGTGAGCATTCTATGAAGCATCCTCAATAAAAACCTATGCAAATAGCAAATAAAAAGATCGCTGAGATGCTCATTGTCTGCTCGCCTTGTCATTTTGATTATGGGATAGCTCCTATATCATGTGCAAGGGGTACCCCGTTGGCGGTTCTCAATGATACGCATGTATTTACAATTAAAAGAGCTTACTTGTGACTAAAGTTGAGTAGCATGAGGTTCGGTACTCGTAAGTAAGGGGCATGAGATTTCAACTTATAACTTGTCAAGCATATCCTCTTAGTTGTGTCACTTTAACCTTAATCACCTAAAGATGCCTATGATAGGGGCAATGAGATCTGAAAGCTAATAAGTACCATAATTTTTGGGAGCTCTTTATGAAACTTGAAATCCCTGCTTCCGTCTGCGAAGGGCCTTTCTTTTACTTTTTAGTTGGGTCAGTAAACCTATTCCCTTCTATCTCAGCAAATATTTTGAGTTGTTGTGTTTCATTCATTCATATGATGATTTATTCAATCATGTTTCTTATGTTCCTTGTTTTGCACATTGCTCTTATCTTGGTGATTACTACTTTGAAAGCTATCATTGAAAATTAGTTATTTGTGAACTCC
This sequence comes from Avena insularis, assembly GCA_023614405.1. Classification (NCBI taxonomy): domain Eukaryota; kingdom Viridiplantae; phylum Streptophyta; class Magnoliopsida; order Poales; family Poaceae; genus Avena; species Avena insularis. Next base: position 357,342,258 of record CM042694.1, read on the forward strand.
AGCAAATTATCAACTATTCTTCGACCTAGATCTAAGTTTGCCATTACGAATTATGATTTACTTTATGTATCTCTATTGTGTTTCCTTTACTTATTGCAAGTAAGTTATATAATAGTGAGTTGTCTTCTATTATGATCTATGTATTGATGAATGTGATGCATCTTGTCCGTATTCTTTTTATCAACTCTTCACTCCATAAACCTGAGGCCATGTTTATTGAGCTTTGTTTTGCTTGGGGACAAGCAAAGTCTAAGCTTGGGGGGAGTTGATACGTCCATTTTGCATCACTATTCCATATCTTAATTCACTGTTATTCATTGATTTATTTCATATTAAGTGATGATACTTATGTTATTTCATCTGTTTTTGCATGGTTGATGACTTTTGGAGCATGGACCGCTGCAGTCAGGATTCTGATGGAAAAGGAGCTGTTTGGAGGCAAAATTCGCGAAGATCAGAAAATCTGGGAAAATATATGGAAAATCCTATTTTTCCAGAAGACGAAGGCTACCAGAAGAGGGAGTGGAGATGGGCCACAGGGGGCCCACACCACCCCCTGGCGCAGGCCATCCTAGTCGCCACTGTGTGGTGTGGCGCCTGCCCACCTCTAGCTCTAAAGGCGTATATATTCCTCCCGAAACCCTAAGCCTTGGGGAGCGACCACAGAAAGATTCCGCCGTCTCTGCGGGGCAGAAAACACCGAGAGAGAAAGATCTCTCCGGCAGACAGATTTCTGCCGGAGGAATTCCTTCCCGGAGAGGGGAGATCATCGCCATCAACACCACCATCAAGCTGGACTTCATCGGGATCATCATCATCATCACCACCATCATCACCATCAGCACCCTCATCACCATCTCCATATTGCTGCAACAATTGGGTTGAATCTTGCATAGTTCAGAGGGGAAACTTTCCTGGTGTTGATTACTCTTTGTAGTTAATGCTATTGAGTGGAACCATTGAATTATTGTTTATGTTATGATTGTTATACATCATTATTCCATCTCTGATCATGATCCATATGATGTCTTGTGAGTAGTTCGTTTTGTTCTTGAGGACATGGGAGAAGTAATGTTGTTAGTAGTGGAGTTGTGTTGAGAAAGATTCAATAGTTTGATATTTAAGTTGTGGTGTACTTCTTCTAGTGGTGTCATGTGAACGTCGACTACATGACACTTCACCTATATGGGACTAGGGGAATGCATTGTGTATCTGGCTACTAATCGTAGGGGTTGCCGGAGTGATAGAAACCTGAACCCCCGTTACGAAACCATTGCACAAGGGACGTAAGGGTCTTAGAGTTTAAAGTTGTGGTTAGGTTTCTACCTTAATTACTTTCTTGTACTTACGGATGTTTGCAAGGAGTATAATCACAAGTATGTATTAGTCCTCGGAAGGTCGGTACATTAGCACAGGTTCACCCACACAACACTTAGCAAGCTAAAGAAGATTAATCAACTATATGAAGCGAAAGCACTTGACAGTCTTCCCATGTGTCCTCGAGAACGTTTGGTCATCTTAAGTAATACAACCGGCTTGTCCTTTGGTGCATAAAGGATTGGGCCACTTGCTGCATTTATTCCTACTGTCTTTTATTTACTCGTACTTCGTTTACTTGCTTTATCAAAAACCCCTAAAAATCCGTTTGCTAAGTATTTGCAGAGAATTCCTGATCCATACCACTAGCCAACACCTTCTGCTCCTCGTTGGTTTCGACACTCTTACTTATCGAAAATACTACGATACACCCCCTATACTTGTGGGTCATCAGCCCTTCGCACAATGGGGACTCGACATGGTCGGCAAGCTCCAGAGATCCTCACGAGGAGGATACGTCTACCTTCTAGTCGGGGTCGACAAATTCACCAAGTGGATTGAGGCCATGCCAATGACAAAACAATCAGGAGCCAGCGCCATCAAATTCTTCGAGTCCATCGTCTTTCACTTCGGGGTGCCACATACCATCATCACGGATAATTGGACGAACTTCACTTCGAAAGAGTTCCAGGATTTCTGCAAAAACCTTGGAATCAACATTAGAAACGCCTCGGTGGCACATCCCTAGGTCAAGTCGAAAAGGCCAACGGCCTCGTCTGCAGCGGAATCTAGAAAAGGCTCCCCTGGCCACTCGAAAAGGCTACCGGATGTTGGGCAAACAAGCTGCAATCAATACTATGGAGCCTACGCACAACTCCATACAGCGCTACAGGCTACACTCCATTCTTCATGGTACACGGTACCGAGGCGGTACTACCCACAGAGGCACGCTACAAGGCCCCACGGGTAGTAGCATATAGCGAGGCAGAATCAACACTCGCACGCGAAGACTCCGTAAACCTCCTCGATGAGGCACGCGAGATTGTAGCGGAGAGATCCACGAGCTACCAGCAGAACATGCACACCTACCATAGCAGAAGGCTAAGCCCCAGATCCTTTGTCGAAGGAGATCTGGTCCTGCGACTGAAGCAACAAGGGCACCTCAAGTTCGAGTCCCCTTGGGAAGGACCTTATGTGATTACCAAAGTAATCCCAGGTGGCGCCTATCGCCTTAAAGACTTCACAAGCGGAGTCGCATACTCCAATCCCTGGAACGTCGCGCAACTGCACCGTTTCTACCCTTAAATATATTTTACTTTACAAATAAGGCTGTTCAGCCAGGCTACTTAGCCACACATTGTACCTCATGATATTCTACGAATAAATTAAGCTAAGTGCCCCAAACCTTGTGTTTTTCTGTTTTCCTTGCAATTATTTTACTCGGGGGCTGCGCCACCCTTTACACCTTGTTCCACGAACAGCACAGTATCCTAAGTAGCTGACGCACTATCAATCGAACCCTTGATAACACCAACCCTGCTGTAACACACCTGATAGGTTGGCAAGATGCTGAGATGAATATATGTTAGGCTAACGAAAAGGACCTGCATATTACAATACACTTGAAAAATATACAAGCTAGCAAGCTCTTTACACATTAACGCGTATCAAACACACCCGGCACAATCGTATGAATTTTACAACACTTATACATCTATGTGTAGGGTATATACTACACTACTGCTGCAAAAGGAGAACATTTGTTTGCTCTTCAAAGAAATCGATGATATCTTCGGCTGGCCGATCAACCGCCTGGTAGTGTGGCACCATGTTCTAGGTCATCCCTTCTTGCGGCGGTGGCGGTCCAGCGGCAACAGCCGTGACATCCACATCTGGCCGATGCAATCGAACAAGCGCCAAATCAGCCTTGGCACCTGCGACCAGTTATTGACGCACACACTAGTGGACCAAGCTCATATCTTGAAACTTTGCCAGCAAAGCTAGCAAGCTTGATGGCACCATGTCCAGGGGAAACATCGCCTGGAAGATATGCCTAAGGCATGACTGCGCCCTCTTCAAACACTAAAGCACCCGCGACGCACGATCCTGCAGCATCGCCAATGCGACTACGCGGTCATGGTCCACCTAGAAATAACCGCTAGCTTGCAGCTACTCCTGGGTCAGATCATGCAGGCGAATGGCAACCCGATCCCTCTCATCCTGCGGATGACGAGCACTAACAACTACAAGAAATGGAGCAAACCATAAGAACAAAGCGTCGCTGTGAAGGACTAAAAGAAAGGATAAGAAGGTAGAGAGCTAACACTTGAATTGCTCATTCAATTGAGAAACTTCACCTAGGAGGTACTTCTTGCGCGCGGTGGCCTTCTCAGCCTTCGACTTCCACACATCTGCGTTACCACGGATCATAGGCAATTCTTGCTCCAACTGCTTCACGCAATCGCGCAGTCGCGCAAGCAGCAGCAACTCCTCCACTTTTGAACGTGGTCGTGCCACAGTTTCATCGGTGGGAGGAGAGTTAGGAGGACCACTCAAAGGACCCTATTATAGCCAAACAAAAGGCAAATAAGACCAACTATACATTAACAAGGAGAGCACTCAAGTTCAACAAAGTATCAAAAGGGGTACCCCCACCAAATAAGGTTCATCAAAAGGAAAGCTAAGCTATTACACAAGGCAGCTAAGGAATGCTCTGTTTTTTCGACTTTGACTTTGGGGGCTTCCTCAAATTTGTGGTAGTCTCCGACGCCACAGACTTCCCAGTTGTAGCCCAGATGCCACAGCCTTTGCCGCCTTCACTCGCCGCAGCTCCGTCGAGTAATTGCCGACTGTATCAATGAGCCAAGGCCCATACTTACTACAACTAGTGCTGAAAGGCTGGAACACTACCTGCTGGCCATCCGCAGTGATCGGCATTGCCTCGGAGATCTTGCCGGGTTCCAGCTCCACATCGTGGGCTTGCGCCATTGCGAGTTCCACCAGGACGCCCTCTGCGAAGGACTCCACCAGGTCGTCAAGATTCTCGATTAAATTGGCCTTGGGAGCCTTCTCCTCTCGAAGACTACTCAGCATGCCCTTGGCCTTTCCAAGTGTGTCTCAGAGGCAAACGATGCGGTCCTCGACTGCGGCCACAACATCGGCTAGGGCATCCGCACGGGCCAAAGCCCGGGAGTCAAAGCTCACGCCCCGCGGCATCTGAAGAAAACATGTATCAGCACAACATCATGAAGGAAAAACACATTGGGAAAAACACAAGTTAGACAGTATATTACCTAAGAGCACTTTCGTGATGGAGAAGAGCTGTTCTACGAAAAACTTTTCCCTCTCAGCAGCAGAGGAGCAAAACTCTTCCTCGCGCTTTTGCGACTCCTTTGGAGCTTCGACTGCCTCTTCGTGTTTCTTCTCCGCCGCGGCAAGTCCTTTTTCGAGGGAACTGACGCGACGAATAAGTTCATTATGTTCACTTGTAGGGAACAAAAACGGCAAAACTTGAGGCTCACCAACCTCTACACAAGAAGAGTGGAAATTAAAGTATGACACTGACCTTCGACGACGCGATGGCGGTTATCCAACATAGCATGCTATCGACCCAAAGAAATGATTTGCTCGGCAAGGCGAGTAGAATCCTTCACAATAGGATACAAGACAAAAGAAGCAACGTGAACATCAAACGACGACATTCGAGTGCCAACGACATGAAGAAAACTCACATGTTCCTCCAGGGACTCCAAAGATTCCTTCAGAATTGACGTTCGGGAAACAACTTGATGCTCCCCAACATGGGGGGAGCTCAAGGAATTGGCACCGGAGTGGGTCGCCACCGGAGGAGAAGAAGACCGTATCGCCACCTCCTTGTTCTTAGAGTCTGCGACTCCGGACTCCTTAACAAATTGGTAGTCGTCGGAGGACGACGACGCCATTTGACTGCAAAGTACCCGTCACCACTTCAGAAAGAGAAATACTTTGAGAAAGACAAGATGGACTTGCAAATATGAAAACTTACCCGTCAAAATTCTCGAGGTCGAAGGAATCACTAGATGATTCCTTCGGCAACCTCAGCTTCTTCCCCGAAGGAGGAGCCATGGCACGCACAGACACGGCGGGGATTGGCTCCTCCACAGTAGTAGGAGGATCCTCCAGCGTCGACAGTGAGGAAGCATCCGAATCCTCGCTACAGGAACGCTTCCGTGTCTCGTGCCCACTGGACTCCGGGGCTTCCTGCTCCTCCCCAATAGGGATGGTGGATCCCGACTCGTCCTCTTACTCCACTTTGTTCAGGATAATTCCTTTAGGCTGAGGAGGCAAGCTGGCGGCCACTTTCCAGTCCTACAATCAGAAGAAGCATCAATATATAAAGCACGTAACAAGCAATCGAAAATCAAGAAAACTTCGAAGAGAAATCCACCTCATGTGGAGGATTGCTGGCGCAGAATGGAGGCACAACTGAGTCACCCGGGAGATCCTCCTTAGTGGTGTACTTGGTCACCAGGTGCAACCTCATGTCTACTTCACCAGAAGAAATGCCCTTCGCAGAGATGCGAGTGGCATCACCAGTCCCAATCCAGCGGAACATCGGGTGTACCCTGGCCTGCAGAGGTTGTATGCAACAACGCATCCAAGTGCGAATGAGCTCTGCGCCGCCTACTTATTTGCCTATGCGGTGTTCAAGGTCGCAGACATGCTGATACAGGGTCTCTGTTTCCTTGACTTCGGCGGGCATCACAATGTTCTTCTAGGACCTCCTCCTCTTGCAGGCCACCACCGGATCAAAGGGTGTGACTCCGTAGTGCTATCCATCGGCCTTCTAGTCGCAGATGTAGAACCACTTATCCCTCCACCCTTGGACAGGTGCAGTGAGCTTGATGGTGAAATATGTGACATTTGAGTCGACGTGGATCCCGCAGCCTCCTACATCATAGACTACTAAACCAGACCTCGACTGGCGTTTGAGTTTAAAGAGTTTTTTGAAGAGGCCGAAGTGTGGCTCGATTCCGAGCCAGCACTCGCAAAGAATTATGAAGCAGGCGATGTGGAAGATAGTGCTTGGGGATAGCTGGTGCAGCTGGAGCCTATAGAAGCAAAGAAGACCCCTAACAAATGGATGAAGGGCGAGAGAAAGACCACGAATGATGAACGCAAGGAACATCACTCGAAAACCCGTAGGAGGACTGGGGATTACCTCATCGCCGGGAACACGAGAGTCATCCTCCATGACAAGGAGTGCTCCATCCTGGCACTGTGTGAACAGCTCTGATGGCTTGATAGTGGATGGGCGCCATGACCCATTGGAGACGCGAGTCCCCGCGCCTTTCTTCTTCCCCGCCACGGCAGCAGCATTGGTGCCTGCGGTGGCGACGCCTTTCTTCATGGCTGCTACAGCGGCAGCCGCAGATCTAGCGGCGGAGCCTCCCTTCTTCTTGCCCATCTTGCGTTGGCGGTGTGAGCGCAGGAAGTAGATGGGGAAGGTACGGAGTTCGTCTAGTGCCATAGAGGAGATGCGAGCAATGGAACAACAAGAGCAGCAATGGCGGAGGTGCGCGAGCAAGAAGAAGATGTGGGGAAATTACCGCACAGCGAACCCCTACTTAACCTCACAGTAGATGCAATCCAACGGCCAGGAGAAAACCAACCCGACGCGTGGCACACATCGAGGTCGACACGTGGCAAGGGTAACCCACGAACTATCACACGCTCCGCCCATTACGTGCGAGAATCGAGGAGACACAGTTAAACCAAAAGATTATGCACGCCTAGTCAAGTCCAAGTCAGAAAATGGGACCCACTACTCATCACGTCCCGTCAAAGCCACTCACGCGGGCAACTGAGGTCATCTCACCGTCAGCATTGACGTCATCAACTCCAGCACGAGCACATTTTGACTACTCTAGTCCTTCCTCGAGTCTTCAACTCGACCAAGCACTCGGGGGCTACTCCTAACAGGAGCGCTGGCCACGCACCAGAAGAACTTTGTAAAAATATCCAAGCATCACAAAAAAAACCTTCACTTGAATCTACGATTCGATTGTAGACTCCGGGTTACTCCCATAGGGAGCGCTGAAAGCACATTCGACTGAAACAAGAAAAAAAGACGACAGCAGTCGCAGAGTACTTATAGTCCCCACTCGAGTCTACGACTCAAATAGGCATTCGGGGGATACTCCCATAGGGAGCGCTGGCCGCGCACCCTATGATTTTTCTTATACATTACACTGTGTGTTGATTACATCCACACTCGAATGCTTTGGCGACTCTGCCTCATATTTCCCTGCAAAGAGACTACGTCTCCTAGGACACCCGAATCATCTCCGTGATGACAAAAATTTGGATGTCGCGCTTATAGCGTGAAGATAAGACCTAAATAAGGCCTGACAACGCATCTACTGCGCTCTACCAAAAACAATCCGTACCTATAGGTATGATGAATAAGCCTTGACGGACGCGTCGAGTTCTCACACTTACACACTGGGATTCAACTCTATAAGAGCTTTGCATCCTGAGTCGAATTACACCAGCACTTTTCCGAATTCGAGTCCGGGGACTCGAGTTTGAGTAGATTGCGTTGTTTTGCCCTAAGGCAGTTAACTGATCCCGATACATCGGATAAATCAGACACGTATATCAATAATCCTTATGATACAAATCAGAGAACTCAAAAATATGCTCAACTATGCATTCGAAAGACTTCATAAGTCTTCGCTCGAATCTACGATTCAACCGGACACTCGGGGGATACCGACGTGGCAGACCTTATAGGTACTCGAGCTTGGCATATACGGTCCAGTCTGGCAGAAGCCCACGGTGTTCCCAGGGCCCAATCTAGGATTGGGTGACCCACGGAGAGTTTGATTGCTTGCGGCATAAGGCGAAGATTAAGACAGAAAGTTTAAAGGGATGAACCCTAACCTGTAACCGACTCGACCTTCTACCCGAGACCTAGCATATCTATAAAAAGGCTAGGAGGGGGGCGAGGAGGACAATCACAACCCTAGTTTCCACAACCTTGCCAGATTGCATCTACGCACCCCCTGTAACTTTCGACTCCCTCGATAATTCCAAGAGCAGACAAGAAGGAGTAGGGTCCTCTACGAGGCCTGAACCTAGGTAAACCTTGCGTCCCTGCGTGCTTGTTTGCTAGCCGATTCATGCCTCCAGCGCTCCCTCCTTCTCCAAAACCCAAGTCCATAACAATGGGCATTGATGAGTTCAACCCTCGTCAGGGCCGCACGATATTCGAACAATGTGGGCTTCTGTAGGCCGAAACAATAATGGGCCTAACATTCGCAAGCCGCTGCTGGCCACATCTTTTGGGCCCATTTCAAACAGTGCAGGACGAAATAGTAACGGGCCATAATCTTATTGGGCTCTCCTAATGGGCCGGCCCACTTAATTATTAGCAGGCCTTGGCTGGGCCTAGCTTCTACCACGGTTTCTATGGCCGTTAACAGCGGTAACTGGGCGTTAACGATGTTTGCCACGTGGCATTTTGCATGACGTCAGCAGTCAACGCGGCCGACAAATAGATCTACAACGAAACAAGTTTTAGTGGCTGACGGGTGCGATCTGTCACGGTCGAAAAAACAGTGGTAAATTCTTTTGTGACGGGGCTTTTACCACGAAGGGCATCCGTCGTAGAAGACTTTTTAGCCATGAAAAACGGGCCTTCAACCACAAAAATCGTCTGTTGTAAAAGCCAACTTTTCTTGCAGTGATAGGCACTCCACGTTCAATAGTAAATAAAGTAGTAAAGCATGACATAAGTACATGATAGTAATAAAGCCCCAAACTACTTTGTGTCCCCAAGAAATAAAGTGTGAATCAAGCTCATGCGAAGGGGATTCATGGTCCCACATGTGGATATTGCGATAGTCAAGGAACAAGAATCAAGTACTCGGAATCCTATGGGATACAAGTGAGCATGGAAGAACCACATAACAGTTATTTCCCACCGGTGCCTCTTCCTTTAGTTATCCCATTACTACACAATTAAGTTGTTTTGGTATCTTGTTATCCAAATACTCGCACAAACCCTACACATGCAATTCTACGACTTGCATGGCTCAAACAACTCCTGTAGTAATGGCTCATGGGAATGAGGTACAAGCTTCGGTGGGGTTTAAAAGTAAAGGCTATGCAATACTTGGGATTCATTTTAATGAAATCACGACTGAATGATGCAAGAGTAAGATAGAAGCATAGGTACTATATGTATGCAAGCATGGGAAATTGCTTGCTTGGCAGTTTAGTTGCAGAATACGAAGGATCCAGGTAATACTCTTGAGGCTCCTGATATTCTCCTTGCTCAGTGTCTATCCGGATAAAAACCAAACACACAAGGGCCAAAATAAATACATAGCACACACATATAAATCATATGCAACAAGCAAACAAGGTATGCCATGATGGAATTCTGCACAATTGCAAGGTATAACATAGCATGGCATGGGTGAGGTGTGGAAACAATAATGATGGGGATATGCCAAAGGGGGTATGCCTAGCAGGACGTTCCGATTGGGCCGAAAGGCTTGTGAGTGCGCCTGGAGGATGGCGACTAGACTACAACGGAAGGAGAGGCCCGCGATCGTGGAAGCCAGGCGTAATAGAAGCCCAGTCGGATTAGGTCAAAACCTCCGAATCCTTATCTTGTTCGGTTGTAACTTGTAAACCCTAGCGAGGTGCCTCATATATAAACCTCCCTAGGGTATCCTAGAGACTCACGTTCCATCATACACCCCCTCAAGCGACTCGCTGCATAGCCACCGAGCTCGCCACCCCTGTAACTCGCTCTCCAATAATCTAATCTAGCAGGAGTAGGTCTTTACCCTCCGGGGGGCTAACCTGGGTAAACCCATGTGCATCCGCCCCCATCTCGCACCGCAGATGGCCGCCAACTCTTCCTCACGAAACACTCAATCGCTGCCGATGGCGGCCGCGTCAGCCATTTCCACGACAGTGGCGCCCACCGTGGGGCATTGCAGGACTGGCCTGAGTTCTGCGGCGAGACCCTACTCGCCGATCGATCGTCCGCTCGCCACCGGTCGCATGATCGCCATCGGCGGGATCTTACAGATCCTGCCCAGTAGCTACATCCCGGTGTCACGCCTGGTCACTCACGGTGCGGTGATGCCGGTCTGCTCCATCAACCTCTTCGTCGGCTTCACCGGCGCGGTCGACCCAGTCGCAACGGTGATCGTCGACGGATCGCCGCCGCACCGCGATCTGCTTTCGAAAGAGCAGGTCCGCTCCATCAGGAGCCTCATCACCGAGTACGACTCGGCCGCCAGCGACGCGGTCGAGACTAACGCCGCCACCAACGACGACGCCCTGAACGACAACGCCGACTCCACGACCCCTGCCTCGGTTGACGGATCCATCACCGCCGCATCACGGGAGGACTCCATCACGCGAGTCACCAACCCCGAGGACTTCGAGGACTCCTCCATCCTAGGGATCTTCGACTTCGATTCGGGCTCGGAGTCCCCCGAGGATTTTCACGCCAGATCCAATCGCTTCAACGCGATCTACATGGCGGGCAGCACAGCCGCCCCACCAGATCCATTCGCCACGGAGGTGGAGCAAGCCCGCCTGCGGCTCGCGGAGGCGCAACACAACGAACTCGTCGAGCGCGAGAAATACCGCCTCGAACGAGAGACGGCGCGGGAGCTGTCGCTCTATCACCAACACCGCATCAGGACCCGCCTGAACTCCAACGTCCTGTAGCGTCACGAACTTCAACGACGAGCGACCCGCGCCGCCGCCGGCCGAATACCGCGAGAACGCGCCACCAGGCGGAAGCAACCCCGCGAGACCACCACCTGGTGCACCGGCACCTGGAGCCCCTCCACCACCCATGGGCCGCGCACCCCGCCGTACCAACCGTGGATCATCATCTCGCCTCAAGCCCGCGACGCCAACGGGCTACCATTATACTCCACCCTGATGGACAACGTCATCGCGGCCGATGCCGCAATCACCAACCTCGACATCCAAGGCGACGACGCGCTACAGATCTAGTACGCCGAGGCCCTACTCGTCAGGGCCTTCGAGCAACAAGCTGTGGGAGTCGACCCGCGGGGACGGATGTACTCCTGCTCATCAGCAAGCAGGGCGGCATCAAGCAGCCACCCCACCGTGGCTAATGCATTAATTTGCCTGCCACCACAACCCTTGGCGAACCAACCACGGGCCGCCAATCCCGCGTTGTCCACCAACGAGCCGCGATCGGCGAATAACACGGTCGCCGCCAACGGGCAGCCCCTCGATGCATGTACGAACATCATCAACAACCAGGCGTGGCGGTCACGCCAGCCCAACGACCTGAGGCACACCCTCACCAACCGCGGCGACCCGGGACCAAGAGGCTCACTCAGTCGAGTTGGGCCGCAATGCTTCGGGCCCATGATTCGCGGGGAAAAATACCCCGCCAACTTCAAGGCCCCCAAGGAGATCGAGAAGTACGACCCGACGTACGATCCCGCTGTCTGGCTGGACACATACCTCATGGCAATGGGAATCATAGGCCACACCGACCTGCTCGTCGCTCGCTACCTCCCCCTGATGATGGAGGGTGCGACCCGACAATAGATCAACACGCTCCCCGCCGACAGCATCGATTCCTAGGAAGAAATGCGGGACGCCTTTGTCAGGCACTTCGAGGGCTCCTACACCCGCGCCACCACCATAGAGGACCTGAAGCGATGCATCCAGGGACAACGCGAGTCGATTCGCCGCTAGATCCAAAGATGGCAAGAACTATGGATAAACGCCTCCGCCATCCACCCAGACACGGCGATACACTGCTTCAAGAACGCGTGTCGGTACGAACCGCTGGTCGCTAAGATCAAGAGGGTCTACCGGACGCTCGACAACATCCCCGACCTCCTCAAGATCGCCAAGCGCTATGCAGAGGAGGACCCCAACCAAGACTCCGACGACGAGTCGGGAGGAAGACACCGCACCAGCATCCACGACAGCGGGCGCCTACGCGACATGCGCTACAGTAACACCCGCATCATCGGCAAGCGCCGCATGGACGGGCGAGTCGACTTCGTCGCCAACGCCGGCTACGGCCAGCGTGACTCCAAGAACTACCGCCAGGACGGAGGAAACTACCGCGACAGCAGGAACTACCGCGCCAACAACGCAACAAGGCCGAAATTTGACCCCGCCGCCCTGCTCAATCAGCCCTGCATCTACCATAGCAGGGAGGGAAAACCCGCCACCCACACCACCGCTGATTGCCACTCTCTCAAAGAGATTGAGAAGGCGAGACGATCAAGGGAGGACCCCAACAACAACCCACCTCGGGACAACGGGAACGGCGGAGGCTTCAGCACCGCCGTCGGCTCGCTACACACCTTCACCGGACTCAGCACCAAGCGCGAGAAGAAGGTGCTCGCCCGCGTGGTTGCCGTCAACACGGTGACATAGGTCGACATCCCGCGCTTCCTCAACTGGTCCGAGCAGAGCATCACCTAGAGTCACCAGGACCATGCGCCAAGGATCGAATACCCAGGGCGAGTCGCCCTGGTAGTCAGGCCCAAGGTGGCCAACGACTGGCTTCCCAAGACAGTAATGGACGGTGGGAGATCCATCAACATCCTGTACTTAGACACGTTCAAAAGGCTCCAGCTCCCAGAAGCAGCCATTAAGCCAACACTGACGACCTTTCACTGCATCGTCCCCGGTCGGAAGGCGTACCCGATCGGGAAAGTGACGCTGCCAGTCACCTTCGGCACTTGGCAAACTACCGCACGGAGAGGATCGTGTTCGATCTGGTGAACTTCCGCAGCCCCTACCACTACGTCTTAGGTCGCTAGGCATTCGCAAAGTTCATGGCGACCCCACACTACGCCTACAACATGATGAAGCTCCCCGGGCCAAGCGGCATCATCACCGTCCACGGCGACCCCGACATGGCCGTGGAATGCGAGGACAAAGGCGCCGAGCTCGCCGACACCGTCATCACCGTGGAGACCGACCATGCGGAGGAGCTCGTGAAATACGCAGGCAACATCAACAAGGACGACCCCACCATCCTGAAGAAACCAACCGCCGCGAACTCCACGTTCGAGGCGACCACGCACACCTGCACCGTCGAGCTCGTCCCAGGCGACTCCAGCCAGACGGTCACCATTGGGGTGCACATGAGCCCCGCATAGGAAAGCGTGCTCATCGGGTTCCTCCGTGAGAACCGCGACATCTTCGCATGGAAGCCATCTGACATGCCAGGTGTCCCGAGGGAACTCGCTGAGCACAAACTCAACGCCGACCCCAAAGTGCGACCAGTAAAGCAGTCACTATGGCCCTTCAATGAAGAGCACCGTCGAGAAATCGCCGAGGAAGTTCAGCGCCTGCTAGCCGCAGGCTTCATCCGGCCAATCAAATACTCCAAGTGGCTGGCAAACCCAGTCCTAGTTCTAAAAAGAACAACACATGGTGAATGTGCATCGACTACACCAACCTCAACAGCGCCTGCCCGAAGGAGGAGTTCGTCCTACCGCGCATCGATCAGATCATCGACTCGACCGCGGGATCAGAGTCGCTGTGCTTCCTTGACGCTTACTCTAGTTATAACCAGATCAAGATGGCGGTCGAAGACGAGGAGAAGACGGCGTTCATTACGCCATTCGGTGCCTTCTGCTACACGGCCATGACGTTCGGCCTCAAGAACGCAGGCGCCACATACCAGAGGTGCATGCAGGAGTGTCTAGCGAGCCAAATTGGCCACAACATTCAGGTCTACATCGACGACGTGGTCGTAAAATCCACCCACCAGGACGACCTGCTCGCTGACCTAGCCAAAACCTTCACGAAACTGCGGAGGTACAACATCAAGCTGAACCCCGAAAAATGCACCTTTGGCGTCCCCACCGGACAACTCCTGGGATATGTAGTCTCCAAGCGAGGCATCAAAGCCAACCCCACCAAGATCGACACCATCGCATGACTCGGGAAACCCGAGTGCCTGCGTGACATCCAGAAGTTGGTAGGGCGAGTCGCGGCCCTCAGTCGCTTCATCCCCCGACTGGGCGAGAAGGCAATGCCCCTCTACCGCCTGATGCGCAAGAACCCCACGTTCCAATGGGACGCGGAGGCCGACGATGCACTCAAAGCGCTCAAAGAAGTGCTACTCGCGGTCCTACTACTCGCTGCTCCACTCGACAAAGAGCCAATGCTCGTTTATGTCGCGGCCTCTACTCGAGTCGTCCGCGCCGTGATGGTCGTCGAACAACCGGAAGAGGGAAAGGAGCGCCCCATACAGCGCCCCGTCTACTACATCAGCGAAGTCCTAACGGACTCACGATAGCGCTACCCGCAATACCAAAAACTGGTGTACACGGTATTCCGAGCACAGCGGTGACTCCCACACTACTTCCAGGAGCACCCAATCACGGTGGTCTCCTCCGCGCCCCTGCAAGACATAATACGCAATCACGAGGCGATCGGGCGAGTCGCCAAGTGGGCTGTCGAAATCAGCATCCACAACATCAAATACGAGCCCCGCAAAGCGATCAAGTCACAAGCCCTGGCTGATTTCCTTGCAGACTGGGAAGAAGCACAGCAGCCAGAGAAGCTCCCATACCTCCACTACTGGTCGCTCCATTTTGTCGGCTCCAAAAACGCCGACGGCGTAGGGGCTAGGGTCATACTGACCTCACCCAAAGGGGACAAGCTCCACTATGTGCTCCACCTCAACTTCAAGCCCTGCACCAACAACATGGCAGAATACGAGGCCCTCCTTCACGGCATGAGAGCCTCTAAGGAGATGAACGTCAACCGCCTACGATGCTATGGCGACTCCGACCTAGTCGCCGGCCAAGTCGTCGGGACGTGCGGCGCCGTCTCCCCAACAATGATCGCGTACCGCCAAGCTGTCAACCAGTTGGGAGGACACTTCGACGGCTACTCTGTCGAGTGGATCGACAGGCGCAAAAACGAGGAGGCAGACACCCTCTCCCGTATCGGATCGACCCGACAAGCGCCACTAGTAGGCATCTTCCTCGACATCATCCACAAACCATCGGTCAGCCCACCAAAAGAGATCGACGTCGGGATCCCACTGCAACCAGAACCGGCCATAGTCGCCATGGTTATGGAACCTAGCGACTGGACAACACCATATGTCGCCTTCCTGGAACACAAACTCCTACTGAGCAATGAGACGGAGGCGCGAATGATCGTGCGCCGCTGCAAATCCTTTGTCATCATCAACGGCGAGCTCCACAGATGCAGCGTGACCGGCGTGTTCCAGCGTTGCATACAGCCAGAAGAAGGCCGCAAGATCCTCCAGGACATTCATGCCGGCAACTGCGGTCATCACGCCGGCGCCAAGTTGCTAGTCGCCAAGGCCATGCGGCACGGCTTCTACTGGCTCACCGCGCACGCCGACGCCACCAACATCGTCCAACGATGCGTCGGGTGCCAAAAGTATGCCCACCAGACGCACCTCCCTGGTTCGGCACTCAAGACCATCCCCATCACATGGCCATTCGCCATATGGGGCATGGACATGGTAGGCCCGTTCAAGAAGGCCCTATCTGGCTTCACCCATCTTCTGGTCGCGGTCGACAAGTTCACCAAATGGGTCGAGGCCAAGCCGATAAAAAAGTGCGACGGCAAGACGGCCACCAAGTTCCTACGCGAACTCATCTACCGGTATGGCTACCCGCACAACATCATAACAGACAACGACACCAACTTTGCCAAGGGGACCATGGCGGAATTCTGTGAAGAACATGACATCCGACTCGACCTCGCGTCAGTCGCCCACCCGGAGTCAAATGGCCAAGCAGAACGCGCCAACCAGAGCGTCCTCCACGGGCTCAAGTCGCGACTCCAGGTGCCCCTCGAGCGCACACTAGGATTCTGGGTCGACGATCTCCCCTCTGTGATATGGGGGATTCGCACCTCCGTCAATCGCTCAACCGGGTTCACACCCTTCTTCATGGTGTATGGCGCCGATGCCGTAATGCCAACCGACCTGGAGCACGACTCACCTCGAGTCGCCAACTACGTCGAGATGACCAACGAGGTTGCCCGCCAAGACAGCATCGATCAACTCGACGAGGCACGCGACTTGGCTCGCTCCTGCACCACCATATACCAGCAAGGACTCCGCCGCTACCACAGCCGCCGAGTGCGAACTCGCACCTTTCAGGAAGGCGACCTGGTCCTACGACTGGCCCAAGACAGGAAGGGCATGCACAAACTCTCCCCCCATGGGAGGGGCCGTTTGCCATAGGCCGAGTCCTTGGCAATGATGCCTACTACCTCATCGACCTATGGGGTGACGGCCAAATAGAGGTCAGGAGGCCATGGAACATAAACCTCCTAAGAAAGTTCTATACTTAGAGCTTCACATTGTACTCCGCTGGCATATATAATGAAATTCATCCGGATCGCACAAATTGTGTCCACTCGCCATATTCTTGTGCCACTCGCATTTGTACATATTAGCAATATGCTACCTATGGAAGTCAACCTCTGGTCGAGCGACCGGCGCGGCTAAGTAGTGCGGCACAAGGGTACCGGAAATATTCGGGCCTTGGGTCGTCCACGAAAACTCCTACCCGGAGCCGCCATTGGAGTCGCCTAGCCCGACTGGCCCACCGGGCCAAGACAACCGGTACACGCTTCTCACAGCGACCTATCCCTCCCATCCTCGTGCAAAGCGACTCGAACGGTTAAAGTACCACGCACGGGGACTCCGCAAAACGGGAACCACCACGCAGCTCGGGAACACACCAAGTAAGAGAGCTGCCTTGGACTCGCCAAGCTACTGGCTCTCCGGGCCAGGGGAGGAGACGCGTTACAAACAACGCATTCGCAACCTACAACAGGGATATGACCAGCATGGTCGAGCACCACGCTCGGGGACTCGCCTACAAACCATCCCCACTCGCGCTTGGGGACTCTCCACTCAAAAGACGTGATAGATAAAACCAGTGCACAACCAAAACAATACACAAAAGTATACAACCGAGTTATACCCCATTAAAGGGCGGACGCGCTCGGGGACTCGCTCAACCAAAAAGAAACACACCACACAATCCTAGTCGCAATATGAGTCGATCGACTCCCCTTGGCATATATTGCAAAATACTTTACAGCAGTCGCCACTTGGCATACATCGCAAATTGGACAATTACATTGTTTATTCCACATGCCCTGATGAAGAAGCAGCACCACCCCCCTTGACATGAACAAAAGGCTGCCACGGGTTCGTCAGGTACGTCGTCAGCGACTTTGACAACGACGACCGGAAGGGCTGCTCTGACTTCATGTCGCGAGGCTCCAGCTCGGGTTCGCCAGGCGCCAACACCGTCTCCTAGTACGGCAGCAGACCCCCCATCGCCAAGACCTGATCAGCGTAAGGGGCGGCCTTCCCGGTCATCTTCAGCACCTCTGACATCTCCACCGTGCCGGTCACCGATGGGTAGCCACTCGTCATGTTGTCAAGGTCGAAGTCGTCGGGGAAGTGGGCGAGACCTAAGCTCAACGTTGTGGTGGCCCCGCGCCTGAACGCCAAGTGCGTCATCCACTCCACGATGGCAGGCACCTCCTCCAGATAGCGCCACACCTCCGTAAGCCCCCCAGGAATAACTTCGGTGGGGGACATGCCCTAAAGAGCCGCTTGGACGCACAACGCCGAAACCGTGGCCGCATTCACCACGGCAGTCACGCACTGCGAAGCATTGTAGGTCTGCACCACCGGATCGCTTTGGCCTACCACAGCTGGAAAGTCAGGTGTCAGTGGAACTATGAAACCCCCCGATCAGGGACTCGACAAACGGGTTAGGCAAAGACAGAGACTCACCAAGGAGTTTGCGGCAGTTCTCCTTGACGTGCTTCTCCAAGGCGGTTTGCTCGTTGTGTAGCCCCACGATGATGGAATCCGTGGCTCTGCGTTCTTCCTCAGCCGCAGCAACGGCAGCCTTCGCTCGCTCCTCCAAGGAAACTGAGGCCTCTTTCGCTTCCTCCAAATCCTGGACCAGGGAGGCTATTCGTCCATTCGCCTAGTCTAGCTCGGCGACTGGAACATACCCTTCACGGGCCTTGGAAATCACAGCCGGAAAACCATCTGCAAGAGAAACCATCAGCATGTTGTACACCACTAGTTCACACCCGACAGCGGAAAAGAAAGACAAACAGACACTCACCAATAGTTTCCTGAAGCCGCTGGTTCGCCTCTTGTACTTCGCCCAAGTCACGCTCCAAGCGCTCTCTCGCGGCCTGCCGATCGGTCGACTCCCTTTGCAATCCCTGCACACAAGCAACACACCTCAACATTTGACAAAACAAAAACCCAGTTCCCAGCCGCTGAAATTCAGCGACCAGGAACTCGGGGACTGGAGAAGGAGAAAGAAACTCAATTCCTAGCCGCCGAAATTCAGCGACTAGGAATTCGGGGACTGGAGAGGAGCAAGAAGTTCAGTTCCCAGCCGCTGAAATTCAGCGACTAGGAACTTGGGGACTGGACATACCTGAATAGCAGCGCCGAGCATCCTATGAAGTTCTCCGACGTCAGTCGACGGGATCGTGAAGGAAGTGCGCCCGCGACAGGACCCAATGTCCGCATCCACGATCTCTGGACTCTGCGGATACTGGGTGTCCACCACACCTAGAAACCCCCTCGCCATGAAGCGCGGGAACGTTGCCGACGCTCTGGCGGGGGCACTGGTTGACGGGGCCGGTGCTTCAGGCACGGACGCAGCCAAGACTAGTTCCGATCGCGCCGCCACCACCTCTTCAGCGATTGATGCAGCATCTGGCTCTATGGCGCTGTCCTTGGCTGCGGCGTCGTCGGCATCCCCCTTCTGCTTCTTCACAACTTCCGCGGTCGCCACATCTCTGGCGGCCTTTTTCTTCTTGGGAAGGTCACCCTCTCCCGTGGGGGTGGCCGGTGGAATCTTAGCCACCGAAGGATGGCCAATCTTCTTGGCCCCTGACCTGCACGAGTTCCCACAATCAATATAACGACAACACAAAAAGAGCGAGGCGAATCGGGATGAAGGAGTAGTACTCACTTAGCGACCGGGAGGACGCGAAGCCCAGTGCTGATGTGGGCGGACTTGTCCAACTTGGGACCCAATTTGCGGGTGATCCCCCTCTCGAAGACGTCTGAAGCCCACGAAACCGCGGGCTTCCTCGACGATGAAGCTGCAGTCGCCGGGATCTCCGTCTCCGACACGGCCGCCCTTGACGGCTGCGGCGACTTGGACGTCATCGCCTCAGCTGCTTCTTGGCATGGAACCCCCGAGGCCGTCGATGCAATCGCCACCAGGGGAACCTCTACCACTACCTCCGTGTCCTCGCCCTCCAACCCCTTTGTCGGGATTGCATCCTTTGGGGCCTTGTGCGAGACTTCGGGGGAACCTTCATCATCGGAATCGTCATCTGACTCGAACACCACCACCGATTTGGATGGCGACGTGGGCCTCTTTGCTGGCGACTTGGGCTTGCGAGCGGGCTTCGACGGCGTAGCAGTACGCCGGGACGTGTGCTCCTGCGCGACCTCGTCGCCTCCGTCGTGTTCGTCTATGCTGCGGCTCACCTCGAACTCACGTTGTTTTTGCATACGGGTCTTGCGAGCCCTAGGCGCTAGGGGAGGAACCTCTTCCTCCTTCCCGTCATTGTCCGAAGTCTCCCTCGGAATCCTCTTCCAGTTCCTGGGGAACCTCTTCATCGAGCGGAGGGAGCCAGCCCTCCAACACCTGAAAAAGCTGAGAACCACCACGAGTAAGACACCAAACGTGGAGACTGAGAACTGAGGTACGGACATAGCGACTGGGAAGAGAACTTACTGTGGGGCTTCGTTCTTCAGAGGAGTGTACGGGGCGAGCCCGACCGCCACGCTGGTGAACTCTCCATCGGTGATCTTCTTCAGGGCGGCCTTGTAGTCCTCGGCCTCCCATGATTCCTTGCTAGTTCGGGAGGGGTCATGCTTTCCGCTGTACTCATACATCCAGTGCGGCCCAGCCGCCCAGTGACGAACCAGTAGAGCCAAAGAGGTTGATCGAAATCAACCCCTGGTCCTTCAGCTTCTAGATCTGGTACATCATTTCCGCGACGGCCATCCGCTGATCTTCGGGAAGCTTCTTCGGCGCCAACCGGCAAGGCTCGCTCCTCTCGGCGACGAACTCGGGAAGAGCCACCTCGCCGGAGGGAGTGGCTTCTTTGATGTAGAACCATCTCTTCTTCCACTCGCTGGCGGCCTTCTTCGGCAGGAGGAGCTTGACGAAATTGGCCTTCGGCTTCAGTTGGAATGTGAGGCCACCTGCGGCCAACTTCAAGCCGCTGGACGCCTCGTGCCTGATGCGGCCGTGGAAGAGCTCCAGCCACAGCGGGAAATACTGCCTACAGCCGAGGTAACATTCGCAGAAGGCGACGAAGATCGCCAGCTGCTCGATGCTATGCGGACCGAGATCCGATGGCTTGATCACGTAATATGCGCAGAAGCGGCAGAAAAAGAGTGAAGTGGGGAATCCCAAACCCCTCTCAAGATGGCTGGGGAAACAGATAAACTCGCCGGGTCGCGGCTTCGGCTCGGTCTCGGAGGAGGGGGGAACCCGCCAGTTCCCCTTGCGGAGTACTCCGGCATCCTCGAAGGATTTAAGATGGGTTGTGGTACACTTGGATTTTCCCCATGAGCCTTTGGGAGGCGCCATCGAGTAGGATGTGAAGTCGCACGATGCGGAAAGGACAAGTCGGAAGGATGTAGGCAGGGAGATTGGAGATAGGAAGAACGAATGAGGAAGAATGAAGAATACGGAGAAGGTCTGCAGAGCTGAACCATCACCCCTTATATGGGAATGCCACCCGCCAAAATCGGGATAGCCGTTACTCACGGTAATTGCGTCGAAGTTACCGTTGGAAATTCCAACGGATAGTTTGACCAGATTTGACGGTCCAACTCCTTTATTTCACCCGCTACTCGCCAGTCTTTTCCACTCGCCGAGACGACGACTTGGCAGCAGTAACATTCATTGGCACGGCGAATGGAAACATGGGGAAATTCTCCTTGGTTCTGATGGAGTCCATCGCCGACTCGACTGGACACCCAAATTGGCTCGCCTACTCCGAGCAAAAGGGCCTCGCTTTGCATCAACGATGGCCTCGGGGACTACTGATGGGGATATGCCAAAGGGGGTATGCCCAGCAGGACGTTCCGATTGGGCCGAAAGGCCTATGAGTGCGCCTGGAGGATGGCGACTAGACTACAACGGAAGGAAAGGCCCGACGACTAGAAGCCCAGGAGCGTAACAGAAACCTAGTCGGATTAGGTCAAAACCTCTGAATCCTTATCTTGTTTGGTTGTAACTTGTAAACCCTAGCAAGGTGCCTCATATATAAACCTCCCTAGGGTATCCTAGAGACTCACGTTCCATCATACACCCCCTTAAGCGACGTGCTGCATAGCCGCCGAGCTCGCCACCCCTGTAACTCGCTCTCCAATAATCTAGTCTAGCAGTAGTAGGTCTTTACCCTCCGAGGGGCCGAACCTAGGTAAACCCATGTGCATCCGCCCCCATCTCGCACCGCAGATGGCCGCCAACTCTTCCTCACGAAACACTTAATCGCTGATGGTGGCAGGGACTACCGTGGCCATTTCCACGACAAATAATAAAGAACATTATTAATTTATTTAGGCATGTTTTACTCCCATAAACAATTCTGATTATTTAATATTTATATGATGTAGGCTTCAATTCATAGCATGGAATGCATAATCAGAACAGGCTCGTCGCGCTGATTGATTTAGACATATTATTTGTTGAATTTCGAATTACCGATTAAAAGTTATGAATTTATTAAGATGA
The DNA here is from genome assembly GCA_023614405.1 of Avena insularis. Taxonomy (NCBI): domain Eukaryota; kingdom Viridiplantae; phylum Streptophyta; class Magnoliopsida; order Poales; family Poaceae; genus Avena; species Avena insularis. The sequence continues at coordinate 357,364,415 of CM042694.1, forward strand.
AGGCATTTATTGGCATTTCAATTAATTTTGAATTTTTAAATTTCTCAAAACATATTTTTCATGGCATATTTGAATTCCTGGTATTTTTTTGATTAGAAAACATATATCATATGTATTATTTGGAATTATGAATTTGAAACAATATTTAAATCAAATTATATTAAAAAGGGTCAAAAGTCAAAGGTTTGACTAGTTAGGGTTGACTCTGGTCAAATTTGAATTTGTATTTGAATTTGAATCATATTTGCTTTTGAAAATTTTATCATATTCGAATTATATAAAAATATATGATTTATATTAGATATATCAATATTCTGGATTTTTATTTAATTAGACAAAAGTTCTTGAACTTTTTGCACCGAGCCTCACGCGAGCCACAGATGCTGACGGTGGGTCTAGAGGCACCTGCGGGCCCACGCACGCGCGGTTCAGTGAGGGCGTGACACGCGGCGGAGACAGGGACGACGGGGCGCGGTTTTAAAAAGGTCAGGTTCCTTTTTGTAAAAAAAGGCACGGGTGGTTGACAGGTAGGGCCGCAGGGGCTACGGGCTGCTGAAACGATAAAGGGCATGGTTCGATCTTCAAATCTTTCTGAAACTTCGATGGACGGAGGTGGGCGACTGGGTGCGTAACTCACGGCGCCGCAAGAACGAAAGTTAGAGAGGGCAGCACCATCTACAAGTTCTATGCAGGAAACTTCGCCGGAGGAGAACCGTGTCGACCGAAAAACATTGAGGAACAGGGGAAGTTCAGGCTGCGCTACTGCTACTGCTGTCTGCGGCTAGGGTGCGCTAGCACGGCGGCATTGTCAAAAATGGCGCTCCGGTGAGCCTTGGGAAGGGCTGAACCGCGGAGGTGGTGTGGTCGGGCACGGCGCAGCTCCACGGCAAGTGCGAGCGCGTGGGAGGGCCTGCGGTGAGATGGGCTGGGCGAGGTGGTTCGCTCGACGGCGACGCTCCGAAGGTGCTCGACTGAATGATCCAGCGATACAACATGCTAGGGCAATAGAGAGGATGTCTAGGAGGTAGAACTGCTCACTAGCGACCAAACGGTGCAGACAAGTATGCTCGAGGTGGTCTAGATCACCGGCGGGACTCGAGGGTGGTCGGCTTGGTCTTGACACGGACACGGTGGCGCACAGCTTGCTCCGGCGACCTCTGACGTCGGCTACGGTGCTGGGAGATAGGGAAGACGATGGCATCCACTTCACCAACTCCAACGACCGGCTTGCACGGCTGCAACCGCCTCCCCTTGATCTGGCCGAAGCTAGCGTTAGAAGGTCATAGAGGTGGCCAAGGGTTGGTTTTCTTGGGAAGGAGGTTGGTGCCCTCCTAGATCTTGATTTGGGAGTAATTGGGGGTTGCGGATGGGGTTTCCCAGCTCTACTGCTAGCTTTATGCAAAAGTAGGGAGGAACACGAGAAAGGCGCTGGTGTTGTTTCCATGAGGTGGTGTTCTCATGAGCAAGGCCGGTAGGGTAGGGTGGCGTTGGGCCTAGGCTGCAGGGGAGGGGTGCGGCACGGGTCTGGGTTGGCGAGGCTCTGCTGCCACTCGACGCGGACCAGGAAGGGAGCCCGGGTTGCCGCCGGGTTGGGTTGAGTCGGCCAGGTCCTAGATAGATGGGGTTATGTTTAGGTGTATCTAGGTTCAAGCAAAGAGAAGGAGATTGGTTAGGGTTAGGAGTTTAGCTAGTTTAACTTATGGTCAAGATAGGGAAGTTTGATCTAGCTAGGTTTAAAAGAGAGAGAGCTAGATGGGAAGAACTAGGTGTAGATGAAGTTTAGGTTTTAGAATACAAGGTTTGGTTGTCTCAAAAACCAAAACCTAGCTCCAAAGATTGAATATAGCAACACCAAGAGAAATAGAAAAGAAGGAGTCTTATATTGCATGTGCCATGCATGATAGAAGGGATAGACTAGAAGGTCATGTGGTTACAACTTGGCCTCCTTTTGATTAAATCCAAATTCAAACAAAACCACAACAATATCCACCAAGATTCAGAAGAATTCAATGGAAGGAGAAAAGATGCAAGTGTTGCATGGGCCATGCATATTGTATATATGCCATCACTAGTAGTGAAAACACTAGAATCCCACATGGTCATATTTATCCATGCATGCATTCAAAAATATTTAGATTATGGCACCACAAAACAACAAGATTGCACTCATATGAATATATACACACATGTGAAGCTAGGTGGCCATTATAGTGTGTATTTCCACCTAGATCATCTTGTTGCTAATCCTAGCATCATACATGAGCGTATAGTAGATAAAACCATATGGAAGCTTACTAAAGGGAATTCTACCCACATGGCATGCAAAGGTGGCCATGAGGATCCACATGCTTAATATTGTGAAAACAATAGAGATCATATATGGGAGCATGTAGATTTATAAGTGGATCCATCTTAATATATATGAGCTAGACATAAAACCAAAAGAATGCAATTGCTCATATATAATTTGGATGGTGGAATTATAAGGTGGTGACAAAGAAAGGTGGTGGAGTCAAGAAAAGATATGACCCAACTCAACTTGGGCATGAAACAATTTATCAAGAGCCAAGTACAATTCATCAAGAAGCAAATGCAAGTGATACAATCATGCATATGGGATAAGAACCAAAAAGAGGGGTTTTATATGATGCTCAAATGCAAGGTGGCATGGTGACTTGAGCATGATATAATGATGATGCAATTAATGATATGTAGAAAGTAGCAATATATAGACTAGGCAAGTAGCATTACAATTGTTAGACAATTAGGATGCTATACAGGGGCTTTGATCCATAGCTTATCCTTCTTCCGCAGCCTTGGAGTTGATCTCCTCTTCAATTTCCACAGAATTTTTTTGGAATTCTGCCGATGTCATGGAATCCTTAGAGGACCCCGGTATGTCAGTGTTTATTCCGATTGCATCTAGCACCAACTCGTTGTCGTCTCCAACATCGGCAGACCTGGATCCAGATCCAACGTATCCGACAAAGTGTGACATGTGCGTCCTGAGGTAGTTGCGACTTTCTTCGTTGGCTTCCTCGAAACATCTTATGGTCTCGAGAATTACATCCGTGTTAAATATGGCATTGTTCATCATCATCTTCAGGGTGTGCCTGTGGAGTGATTTTCCTGCTCCAGCATCGGCAGAGCTGGATCTAGAGTTGTTGCTGCTTTGATCTTCCTAAGATTCAACCTCCTTGGGGAGATCTGCTCCAGATCCGATCTTCTCCACTATCTCTGCTTCAGTTATGGGCTGGGTGGGATTAGGGTTTTCTGAGACTCGGAACTCTGCCAACTCCAGGGATAAAGTGGATCCAGAAATTTCTTCTGCCTCTATCATCACCGTTGAGGTGGGTTGAGCAGGTTCAGCGAAACCGAGATAGACATCAATCTCGCCAAAAGACATGATTGTGTAGGTGGTCACAGGTTCCCTAGCTGGAATCTAAGTCTCGTCAAGAAGGACAAGAGGGACGTCGCTGGCGTAGAGGACCTGGCCTACAGTGATTGTCTCAGCGATTCAGATTCGCATTGATTCTACCCAGAACGCATATCCGAAGGTCACCTGCCCCACGGTGGGCGCCAACTGTCGGCAGATTGAATACATGTACACCAAGAAGGGGTCCTCAAGGCATGGAGAAAGATGGGGTGTGAGATGATGGTATTTCAGACGATGAGCGCACAAGCTTTACCCAGGTTCCAATCCGCCAACGGTGGACGAATCCTACTCTTGCTAGCAATCCAGTAATACGGCAGAGCCGGAAGTACAGATTATAAGAGAGGTTTCTCCTATGCGAGTTGAGGTTCTAAGTTGTGGGTGCCCTAAAGGCTGGTCCCTAGGACGGCTTATATAGATGTCCGGCCTAGGGTTATAGCAGGGACCTATCCGGCTATGAGACAGAGTCAGTTATAGAGTACATCTTGGACTACAAGTAACTATACAGGCCTAAGTTGGTAAGTCTTCTGGGCCTTCCCATAGCTGGATGAGCTTCCATCTTCTCTCCCTGACTGGGCCGCCTGTGAAGCAAAGCTCTAACCAGAAGTGGGCCACCCTGGTAAACGAGTCACAATGGGTATACCCGGAAAGTATATCCCCAACACTTAGTTGCATTGGCATCGCTCTGCGGGTTGCTGCAAGAGAATCCGTGTGGCGACCCGTGGGGGGAACGATCTACGGCCAAGCCGTACATGCAATAAGTCCTACAGGGCACGCTCGGGCCTACGGATCTTTCCACGAGAGACCTGTAGGAGCCTGGGAGGGGAGTCTACCCGAAGGTAAAACCCTAGGCGGAACCCATCATTACGCCTCGAGGAATTAGAGGGGTTACTAGGAAGGACGCTCCTCACCTAGCAACCCCCGCGGGTCGAACTAGGAGCATAAAGGGTCGAGGGCTAGACACAAGGACCAGTTCCGGTGACGAGTCACCCCACCTGTGGCTCCGGGAGTCTGACCCTCCTACAACAAATGCGTGAGTGGATTCTAAGCGATCCTCACCTACCCTACGGTCTCCCCCTCGCAAGGCTCCCCTTAGAAGGCCCCCATGGGACGGCCCGCCAATAGGCCACCTCGGTCGCCGAGACAATCTCACGGAGGCACCCCTCGCAAGGCTCCCCGAGGCATGACCGGACAGGTTCCAGGAGGCCTCGCCGGGTGCGACGCTTATCGAATAGAGTGCGCGGCACTTCCGGCCAGCATCGAGGATGGCCTTCCACCTGGCCGTCGCTTCCAACATGCACGCAAGGAAGGGAAGCAGTAAGGATAACAACTCCCAGAGCGAGTTTGACTCCGGGTTCCTGGGTAGTGCCACCAGCGAGCCGTACCCGGGGCAGAACAACCATACAAGCGAGTCTAACACAAACATGCTTACAAGAAAAAAGACTAAAAAGGCACTACAACACGATGATGACAGCAAAATAGCTATGCCCCCCGCTTGCAGGGACTCATCCACGACAGAGTCTCAGCTCAGACCATCTCGAGGCGGCACGGGAACTCGACGCGACACATCAGGGGGTCGAACACCATCATGGAGAAGCCTCCTTTGCTGGCATAGTGAAGCCACGGCATGGAGCCTTGCTGGATGCGGTGTTCGCGAACAAAGCTGGGCCACTTGACGGTGAGGTACATCTCACTTGGCGCAGGGACCTCGACGTTCACACTACACTGGTCGCCACCGCCGGAATGCTTCAGCAGCACACCTCTGGGAATGTCACCCGCAATCCCAAGAGCGAAGCTCCGGGGAAGCTTCACCCAGGCGAACTAGTCCTCGTCCTAGAGGATGAGGACAAAATCAATGACCCGCTCCGGCTCGGCGTCATCCTCGAGCTTGATCACGTCCATCGAAGGTGGAGGGACGAAAATTGCCGCAGGCTCCGAACCAACGCCACGGCCACTACCGGGTCTCCCGCGGCACCCCTGACCACTGTCGTGAGGGCGGCCGCGGCGTCGCCTCACCAACATCTCTCCGTTGATGGCCGTTGTGGCCCCGGAAGTTGAGGCACCAGCCGAGCCGGTGTCACGGCAACCACACCTCCTGCGTCCACTCCGCGTGGTCATCCATGTCCTCGCCTCACCGGCGGGGTCTCCACCCCGTCCGTCGCCAAGGATGTTCCCCTTCTCGCTAGCGAAGAGTTGCTTTGGCGCCAGGGGGAGAGATGGGGTTTGCGGTGCTCAAAAACATGGGAGAAAGGCCAGAGAATTTAGAGAAGATGGAGTCGAGAATAAGGCGCTATGCCTGGGCCACGATTTAACAAGGCAAAGGGGTGGATCATTACACCGGACGAGCGGCACGAACCATAGACCTTGCCTACGTCCCGTCGCATCGTCAGGTGTGGGTCTCGAGACGAGATGGATCCTCTCACATCCGACGGTTCCTGGAGCCCAACAGTCCAAGTGCGCAATAGAGATGCACCTGGGGTCGGTTGCCATGTCAACCGCGCACATGGAGGGGCCCGCCGACCACTGGGGCCCTTGCCCCTTCGCTCCTTTGAGGAGGCGCATGCGCGACAAGCGCTCGGGGGCTACTTTTGGTACCTAGCACCTGGGGTACCATGATCATATGGCCGACGGGCCCACTGACAGGGCCACCGTCCCGTCCGGAAGAAGAGGATGAGGCAGCAGGCCTCACGAGGGAAACCTAAGGCTTCGACCTCAAAAGGGGAACTCTCCTGGGCCCTATCGTCTAGCACGATGGAGCTTCGGCTCGCCCAGGTCCCAAGACTAGCCTTGGGTGATTCTAGGCATGCCCAGGGGCGCGTTCGTAATCCCACAACAATGAGGACGTATAGGACAAAACCCTGTGGGAAAGACCTGCCCACGCGGGTCGCCTCGGTAAAGAAAGGCTGGACTGCCCACCTTCTCATGCAAAGACAATGAGAGTGTCATCGGAGCCAAGGCAACTATCATTTATCGCTTTGGTGCTAAGGGGACAAGGGAGACGTTGGATAGCGAAGGATGGTGCCAGGGAGCCCAGCTTTGTGAAGGACCAGAGGGCGACAAAGACGAGAGGACCGAGTCCACCAAAATAAGTCTTGTAGACGGGGCCATTGAAGGGCGGCAGTGTGGTGACCCTTCCCGCCTAGCATTTTGGGGGAAGAGGCCCGGCCGCCCTATATAAGGAGACCTTCCCCTACCTTAGAGGGGGTCGATCCCAGCGATATGTAACCCTAGACATTGGTTCACCATTGTACCCTCGTGAAGCACCATGAGCAATACAACCAAGCAAGAGTAGGGGCTTTACCTCCTCACGAGGGTCTTTGTCAACACCCGGATTTTTAATCCTAGATGCCCGTTATGCCATACCTTGCAATCCCAGGATTACCATTTTTGCGAGACATAACGGATTGGATATCACAGTACATCATCCATTACAAACCATACATAAGGTTTTACACAAATAAGGATCCCATGATCCAGTCTTTAATACAACAAGCAGCGGAAATAAAAGATATGCGTAGCAGTGGGGTCCATCTTCAGGGGCACGAGCAATCTTGTGACGGCCGATAGTCCTAGTTATCATAGCTCCTGGCGACCATCCTCTTGATAATCTCCTTCATAGTCTGGCCATAATAATAGCCAGGGACAAAAGCCATGAGTACTCTTTAAGTACTCGCAAACTACTATTAACAGGTACTATAGTTCTAAGTCAAAGTGCTAAATCTAAGTTTAACTATCAAGTTAAGTTTGAAACCTAAGCTGAGTTCAGAAGCAAAGAAAGATAAAGTAAAGTTCTAGAATCACTTAAGATGGGAAGCTGTTATCATCAACACAACCCTGTTGTGGTCATGTCAAAGTTCATCATTTATTTCAAGTTATTTAGAAAACATCTGACAACGAAACAGTATGGCCATTCCAACTACCCATAATCATGAGACGGCTATTCAATAGTTTGACACTCTGTAGAGGTGGTACACTTTCACCACAAGATTCGATACATCCCGTGGGTAACCCTGAATCATCATACTTAGTATGCAGATAATCAAACATAACCTTCCCTTTACACACCCTAGTATAAGCACCTCTCCTATGAGATTGGCCTCCCAACCATGACCATCAGTCATCTAGGCACTGCATAGGTGGACATCATTGAGAGGTAGCCTCAGCTCAAACCTCTCCCGTGAGGGAACTAATACTAATGCATATAAATTTCTAGCTAAGCCTTACCCAATTCAGGTAGTGTGGTTATACGGTAAATTTGGAATGGTATCGCATCCGAATCCAACCATTAGTTTTATAAAAGGGTTAAGGCTCATGCCTCATCATTTTCATCATCATAAACCAATTGTGTTTCTCAACACATGTCAAAACATCTCAATAGAATGACTCATCATTCCAAGGTTTTCATAATTCACTTTCACCAAGTGTTCCCATCTAAAGTGACTCAAGTTTTTGATCTACTCTTTAATACTAAGTTAAGAGTGTTCACTAAGGTGGAAGGATGGGATTAATCTCATCCCATAGAATGACATCTAAAGGTTTCTAAGTAGGTCAAGTTTTATACTTTTTATGCTACCTTCAAAACAAGTAAAGAACTTTGTGTACTAAGGGGAGTAAAACTTGTCAATAAGACTTGAGGTACTAATAGTTAAAGGGGGTGTGTGATCAAAGCATACTTATGGCATCTTTGCTAAACCATCTAGTTTTATTCTAGTTTGCTAAGGGTAGCTTGTACTGTTAATGGTGGCTTGCTAAAGTGTGTTTTGCAAGGGTTAGCTTGCCAATAATAGCTTGCCTTGGTTGGTGCAGTGGTTGAAGTTTTCTTCGTCTTCGTCTTGATAGCACTCCTCCTCCTCGTAAGCTTGGTCGGTACTATCTTCTATAACAATACATACGGAGTAGACAATCACCAAACAATACTTAACTAGGCTAGATGGCATTCTAAGACACACAGTTGATGATCTATTTTCATCACAAGCATCACAAGTTTAATTCAATAGTTTCTTTATTTTTATTTTTGAAAAGTAATTTCTACTCATTGAAAAATTAACTAACATTTAATATTCACCACTTAAAACATGGGATCATGTTGACACATGTCATCACCACATATTCTAACATGTGGGAAGGAGATTTAAGGGTTGTATCAATATTACTTTGCTTTAAGTTCATTACTTAATGATTTAAAGTGACTAGAAATGCCTATATAGCATTATTTTGGTACTAGTCCAAAGTCACTGCATGTAAACCTTAATATTATTATATATTTAGATAGATATGATGAAATGTGATTTTTGAGAGTTGGAATCAACTCAAAAGCTAACTTGGTTGATTTTATAAAAATGTTGCAAGTTGCAAAAGCTTCTGTCTTCTTATTTTTATTAGGAGAGATCTATAACTCTAATTGAATTAAATCCAATGGGCTTGGATAGATAATTTTAATACCTTTCAGACAAAATTAGTTTCATGCAATTTGGATTTCTAAAACTCTCTAAATTGATTTTCAAACTAGGGGACAAAAACTAGATTCAAACTACAAAGAAAATTCCAGATTTGAATAGGTGGGCTAGCGCGGGAAAAGAAATGGGCCGGCCCAGTGGCGCTCATGCTGAGCTCAGTGACAGGGGTCAGCGTGTCGGTGACCGAACGGCAAGCGATGCAGCGGCTGCGGGCCGTGCGATTAGAATAGAATCTCTGGTGAGTCTAAATCGACGAACAGGTCGCCGGCGAGCTCGAACCCTAGCGGCTCGGTGGGGGTCTACTGGGGGCATACCAGGGCTCCAGTGGGGGTGTCTGGGGTGTTCTCCAGGTCGAGGCGGAGTGGCGGGTGCGGGCTGCTGCCAAGGGGCGGTCTGTGCGAGCGGGGACAGAGCGCGCTCTGGGGGCGGCGTCGGCATGCTCGACAAGCTCCGGGCGCGGCGGTTCCTGGCCGCTCTGCCCTCTGTCTCTGGCCTGGGGCTGGTTGGGCGGTGGAGGTGGACCACTGGCAGTGTACTAGACATGGCGAGAGGGGTTGGAGAGGGCTGCTGCTGCGAGTGCACGGTCGGCCGGCGAGAGAGGGCTCGGCATGGCAGTGCAGTGCGGCTAGGGGGTAGGGAAGAGACTGGGGTTGGTCTAGTCAGGCTGGAGGGGGACAAGATGATCAAATCACATTGCAATGGCTAGACAAAAATCAACCCAAAATAGTTTTAGTTAGGCCAATATTATCTTGCCAGCAAGGTGTTTGATGAAATGGCCGAAAGAGAACAAGTTTTGAATTTTGGTTTCAAAATTTTTGAGTGATCTCCACTAGTGCTAGGTAGTCTCTGGTTGCAAGGGTTTTGAAAGTGGAGCTCAAATAGGTGGTTTTTGAAATAGGGGCGATCTATGCATATGCATTAGATTCAATTTTAAACTGTCATTTAAAATAGTTAACATAATGTTTTTAGCAGATCCAAAGGTGGGCCTTGGTACCTCATTATGTGTACTAGCAAGGGGTGCAAAGATCAAGAATTGTTTCTGTTAAGTTTTGAGTACTAGGAATAGCCAAAGTAGGCATGGGAGTGAAATTTGCCAAAATGACCATTCCTCCTTTTTAATTCTTTTTTATTTGATTTTCTTTAGGAAAAGTTTGGGAATGATGTAGATGATGTTTAAATCACCTAAGAAACATTTTACAAGCCTTGGATCAAACAATCATGGCAATTCAAACAACTCCTATTTTAAATACACACATATATGAATGCTTTCATTTTAAATTTGGAAAAGTTTTTGTTAACCCCATTTTTGGATGATTTGATCATGATAAGCTTGGATTGAAGTTTTGAGATGTTACAAACCTTCCCCCCTTAAACAAAATCTCGTCCCGAGATTTACAAAGAAAACTAGGAACTAAAGAGATCTGGGAACTCTGTCCTAATGTAATCTTCACGCTCCCAAGTAGCTTCCTCCTCGGTATGGTTGCTCCACTAAATCTTGAGAAACTTGATACTCCGGGTCCTGGTGGTTCTGTAGGCTTCTTCTAAGATACGGATGGGTACTTCCCGATAGGTCAGGTCATTGTTGATTTCCACAGCTCTGTGATCGATGTTCTTGAAAACTTCAGTCTTCTCTGGCACTTCCAAGCATTTGCGAAGTAACGAGATATGGAACACATTGTGGATGGCTGACATCTCTTCAGGCAGTTCCAGTTGATACGATACTTCTCCTCGGTGGTTCAGAATCTTGAAAGGTCCGATATATCTGGGAGCTAACTTTCCCTTCAGACTAAAGCGTTGAGTTCCCTTCAATGGTGAAACCTTGAGATATATGAAATCTCTGACATTGAAAGTCAGGTCTCTCCTTCTCTTGTCAGCATACCTCTTCTGTCTGGATTGGGCGGTCTTGAGGTGCTCACGGACTTTGTGAACTTTCTCTTCTGCTTCGCGGAGAATGTCGGGTCCAAAGATCTGACTCTCTCCTACTTGCGACCAATTCAAAGGGGTACGACACTTTCTTCCGTATAGGAATTCAAATGGTGCCATCTACAAACTAGCTTGATAACTGTTGTTATATGAGAATTCTGCGAAAGGCAGGCAGTCTTCCCATTTTTATCCATATTCCAACACACACGCTCTAAGCATATCCTCTAGGATCTGGTTGACTCTCTCAGTCTGTCCATCTGTTTGCGGGTGATAAGCGGTACTAAAGTTCAACTTGGTTCCTAAACCTTCCTGAACTTTCTGCCAAAATCTTGAAGTAAACTGGGTTCCTCGATCTGAGACGATGGTCTTGGGGGTTCCATGCAGACTAACAATCCTAGCAATATATTTCTGCTAGCTTTGCACTCTGGTAGGTAGTCTTGACAGGTATGAAGTGGGCTACCTTGGACAATCTATCAACGATGACCCAGATTGAGTCATTTCCCCTACTAGAAGTAGGTAAACCGGTGATAAAGCCCATTCCGACGGAATCCCATTTCCATTCCGGAATCTGCAATGGTTGCAATAGTCCTGCAGGTCTCTTTGACAGATGTCACATTTGGCGATGTAGCTTCCGATCTCTCTCTTCATCTTGTGCCACCAAAATTGCTCTTTCAAATCCTGATACATCTTCGTTCCTCCGGGGTGGATAGAATAAAGAGTATCATGAGCTTCCTTCATGATAATTTCCTTCAGCTCCGAATCTGCTAGCACACAGATACGTCCTTTGTACCACAGTACTCCTTCTTCGTCTTCGGTGAATCCAGGTACCTTTCCTGCCTGTCTGACGTTTGATTCTGTTGATACCGTCATTCCCTTCAGGCTTCCTTGATTTGGCTAATCAAAGTGGGTTGAAGTTCAATGCTAGCTAGGAATCCTTTGCTAACTAACTCAGTCCTGAACTGCTCCAACTCCTCATACAAACTTGGTTGCTTCTCTTTGATCATGGTGTTAAGCCTACCCGGCAATCTACTAAGAGCATCCGCTACCACATTGGCTTTGCCGGGGTGATAGTGAATGTCAAGGTCATAATCCTTGATTAACTCTATCCATCTCCTTTGTCTCGTATTCAGCTCCTTCTGAGTGAAGATATACTTCAGGCTCTTATGATCTAAGTAAATCTCATAGCGATTACCCATCAAATAATGACGCCATGTCTTCAATGCTAGAACCACGGCTGCTAGCTCAAGATCATGGGTCGGATAGTTCTGCTCATGCTGCTTCAGTTGTCGAGACATATACGCGATGACTTTGCCTTCTTGCATCAACACACATCCTAGGCCAATCTTGGATGCATCACAATACACATCAAACGGCTTCTTGATGTCTGGCATGATCAAAATTGGGGATGATATCAATCTCTTCTTCAGCTCTGAAAGCGGCTTCACATTTGTCTGTCCATTCAAACTTCTTGTCCTTCTTCAACAATTGGGTCATTGGTCGGGCTATGCTCGAGAATCCTTCTACGAACTTGCGGTAGTATCCTGCTAATGCGAGAAATGAACAGACTTGGGTTTGATTGGTTGGGGCTTCCCATTCTTCGACATCTTTGATCTTGGTGGGATCAAAAGAGACTCCTCTGGTAGACACAATATGTCCTAGGAATCCTACTTCTTTCAGCCAAAACTCACACTTGCTGAACTTGGCATATAACTGCTGCTCTCTCAGGGTTTCTAGAATGATTCTCAGATGTTGCTCATGCTCTTCTTCTGACTTGGAGTAGATAAGGATGTCGTCGATAAACACAACTACAAACTTATCTAGGAAATTCATAAAGATCTTATTTATGAGATTCATGAAATAAGCAGGGGCATTGGTTAATCCAAAAGACATAACCGTATACTCGTATAAACCATAGCGAGTAGTAAAGGCGGTCTTTGGAATATCCGTTGCACGAATCTTAAGTTGGTGATAACCAGTCCTAAGATTAATCTTTGAGAATACACGGCTCCGATCAACCGATCAAATAGATCCTCTATCTTTGGCAAAGGGTACTTGTTCTTGATGGTGACATCATTCAACTTTTCGTAATCTGTACCGCAGACGATTGCCTCCATCTTTCTTGTCGACGAATAACACTGGTGATCTCCATGGTGATGCGCTTGGCTGAATCAAGCCTGTTGCTAACATGGCATCCAACTGCTTCTTCAGTTCTACTAACTCTGAGGGGTTCATGGTATAGGGTCTCTAGGCTATAGGTCCGGTTCCGGGGATTAGTTCGATAATGAACTCAATATCCCTATCCGGGGCATACACGGCAATTCATCAGGAATACGTCGGGTATTCACGGACTACTCGACTTGGTCAATGGTGGGCAAGGCTACACTCTTGTTGCACTTGAATTGGGGTAAGGTTTGAGATATGCTCTCTTGTTACACGAACTACTGGTCATGGTGATGGCTTTCTTAGCACAGTCTATCAGTCCTTTATGCCTTGACATCCAGTCCATACCTAGTACTACTTCCAATCCTTTGGTTCCAAGTACAATTAGGTTGGCATAAAAATCTATCCCATGTATTCTAATAGGTACAGCTTTGCAAATTTTTCTAGCTTTTGTTGTTGAACCGGGGATTTGAACTATCATGACATGCTTCAGGTTGGTTGGGTGAATCTTACTAGTGCATACAAATTCTTCGGTGACAAGCGAATGCGATGCTCCAGAATCAAACAATACTCTTGCTAAAACCGAGTTGACAGAAAACATACCCAGCACTACATCTGGCGCTTCCTGGACTTCTTCTGCGTTCATGTGGAAGAGACGACCGTTGCGGTTGTGAGGGTTCCACAGGGCAAATCTCCTTCTGGCTAAACACGGCCTTCTGGTGGTGGGGCATTCACAGGGGCATTGGCGGTAGTCTTCTTGGGACACTCATTGGAGTAGTGACCCTTCACTCCACACTCGAAACAGGTGATCTGGGACTTGTCCTTGACAGACAGGCTGACATTGTTGCCTTCTGGGGTCTTGCGTTGTTGTTGTTGTTGTTCTTGGGAGAACGCGGTTGAAATTGTTGGCATTGCGAGTTGTGATTGTTTCCTCCGGACTTCGCATTGCCTCACTTCTGACGGTTGGGGTAGCTTGGCGAGAATTTGGGGTCGGTTGTTCCTTGGTGCATATCTGGTGAGGGTTGGGGCCAGTACTTGGTGACTACTAGATCCAATTGCTGCATCATACGACGCTTGCGGTTGTCGTTTACTGGTTAATCTTCCTTCCATCCGAATGGCGAGTCGACTAGCTCTTCGAGATCATCAAAACGGATGTTGACGAGGACAGTCTGCATCTCATCATGCAGTCCGTTTAAGAATCTCTCCTTCTTCTTGGCCTCCGTGTTGATCTCATCTGGGGCATATCTGGCAAGTGACAAGAATCTGTCACGGTACTCCACCACTGTCATTCTTCCTTGCTTCAATTCGCGGAACTCATCTCTCATCCTGTTGACGAGACCTTGCGGCACGTGGGTGCGGCTGAACTTGACCTTGAATGCTTCCCAGGTCATCACCTGGCCATGGTTCATATTGCGGATGCTATTCCACCAAGCTCTTGCATCTCCCGCCAGATAGTGGGTGGCGAAGAGAACTTTCTCATTCTCATCAACTCTGGCAACCTCTAAGTTGTTTTCCATGGTCTGTAACCAGTCATCAGCATCTAATGGGTTTTTAGATTGGTTAAAAATTGAGGGATTGGTGTTCTGAAAGTTTTTGAGTTTAGATCCTTGGTGATCCTGATTTCCATGTCCTTGGTTGTTGAGAGCCATTTGGGCGATCTGCTGCAATGTTGCTAAGTTGACGGCCTTCGTACCGCTTGCTTCACCGTCTGCGATGAGATTCTGCAAGATCTGCAGCATTGGGTCCTGCGACGAGCTGCTTCCTCCTTGGTTTCCACGAGTCATCTGAAGATTGAGATAGATATAGGGGTAAGAGGGAAATTCTAAGGTTCATGGTTTTGGGTTTTTCAAATCTAAAACTTTGAGTTAAACTCAGGTTTTTCAACTAACTTCTTTTTCATTCATGCAAGCAAGCACACGATACAACACACACCACAACAATCAAAGGGGAAAACAGATTGATGAACCATTCTGTAAGCTACGATACAATGAGATGATACATCTCAGGCTACGACAGTGCTCTAGTGCATCTACTCATCGTTGATGAAGTCGGAGTCTTCATCATCAGTGTAGAAGTCCACAGCATCCTCCTCCAGAAAGTCATCATCGTTGCTGAGGTAAGAATCCATGTCTCCCTGGATGTCTTCACCCTCATCTTCTTCTTCCTTGGCGGCAAGCTGAGCTTCCTACTCCTTGACAGTCTTCTCGAGGTCGGCCACCTTCTTGCGAAGACGGGCGATGGTGCGATCCTTCTTTGCACGCTGGCGGCGAAGAGACTGGCGATCTTGGACGAGCAGTGTGAAAGTCTGGTCCTTCTGGTCGGCGATGGCACGGTTCCGGTTGGCTAACTCCCTGGCATTGTCCAGTTCTTGATGTCTGTCATGAAGTAAGAAGTCAAGGTTCTCCACTTGACGCCTCAACTCTGGGTGACTTGGCATCTCCATCGGCATTCCCATGAAGTCACGTCTTGCATAGTGGGCAAAAAGGGTTCCTTGGATCTTGTTGATGCTGAGGGCACATAGACGTGCGAGAGCTTCATGCATTTACCTGGCTAATCCATCTAGCCAGTTGTTCTCTCTTACGGAGAACTGAATTCTCCCGGAAGTTGGTGCTTCGATGCTTCCTCGAAGATCCGCGGTGACTAGCCACTGTAGGTCTCCTCCTGGGGGTCCTGGAAGTTGAGCTCCAAGAAACTCCGGATGTGGGCGTCCCAGTAACTCCGACAGTGAATCCAGATCCCTCTCGAAGATCAGCTGACCTCCGTTTCCCAACTGGTAAAACTTGCTGAACTGAGTCTCCATCTACAAGGATTAAGGATGAGGAAGTTAGTGAAGTGATCAAGTGTGTCAAATTTTAGGTAGTAATGTAAGAATTTTGAGGAACATGAATTTTTGAGAAAGAATGAGTTCACAAGGGTAAGAGGGAAATAGTTTTTCAAATACTCACTTTGGTTTTGAAACTAAGTTTTGTTTGAACGTCCATTCTATCTAGGGTCTCCTATGGTCGATGGCTCGATACCAACTTGTCAACACCGGATTTTAATCCCGGATGCGTTATGCCATACCTGCAATCCAGGATTACCATTTTTGCGAGACATAACGGATTGGATATCACAGTACATCATCCATTACAAACCATACATAAGGTTTTACACAAATAAGGATCTCATGATCCAGTCTTTAATACAACAAGCAGCGGAAATAAAAGATAAGTATAGCATTGGGGTCCATCTTCAGGGCACAGTAATCTTGACAATGCGTATAGTCCTAGTTATCATAGTCCTGCTGACCATCCTCTTGATAATCTCCTTCATAGTCGCCATAATAATAGCCAGGACAAAAGCCATGAGTACTCTTTAAGTACTCGCAAACTACTATTAACAGGTACTATAGTTCTAAGTCAAAGTGCTAAATCTAAGTTTAACTATCAAGTTAAGTTTGAAACCTAAGCTGAGTTCAGAAGCAAAGAAAGATAAAGTAAAGTTCTAGAATCACTTAAGATGGGAAGCTGTTATCATCAACACAACCCTGTTGTGGTCATGTCAAAGTTCATCATTTATTTCAAGTTATTTAGAAAACATCTGACAACGAAATAGTATGGCCATTCCAACTGCCCATAACCACGGACGCGGCTATTCGAATAGTTTGACACTCTGTAGAGGTGGTACACTTTCACCACAAGATTCGATACATCATCGAGGTAACCTGAATCATCATACTTAGTATGCAGATAATCAAACATAACCTTCCCTTTACACACCCTAGTATAAGCACCTCTCCTATGAGCTTGGCCTCCCAACCATGACCATCAGTCATCTTGGCACTGCATAGGTGGACATCATTGAGAGGTAGCCTCAGCTCAAACCTCTCCCGTGAGGGAACTAATACTAATGCATATAAATTTCTAGCTAAGCCTTACCCAATTCAGGTAGTGTGGTTGTACGGTAAATTTGGAATGGTATCGCATCTGAATCCAACCATTAGTTTTATAAAAGGGTTAAGGCTCATGCCTCATCATTTTCATCATCATAAACCAATTGTGTTTCTCAACACATGTCAAAACATCTCAATAGAATGACTCATCATTCCAAGGTTTTCATAATTCACTTTCACCAAGTGTTCCCATCTAAAGTGACTCAAGTTTTTGATCTACTCTATAATACTAAGTTAAGAGTGTTCACTAAGGTGGAAGGATGGGATCAATCTCATCCCATAGAATGACATCTAAAGGTTTCTAAGTAGGTCAAGTTTTATACTTTTTATGCTACCTTCAAAACAAGTAAAGAACTTTGTGTACTAAGGGGAGTAAAACTTGTCAATAAGACTTGAGGTACTAATAGTTAAAGGGGGGTGTGATCAAAGCATACTAATGGCATCTTTGCTAAACCATCTAGTTTTATTCTAGTTTGCTAAGGGTAGCTTGTATTGTTAATGGTGGCTTGCTAAAGTGTGTTTTGCAAGGGTTAGCTTGCCAATAATAGCTTGCCTTGGTTGGTGCAGTGGTTGAAGTTTTCTTCGTCTTCGTCTTGATAGCACTCCTCCTCCTCCTCGTAAGCTTGGTCGGTACTATCTTCTATAACAATACATACGGAGTAGACAATCACCAAACAATACTTAACTAGGCTAGATGGTATTCTAAGACACACAATTGATGATCTATTTTCATCACAAGCATCACAAGTTTAATTCAATAGTTTCTTTCTTTTTATTTTTGAAAAGTAATTTCTACTCATTGAAAAATTAACTAACATTTAATATTCACCACTTAAAACATGGGATCATGTTGACACATGTCATCAAAACATATTCTAACATGTGGGAAGGAGATTTAAGGGCTGTATCAATATTACTTTGCTTTAAGTTCATTATTTAATGATTTAAAGTGACTAGAAATGCCTATATAGCATTATTTTGGTACTAGTCCAAAGTCACTGCATGTAAACCTTAATATTATTACATATTTAGATAGATATGATGAAATGTGATTTTTGAGAGTTGGAATCAACTCAAAAGCTAACTTGGTTGATTTTATAAAAATGTTGCAAGTTGCAAAAGCTTCTGTCTTCTTATTTTTATTAGGAGAGATCTATAAATCTAATTGAATTAAATCCAACGGGCTTGGATAGATCATTTTAATACCTTTCAGACAAAATTAGTTTCATGCAATTTGGATTTCTAAAACTCTCTGAACTAGGGGACAGAAACTAGATTCAAACTACAAACAAAAATCCAGATTTGAATAGGTGGGCTAGCGCGGGAAAAGAAATGGGTCGGACTAGTGGCGCTCCATGAAGAGGCTCAGTGACAGGGGTCCCAGCGTGTCAGCGCACTTAAAACAAGCAGTGCAGCTGTGGGCGTGATTAGAATAGGAATCTCTGGTGAGGTTGTCGTCGACGATGAGCAGTCGTGGCGAGCTCGAACCAGCTGACTCGGTGGGGTCTCTTGGAGTGCGTACCAGGGCTCCAGTGGGTGTCTGGGTGTTCTCCAGGTCGGCGAGGCGGTGCGGGCTACTCGCCAAGGGGGTCTGTCAGCGGTGGACAGCACGCCTGGGCGGCGGCGGCATGCTCGACAAGCTCCGGGCGCGGCGGTTTCTAGCCGCTCTGCCCTCTGTCTCTCGCCTGGGGCTGGTTGGGCGGTGGAGGTGGACCACTGGCAGTGTACTAGACATGGCGAGAGGGGTTGGAGAGGGCTGCTGCTGCGAGTGCAGTCACCCGAGAGAGGGCTCGGCATGGCAAAGTCTGAGGCTAGGGGGTAGGGAAGAGACTGGCGTTGGTCTGGTCAGGCTTGAGGGGGACAAGGTGAGCAAAGCACATTGCAATGGCTAGACAAAAATCAACCCAAAACAGTATTAGTTAGGCCAATATTATCTTTCCAGCAAGGTGTTTGATGAAATGGCCGAAAGAGAACAAGTTTTGAATTTTGGTTTCAAAATTTTTGAGTGATCTCCACTAGTGCTAGGTAGTCTCTGGTTGCAAGGGTTTTGAAAGTGGAGCTCAAATAGGTGGTTTTTGAAATAGGGGTGATCTATGCATATGCATTAGATTTTATTTTAAACTGTCATTTATAATAGTTAACGGAATGTTTTTAGCAGATCCCAAGGTGGGCCTTGGTACCTTATTATGTGTACTAGCAAGGGGTGCAAAGATCAAGAATTGTTTCTGTTAAGTTTTGAGTACTAGGAATAGCCAAAGTAGGCATGGGAGTGAAATTTGCCAAAATGACCATTCCTCCTTTTTAATTCTTTTTTATTTGATTTTCTTTAGGAAAAGTTTGGGAATGATGTAGATGATGTTTAAATCACCTAAGAAACATTTTACAAGCCTTGGATCAAACAATCATGGCAATTCAAACAACTCCTATTTTAAATGCACACATATATGAATGCTTTCATTTTAAATTTGGAAAAGTTTTTGTTAACCCCATTATTGGATGATTTGATCATGATATGGATTGAAGTTTTGGGATGTTACAGTCTTGAACCTAGCTAAAAAATCGTGTCAACCTCTCTGTCGTGTCCGTGTGTCGCCGCCTTCGCTGTCGCCGAGAAGCTCGGAACGCGTGATTCAGCCCCCTCTCGAACTCAGGGCTTGTTGGACCCCTTGTTCCCATGCAGGACACTTTCTCTTACAGTGTTATCTTGTACCTATAAGTAAAACAAAGAAAAAAGTGAAATAAAGGGTTAGTGTTAGTATTTGCTCTCAGGATGAATAGTGTAATTTACTGCTAATATTTCATCACTGAGTAAATTAGAGATAGGGCAAGTTTCACCAAATAAACAGTATATGTTCTTATCAGTATTGTCTCATTACCACATCATTGACAATAGCGGCAAGTTATACCATGGAAAGGTAGAAGTAAGAGCGTAGAACTAGGAAATTCACTTGATCTGATCCATACTAGCGTAACAGGCAAGAACACACAACATTATATGTGTCTGCGATGTCATCACAACACAGCTACAAGGAGAGGATGAGTACAATCCGTAGTAGTTGAAGGGGCATGTATGCCCCCATGTGTGGTTTTGGTAATTAATGACAATCTATATGGACTAATGTGTGGTTTGAGTTTCACTTGTAGATTTTGTCCATTGGCATCGCTTGGGCCATGTGTTGGCTTCAACGTTGAAACATGAATAATTGAATAATAATAATAAGAAGAAGAAGTAATGTCCAAGGAATTTGGGCCTATTGGAATCTTATTGAAGAAAGAATAAGATTGGAGGTTGAATCAAGATAGATTAACACTCAAGAAGGAATGAAGAAGTCGAAGCACGAGATGCGCCATATCTTGTAGATCTCATGCTTGAATCTTGCCATCCTCGGTGATCATGGATTGATGAAGACAAGTTCAAGGAAGAGGCCTCCCTATGGTGTTTGGTGGAGAAATTTGCAAGCCTTCACCGAGCAAGAGTAATCAAGAAATGTGTCCCATTTTGAGAAGGACAATATGGTCTACATCAAGCTCAAGTGGAATGCTCAAGGCAAAGGTATGATCTTGATAGGGTTTCTCTTTTTTCGGTCTCATGTTGTTTGTTGGGAGACCAGGTTTAGGATAGATAGCCGTACTAGCAAGAGGGGCTCTTGAGTGAGTAACTCGGTCGCATCTTTCGGAGAGATCTCAAAACTTTGCATACATAGCATCATATTTCTTGGTTGTTTATTTTGATATTGTCCACGAGAGGATATAGAGCTTCTGGTTATCTTCATAACAACCTCTAGTTCATCAAAACCGTTTCCCTTGAATCTTATTGCGTTTTTGATCTTCGGGTTTTCTGGCTCCACACCTTGGGAAATATCTCACATATATATACTTTATATTTATTCCATTGGTGTTATCCAATATTTCACCTTTTGTTGGATTCTAATCTTTATTATATTTCCAACAAAATTGGTTTCATCCCAATTGGAGTTTCCAAGCTCAACTTCTTGTGTTTTGGGTTTTGGAAGTTTTACCGGTCCGTCACTTTTGAGAGGTCATACCTTTCTCCATTTTACTTTTATCCTCCCATATTAGACTATTATGTTTATTTCATAATCTTGTAGATCTTGTTGTTCTCTTCAAAATGAGCCCAAGATCATCGAAATCAGAGTCCGGAATCAAAAGCTATTGAAGTTTTTGTGCAATGGTGTCCAATGTTTTTGCTTGGGCGCTAGTACCGGTCCAACTTCCGCCTAAACTTCCGGTTAAAACTGGTTTTTGTTCAGTAACTTGTGTTTCTATTTACCGGTAATATCAATGGAGCACCGGAAGTTCCGGTGGCGCGCGGATCAGTTCTTCCTTGTCCTATTTAAGGGGGGTTCTTCCCTAATGGTTCCTCATCTTTGGAGCTCATTTTTGCCCACCATTGTTGACCTATTTGAGCTTTCTTAATCCCTCTCCCTCCCATGATTCTTGCATATTTTTGAGGGAAAAGTGAGAGGAGATCTAGATCTACAACTCTACCAAATCATATCTCTTCTTAGTGAAGGGAATCTTGAGATCTAGATCTTTGGGGAATTTAGTGTTCTTCTCTTGTGTTCTTCCTCTCTTATTCCCCCAATAGCTTTTGTAGCTTTGGTCGAATTTGGGAGTGAAGTACATTCCCTTTCCTTTGGTGCATAGGTTTGAGTTTTCCTCAGAGATTCGACCAGTACAAGCTAGTGGTCTTGTTACTCTTGGGTTCTTAGAAACCTAGACGATTGTGTGGTTGGTGTGTTGATTTCTTACAGCGTCAAATTGAGTTGTGGAGAAGCCTCAAGCACAAGCCTTTTGTGGCTTTGTTGTTGGGAGCCTCCGATTGAGTTGTGGAGCTAGCCCCAACCTTGTGCGGGTTTGTTGACCACCCTCAAGTGTCCCATAGTGGATCGTGAGTAGGCCTTTGTGGTGAGCTCACAAGAGAATAGGGTGAGTCTGTTGTGGCGTCAGCCAATTGTGGCATTCGGAGAGAATTGCGCCATCGCACCTCTCAAATAGAGACATAGCTTCTTTGGAAGTGAACTTCGGGATAAAAATCATCATCTCCGCGTCCATTTGTTATCTCTCAACCGAGCCCTTTACTTATGTAATTTACATTGTGATAGCCATCGTGCTTGAAGTATTTTATAATGCTATCACCTTGTTGCTTGTCTTGCTTAGAATAGGTGGTTGTGCACTTAGTTGAACCTACTGTTTGTAGGTTTTGTGCTCTATAAATTAAACATTAGTTTTATTCCGCATTTATTAGAGCCTAAACCGATAAAAACTTAAAAGACTATTCACCCCCTCTAGGCGACGTCCGTTGCACTTTCAATTGATATCAGAGCGAGGTCTCTCGCTTCTTAGGCTTCACTGTCTCGAGAGTAAAGATATATCCTAGGGGTTTAGTGCACGATCACACTTTTGCATTTGATGGCACAAACTATGGTTTTTGGCGAATTCGCATGCTTAGTCATTTTCGGGGCATTGACCCAATTATAGAGCGAATTCTTGATATGGGTATGTATCCTCCTAAGGATCCCTAAAATCTATCTTTGGAGGAGGAGACTAACTCTTATCTCGAAGCTCAAGCATATAATGCTCTTGTTAATGTTGTGAGCTTTGTAGTTCTTTCCTCAATCATGTCTTTTTGTAATGCTCATGATATTTGGACCAAGCTTCAAGAAAAAATTGATGTGGCCAAGCTTAATGAGGATGATTGTGTTCCCTCCACCTTTGGCCGTGATGATTTCTCATCTTCTTCCACTACACCAACATGTGATTTGTCACAAGGTAACAATATGGTGAGTGGTGATAGAACTTCCAATATAGATAGTGAGATTACCATTGATGATCCTTCATCTCTGTCTCATTGCAATGTTGTATATTTGGGCATGAACACTTGTAGCAATATATGTCATTTACATCCTAGTTTTGATTGCCCTTGCATATCATGTAGAAATGGATTAAATATATCTCATGATGATATGCTTACTTTGCCTTGTTGCCATGATAAATGTGCTTCTATTTCCTCTAGTACTTGTGTTTCTAACAATGTAGAGGAAATCAAAGAATGTGTGGGCCAAGGCAAAGTTTCTATTGGAGCTTCATGTGTTCCTTCATCATCTTCTCCCATCATTCACTTATGCCTCATGGCTAAGGCTTCAAAGGTATCATCTCCTTTGGATCCCAATGTATCTCATGATGATGTGAATTTTGATCATGATGAAGTAGTTGATGATGTTGCTTATTTGAAAAAGAAGGGGGAGCTAGTCCTTCATGATCTTCATCCAAATAAAAATACTTTCTCTACTTTCATTGAAATATTAACCTTTGTTATAGAAAGTAAGCAACTTATTGATGAGCATGAGCATGCAATTGACAAAATGAGTAGTCTTGAGCATGAGTATGCTAATGACATTTCAAATCTAAATGAATCTCTCGAAGAGGAACAAACCACTAAGGAATCTCTTGAGGAGACCTTTGCTCTAGAGCTACCTAGAGTGAAGAATCTCATGATAGAGATATTGAGGTGGCAAGTGCCCTTAAAATTAAAAATGATGAACTAAGTTTCTTATGCTAAACTCCTTGAGCATTTTGAGAACCTCAACAATGGATCTAGGGTCCTAAAGGGTGAGATCATCAAACTCACTGAGTCACATGAGCAACTTAAAGCTTCATACGCTAAAGAGCTTTCCAAGTTGCACTCACCTTTTGCTAATAATGATGATGCTAGTATTACTAACTCTATTTCTTGTGAAGCATCTATCTTGAGGGAGAATGTTGAGCTAAAGGCTCGACTTGCTTTGCTAACTAGCAACTATGGGAAATTGCAAGAAAGTCATGTTAAGCTCTCAAGCTCGCATGAGGATCTTCTAGTCTTCCATGGTAAGCTAAAGTTATCTCATGAGGCCACAATGTCAAAGGTAACATCATGTGAGCCTCATGTGGACATTAACACTACTTCTACTCCTAATGCGGCATTGCCATGTGCCAATCCTTTAAATTCATCATTTCATAACCATGCTATATCTGGTGATGAATTGCATCAGTTGCCTTGTGCTATAACAATGAAGCATCTACTTCCTATAGTATTGTTAGTGATACTAACCGTGTAGA
The DNA here is from genome assembly GCA_023614405.1 of Avena insularis. NCBI lineage: Eukaryota > Viridiplantae > Streptophyta > Magnoliopsida > Poales > Poaceae > Avena > Avena insularis. The sequence goes on from CM042694.1 coordinate 357,388,437, forward strand.
GGAAATCAAAGACCTCAAGGCTCAAGTCACTTCTTTGAAGAATGACTTGAAAAAGTGTCATGAAGGAAGGACCACACTCAAGAACATTTTGAGTGTGCGAAGACCCCCAAGTGACAAGAGTGGGCTTGGATTCAACTCCAACATCAAGAACAAGCCCACTAACATGTTGAAGCACAAGGGCAACAAGATGAGGGGCCAAGAACAAATCAAGAATCCAGCCAACATTTGCTTCAAGTGCAAGAAAGAAAGGGCATCATGTGAGAGCTTTCCCATTGAATAAGAAGCCTCTTAGTGAGAAGAAACAAGGGAAGCAGCCTCAAGCACCACCTCAAGCTCGAGATGGGCCTCTTCCCAAGAAGTTTCAGGATCTTCCTTATGGTGTGGAAGCTCCTAAGAAGATAGTTAGCAAGAGAAGAACTTGCTACATATTTCCTGAGAAGGGGCACATTTCTTCTTCATGCACCTTGGGTAACTCCTCATCCCATCCCATCTTGATTAGTGATGCTTATTATCTTCGTAAGGATGAGATGGGCAATGTGTTTGCCAAATATGTTGGTGCCCAATGCGGTGTTAAGAAAAGAACCATTTGGGTAGCCAAGCCTATTGTGACTAACTTCTTAGGACCCAAATTGGTTGGGGGCCAATAAGCTAAAACTTGATCAATAGGTGTTGATTGGAGTGCATTGGAGACTTAGATACATCATGTAGAATTGAGGGATCTTCATCAATTATATTTGTCAAGCCAAGTCATTAGTATTATCTTCATTCTATATTTTATCCAATGTTCCTCCTTGTGGTAACATGTGCTTAACTCATTTACTTTGAAAGTTACTTGCTCCCTTGTGCCTATGTGGTTTTGTACCTTGCATGTGTTTGTATATGGTGTGCTTCCCACTTACTTTTACTAAGCTATTAATTTTATTTGTGTATGTTGGTTCGCACACCATGTATTTGTGTTCTTGTGTTTGAGCCTTTATTGAATCTAGTTGGTATCTTATTTGGCTCTTGTGAGGTATTAATGGACTATCCCATTTTGGGGGAGTGTCATGCTTGGGCATTCCACAATCCTAAAATGTGTGTACATGAGGAATACCACTTAGTATTGATATTGCAAGACTATCTAGTCTATATATGGTATGTCATTCTCATGAGAAATTCAAGTACCATATTGTCCATTAATTCTCTATATTTTGATCTTTTTGCCTCTTGTTGAGATTTCTTGGTTTATCACATTATGAGGGAGTCATACGATTTGTAGCATCCCATTTGTCTAACATATGTAATGCTACATGGTTTAGTAATATAATGGCTACTTCCTAGATATGATTGTTGCATCATAAGTATATCATGCTCATGTCATCATGCCACCTTGCCTTTGAGCATCATATAAAACCCTTTCCATTTGGTTCTTCTCTCATATGCATTAGTAATTATATTTGGCTCTTGTTATATTGTATTTGGTTCTTGATAAATGCTTGATGCCCAAGTTGAGTTGGGGGCATATCTTTTATTCAACTCCATCACCTTTCTTTGTCACCACCTTATAATTCCACCATCCTAATTACCCATGAGCTTTTATTTTATTTTGGCATTTAATCTAGCTCATGTGGGTTGGGATGAATCCAATTATATTTTCTTTTAGCTTGGCCTTACTCCATATTTTGGAATGCATATGTATAAGTGCCATGTTTATTATTTTGTTTTCACAAGATTAAAACATGGCATTGATTGATTTTGTATGGGCCATGCAAATCTCCACCACCTCTTCTCCTTTGGGTTTTTCCCTTATTTTTTTAAAGTGGAGCTTGTCTTTTGTTTTCATCCCAAGTGATCCTTAATTTTTGTGGGGCTCCACCTTTATCTCCTACCACCACCATGTGTGCACCCCAAGCCTCACCATCTTGATCTCCTCACCTTGCCATGTGCATCAAACCTCTCTCTCTCATCCTCACCTTTCTTTCCTTTTCACCTCCATCCATGCATGATCAAGTGGATCATAAATAAAACCCTAACCCCTCTCTAACCTCCTCTCTCTAACCCTAGCCCTAGTCCAAACCCTAACCCCTTAGCCTAACCCTCCTCTCACCATGCCGAGGCACACCTCCCTCTCTCTGCCAGCAAGGGCCCACCTAGCCCCTCTCTACCCATGCGAGCTACCCCAATCCCTAACCTAAACCCTAGACCGAGCCCATGCCAGCTACCCGAGCCAGCCCTCCCTCTACTCTCTTTGGCCCACCTGCAGCCACACCCTGCCCCTGCACCTGCCCTGATCGGCCACGCTGAGCACGTGAAGGAGAGGGAGGAAAAGGTGACCGAGGCGGATACTCATGGAATGTTTAATACTCATGGAATGTTTAATAAAACTGCCAGATGGGTTGTTCGTCCGCTTTCTCGTTGGTAAGCGAGAAGGAGGATGGATCTGTTAATTATACTGTTATAACTGTTGTTACTAATTAACGGACATCCGTCTATCATTGGTTAGGCGGATGGAGCGGAGATGGAGGCAGCTAGGCATCAGTTTGAGTTCGAGATCGAGACCAGGTTAGCGAGTATCTATAGACTTGTTAGTTATTATCTTTCGATACAATTGCGTCACCCCAGGTATATGTCCCCTTTAGAGGCATAAAGACTTGCTGAGTACCCCTAGGGTCTCACACGATAAATTGTTTGATTCAGATGAACAGGTGTACTCGCAAGATGGATTCTAGGTGGAGGAGACGGATGATGTTGGCAACGATCACTCGGTGTAGAGATTCCGGGAACAGGGATCCGTGAGATCTGTGGGCGGGATGTGTTTATTTATATGGCATCTTATGCCGATTTGCTTCTTATCCGTACTCGGACCTTGTTTTCCGCTTCCGCCTGATACTCTGATGTTTGATGTATGAGGAGCTATCCTAAAATATTATTTCTATCTAGGATATTTGGATCTTGTCGTATGGCGTTGCAATATTTCTATTTCTTTTAGATGGAATGGCTGTGTGAACCGTTGTATGGTGGATTGCATACATACTCACTTGTGTATGTAGTTGATCCCTTCGCCTGCCGATTATGCCGCTCGTTCTTGTTCTGATGTTCTGAATGTGGTTAGGACGGCCGAAAGGTTTACCTGTGAGTGGCCCCTGGGCCCCACCGTACTATTTTAACCACTTTCACACATCCGGGCATGTAACTAAGAGCGTAATTCACTGAGGTAGTTATAATTGGTATCAGAGCCATCCCGCCCTTCAGGGTCTCAGCCAAATGGTCGTTGTCAGTCTAGGAAATATTTTGGTAGTTATGTATACTAGGGAAAAACAAAATGTGAGAGTAGGACTGCTTCCATTTTTCTTCTTACCCACCCACCCACCCTTTTCTGGTAAGGAAGTGTAACATTTTCAATCCTCTTCTAAAATTCAAACTAGGATTCACGTGTTTTGGTTCCGTAGTACCATAGGTTGTGTGTGTGTGTGTGTGTGTGAATTCCTTGTCTATCTGTTGCATCCAACATGTTTTCACTATCTGACTTTTGGTTATCAACTATTGGTACATTCCATACCGACAGGCTTTTGTAAACCGACGCGATCTATCTGATTCGTTGTATACCGGTGCGATCTGTCTTACTTTTTGTTATCCGACGTTATCTTGTTTGGGGTGTTCGTTTCCGTAGTTACTAATCTTAGGTTCATCTTAAGAAGAAGGTGTTGGGATATGTGTTTTACTTATTCATGTGCGGAGTAATGATTTGAGTGCGGGATGGAGTCGCGACCATACCACTACTCTTGTCATTCGCTCTTGTATATTGAATTGGTAGAGTTACTAATCTTGATTCGTTAAGTGGTTTTGCGCATATAGTGGTATTGTAATGCCGAAATTTGCGGAAAAAATTTCTTTGATAGTTTTGTGTACCACACTCCTTGTTGTTCATCGTTAATGCGATATGCTTAATATCTTCTAGGTGCTTTGAACTTTGTTGATATTTTAATATCATCTTAGTGAATTGTATCCTTTAATCTTGGTTAATTCCATTTTGGTACTATTTTGGATTATTATTATTCTCCATTATGGTACTGACTTGTGTTTTATATCAATCGCAGGATGGCACCACCACGCCGTTCTGAGGAGGATATACCACTGACTGAATCGCATTGGCAAGTATTGCTAATGCCTTGGGAACAATGCAGCAGAACCAGCAGCGATTTGAAGAAAGTGTCAGGAGGAATGAGTTTGTTTCGCTACCTCCACCTCCCAAGCGAGGAGACATCAAGAGTTTTCTGAAGTTCAACCCGTGCCACTTTGAGGTGTCTGATCAGCCTCTGGACGCAGATGATTGGCTGCGTGAGATGTCAAGGTTACTGGTGACTACTGATGTTCCTGAGCAAGAATGGGTAAAATGTGCCACTCACCTTCTGAAGGGAGATGCAGCTCTGTGGTGGGAGAATTACCTGAAGGCAAACCACTCTGAGATTTAGCCTACTTGGGAATAGTTCACTGGAGCTTTCAAAGAGCAATATCTGTCAGAAATTGTCATGGAGAGGATGAAGGAAGTGTTTCTCAACCTCAAGCAGGGCAATGACAATGTCAATACCTATATCAGAAACTTCATGAATCTTTCTCGGTATGGTGGCGATGAGATCTCTGATGACAAGAAGAAACAAAAGAGGTTCAGACAAGGGCTCAATGCATCAATCAAATATGCAATCACTCATGCAAGGCCGGGGTCTTTTCTGGAACTCCAACATACAGCTCTGCAGGAAGAAGCAAGTAGGCAAGTGTTTGTGGAGTCAAAGAAACATAGCCGTGATGCAGCAAGCTCTTCAGCTATGTCAGCTCCTTCTAAGCACCGCGTCTGGGTTCCTAACACCCCACCGTCGCTCTTGGCTCCACTAAGACCTTCAAGCTACGCGGCAAGGCCACCAAACTCCTTCACTGCTGCTCCCAGGGGCTACAACCACAACTACCCTGGAGCGCCTAGCGGAGTCCCTGGCTACATTGCTCCACGTCCACCTGGTGCTTGTTACACTTGTGGAAACACTGGGCATCAACACTGGAATTGTCCAATGAACAACAAAGCTCTTCCTCCACCACCTCCAAGACCTGCGGCAAGCTCTTCTATGGTTCGTGCACCTCCACCTCGGGCTCTCAACATCAACACCAAGCCCGGGTCTCACATTGCTCGTGCCAATCTGTGTCAACGCCGCTCAAGCAGCATGCACACAGGTTGTGATGGGTATGCTTCCTGTTAACTCAGTTCCTGCAAGAATTCTGTTTGATTCTGGTGCATCGCATTCTTTTGTTTCTTACAAATTTGCAAATGAGAATGAGTTAGCTATGGATCCTCTCCCTAAGCGATTAATGGTCCTTTCTCCTGGAGCAACAATGGCATCTTCTAAAATCAGCCATGGCAATCAAATTGAGATTGGTGGTTCTTCGTTCTCGGCGTCCTTATTATTCTGGGCAATTCTGACATTGATGTTATCTTGGCATGGATTGGTTAACAACAAATGCAGCTGTGATTAATTGTGCTGAACGCTCGGTTTCTCTGAAAATTCCTGAAGGCCATATAGTCTATTCTCCAAGTCTGACTCCTGCAATTCAGCTTTTCTCTTTGGCGGCTCTGAATGATGATGCTATGGAAGCTATTCAGAGTGTTCTGGTGGTCCATGAGTTCCCAGATGTCTTTCCTGAAGAGTTGCCAGGTATGCCTCCTGACCGAGAGGTCGAGTTTGTGATTGAGCTTGAACCTAGAACCGCTCCTATCTCCAAGCGGCCTTATAAAATGGGTCCTGCTGAGTTGGCTGAACTCAAACGTCAGCTTGATGAACAAGAGAAGTTGGGTTGCATTCAGCACAGTACTTCTTCTTGGGGTAGCCCAACCATCTTTGTGAAGAAGCGAGACAAGATTGATAGGCTTTGTGTTGACTATCGGGCTCTCAATGCTAAAACCATCAAGAATAAATATCCCCTTCCACGGATTAATGATCTCTTCGACCAGCTAGCTGGAGCTGTGGTATTCTCTAAGCTTGATTTGAGAAGTGGATATCATCAAATCAAGATTCGCAAGGAAGATGTTCCTAAAACAGCTTTCACCACCCGTTATGGCCTGTATGAGTACACGGTCATGTCTTTCGGTCTCCTGCCTTTTGCCACCTTCTCGAGGCTTATGAATTCGGTTTTCATGGAGTATCTTGATAAGTTCGTTGTGGTCTATCTAGATGACATCGTAGTCTATTCTAAGTCAAAGGAATAACATGAAGAACACCTTCGGTGTGTCCTAAACAAGCTTCGTGAGAACCGCCTGTATGCAAAGTTCTCCAAATGTGAGTTCTGGCTGCCTGATGTCACCTACCTTGGTCACGTCATCTCTGCCAAGGGCATTGCCGTCAACCCAGAAACTGTAAAGACAATTGTTGACTGGCTTCCTCCTGTAAATGTCAAAGAAGTCCGGAGTTTCCTTGGTTTGGCTAGTTACTGCCGTCGCTTTGTTCAGAACTTCTCGAAGATTGTGAAGCCTCTTACCGATCTCCTCAAGAAAGGCAAGAAATACCTTTGGACTCCTGCATGTCAAGCAAGTTTTCAAACACTCAAAGAGAAGCTCACTTCCACACCAGTCTTGGTTCCTCCTGATACATCAAAGCCTTTCCAGATATTCTGTGACGCCTCATTGCAAGGATTGGGTGCGGTCCTTATGCAAGAAAAGCAAGTCGTTGCATATGCCTCTCGTTAGTTGAAAATTCATGAGCTCAACTATCCAACACATGACCTCGAGCTCGCAGCAGTTGTCTTTGCTTTGAAAATATGGAGGCACTACTTGCTTGGCAACGGTTGTGAAATCTTTTCTGATCACAAGAGTCTGAAGTATATCTTCACACAGCCTGATCTCAACCTTCGTCAGAGGAGGTGGATTGAAGCAATCAATGATTTCGATTTGACCATCAACTACACTCTGGGCAAAGCTAATGTGATGGCCGATGCTCTCAGTCGCAAAGCTTATGTCAGCAACCTCATGGTGGAAGAACAACAGCCTCTCTTGTGCGAGGAATTCCGTCAACTCAACCTTGAAATTGTGGATCAAGGGTATCTTCTGAACCTTCTGGCAACACCTCTCTTGGAAGAAAAGGTCCGCTCCATTCAACTTGGTGATCCGTACACTAAAAATATCATCTCCAACATTCAGTTTCCAAAGTATGAGTCCTTCCATGTCGACGACCAAGGCACTCTTTTCTTTGAACACCGGATGTTTGTTCCGAACTACCCGGGTTTAAGAGAGCAAGTTCTCAAGGAGGCGCATGATTCTGTTCTTTCTATCCACCCTGGCAGCACTAAGATGTACATGGACTTGAAAACACAATATTGGTGGCCTGGGTTGAAACGATATTGGTGGCCTGGGTTAAAGTTGTTCATCAGAAACCTTCCGGTCTTCTACAGCCATTGAAACCTCCGGAATGGAAATGGGAGAAAGTAGAGATGGACTTCATAATTGGCTTTCCAAGGTCGCAGAAGGGCAACAATGCAATCTTTGTTGTCATCGACAGGCTTTCTAAAGTGGCTCACTTCTTTCCCGCCAAGGAAACAATTTCTGCAATTTAGTTGGCTGAGCTCTATATCAACAGAATTGTCTCTCTGTATGGAGTTCCTCTTGAGATCAGTTAAGACCGTGGAAGCATCTTCACTTCCAAGTTCTGGGGAAGTTTCCAAAATGCTTTGGGAACAAAATTGAACTTCAGCACAGCTTACCACCCTCAGTCGCAAGGACAAGTTGAAAGGATCAATCAGATTCTGGAAGATATGCTCCGTGCTTGCGTTATCTCTTTCGGCATGAAGTGGGAAGAATACCTTCCTTATGCTGAATTCTCTTACAACAACAGCTTCCAGAAGAGTCTAAATATGGCACCATTTGAGGCTCTCTATGGTCGCAAATGCAGGACTCCAATTGGTTGGTCGGGCGCAGGTGAAAGAACATTGTTTGGCCCCGACATTGTAACTCAAGTGGAGGAGAAAGTTCACATCATTCTTGAAAATCTGAAGGTTGCTCAAAGTCGCCAGAAGAGCAACTATGACAGAAAGCACACGGACATGGAGTATGTCCCTGGTGATCTCGTTTACCTTCGTGTCACTCCCATGAGAGGCACGCATCGCTTTGGTATCAAAGGGAAGCTGGCTCCTAGATACATTGGTCCTTTCAAAATTCGTGGAAGAAGAGGAGAAGTTGCTTATGCTCTTGAGCTTCCTGAAAAACTCAAGGTCCATGATGTTTTCCATATATCTCAACTCCAGAAGTGCTTCAAGGATCCCGGCAGGACCGTGGACAATGAACTCATTAATCTTCAAGAAGATCTGTCTTATCAAGAACACCCCACAAAAATCCTTGAAGTCGCAGAAAGAAGGACTCGCAACAAGTCCATCAAGTTCTGCAAGGTGCAGTGGTCACACCATTCTGTTGATGAAGCCACTTGGGAACGTGAAGATGAGTTTCGTGCCAAGTATCCTACCCTCTTCGTGTCTTCTTCTTCTTCCTTGAATCTCGGGGCGAGATTCTGTTTAGTGGGGGAGAGTTGTAGCATCCCATTTGTCTAACATATGTAATGCTACATGGTTTAGTAATATAATGGCTACTTCCTACATATGATTGTTGCATCATAATTATATCATGCTCATGTCATCATGCCACCTTGCCTTTGAGCATCATATAAAACCCTTTCCATTTGGTTCTTCTCTCATATGCATTAGTAATTGTATTTGGCTCTTGTTATATTGTATTTGGTTCTTGATAAATGCTTGATGCCCAAGTTGAGTTGGGGGCATATCTTTTATTCAACTCCATCACCTTTCTTTGTCACCACCTTATAATTCCACCATCCTAATTACCCATGAGCTTTTATTTTCTTTTGGCATTTAATCTAGCTCATGTGGGTTGGGATGAATCCAATTATATTTTCTTTTAGCTTGGCCTTACTCCATATTTTGGAATGCATATGTATAAGTGCCATGTTTATTATTTTGTTTTCACAAGATTAAAACATGGCATTGATTGATTTTGTATGGGCCATGCAAATCTCCACCACCTCTTCTCCTTTGGGTTTTGCCCTTATTTTTTTAAAGTGGATCTTGTCTTTTGTTTTCATCCCAAGTGATCCTTAATTTTTGTGGGGCTCCACCTTTATCTCCTACCACCACCATGTGTGCACCCCAAGCCTCACCATCTTGATCTCCTCACCTTGCCATGTGCATCAAACCTCTCTCTCTCATCCTCACCTTTCTTTCCTTTTCACCTCCATCCATGCATGATCAAGTGGATCATAAATAAAACCCTAACCCCTCTCTAACCTCCTCTCTCTAACCCTAGCCCTAGTCCAAACCCTAACCCCTTACCCTAACCCTCACCTCAGTACCCTCCTCTCACCATGCCGAGGCACACCTCCCTCTCTCTGCCAGCAAGGGCCCACCTAGCCCCTCTCTACCCATCCGAGCTACCCCAATCCCTAACCTAAACCCTAGACCGAGCCCATGCCAGCTACCCGAGCTAGCCCTCCCTCTACTCTCTTTGGCCCACCTGCAGCCACACCCTGCCCCTGCCCCTGCTCTGATCGGCCACACCAAGCACGTGAAGGAGAGGGAGGAAAAGGTGATCGAGGCCACCTTTTCTATCTACCCCGCTCCCCCAGGGCACCTCCCCTCTCCCTCTCAGCTTTATCTCCTCCCCACGCCTCCTCTGCCTCCCCAGATCTACCAGGGTCAAGCCCTTCCTCCCCAGCTACCCCCTTTCTTCTCCCAACCCGACGCTCACCGTCGGCCTCCACCTCCACCTGCTCGATCTAGCCGGCGGCGTGGCGTTTTGGTTGTCGAGGAAGCCCGCCGCATCCCCCTGTGTCGCCCAGTACACGCCAGCGAGGAGGAGCCGATCCCTGCGACGCCGTTCACCGACGCCCGACAACAAAACCCTAGCTCCGGTCCGTCTACATCACCGTCGCCCCGCTGCGCCCCGTCCCGATCCGACCACTCCGGCAACCCCGCGGTGAGCCCACGACCCTCCCAGACATCCTCGCCGTCGCCGTCATTGCCTGGTCACACCGTGCGTTTCGTCGGGCACTCTCTGTGCGCTGGCGAGCGCCAGCGTCTGCCCGTCTACGCGTCGTGTTGCACCTTATCCAGCCGCCTACCGCCCTCCTCTCAACACCACCACCCCCATCGCACTAGCTCCGCCCCTCTGCGCGCGTGCCCGCGTCGCGGGTTCAATCCCCTGCGAAGCGCTCTGTCCGCTGTCGTGCACGGATCGGTCGACATCAAGTTCAGAGAAGATCCACAGTGGATCGTTGACACTTTGCACATACCCCCCTTTTTATCCACTCTCAACCTGCAGTACACCGGGCCCCACCGGTCAGCCTCCCTGTTCTTTTTATAGATAGGCACCTCAGTTTACCGCCCCTCAACCCGCACTCCCCTCCGCGCCACGTGGCTGTGTCCGTTTCCACGCTGACAAGTGGGCCTGTGAGCCCGCTGGTCCCGCCTGCCATTGACTGCGGCTAGCCATCCGCGCGGTAAGAAAAGCCTGGCGTGCACCGTGTCGCCCAGTCAGCCTTGGCCCCACCTGTCTGTGGCTGGGTCTAGGTCTGCTGGGTACAAAAAGTCGTTTCGTTTATCTGTTTAATAAAAACAATTTCTGAAAATGCATAAATATAAATTCAAATCTGTTTTAAATAACTTTTGAATTCTAAACCCAAATAATACAAATGATATATGTTTTTGAATCAAGAAAATGAGAGGAATTCAAATATGCCATTCAAAATATTGTTTGAACACTTTAAATTTTCGAGATGATTAAAATTACAATAAAATACCCTTTTCTTAATAAATTAATAACTTTAAATCAATAACTCCAAATTTGACAAATAATATGTCTAAATCGATTAGCGCGACGAGCCCGTTCTATCTATGCATTCCATGTTCTGAATTGCAGCATGCATCATATAAATATAAAGTATACAGCAACTTATATGAGAGCAAAACATGACTAAAACTTAACAAAATGCTTTATTCTTGTATTCCACATCTCACTCATGCCATGCTACACTATTGCCATGCAAATTGTGCATCATTAATCATGGCATGCTTGTTTGCCTGTCGCATTTCAGTTCATATGCTTGTGCACTTTATTTATGTTGGCCCTTGTTTGTTTGGTTCTTCGTCGAATAGACGCTGAGCAGGGGATATATCAGGAATCCCAGGAGCACTACCCAGATCCGACTCTCGCTTCAACTGAGCTGCCAGGAAAGCACTACCACATGCTTGCATACATATAGTACCTATTGCCTCTATCTTATTCTTGCATCATTGAGTCGCGATGGCATTAAATTGAATCCCAAGTACTGCATAGCCTTTACTTTTAAACCCCACCGAAGCTTGTTCCTCCATCCCATGAGCCATTACTACAGGAGTTGTTTAAGCCATGCGGGTCGTAGAACAGCATGTGTAGGGTATGTGAGTGTCTGATGGATAATGAGGTACCTAAACAACTTAACCTGAGTAGTAATGGGATAACTAATGAAAGTGGCACCGGTGAGCAATATCTGCTATTTGGTTCTTCATGCTCACTTGTGTCCCGTAGGACCCCGAGTACTTGATTCCTGTTCCTTGACTATTCGCACAATCCACATCCGAGAGGCCTTATGGACCCCCCTGAGCCAGAGCTTGATTCGTTCTTATTTCTTGGGGCCACAAGTAGTTTGGGGCTTTATTACTATCCTGTACTTATGCCATGCTTTACTGCTTTCATTAAGATTGTGCGAGGAGCACCTGTACTGTTTTGGATGCGGAGTGTTTTCGCGGTATCGACAAGCCCAGTCACACTTTCGGGTTCCCAGTCGTTTACAGCCATTGACGCAAACCTTGGGTCCGTCTCGGAGCCGGCCAACTTCGCTATGGTAGCTTAATGGGGTGGCCCCCTGAAATATTTCTGAATCCTGTGATCGCTTTGTCGTGAATGCCTCGTTGGGTTTTGAGTTGGTTTTTCCGAGGTTGATCGAGTGTGTGTTGCTATTTGTGCACCCCTGCAGGGTAAATCTTTCTGAAAGCCGTGTCCGCGGTTATGGACGACTTGGAGCACAGTTTCTCGATCATAGACAAGTATAACTAAAGTACTGCTTTTAATTTGACTAAGTACCGGACTAGTAAGTAGTGCAATACTCATGGAATGTTTAATAAAACTGCCGACGGATGGGTTATTCGTCCGCTTTCTCGTTGGTAAGCGAGAAGGAGGATGGATCTGTTAATTATACTGTTATAAATGTTGTTACTAATTAACGGACATCCGTCTATCATTGGTTAGGCGGATGGTTAGCGAGTATCTATAGACTTGTTAGTTATTATCTTTCGCTGCAATTGCGTCACCCCAGGTATATGTCCCCTTTAGAGGCATAAAGATTTGCTGAGTACCCCTAGGGTCTCACACGATAAATTATTTGATTCAGATGAACAAGTGTACTCGCAAGATGGATACTAGGTGGAGGAGACGGATGATGTTGGCAACGATCACTCGGTGTAGAGATTCCGGGAACGGGGATCCGTGAGATCTGTGGGCGGGATGTGTTTATTTATATGGCATCTTATGCCGATTTGCTTCTTATCCGTACTCGGACCTTGTTTTCCGCTTCCTCCTGATACTCTGATGTTTGATGTATGAGGAGCTATCCTGAAATATTATTTCTATCTAGGATATTTGGATCTTGCCGTATGGCGTTGCAATATTTCTATTTCTTTTAGATGGAATGGCTCTGTGAACCGTTGTATGGTGGCTTGCATACATACTCACTTGTGTATGTAGTTGATCCCTTCGCCTGCCGATTACGCCGCTCGTTCTTGTTCCGATGTTCTGAAAGTGGTTAGGACGGCCGAAAGGTCTACCTGTGAGTGGCCCCTGGGCCCCACCGTACTATTTTAACCACTTTCGCTCATCCAGGCATGTAACTAAGAGCGTAATTCACCGAGGTAGTTATACGATTTGTGCATATTACCTAGAAAATGTGGACATTTTAGGTTGCGCCACATAGAATTATCTAGCTCCTATGTGGCATATTAGCTCATACAAGTTCCAATTTGCTTGGATGATTTTATTGCTCATCTTTTGGATCTTGTGTGTGAGAGTGTTTCTTGGTATTTGTTTCCTCATATTTGGATCTCTATATCCTCTTGGAAACCATTTGCTTCAAGTTACTCTAATCACTAGCGATTGTGTGACTATTTGGAGCTACCAAGAATCTCTTTCAAAGCGTCAAGCTTAATTCTTATATTTTTTATATGCTTCTTTGTGTGAATATGATATTGGATATCCTTGCAAACTAACTCAGGAGGATTATCCCTGCTACTTCTTGTCCTTGGATAATTAGTACTTGATATATGGTAGAATTCATTGACATATTCACTTTGGCCTTTTGTTATATCTTTGGCCAAGAAAATGTTTTCTTTTGCTCCCATGTCTTCCTTGCCTCTTGTGGATCATTTTATTTTATTGTTTTTCTCGTGTGCTTTATTTAATGCAGGTAGTAGTGATGATCTCATTTGTGTGCATTTTGCATTCAAAAGAAAAATACTACATAATGCACCATTCATGGGGGGAGATCTCCTATATTATTTAGAACACTCCCTTTTGTGCTTGGAAGTTCAATCTTTTCTTTTGGTACTTTGTGCCATCATGAAAAGTGTATAGTTTTTGGTTTGTATGTTGGCACCTTGCTCTTTTGGGGAGTCGGTTTTGTCTCATTCTCTGTTACTTACTTTAAATCTTTTAGAATGAGATAAATCCTTGAGCATCTATGTTTTTTCTATCTTTTGCTATTTGGCTTTTGACTAGTTAATTTGTTGAACTTATGATCTTTCATGTGTTGATTTGGTTCTTTGATAAAATTTGGACACATTTTGTCGATTCACACTTTTGTGTGTGCCTTATTGGTTTACCTGATGTTTTTCTTCAAATCATATCTCCTTTTGGTTCTTGAAAGTGTTATGCATGTTGTTTTTACTACATGTTTATACTATGGCTTGCTTTCTTTGATCCAATATATAGGGGAATCTCCACCAAATCCTATCGGCTAAGATGTGCATGAAATGAACCCAATCCTACCTGGTGTTTTTCTTCAAATCATATCTCCTTTTGCACTAACTACTATGAACCCAATTTGTTTGGGGACCATGTTGTACTTAATGTTGTGTTAGGTACATTGGAGATATATTGGGTGCTTGTATCTAGAACAAGGAAGAAGTGGTGTCTACATGTCAATTGGATGCAAGCTAGGATGATCAACGAATTCATATCCTCTACATCCTATCAATTATACCTCGATAACAAGTATCTCTTTTGTGCATACATATCTTCCTTCCAACCTTTTGTAGGTTGCTTGTCGGCATCAATTTGTGTATTTGCAGATGTTGTAGTTCCTGCTTTGGATTTTAGGATTTCTCTCTATTGCAAATGTGAGTATGTTGAGATGAGTGCATATAATGGGGACTATACAAAATCATGTTGATGATTCACAAACCCCAATTATGCCAATTTAATAATTTTATTGCCTATCTTTTCCTCAGTTACTCTGATGTGCAATAGTGAGTATTTTGCAAAGTTGATTTCTATTTGTGATACGTGTTGCCTTTCTCCATATATTGCAACTATCCCCTTTTTCCTTGGTAATAGTTGTAATATATTTAGTGTGTTGGTATTTTAAGCTCATCGATGTACAATAAGATATAATTGAGCCTTTGGCCATGTTTTCAAGCAAACATCTTGTTGGTATATTCTATGACTTTGGTTTGTTCTATCATGCCTTGTATTATCAAATGAGTTTGGAGGAGTGAGGATTCCGTGGTTATGCATGGTGTTTCCATATGCAAGTACTATAATTGTTGCATAATCTTTGGGGAGCTTCTCTAATTCATTTAAGAATGCTCATTTACCTTCTTTCTCATCTTTTGTGTTTTAAATATGTATGGTGGAGTGAGGATTCCATGTTTGTGCATGATGTATTCAAATGCAATGTTTCTAACTTGTGGACAAGGCTTGGGGAGCTTCCCTATTTCATTTAAACACTCATTTGCTCTTATCATAATATCTTGTTGTATGATTTTGGTTATTTCGTATCTTTCGATTGCTTGCTTCATTTGTTGATGTGTCTTTCATTTTTATTTTTGTTTGCAATCTTTGGGTCCTCAATATAGTTTTACTTCCTCCCAAGTATTGATCATAAGGTACGTGCATATGCACACCCTTGGAGGAATTCTCACTATATTGGTCGTCTAGAACTATTCACCCATTTTGGCAATCGATGCCAATGGGGGAGAAGTTTTGGAGGGTTTAAGGGAAGTTGGCCTTTGATTTGAGTGTGTTCTTAAGCATTTTCCTCTCATGCTCTTGCATTTTTTTGTTGCTTTGCATGATGAATATATAGAGAAAACTCAACCAACTGTAATGGTTGGCAATCTATGCAATCAAATTCAAGTTCATCACACGTGTATAGATTGTGGGGGAGTTTGCTATATATATTGTGGTTGTACCAACATCACATACTAGTGTATTATTCGATGTTGGTGAAACCATTTTTGTTCGTTAAATTCCATATTTAAACCCTCTCAAAGCGATTGTCATCATTTACCAAAATGGGGGAGATTGAAAGGGCATGCATGCCCCCATGTGTGGTTTTGATAATTAATGACAATCTCTATGGACTAATGTGTTATTTGAGTTTCACTTGTAGATTTTGTCCATTGGCACCGCTTGGGCCATGTGTTGGCTTCAAGGTTGAAATATGAATAATTGAATAAGAAGAAGAGGCAATGTCCAAGGCTGTTGGGCCTATTGGAATCTTACTGAAGAAAGAACAAGATTGGAGGTTAAATCAAGATAGATCAACACTCAAGAAGGAATGATGAACTGCAAGCACGAGATGCGCAATCTCTAGTAGATCTCATGCTTGAAGCTTTCCATACTTGGTGATCATGGATTGATGAAGACAAGTTCAAGGAAGAGGCCTCCCTATGGTGTTTGGGGGAGAAATTTGCAAGTCTTCATCAAGCAAGAGTGAGCAAGAGTAATCAAGAAATGTGTTCCATCTTGAGAAGGACAATATGGTCTACATCAAGCTCAAGTGGAATGCTCAAGGCAAAGGTATGATCTTGATGGGGTTTCTCTTTTGTCGGTATCATGTTGTTTGTTCGGAGACTGGGTTTAGGACAGATAGCCGTACTAGCAAGAGGGGCTCTTGAGTGAGTAAATCAATTGCATCTTTCGGAGAAATCTCAAAACTTTGCATACATAGCATCATCTTTCTTGGTTGTTGTTTGGATATTGCCCATGAGAGGATCTAGAGCTTGTGGTTATCTTCATAACAAGCTCTAGTTCATCAAAACCATTTTCCCTTGAATCTTATTGTGTTTTTGATCTTCGGGTTATCCGGCTCCACGCCTTGGGAAATATCTCACATATATATACTTGATATTTTTATCCCAATTGGTGGTATCCAATATGTCACCTTTTGTTGTATTCTAATCTTTATATTCTTTCCAACAAAATTGGTTTCATCCCAATTGGAGTTTCCAAGCTCAAATTCTTGCGTTTTGGGTTTTGGAGGTTTTACCGGTTCATCACTTCTGAGAGGTCATACCTTTATCCATTTTATTTTTATCCTCCCATGTTGGACTATGTTGTTTCTTTTCATAATATTTTAGAGCTTGTTTTTCTCTTCAAAACAAGCCCAAGATCATCGAAATTGGAGTCTGGAGTCAAAAGTTATTGAAGTTTTCGTGCAATATTGTCCAACGTTTTTGCTTGGGCGGTAGTACCGGCCCAACTTCCGCCCAAACTTTTGGTGAAAACTGTTTTTTTTTCAGTAACTTGTGTTTCTGTTTACTAGTAGTACTGGTGGAGCATCGGAAGTTCCGGTGGTGCGCAGATCTGACCGAAACGGTCAGTTTTTCCTTATCCTATTTAAGGGGGCTTATTCCCCAATGGTATCCCATATTTAGAGCTCATTTTTGCCCACCATTGTTGACCTATTGAGCCTTCTTACTCTCTATCCCTCCCATGATTCTTGCATATTTTTAGAGAAAATTGAAAGGAGATCTAGATCTACAATTCTCCCAAATCATATCTCTTCTTACTGAAGGGAATCTTGAGATCAAGATCTTGGAGGAATTTGGTGTTCTTCTCTTGTGTTCTTCCTCTCTTATTACCCCAATAGATTTTGTAGCTTTGGTGGAATTTGGGAGTAAATGACTTTCCCTTGGATTTGGTGCATAGGTTTGAGTATTCCTTGGAGATTCAACGAGTACAAGCTTGTGGGCTCGTTACTCTTGAGTTCTTGGAACTCTAGACGGTAGTGTGGTTGGTGTGTTGACTTATTGCGGCCTCTAATTGAGTTGTGGAGAACCTCAAGCTTGTAGCCTTTTGTGGCTTTTTTTGTTGGGAGCCTCCAATTGAGTTGTGGAGCTAGCCCCAACCTTGTACGGGTTTGGTGACCTCCCTCAAGTGTCCCACAGTGGATCATGAGCAGCCTTTGTGGTGAGCTCATAGGATAATAGGGTGAGCCTGTTGTGGCGTCGGTGAGTTGCGTGCCTTCGCATCTTGGGGTGAGGCCTTGTGTGGCGTTCGGTGAGCATCGAGCCACCACACCTCAAGCTGACACACTTGTGGTGTTCGGAGAGAATTGGACCATCGGACCTCTCCAACAAAGATGTAGCTTCTTTGGAAGTGAACTTCGAGATAAAAATCATCTTCTCCCTGTCCATCAATTATCTCTCAACCGAGCCCTTTAATTATGTAATTTACATTGTGATAGCCGTCGTGCTTGAAGTATTTTATCTTGCTATCACCTTGTTGCATGTCTTCCTTAGAATAGGTTGTTGGTGCACTTAGTTGAACCTAGTGTTTGTAGGTTTTTTGCTCTATAAATTAAATGTTAGTTTTATTCTGCAATTATTAGAGCCTAAACCGAAAAAAATTAGAAGCCTATTCATCCCCGCTCTAGGCGACGTTCTTTGCACTTTCAGCAGTAGAGAGATAGCTCTCTGCCGAACACTTCTCATAGCCCAATAATAGCAAGAACAACATACCATTTCATCTCTGTTTTCTCACTAGATCACCCACAGAACCACCAAACAAATCTAGTAGTTACTAAGGCAACCATGGTCACTTAAGGAGGGGGTGGTTTTGGTGTTGAGCAAGGTCAGGCTAGCAGGTGGGAGGAGTAGGTCAAGTCGCCCACAGGGAGTGGCGAAGCAAGATCAAGCCAGGAGTTAAGACAAGGAGGAGAAGGTCAGCAACAAGATCAAACCAGAAGCAAGATTATCACAACCACCACAAGATTTTCAAGCAAATACAAGCTTCAGCAATAGCACAGGTTGCTATATATATTAACCATGCACATTGCTTGTTTTGCAAAGTTCCAAAAATGTTAAGCTCACAGGAAATACCCTCAGATGTATACTCAATTGGAGTAATTAAATCCTCATAGGGTTTGGGGATTAGTAATGCATATGTTCATCCTAGGCCTAGGGTTATTCACTGGAATTAGTTGGAAAATCATCTATAGTGGATGATTCATGTACCAAGATTCCTAATGATCAAGTACATCCATATATGTTAGAGGTTACCACTATGTACCATCCATTAGGACGCTTCACATTGGCATACATCCAACATTAACCACATTTCTATATAGTCACAACTTAGATAATTACTCTCCTAGAATGCTAGGAATCATTTGTATTCAAAATTTTATCATAGGATAGCATCAACAAGCTATTTTGATTATGACCATCACTATAGTAAGGAATAAATCCTTACTGGCACATTTAGGAGCCCATCCAAAGTGTTAGTCCTATTATAAAAGGAACCTACTGAGCCTTCCATTCTTAAACCCAACATTAACTTCCAAAAAACTTGAAATTCAATGTCAACTAGTAAATATCACTATACATCGGAGAAACATAGAAGAAGCATGGAATTCCATCCAGAATATCATCTGGATAAACATCCACAAGGAATTCATACTATCCATATCATTAGCAATACCCAGTTCTAACATCTAGTCTAATTTCCACAACTCTAAGTATATTCAAGGTATTACCAACATCACATTAGAAGCAACAATGGAGTGAAACCAATTGGAAGCATCTTGTATTGCAGCCTAGGACTTAGTATAACTAAGGTAACAACATACACATATTAACAGGGTATCGCTGAGATTTTTGCTAGGAAATCTACAAAGCCGAATATATTAGAGTACCATGAGAATAGCAGTCATACTAGGCAAGTACAACTAGGACTAAAAGTAACAGGAGAAAGGACGCAGAACCCTAGAACATGACCAAACCCTAATTAGGGTTAGGCAAGACAGAATAGAGAGGAATTGAGATAGGGAAGAAAAGGGGAGGACTTACCTGTGGTCCTCTCTCCGCAAGAAGAGGAAGCAGAGTTGGCGGCAACATAGGTACGACGCACGAGGAGCACCGGTGGCATTGCAACCCACACTGACCCATACCCACAACTGTCGTCGAAGAAGAAAAAAATGCTAGAAACCACCATACCACCAAGGCATCACCAAGAGGTCACCGGAGCATGGCACAACGAGGAGGGAGAAACCCTAATCGCCTGTGCAAGGGTCGAGGCGGCCAGGCGAGAGCCCGCACGATGAATCGGCTTGGACCAATCGATGCAATGTCGTGCGTCTGCTCGATGTGCACGACGGCGGCAGATGGAACGGCTAGAGCCGACCGAGATCGTGGAGCGATGGCGGCGGCGCCGCGGCATCTCCAGAGAGAGAGGAGATGGGGTACGCGAGCAAGTAAACGCGAGAGGATAAGTGGGCCGAGCGTGAGCCGGGGTCTGGGTTGGGTTCAACCTAACCCAGTGGACCAAAGTGGGGCGAGTTTGGCCAAATAGGTTGGACTGGGCTGGCCAATGGGTCCAGTCTAGCTAAATAAAGAAATATTTAACCTTTAATAAAAATTAAATTACCACAATATCCCTAAGAGTATTTAGGCTCTAGAAAAATAAATAAAAATCATAAAAATACATACAATATCTCTAAATGTTCACAAAAATATAAGCTATATAATAAAAATACTAACTAGTCTTTTGAAATCGTAAAACTTAAATGGATTATTTAGAGACCATAATTTTTTATGGATTTTTATAAAAATAAGTATAATACCTAAAAATAAATAAAAATCATTTTAAGATCTGACTAAGTATATTTTACCAGAAAAATATTAACTATATTATTTCAAAAGGTTTTAAGATTTCTACAGTAATAATCCTTCTTTATCTATTTTATTAAAATAAAATACTTGTTTTTTCATATGTTAACTTTTCGAAAGTATTTCCTAAGTAAGAAATAGTCATATGTTCTTATAAAATATTGCATTCTTAAAAAGAATCCTTTAAGTCTAAATACTAAACCTAAAACCATAATTATGGTTTGTAATAAAATCTAAGTGTAAACTGATAACTATGTAATACTCCTTTAGAATCTTAAATCAATTATAAACCAATAACTGTTGGGGATATACTTTCCGGGTATCCTCACTATGCCTCACTAACTAGGGTGGCCCACTTCGGGTTAGAGCTTTGCTTCACGGGAAGCCTAGTCAGGAAGAAGAGACGGAGTCCAGTCCGGCTATGGGAAGGCCCAGAAGACTTACCGACATAGGCCCATAGTGTTACTTGTAGTTCAAGATGTACTCTGTAACCGATTCTTAGTCATAGTCGGATAGGTCCCTCATGTAAACCCTAGGCCGGATATCTATATAAGTCGTCCTAGGGAGAGCCTTTAGGGCACCCTCGCAATAGCCTACAATCTCAACTCGCACAGGCGAAACCCATGTAACCCATATTCCGGCTCTGCCGTATTACTGGATTGCTAGCAGGAGTAGGATCCATCCAAAGCCGGTGGATTCGAACCTGGGTAAACTTGTGTGCTCACTGTCCCGGAATACCATACATCTCACACCCCTCTCTTCCACACGCCTCGAGGACCCCCTCATGGTGTACTTGTCATCAATCCGATGACATTTGGGGCCCATAGTGGGGCAAGTGAGCTTCGGATCTGCGTTCCAGGAAGAATCTGCAAGAATCAGAATCAGCAAGACCATCGTCGTCGGTCGCATCCTCTACATCAGCGACATCCCTCTCATCGTTATCGACGAGACCTGGATTCCGGCTAGGGAGGTCGTGACTGCTTACACCATCATGTCCTTTGGCGAGATCGATGTGTACATCCGCTTCCCTAAACCTGCCCCACCCACCCCAGCGGTGATGATAGAGGCAGAAGAAATTTCTGGGTCCCCTTTGTCAATGGAGGCGGCAGAGTTCCAGATCTCAGAAAACCTTAATCCCACCCAGCCCGCACCCGTTGCGGAGATAGTGGATAAAGCTGAACCTGAAGCAGATCTTGTAGTACAAGTCGAATATGGAGTGGATCTCCCTAACAAGGTCGAATCCCAGATCGATCCACCTGCGGAGGTTGAAATCCAGGAAGAGCAAGAAAACAACTCTGATTCCGGCTCTGATAATACCGAAACAGATAAACCCTTCCTGAGATATACGTTGAGGCGCATGATGATGCAAGACGCAAGCATGGATGAAATTCTTGAGACCATCAGGTGTTTCAAGGAAGCCGACCAAGAAAGCTGCAACTATCTCAGGAGGCACACGTCGCACTTTGTCGGATATGTTGGATCCAGGTCCGGCTCTACCGATGCTAGAGACAACAAAGATTCGGTGCTAGAGGCGATCGGAACAAACACCGACTTACCCGCATCCTCAGATGACTCGATGACGTCGGTGAATTTCCGAAAGTTCTCCGTTGAATACGGAGAGGAGTTTAACTTCTAGAAGAAGGAGAAGCCATGGACGAAGGATCCGGAGAAAACTCTCCCAAAGCGCAGGATGACATGGATCTCGGAGATAATCCTGACGTCCAGATGTCCGAAAGTACCGATCAGAGCTTGACTCCGGGAAACGGACCCAAAGCCGTCTTTGCTACCGGCGCTGCCAAGAAGGCAAAGAACAAGAACAAGAAAAACAAGACCCCGACAAAAGACCTTCCAGCAGAGGAAGTGATTGCCAAGGAATACGAGGAAGACTCGGATGGAGCACTTATCCCAGACGAGCCCAAAGAAGAGTCGGTGGATGGACACATGGTCACTCACATAAACTCATCGATGCTGCATTAACTCCACCTATCCCTACAGCTGTAGAACTTACTGCTAAAGAACTGGAAGAAAGGGCTTAGGCCCTAGAAGCGCGTTGACAAGTACTCTTGGATGAAGCGAACAATATCGAGGAAGAGAAGAAACGCATGGCAACTACGGAGAAGTATATCTCTCGGCAGCATCAGAAGACCCGGAAACATCACACGCATAACGATCAATTTCCGGAACTCCACAAGGTTCTCTTTGAAGGAGACCCAGGGATGCCTTGACTAGACAGCAAGGGAGATCTGGTGTACCCAACACCGGTGCAAAACACTGCCACAACTCGAGATATTCTAGCAAATAATCCAGGCCTAGAACAGGTTCGATTGGGCATTAAGCTACTCACCAACGGTCTGGCGCAGCAGAAGGTCGTGAAGTCCGGAAGCGGAAAACTGGTCTCCCAATCCGACCAATGTCGCACGGATCTGGCCTAGAATGACATAAGACCCCAACGGGTTCAGGAACAGCATCACCATTCCGACCATCGGGAAGGCAACTACTCAAGAACCGGATCTTCAAGGCAGCACCACAGAACTGCACGTGACTAGAGCAATGTTGCCCCAGCCACAGAGCAAGAGGCAATTGTTGCACTGTATCCGAGGAATCCTCCCCAGTGAGAGTCGAACGATCGCAGGGAAGAAGACAAAGAGAAACGTCGAGAGGAGGACCAACAAAGAATGCCACCTCCTAGACATACAAGCCGTCCGACGGAACCCCATCACGGTGGGAGTGATGGACGAAGGAACGACGGACACCGTGCCGAGTCAAGCCGGCAGGGGGCTCGTCGTAATGAAGACCCTCCCCAGAACCGGAATAATGACGTTCCAGATGGAGGCTGGCGATCAGCCGGAAATAATCCACCAGCCCCACCCTCTCCACCAAGTAGCCATCACAACGGCTCCCAAGGAGGCCATGGAGGGTGTCGTGGCAGGGGAGGTGGTGGCAGAAGCCGAAGTCTGGCTCCAAGCCAAGGCAACCACAACCGTCAATCAGGACGGCGATCTCTGTCTCCAAGTGACGCGAGACATCGGATCAACTCCAACATAGAGGCACGATGCTACGAAAATGACGAAATCTATGTGGGTCTAAAATGCTTCGGACCTCTCATAAGAGCAACAAGATTCCCGGAAGGATTTGCTATATCAAGGCACATCCAACCGTATGACGGTGTAGCTCGGCCAAATACTTGGCTCCAGGATTTTTTCCAGGATTGCTGCATCACCAAAGGCGAAAACAGCTTGGTCGCAACCCGATATCTCGCACTTATGTTGCGGAAGACAGCGCGATTATGGCTCAATGAACTTCCGGAGAAAACCATCCACAACTGGTATGACATGCAAAGCGTGTTCTTTTGGAATTTCGAAGGCACATATCGGAGGCCCTGTACAGTAGGAGACCAACAACATTGCACCCAGAAAGCTAGAGAAACTTGTCGAGATTACCTCGGACGATTGATTGACACTAAAAACTCCTGTGAAGGAGTAAATGACCAAACTGCGATTGAAGCTTTCATTGTAGGACTCCCAATTGGTTTACTACGTCATCGCTTGAAGTGTCACAAGGTCACTGATCTGGGAGAGATGATAGAAACAGCGAGCAAGTATGCAGATGCTGACGACGACGCAGAGGGATTACTGAATGCCCTAGTTGTGCCACAGTCGGGAAAACAACCAAAGCAGCAGGCTCAGAAGCGTAAGAATACCTCGGAAGAAAAACCCAACACAGAAATGGTAGTGGTCACTGCTACTTTCAGGTCTAGAGGACGAGGAGGACGCGGCGGTGGCCACGGACGCGGTCGTGGGACATCAAGAGTCTAGGGTAGAGGAGACCAGCAACCTGGCAAAACCTACTCCTGGGCCGACATTACCAATAACCCATGTGTGCATCACTTAGATGCCAGTGGGGGCTCGTCTCACACAAACGCCGAGTGTCGTTTTAATGACGACATCAAAAAAGATGATACCGCTGGCTACAGGGCTAAGCGGAAGAACGGAAAGAAGAATCCCGAAAAGGATAAAGAGACCAAGGAAGATTCCGACATGGAGGAAGCTGATCCTTCAAATCCCAAGCTGGAGGGGAAGAAAAACTTCCCAACAAAGAAAGACACTTATGTCACCTTCCTCGGATCTCAACCAGCTAAGGTCAAGAAAGCAGTTCTGCATGAGCTCAATGCATCTGCTCCGGCTGTCCCTCAATATTTGGACTGGTTGGAAATGGTAATCACCTTTGACCGCGCTCATCATCCGCCTAAGTTGCACATGCGAGGAAAATACGCTTTAGTCGTTAACCCACTTATTGACGGCTATGGTTTCTCCAAGACTCTCATGGACGGCGGCAGCAACATAAATATTATGTATGTCGAAACGCTACGCCGGATGTGAATCTCGGAGACCCAGCTAAATCACAGCTATGTGCTCTTTCACGGGGTTATCCTAGGAAGACAAGCAAATTCCCTGGGAGATATCACTTTGGATGTTACCTTTGGAACTCCAAAGAACTACCGAACGAAGGCACTTTCCTTCGAAGTAGTCTCGTTCAAGAGCGCGTACCACGCTATATTCAGACGTCCGGCTTACTGGGATTTTATGGGTCGTCCGTGTTACATTTACAATATGATGAAAATTCCAGGTCCCAACAGCGAGATCACCATCAGGGGAGACCCGAAGAAAGAGCGAGAGTGCAAGGATGGAAATTCCGCCTTTGCTGAAGCTGTGCTGCATGCCCAGGAGTACCAGGAGATCAAGAAGACCATTGATCCGTCCGAGATGCCCACAACAAAGAAGGAGGTGACAAAGCCGAATCTGGAGTTCAAGGCATCAGAAGAGACAAAGAAGATGCCATTGAAGGATGATGATCCCTCCAAGGTGACCCAGATAGGCATAAGCCTAGATAGCACATAGGAAAGTGCGCTCGTCAAGTTCCTCCAAGCAAATCAAGATATCTTCGCATGGCAGCCATCTGACATGACCGGAGTACCTAGGGAACTTGCCGAGAACTTTCTAAATGTACACCCGAACGCTAAACCCGTCAAACAGTCCTTACGACATTTTGGCTATGAAAAGCGTAAGGCAATAGCTAAGGAACTAGCCCGGCTCGAGTTGGCCGGATTCATAGAAGAGGTCATCCATACTGATTGGTCGGCCAACCCTGTAATGGTCCCTAAAAAGGACACCACTGAATTAAGGATGTGTGTTGATTATACTGCCTTGAACAAGGCTTATCCCAAAGATCCGTTCGCTCTGCCTAGAATTGATCAAGTTATCGATTCTACGGCAGGCTCAGAACTCCTATGTTTTCTCGACGCATATTCTGGTTATCACCAAATCCTGACGAAGGAATCAGACAAAATAAAAACTTCATTCATAACCCCCTTCGGAACCTTCTGTTTTGTTACGATGCCCTTCAGGCTCAAGAACGCAGGAGCTACGTACCAGCGCACTATGCAGCATTCCCTCCATGACCAAATCGGACGCAACGTGCATGCATATGTGGATGACATTGCGGTGATGTCCAAAAAGAAGGAAACATTAATTTCCGACTTGGAGGAAACGTTCGCCAATCTATGAAAATACAACATAATGCTTAACCCGAAGAAGTGTTTCTTTGGAATTCCAGCCGGGAAATTATTAGATTTCATCGTGTCTCAAAGAGGCATAGAGGTGAACCGTGACAAGATCAAGGCTATAGTAAATATTTCCAGGCCAACTCGCCTGAAGGACGTTCAAAGACTAACTGGTTGCATTGCTGCAGTCAGTCGGTTTGTAAGCCGGCTCGGAGAAAGAGCCGCGCCACTATACAAGCTCTTGAAAAAGACCAAAAAAATCGTTTGGACTAATGAAGCTGAAGCTGCACTACAAGACCTGAAAGCAGTACTCTCGTCTGCTCCTATCCTTGCAGCACCGGATCCAAGGGAACCGATGTTGCTCTATCTCGCTGTGACAAACAGAGTCATCAGTATTGTCATGGTGGTGGAGAGACCAGAGGAAAATCAGGAGCACCTAGTGCAGAGTCCGACTTACTACCTCAGCGAAGTCCTAACTGAATCAAACCAGCGGTATCCGCACTATCAAAAGTTGGCTTATGGTGTGGTTTTCGCTTCTCGTAAGTTACGGCATTATTTTCAGGAACACCGAATTACCGTGGTGAGCACAGCTCCCATGAGAGATATAATCAACAACAGCGAGGCCACAGGACGCGTCGCAAAATAGGGAATAGAGCTTTCAGGTTTCGACATTGAGTATAAACCTTGTACAACAATCAAATCCCAAATCCTCGCTGACTTTGTCACTGATTGGACTGAGACAATGGAGAATATGACCCTCCCAGAGTCAGAATACTTGACCTTATATTTTGATGGGTCTAAAGCGCGCGGGGGCTCGGGGGCTGGCGTGGTGCTCAAATCACCCCAAGGAGATAAACTTTTCTATGTGTTGCAGATCCACTTCATAGCGATAAATAATATTGCCGAGTATGAAGCACTGCTGCATGGAATCCGGATTGCTAAGGATATCGGCATCCGGCGTTTGATGTGTTATGGAGATTCAGATCTTGTTGCTCATCAAGTGTCGGATATCTGTAATGCAAATAAGCACATGGAAGCATATAAATCTTTCGTGGATGAACTATCTAAATCGTTCGAAGGGTTTGAGGTTCAACACATCCCTCGAGCAGAAAATGAGGAAGCAGATGCAATATCTCGAATAGGCTCTGCACGGAAAAAGGTCCCGGATGGCGCTTTTTTGGAGCATCTCAAAGTTCCCTCTATAAAAGGAGTAGACGAGGAATATCTAACCAAATCCGACTCACCTTTAGTAGCAGTTATGGTTGTGATTCCCAGCTGGACTCAACCCTACCTTGACTACTTGGTAGATGGCAAATAACCCAAAGACGAAGTTCTGAGCCGACAGATCGTCCGACGAGCAAAAGCCTACACTATAATTAGTGGTGAGCTCTATAGAGGAGCGCGTCTAGGGTCTTTCAGCGCTATGTATCTCCGGAAGAAGGAGTGAAAATCTTACGAGAAATCCACGAAGACGAGTGTGGTCACCATGCTGCAGCCAAATCTCTAGTGGCAAAAGCTTTCCGACACAGTTTTTTTTGGCTTACAGCCAAGGCAGATGCCGAACGGATGGTCAAGACGTGCAAAGGCTGCCAAAAGTATGCCAAACAAGCTCACATTCTGGTTGATCAGCTGCGAAAAAATACCTATAACATGGCCTTTCACGGTATGGGGTCTTGACATGGTAGGACCATTTAAACGGGCTCCAAGTGGATTTACTCATCTCTTAGTGATGGTGGATAAATTCACAAAATGGATTGAGGCTAAACCCGTCACTAGTTGTGATGGAGCAACAACTAGAAGACAACGGGAGTAACTTCTCTATGGGAGAGCTTGCCGAATTCTTCAACGAACAAAATATCCGGCTTGACATTGCGTCAGTCGCACATCCGCAGGCTAATGGACAAGTCGAAAGAGCAAACGGTTTAATCCTACAAGGCCTAAAACCAAGACTCGAAGCACCACTACGACGTGTTGCGGGGGCTTGGGCAGAAGAATTACCTTATGTAATATGGAGCTTACGAACAACTCCGAACAGGTCAACCGGATACACACCTTTCTTCTTGGTCTATGGTGCTGAAGCAGTTCTTCCTAGTGATTTGATTCACATTTCTCCTAGAGTTGCTGCGTATATTGAAGAGGATGCCAAAATTTCTCGACAAAATGATCTCGACTTAGTCAAAGAAGTTTGCATCGTTGCTGAGATGAGATCAATAGCCTATCAGCAGAAGTTACGCAAGTATCATAGCTAGAGAGTCAGAAACCGGTCTTTTAATAAAGGCGATTTGGTTCTCCGGCTTGTGCAAAAAAGAAAGCACAAACTTTCCCCAGTATGGGAAGGGCCATTTTTAGTTAGCTGAGTATTGCACAATGGTTCTTACTATCTAACTGATATGTAGCCAGTCAAAGAAAGACCTGCTACTAAGAAAAGAAAGAGAGTTGGAGGCAGTACAGATCCGAAAGAATTAGACAGACCATGGAATATTGCTCAGCTACGTCCCTTTTATTCTTAGTTTATCTTTCTTTGTAATCATACATGTGTACATGTTCAATGAGAAATAAAGTGTTGGTAGCCTCATTTTTTCTGAGAAGTTATATATTGCCATCTTATTTCCAAATGATCATGTCACAGTCGAAAATGCCAGAATACTTGAAAGTACTTTATGCTCATGTTTGTTCAGATTTCCGATTCTAAAATTGCTACCTTCGGGTATAAATCTAAAATTTTCTAGTCTATACTTTGGTTATTTATCTGATTGCCGGATGTGGGCATTTTTCGAGTAGTGAATTGTTGGTACTGGAAATCGGCTTGTTTCCGAGTTTAAACTAGTTTAGCAATTGAGCTCCGTTGCTCGGCAAAGTTTCCATGTTGAAGGTTGGCCGGCTCATGAAAGGGACGAGGTAGAAAGCCAAATAAACGATAAGTACAGACAAAATATATAAGTGCTTATGCAAATATTTCAGGCACATAAAATTAAAGCCAAAAGTCCTGAATAGAAATAACAAATCTTAGCACTAGCAAAAGTATTATACTAATTTTTTACAATCTACGATGCAGGGGGAGAGGTAGGAGCTGTCGGGTCACTAGACACATTAGCCTCGCCTTGGTATCTTTCCGAGACGTTCAAATCTGATACAGTTTGATCGTCGCCGGAAACTTCAATTGTTTCTTCGGCAGGCGGAGGAGGCGTCTCCACGCGAGTGAAGAAGGGAGTCTCGTAGCTGGTGAGATCAGCTACGTGACACCCGTATCCGGTGCAGGAGTCCATGATGGCTTTGATATCTTGCTCATGTTCGTCTTCATCCACTTTACAGTACCCTTTGGTTACTTGCCACATTTCCATGTTTCCATGGTGGCTCATAACCATGGTGAGAGCGTTCTGCGCTGCGGTTCGTGCGTAGGACATGTTCTAGTCCTGGATAAGCTGGGGAATCTCCTTGGCCTTGTCTCGCACTTCAAAGCCGGACATCCTATGCATGTCTAGAACCTTGAGAATGTCACCAATATCCTCAAAGGATTGACGGTAGTCATGAAGTAAATCACTGACTTGTGTAAGCCGGCTAGTGCGAGATTCAGTGGAGGCTGAGTCCAGTAAGTTCAGAGGACCTGTGCATGTAATTCAAGGGGTTAATAAAATAAATCCGAGCTCCAAAGAGTCGGAAAAGTGCAGAAAATTCAGAAAGATGGAAATATACCGAAGATGACATCGTCGACTTTGGTTTTATCCTCTCGTAGGATCTGGAGTTCAATCCGGAGTGCCTCGGTAATATCCTTCTCTCTGAAGAATTCATTGTTGAGATCCGAGATTTTCTTATCTTGGAGCGCATCTTACGATCACGCTCCTCGGTGGCCATGGAGGAGGATTCGAGAACTTGAGCAATACTCTTCTCAGGATCCGCCTTAAGCTTATTCTGCTCTTGGCGGAGATCCTTGTTTTCCACCTCCAGGGTCTTCAGATTCTCGGCCTCTTCAATCATAGCACAGGATTACTTTACCAGTGCTATAGTCATAAGAACAACAGTTGAATAAAAAATCGACTATGAAATAAAAAGCAAGGTTTGAGTACTGGAATGTTTACCTTCAGCCTCATCCCTGGATACTTTCAATTGAGCATTTTCAAGTCGAAGAGCTCTGATTTCTCTCCGCTTGTTAGAGATATTCTTCAACAATTCCTAGTTATATGAATTAACTTTCTGTAAGTCAAAATACCCAGAGTCAGAAGTTTACTAAAGACTCGGGATAATATCTTTACTAATATTAGCACGAGCCTTGGGGCTACACTAGTTCATTCTTTGGCATCCTAAGAAAGCATAAATCTGGAATTTCTATCCAACTTCATGCTTGGGGGCTAGAGGATATGATATAAAATAGCATAAGGAAAAAAGTGAGTTGGAATTCCGACTTACATGTTGTTCATGAGTGAGTTCGCTCAAACTCATGTTCACTTCTGTGGTAACCTTCTCGGCAAGAGTGAGCGGGATCACTGGTGGTGCTGGAATCTCGCCAGTTCCTAGCCTCTCGTCGCAAAGACAGACTTGTTCAAGAAGTTCGGAGTACTTGACATCCTATGCTTCTTGTGCTTCTTCTTCGGCAGTGATAGTTCGACTTTCCAGGCATTACTGGGCTAGCCGTTGGATCTCTTCTACAGACTTCCGAGATAGGCCAATTTTGGCAAGTCCCGGATTGCTGAGGAGGTTGTCAACAAAGATCTCTACCGAGGGATCATTACCCAAAGAGGGTTCACCCTTATCAAAACCTGAGTCACCCATGGTGACGTCAGTCTGCGATCTGAGGATCACTAGCTCTGATTGAGCCGGATCTTCTGCAATGGTCAGAGATGGAGTAATCTCTGGCATTGCAGAAGCTTGAGGGTCAGGAGTCGGAGGTTCTGTGGCAGGAAAAGTCAAATTTAGCTTTGACTGGCGCGGGGGCTTCAACGAGACTCACTTCCCCTTGCCCTTGGTGAGCTTTTTTAGCTCTGAGAATGTAATAGAACAATGAACATTACATCTCGGAAAGAATTAAGACATAAAGTACAAAGACCTTGTGAGGAAAGATTACCTCTTCACAACAGGCACCTCCTTTGTGCCAATACCTACTGTTGGAGCCTTACGCTTCCGAGGAATTATGTCCGGCAGTGCAACCAATTCTCTATCATCCTGAGAAATCTCAGGAGGACATCCCTCGATAGGAGCAAGCTCCGACTCGGGGAGGTCAACAAGCTGAAAAGAAAAATATAATCTTAGTATTGCAAAACAATGTAAAGATGAACACATAATTCGAGTTACTGCTGGAAACTTACCAGTACCACAGGATCTTCAGTCGTGTGCATGTCCAAAGACAGATCCGGGATTTTCCTTTCAATCTGCTCCCTTATCAGCCACTTGATTTGAGACTCGTATTCTTTCTCTGTGTAAGCCTAGGAGCAGATCCGGAGGGAATCTTTCTTGGACGATGTAATGGAGTGCATAAGTCGGTCTCCACAATGCTGAAGAGGCTGGATCCGATGTGCCACCCAGCAGTGAACTAAGTCGGACCCCTTAAGGCCCTTGTGCTTCATCAAATATTCAATCCGCCTCTTAGCAAGAAGCAGATCATCACTGAGAGCCGGCGCATCTGCGTCCCAGGACTCTTGGGGCGTAGCGGCACCATCGACGAAAGTCGGCAAAGCAGTAGCTTTGACGGGAGCGGGAATGTCCCTGTGATAAAAGAAAGTTGACGGCCATTGTTTAACCGACTCACCAGCCCTAATCCGAGGATAGACGCGCTCTCTCCTAACGCAAAAACTAATAGTACCAGTAATATATGGATTACCGGCACTGATGGAATTTCTCCGGACATGAAAGTAAAACCAGGAAAGTATGAGACTCGGCCTAATGCCGAGGTACCCCTCGCACAAAGAAGCGAATGCGCGCATCTCTAAGAGAGAGTTTGGGGGAAGATGATGGAGTTGAATTCTGTAGTGATCTATAACCTCAGAGAAAAAGTCTGAGGGAGGAAAACTCAAACTTCTGTCGAGGTGGGTGCCGAAGTGTACCCGCTCGCCGTCGCGGGGAGTGGGGACGGTTTGGCCATAGCCGCTCCGCCAGTCGCCGGTGCAGAGGAGCCCCTCGTTCTCCACGACGCGGAGCTTGGCGTCATCAAGGACGCACGCGATCCAGACCCTGCAGTTGCTCTCCTTCTCCACCGCTGCAGCCATCGCTGTCGTCGCCGCCATGTCAGAGGATGATGCTGAAGCCATTCTCTCATAAGCCGGTGACCTGGGATGGGAGGCGCTGGAGGGTTCTGGGGAGCAGAGGAGTTCTGTGTTTTGTGGGAGACGTTGGGGGGAAGGAAACGGCGCAAGTGCTGGTGAAGAAGATGGGCAAAAGAATCCTAACCACTTATATCCTCCAGACGCACCAAGATTCGTGTAAACACAACAGTGAACGCGCCACGCGTCGTGGAAGGAGCTGGGTGACCCCCTGATACGTCCAAAACGTATCTACTTTCCCGAACACTTTTGCTATTGTTTCTCCTCTAAACTTGTGTGATTTGGATGCAACTAACACGGACTGACGCTATTTTCAGCAGAATTTCCTTGGTGTTTAGTTTTTGTGCAGAAAATCAACTATCAGGAAAAATCCCGGAAAATATGCCAAAAATCCCATTTCACCAGAAGACTCCCGGAGCCAGAATACGAGACGAAGGGGGGTTGGGCCCAGGCCACACCACCTGGCCGTGCGGGCTAGGCCTGGCCGCGCCAGGGGGTGGTCTGGCCGCCCTAGACACCCCCTCGATCTCCCTCTTCGCCTACAAGATGCCTTCTAACCTAAAAACTCAGGGGGGGGTTCGACGTTTTTCCAGAAGGAGTTCCGCTCTGCCACCACCACCAGATTCCACGATTCAGAACCAGAAACTCCGTTCTGGCACCCTGCCGGGACGGGGAATTGGAGGAGATCATCACCATCGCTTCTCCATCGACCATCCATGTTTCCCCCATCTATGAGTGAGTAATCCCCCGCTGTAGGCTATGGGGATGGTAGGGATTGATGAGATTGTTCATGTAATGCATCGGATTGTTAGGGCATGGTGCCTAGTATCTTTTATTAGTGCCTTTTGACTTTGTTGCGACTTGCTATGCTTAATGCTTGTCAATAGGGCCCGAGTGCTATGATTTCAGATCTGAATGTGTTACTGATTCATTATGATAGTATTGTTTTTGGTCTTACCTGCAAGTTGTATACACACGTTGTTGTCCGGAACCGATGGCCCCGAAGTGACAGAAATCGGGATAACCAGAGGGAATGGCTTTGATGTGAGGATCACATGTGTTCATGGAGTGTTAATGCTTTGCTCCGGTGCTCTTTGAAAAGGAGCACCTTAATTGCCAGTAGTTCCCTTGAGGCCCCGCTGCAAACGGGCTGGCAGGACAAAAGATGTTGTGCAAGTTCTCATTGCGAGCACGTATGACTATATATGGAACACATTCCTAGGATTATTTAATACATGGATGCTTTATCTTATTTATCTGCAATTGCCCTATGTTCTGATTGCCATGTGAATTGTCTTGTCCATGCAACGCCCATCCATCCATCCCTATGCCTGCCTTTTCGAATCCTCATTTCGCTATTGTTACTACTGTCTTTACTTTACTACTGCTGTTACTACTTTTGCTACTACAAAACTGTTGCTACTGATAAACTGTTGTGAGCAAGATTGTTTCCAGGTGCAGCTGAATTGACAACTCAGTTGTTAAGGCTTATAAATATTCTTTGGCTCCCCTTCTGTCGAATCAATAAATTGGGTTTCACTTCCCTCGAAAATACTGCGATACACCCCCTATACTTGTGGGTCATCAAGACTATTTTCTAGCGCCGTTGCCGGGGAGCATAGCTTTATTTATAAACTTCACTTGGATTCATTATTGTTCATTGCCATCCATCCATCATGGGTAAGTCTCGTGATGGCAAGGTTCCTATTTTACCATCCACTACAAGAAGAGGTATGGTCCGGAACACCTCTGTTGCTCTTGATTCACCATCTGTTATGAGTAAGCTCGTTACACCACCACATACACCATCTACACACACTGCTACTACTACTGAATCTAAAACTTCTGATACTTATGATGCTGCTTCTACTGTGCTTGCTAAGAGTGGTACATTAGGTCCTTTCCTAGATGCTACGATTGCTAGAACTATAGCTGGAAGTACTGAAACTCCTAATGAAGACACTACTACACCTGTTAGTTCACCTGAGTCTAGTGAGAGTTATGATATTGAAGACGGTTATGTTGAGATGACCGATGAATTTATTAAAGAATGTAAAAACACCCATGATAGGAGCGCTGGTAAGAGTCTCCTTGAGAGGCGTACTATTAGACCCAAATTGTCTCCTATTGCTAAGTTTGCTGCTTCTCCCATAAACATTAAAGATAAAGATTATGATTTCTCTCTTGATCTATCTTACATAGCTATTGTTGAGAAAGAAACTTTTTGTGGGACTAAGAATGAAAGTGCGGTAGCACATATGACTGAGCTTTCTACCATGAGTGGCTTGTTTTCTGATGATATTAAGATGCGTACTTACTTTGTTGCTAAGATTTTCCCCTTTTCAGTGAAAGGGGAAGCTAAAGCTTGGTTTAGTAATTTACCTCCTGGATCTATTGATAGCCCTGATTGCTTGATTAGTACTTTCCTGCAGAAATATTTTCCTCCTAGTGCTAGACATTCTATTTTGCAGGAACTTTTCGATTTTAAACAGGGAGAAAAAGAGATATTGCCTGAATCATGGGCAAGGTTTTGTGCTTTGATTCATGCACAGGCTGGAAGTCCATTACCAAAGAATGAGCTTCTTGATATATTTTATAATGGACTAACTGAAGAATCTAGGACATACCTAGATAGTTGTGTTGATTGTGTTTTCAGGAACAGGACTCCCAGGGAAGCTGAGGAATTAATGGCTAAAATAAGCAAAAACTATGAAGATTGGACTCCTCCTGAACCAGATATACCTGAAGTAATCATACCTGAACCATCTATACCGACGCCTATACCATTATCTAAGAAGAGGGGAGTTATTGAATTAAATGATGAATTGATGAAGGAAGCTAAGAAATGTCTTAAGGAGAAGGGAATTAAAGCTGCAGATGTCAAGAATTTACCTCCTATAGAAGAATTATGTAAGTCTATCCCCCATTCATCCACTATTGAGGTACACTCTCTCCAACACATTGATGAAGGTGATATCCCTTACTCTAAACCTCCTGATCAATGCTTAGAAGAATTTGATATTTTCATTGTTAAGCAAGATAATTTTAATAAAAGGGTGCAAAATCATCTAATGGAAAACACTAGAGATATTATTGAGTTAAAAGATATTGTGGAAAGAACCTCTAATGATGTTAAAATGATTGTCAAATATTTTCAAATGGTTGAAACTCAAATAGATCAACTTATTAAAGTGCAAAAAGACTTGCTAGTTAATGTTGCCAAAGAAAAACATGCTTATGAAATTAGAACTATAAGTGGTGCTGCTACCCAGGATCCTCTATATCCCGAGGGGCATCCTAAAAGAATTGAGCAGAATTCTCAACAAGCTGAAAATAGTGGTACTACTCGTAAGAAAAGGAAAAAAGAAACATAAGACTATTGTAGAACCCTCTGAACCTGCTAAAGATCCTAATAGTATATCTATCTCTGATGTTGAAACTGAAAGTGGTAATGAAGAAAATGATGTTCCTGATAAATAAAAAGTTGAAGAAAACCTAAAAAGCACACTAAGAATACTAAATATACTAAAGAAGATTTTATTGCTAAGAAACATGGCAGTGAAAGAGAGCCTTGGGTCCAAACACCTATGCATTTCCCTGATAAGAAACACAAGTCAAAGGAAGATGAACACTATAACAAGTTTTGTGAGTGGATGAAACCTTTATTCCTGCAAATTCCTTTGACTGTCGCTATTAAATTGCCTCCTTACTCAAAGTATATGAAGGATATTGTCTCGAATAAAAGGAAGATCCCTAATGAAGAAATTTCTACTTTGCTTGCTAATTATTCCTTTAATGGTAAGGTTCCAAAGAAACTTGGAGACCCAGGGATTCCAACTATCCCTTGCTCTATTAAGAATAGTTATGTTAGAACTGCTTTGTGTGATTTGGGAGCTGGAGTTAGTGTTATGCATTTTTCTCTCTATAAGAGACTTCAACTAGAAAAATTAATACCAAATGATATATCTTTGCAAATGGCTGATAAATCTACCACTATTCCTATTGGTATATGTGAGGATGTACCTGTTCAAGTGTCTCATAATTGCTTGATATTAATTGATTTTGTTGTGCTTGAAATGCGTGAAGATGATAATATGTCTATTATTCTTGGGAGACCTTTTCTTAATACTACAGGAGCTGTTATTAATTGTAATCAAGGAAAGGTGACTTTGAATGTTAATGACAAGTAACATACTGTCTATTTCCCCAAGAAGATTGATAGGACTTATGGTTTGAATTCAATTGAACATGTTGAGGGCATTCAAGTTGGAGAGATATATTGTCCCATACCAAGAGAAAATTTTGAAACTATTATGATTGGGACCATTGCTCTCAAAGTTGAGGTAACATAATCATTGGTGGAATACAAAGTTTTGTCTCATATAAAATTGTTTTGGTAACAGACCGGATCAACCTTGTTAACAAAAGGATGTCATTGAGCAAAACAATGTTTTCACCATGATTATCTCCGCTTACTTCTATTCTTTCCATTTTAGTTTTTGCTTTCGTTTAGTTTTCTTTTTCTGTTGTTAGTTGCTTGCATGTTAGAGTGTCTTAGAAATCCTGTAGTTCTAACCTTGTTTTGTCATTGCATCATTCCAAAAAAAGCTTTCTGTCAGAAATTCATTCATTTATGCCTGAAAATTGCTCAAAAATAAAGTGTCTCGAAAAATTCCAGAAAATTCATATTAAATTTTTACGTGAAAAAAGGGGCAGAGGAGTGCCTGGAAGGTACCAGGGGGGCCACCAGGCAGGCACACCACCTGGTGGCGCGGCCAGCCCTAGGGCGCGCCTGCCTATGGTGTAGGCCACCCCTGGCCCTCCACTCACTCTTTCACTTTCCACTTTCTTCTCTCTCCCGAGCAAACACCAGTTCATTGCTCGAAATCGCGTTCTTGCTATGCTTGCCCTGATTTTTCGATCTCCTTGCTCAGCCCACCTTTGCTGCTGAAATTTGGAGCATTTTTTCTCCGGTATGTGACTCCTCCGCTTGTCCAAGTAGATTTGTGTTTAGTGGTTTATATCTTGAGTATTTTGCTGCTATAGGTGACAGGTTATGAGATCTTGTAAGCTTGTTTGATGCTTAGAGATACGGTTTTGATGCATGTTTAGGCCTCTTACAAGTCCCTATGAGTACTGCCCTTCATTTTATATTCACCTTGAAATCACTTGTTTAATAGATGTTTAAATTTCAGAATAGAAGATGAATGAGCATCAACTAAACCAACATGAACTGAGGGTGCCTGAGGTTATGAAGGTTCACCGAGAGTAGGAAGTTTTTACTTCCATCTATCCATGCTCTGAATTCATGAGGGCTGCAGGAATTTCCCAGGACTTCCATACTTTGGTTGCTAATGCAGGATTGGAGCACTTTGTGGAGGATGAGCCCTGTCAATTTGTGAAACTAACTATGTCTGTGGTGCAGGACTTTCGATTTAGTCACTCTTTGCCTAACCCTATGGTCCATTACAAAATTTACAATATAGCTGTCGACCTCTCTCTCGATGACTTTTGTGCAGCTATTAAGGTACATCAGTGGGGATCACGTGGAATGATTAAAGAGCGACATGCACCACTCATGGACTTGTACGCAGAAATTTGCCAAGGGAGTAGCTTCTTGAAGGAGAACGGAAAAATCCGTAACATTCATCTCCCTTCCATTCGCTACTTTGCCTACTTTATTGCCAAGTGTGTTCTTGCTAGGAAAACTGCCAATAAGTTATCTTCATATGATCTAGCATTCATCTGCTGCTCTTAAACGGGATAGATCTTACAACTTGGGTGCTTTGATAGCCTTCCGTCTTGCTGCTAACCGCGAGAAAGGTGGAATTTGTGGGGGCCTCATTGCTTCTCGTTTACTAGCATTGCATGGTTTAGTGCCTCATCATCTAGACCTACAGTTTCCCATAGAAAGGCTTGATCTTAATTCCATGATACAACATAAATTTGTTTCTTCGTGGGCTAGTTTGAGTGAGTTGTCTTATGAAATAACCTTTCTCAAAGCTGGTTGGAGAAGGAGCAAGTCTGAGCGTGTTGTTCTTTTGCCTGCACCTGTTTTGTTTAACCTTGATAACAGGGTAGGATGGTCCCTCACGGAGGAGGAGTTTGACACGTACTTGGGAGAGCTCTCTCAACAGGAGCAGGACACTAGAAGGGAGGTCACGGATGATTCAGTCCAGCCCTCGAATGAGGGGGAGTCTTCATATCAGCAACCTACCTATGATTGGGGAGCTTCTTCTTCTTCCCACGGGCCTAACTACGATCATTCTTACAATGACCCGCCTGCTTGGAACCCTTACTCGTAATTGGATTGATACCCACTTAGGCCAAAAGCCTAAGCTTGGGGGGAGGTACACCGCATCGCACTCATCTCCATATCATTTCGCGTCAGTACTTTGTATATTCATGTTTCGTTCTCTCTTTAGTATTCGTTCTTTCTTTGCTTTTGCTTTCTAAAACACAAAAAGACCAAAAAAAATTCCATTGTTTCTCTTTGTTTTGTTTCTTTCTTTTTGCCTTGGTTTGCCTTTTTCCTTTTTGCTTTGTTTGAACTATTCAAAAAAAACCCAAATTTTTTTCCTTTGCTTGTTCTTCCCTTTTTGGTTCTTGTTTTAAAAATCGAAAACACCAAAAATGTTTGCTGTTCTTCTTTGGTTTTGTGAGTTTTCTTGCAGGGTTCAGCAGTCCTCAGTGAGATTTGGTTTCATATTATTATTATTCAAGCCACACAAGTGAAGGGCAATAATGAAGATTAATGCCAACTTGAGATGTGGTAAGAGGCTGGTAACGAACTCTATTTGTTTTCATTTTTGTACATATACTCATCATTGTGGGCATGCTTAGCCTGTTCGTGTAGGGTGTATGTTATTTATGGATGCTTATAGTTCTTGCTTTCATATAATTAGTTCTAGCTTGCTAATAGTTTGTAGCATGTCATATGAATGTTTGCTTGCATTACTCTATTCATAACTTGGTATGACACCGTGGTATCCTCCTCTGAATGTTTCATTTGAATTGACTTGGCACATGCTCACGCATGCATATGACTGAAATAATCAGTTGAGCCTCGATGAATTATTTTGCCTTGAGGGTCTTGAATCACTTTCATGCCATGATTAGTCCTGTTTTGTTGCAAGCATGATTATGACAGCTATTGCTCTCTCGTTTGTCGCTCCCTTACTATTGCTAGCCTTCACTTACACTGAGTATGTTTCACTCGTGTTTCCAACTCCCTAAAACTAAATATTGCCAAAAATGTCCACCATACCTACCTATTAGCATCATTTGCTATTTCCGTGCATATTCAATATGCCTTGTTTTCTTCCGAATAAAATGTTTGCTTATTATGAGAAAGTTAGTTAGTAAAGCTCTCACGAACTTGATGGCACACTTCATTTCCTGCACTTAATAAACCTGAACCATTGTGACTGTTCATGAAAGTTATATGCTTGCAAATTATAGGCTGGGGATTAGCAGAACCGTGCTGTCACGGGGAACGCTTTCAGCACCTATAAATATATACCCAGTTGATACCATGCTCTTTTGTTTGCGGATGTCGTCAGTGTGAAATAAAAGGGGAGCTTGTAAGTCCATGGAGTTATGTATGTGTGTTAGAGAAACGCCTGGGCTGCCGGTCTAATCCATCCTGTCATGGTGGAAACCTGCAGCGTAACCATAATAAGTATCTATGAAGCATTCTTCTTATAAAAAAGAGAGAGATAACTATTGAGAAAAAGGAAAAAAAGAGATTTGAGAAAAGAGGAAAGAGAGAAAAAAGCACCATTTTCCCATGGTAAATAAGAAGTTTGCTGAGATACTCATTGTCTGCTTGCCTTGTCATTTTGATATGGGGATTCTTCCGTGTCATCGGGCAAGGGGTACCCCGTTGGTGGTTCTCTATGATACGCACGTATTTACGATGACAAGAACTTATCGGTAACTAAAGTTGAGTAGCATGAGGAGCATCCCTCGTACTCAAGGGACATGGGATTTCCAGTTTATAGTCTGTCAAGCATATAACTCAGATTGGACCTCACTTTTACCTTAACCATATTAAGGATGCTTATGATAGGGGCAATGAGAGCTCAAAGCTAATGAGTACCATACTTTCAACATTTGGAAGCCTTTCAAACTATTCAAAACCTTTTCATTTCCTTGTTGAGTCTCCACATATTCTATGAGCACCTTCTTGAGAGCATAGTTGTCATTCTTAGTGTAATGTGGTTGTCTCAAAACTTGATTATTTGTGTTATGACTTTGATACTTGTATCTTTGATATCTTTACTTCTAGTCTTCACCTGAACTTCAGAGGTGCCTTGGCATTTACAATAAAAAGGCAAGCGAGATACCACTCTATCATACCTTGTTATGAGCATTGTAATGTTGCTTATGTTTATGCTTCATGCTACTTATTATTTTTGAGTTGGAATCTATTCATAGCTTTCATTGCCTGTTAAGTAAACTTAGTTGCATACTCTTTATTATGAATTGTCTAAGTAGTTGATCACATGCTGAGAATATATATATTATATGAAGCAAATGTGTTCGTGAAAGTTCTTTTATCGCACTCAGTTTTCAACTGAATTGCTTGAGGACAAGCAATAAGCTAAGCTTGGGGGGAGTTGATACGTCCAAAACGTATCTACTTTCTCGAACACTTTTGCTATTGTTTTTCCTCTAAACTTGTGTGATTTGGATGCAACTAACACGGACTGACGCTGTTTTCAGAAGAATTGCCTTGGTATTTAGTTTTTGTGCAGAAAATCAACTATTAGGAAAAATTCCGGAAAATATGCCAAAATCCTATTTCACCAGAAGACTCGGAGCAGAATCACGAGGCGGAGGGCTAGGCCCGAGCCACACCACACAGCTGCGCTGGGTCAGCGTGCCGAGGGTGGTCTGGCTGCCCCAGACACCCCCTCGGTCTCCCTCTTTGCCTATAAGATGCCTTCTGACCTAAAAACTCAGGGGGGTCGACGTTTTTCCAGAAGGAGTTCCGCTACACCGCTACCACCAGATTCCACGATTCAGAACCAGAAACTCCGTTCTGGCACCCTGCCGGGACGGGGAATTGGAGGAGATCATCGCAATCATCATCACCATCGCTTCTCCATCGACCATCCATGTTTCCCCCATCTATGAGTGAGTAATCCCCCCGTTGTAGGCGATGGGGATGGTAGGGATTGGATGAGATCGTTCACGTAATGGCATCGGATTGTTAGGGCATGGTGCCTAGTATCTTTTATTAGTGCTTTTTAACTTTGTTGCGACTTGTTATGCTTAATGCTTGTCACTAGGGCCCGAGTGCCATGATTTCAGATCTGAACGTGTTATTGATTCATTATGATAGTATTGTTTTTGGTCTTACCTGCAAGTTGTATACACACGTTGTTGTCCGGAACCAATGGCCCCGAAGTGACAGAAATCGGGATAACCACAGGGAATGGCTTTGATGTGAGGATCACATGTGTTCATAGAGTGTTAATGCTTTGCTCCGGTGCTCTATTAAAAGGAGCACCTTAATTGCCAGCAGTTCCCTTGAGGCCCCGCTGCAAACGGGCTGGCAGGACAAAAGATGTTGCGCAAGTTCTCATTGCGAGTACGTATGACTATATATGGAACACATGCCTAGGATTATTTAGTACTTGGATGCTTTATCTTATTTATCTGCAATTGCCCTATGTTCTGATTGCCATGTGAATTGTCTTGTCCATGCAACGCCCGTCCATCCATCCCTATGCCTACCTTTTCGAATCCTATTGTTTATCGCTATTGTTACTACCTTTTACTTTACTACTTCTATTACTTTACTTTTGCTACTACAAAACTCTTGATAAACTGCTGTGAGCAAGATTGTTTCAGTGCTTGAATTGACAACTCAGTTGTTAAGGCTTATAAATATTCTTTGGCTCCCCTTGTGTCGAATCAATAAATTGGGTTTCAATTCCCTCGAAAATACTGCGATACACCCCCTATACTTGTGGGTCATCACCCCCACACGATGATTACGCCGCCTTGATCTCTGTGCACACATTAAAATGACGCCTCGGTTCTGCGAAAGGCGGACCCACCAACGGCCGTGCTGGCAAGAATGTCTGTCAGTGACGTGACTTGACCATGACTAGTGTTAGGTTGCGTTAGATACCAAGTTCCGGCGTAGTTTGAATTTCGAGCTGGAAATCCGAATAATGTATTTATAGGTCCGACTCATTTTTGAGACCCGGATCGTATCTTTTCTTTTGAAGTTTCAGGAACCCTTCAAGATTCTGTAAGACGAAGATCAAGCTTGACGATGATGAATCCGACTTTGGATCTTGGAGGCTTCTGGGGGCTGCTGTTGGGGATATACTTTTCGGGTATCCTCACTATGCCTCACTGACCAGGGTGGCCCACTTCGAGTTAGAGCTTTGCTTCACGGGCGGCCCAGTCAGGAAGAAGAGACGGAGTCCAGTCCGGCTACGGGAAGGCCTAGAATTCTTACCGACATAGGCCCATAGTGTTACTTGTAGTTCAAGATGTACTCTGTAACCGACTCTTAGTCATAGCCAGATAGGTCTCTCATGTAAACCCTAGGCCGGATATCTATATAAGCCGTCCTAGGGAGAGCCTTTAGGGCACCCTCACAATAGTCTACAATCTCAACTCGCACAGGCGAAACCCTTGTAACCCATATTCTGGCTCTGCCGTATTACTGGATTGCTAGCAGGAGTAGGATCCGTCCAAAGCCGGTGGATTCGAACCTGGGTAAAGTTGTGTGCTCACTGTCCCGGAATATCGTACGTCTCACACCCCTCTCTTCCACACGCCTCGAGGACCCCCTCATGGCGTACTTGTCATCAATCCGACGATAATAACCTTCAAGCTAACCTTATGCATCATTCACTTATATTAAGGGTGAATGATCTCATCTCTTTAACCATACTTAACATGACTTTAAAGATTAATAGGAATTAAGAAAACCATAAAATGAGATCACCATAACGCATAATTAGCTTTAACTCTATAACTTACCTATCACTGACTTGCTAGATTTAGATCCATAGAGTTATACCCAATACTTATATGATTTCGTCACCGATCGTACTAAGGAAATCCTTAGACTCGATAGCAATACAAATCTACTATATCTT
Source organism: Avena insularis (assembly GCA_023614405.1). NCBI lineage: Eukaryota > Viridiplantae > Streptophyta > Magnoliopsida > Poales > Poaceae > Avena > Avena insularis. Next base: position 357,431,597 of record CM042694.1, read on the forward strand.
AACTCTAATAATCTTTTAAGTTAACTTTGGTCTGTTACTCAACCAGCTAGAAGCTTATTAACTTAAGATCATTAGAGTGATTCAAATAACCAATGATTATGTTCCAAGAACTGTGAATTGCTTAACTTAATTAATAAGTATTTTCTTTAAAAGGTATTCTGTTGCCATTTCAAACAAATCTTTAGCAAATCTGTTAAAACTCACTAGCTTTAAATGTGATCATTCTTAAGAGTAATCATAGATAACATTCAACCTTAATCAATATTGTGTTTTACTTTCATAGCTTCTTAATTACTTTTAGAATGAAGTATATATCTTATTGTGAAGTACACTTGAATGTAACACGGATCTTTCATAAATCACCAAACTCAATCCATACTTAAACATGTGAATTTACTTTGGGATTTATACAAAATTTATATCATTATCTATGCATAATAGTATATTGGTTCTTTAAACATTATTCCTTACTAGACCAATGATGCAATTTTAGATATTGGAGTTTATACTGACTAGAAGACCTTGGCTACATGTCTTGTAGTCAAAAAGGCAAGTTCACACTTCCTCATGTCCTTTGGTTATTTTCTATCAAGTATTTGCAATCTATTATTCTTATCACCTGCATTTTAAAAAGACCGACAGAAAACACTATTTTCATAATTAATGTGATAATAGTTACTGATCTGAGGTGGTCAGTTAATCTATTATGACTAGCAATGGAACTACCATTGCATGGGAATATCATCTAGGATTTAATAACAAATCTCACCTATGATTCATAATACGTGTTAACCATGATATCTACAATGGCTCTGTGGAAGTCAGCTTGATCTTCTTCCTTTCATGTGTCAACGGACAACATTAACGCGATGTCAAGATTCCTTGCACAGATCCAGCAACATGGGTGGGCACCCTTATATCCTCGCGGGTTTGGTGTCTATATTATATGTGAGAGGCTGTCGGAGGTACGATCGGTCATTTTTAAATGGAACCTGCCAGGGGCACAACCGACTCAGAGAGTCTTTAGAGGCCTATTAGAGTTACAGCGGTCCGAAAGGGGGCTTAACAGAGATGTGGCGGCTTGAAGGATCGTGTTGTCAGGTGGGGTCATGGAGAATGGCAGTGGTCGGCTTGGGTCCTTATACCGGGACTCAAACTAAGGAAGTGTGAATGGGTTGGCCGCTCGGATATGCAACATGGATAAGGATATCTCATGGGTAAAGCAACAAACCTCTGCAGAGTGTAAAAAAGTGTGACATGTTACTCCCTGTTTTGGGAAGGAGCTGCGAACGCTGCAGGAAAGGAATTCCACAAAGTTCTAATCAACTTGTGAAGACTGACGGACATAGCTTTTTAGTAGAAAATTAACCTTTAGATAAATATTTATGAAAACCTACATAACCTATGTCCTATGGTTTGTAGTTGTAGATAGTGCATCAAATTGTCCTTTTTAGTGAACTTTTTGAGTATGCTCATACTCAATCATACCTTCTTAACCCTTGCAAGATTCTAGAGCAATCAATGGCGAACCTAGGAGGTGAACTACTCTGAAGAGTTAAAGATAACAAGTGGGGATCCGCAGAGTCGATGACTACATTATAAGCTTTTGAAGTCAAGATGAGGGGTTCTATATAAATCAATACCTAGATACTAGAACCTACTTCTGTAGAGCATTTCTTCAGCAGTAACCGCAAACCATAGATATATAGTAGCAATATTTCTAGAATAGAATTCGAGATGCTATTTCTGGTTTTATTATGTAAATTTTAATCCTCGTTGTTTCGAGGAAGTTCTCTGGATCTTTTGTAATGTGTTGTATGTAGTATCAAATCATATCTTGGACCTGCGATGTTTCTGTTGTACCACTCTGAGGGATGTAATACTAGTGGAATGGTGTTCCATTGGTGTTATGTCAATGACTATAGCATACTACATCATGAAGTGGTATGCTGGATCACCGCACCGATGGATTTTTCAAAATAGTTTTTGACACTCTACATCGTTCGTTGCTAGGTTATCCTATGGGATGGACTAGTCGGGTATCAAAAACCAAGCTCTTATACCACTTGTAACACCCTCAAATCGACCCTATGAAGATTTCGGTTATTCCCACCAAACCCACATAGAAATGATTCAAAGATGCCCACCAAGCACTCGCGTGCGGGTGGAAAACGAAGTAATACCGTTACACAATACTTCACGATGGAACCCACAATAACATATATATATATATACAACAACGACTCAGCGATTCACGAATAGAGATATGCATTACAAAGATCCAAATCACATTGAAAACAATACAACATCCGAGTATGGATAAGATGCAAACTGGACTAAGAGTCCCGAAGAATAACAAGCGGCATCCATAACACTGCCCAGGCCAAGCCGGAAGGGTAACCTTGCTAACATCATCAAACTCATACCTATCAAAGTAAAAGGGGTGCCGATAAAGGGAACAGGAAAAAGGGAGCGGTCAGTAATGAGGACAGTACACGGCGACTCTTAGAATTTGGCGTCTCTAGCCCACATGGCTATGGTGGACTGAAGACGCAACAAAGCATGCACTAAACAACCAATAGAGAGTCGATACAACCGACTGTCCGAAAAAGGATAAGAGAAACCTACACGGAACCAACCTGATACTAACACCATTCATAACCCATCTTGGAGTTTCCCCCTCGAAACCAGACGAGGAGTCCTTCCGAGAAACTCACATAGTTGGTAGCTTTATTTAAGCATTCCATTGAAGTTGCAACACTTACTAGTCAGATATAGATAGCATAAGACATCCCAATATCACCAGATGTTGACACTTTTAATTATCCATTCTATTGTAGTGGAGCTGATTACTAGTCATGCCAAAGTCAAATTTATAGCACTACTTTAGTTTGAGTTGTCTATGTCGAGACACTGTGCTCCAACTAGTCCATAACCACGGACACAGCTTTCCAAAAAGATTTTCCCGGTAGGGGTGCACAAATAGAAACACACGCACGATCAACCTCGAGAAAAACCAAATAAAAAGCAATGAGGCATCACAACAAAGCATTTGCAAGATTCAAAAATGATTTTAGGGGTCCATCCCACTAAGCTACCTGCAACAAAGTTGGCCGGGTTTCGAGACGGACCCAGGGGTTGTGCCAATGGCTGTAAATGACTAGGAACCCAAAAGTGTGACTAGGCTTGTTGATACCGCATAAACATTCTGCATTCCAAAATAGTACAGTAGTAAACCGCTCCTTGAGCAACAGTAGTATATAAAGAAGTAAAGCATGGCATAAGTACTAGATAGTAGTAAAGCCCCATGTGGCCCCAAAAAATAAGATTTGAATCATGCGCATACTAAGGGGATCTATGGGCCCACATGTGGATAGTGCGATAGTAAAGGAACATGCATCAAGTACTCGAGTCTTAGGTGGACACAAGTGGGCGGGATAAATGCCATATCTCAACTATTGGCCACCGGTGCCGCTTTATTAGTTATATCTATTCCCAACATTTTAATTATCAAGTTGTAATTAGAACCATGATTATCGCCATAATTAAGGATGTGCCAACCTCCCAACAACTATGGAACTTGATGACTCGAACCAACACCTGAGTAAGCAATTACGACTCACAAGGCTAACTATGTACCAAACAAACGGGCAATAGGAAGTGGCCAAGGCAATATAGGATACATGAGTATAAATGGTATGGAAACTAAAGCATCGCAACATGGATAGCAATAGAGAGAACTAAATCCATAGAGCAAAAATAGGTAGAAGAGGGAAGGATGCTCGCTTGGGAAACATTACCTAAGATTCATATGAAGAACGAGTCGAAGCTCGCATCCACTCAACATCCTAATCCGTGAAGAAGCAAAGCACTAAAAGAAACACCAGATGAAATATTTAAAGACACGACAAAAGATATAGCATGATTATGATATGATTTACGACATGGGAATATGCGGTCTAACTTAGCAATATTAAGCGGAACCGGAATCCTGACAATTAATTAGAAGGTTCGAGTTATTTATCTACCCTGTAATTTAAATGTTGGATAACATGTAAACACATGGCATCAGGTGAGATACACAATTTTAATGGAGTCAGAATGTGATAAAGACATCCCGCCTATAAACTCCATATTCAATAATATATGAACCGCTATTTAACCCAAATCACAAGACATGTATGCAAGCATGAATGATTTAATATGCACAAGTTTTATATGGCATTTATCAAAATAGGTCATCCGAAAGGGTCACACATTGGGGTTCAGAACCGGGGTCTCGAGGTTCGGGCTTCGGATTCGTGAGGTGGTTCTTGAGATTCCATGAAGTAGGTATTGAAGTTCCATGTCGATGATACGTCCAACACGTATCTACTTTCCCGAACACTTTTGCTATTGTTATTCCTCTAGACTTGTGTGAATTGGATGCAACTAACACGGACTGACGTTGTTTTTAGTAGAATTGTCTTGGTGTCTAGTTTTTGTGCCGAAAATCAACTATCAGGAAAAATCCTGGAAAATATGCCAAAAATTATTTCACCAGAAGACTCCCGGAGCCAGAATACAAGACGGAGTGGGGCTGGGGCCCAGCCACACCACCTGGCCGCGCGGGCTGGGCCTGGCCATGCCAGGTGTGGTCTGGCCGCCCTAGACACCCCCTTGGTCTCCCTCTTCGCCTATAAGAGGCCTTCTGACCTAAAAACTCAGGGGGGTTCGACGTTTTTCCAGAAAGAGTTCCGCTCCGCCGCCACCACCAGATTCCATGATTCAGAACCAGAAACTTCATTCTGGCACCCTGCCGGGATGGGGAATTGGAGGAGATCATCGCCATCATCACCATCGCTTTTCCATCGACCATCCGTGTTCCCCCATCTATGAGTGAGTAATCCCCTGCTGTAGGCTATGGGGATGGTAGGGATTGGATGAGTTCGTTCATGTAATGGCATCGGATTGTTAGGGCATGGTGATTAGTATCTTCTATTAGTGCTTTTTGACTTTGTTGCGACTTGTTATGCTTAATGCTTGTCACTAGAGCCCGAGTGCCATGAATTCAGATCTGAACATGTTATTGATTCATTATGATAGGATTGTTTATGGTCTTACTTGCAAGTTGTATCCACACGTTGTTGTCCGGAACCAAAGGCCCCGAAGTGACAGAAATCGGGATAACTGGCAGGAATGGCTTTGATGTGAGGATCACATGTGTTCACGGAGTGTTAATGCTTTGCTCCGGTGCTCTATTAAAAGGAGCACCTTAATTGCCAGTAGTTCCCTTGAGGCCCACGCAAGCAATTTGGCGGGACAAAAGATGTTGTGCAAGTTCTCATTGCGAGCACGTATGACTATATATGGAACACATGCCTATGATTATCTAGTACTTGGATGCTTTATCTTACTCATCTGCAAATGCCCTATGTTCTAATTTCTATGTGAATTGTCTTGTCCATGCAATGCTCGTCCATCCATCCCTATGCCTACCGCACTTGAATCCTACTGTTTACTGCTATTGTTACTACTGTCTTTACTTTTACTACTGCTATGACTTCACTACTCCTACTACAAAACTGTTGCTTCTGATAAACTGCTGTGAGCAAGATTGTTTCCAGGTGCAGCTGAATTGACAACTCAGTTGTTAAGGCTTATAAATATTCTTTGGCTCCCCTTCTGTCGAATCAATAAATTGGGTTTCACTTCCCTCGAAAATACTGCGATACACCCTTATACTTGTGGGTCATCAAGACTATTTTCTGGCGCCGTTGCCGGGGAGCATAGCTTTATTTATCAAGTTCACTTGGATTCATTATTGTTCACTGACATCCATCCATCATGGGTAAGTCTCGTGATGGCAAGGTTACTATTTTACCATCCACTACAAGAAGAGGTACGGTTCTGAACACCTCTGTTGCTCTTGATTCACCATATGTTATGAGTAAGCTCGTTACACCACCACACACACATGCTACACACACTGCTACTACTGCTGAATCTAAAACTTCTGATACTTATGATGCTGCTTCTACTATGCTTGATAAGAGTGGTTCATTAGGTCCTTTCCTAGATGCTACGATTGCTAGAACTATAGCTGGAAATACTGAAACTCCTAATGAAGACACTACTACACCTGTTAGTTCACCTGAGTCTAGTGAGAGTTATGATATTGAAGACGGTTATGTTGAGATGACCGATGAATTTATTAAAGAATGTAAAAAACACCCATGATAGGAGCACTGTTAAGAGTCTCCTTGAGAGGCGTACTATTAGACCCAAATTGTCTCCTATTGCTAAGTTTGCTGCATCTCCCATAAACATTAAAGATAAATATTATGATTTCTCTCTTGATCTAGCTTACATAGCTATGGTTGAGAAAGAACCTTTTTGTGGGACTAAGAATGAAAGTGCGGTAGCACATATGACTGAGCTTTCTACCATGAGTGGCTTGTTTTCTGATGATATTAAGATGCGTACTTACTTTGTTGCTAAGATTTTCCCCTTTTCACTGAAAGGGGAAGCTAAAACTTGGTTTAGTAATTTACCTCCTGGATCTATTGATAGCCCTGATTGCTTGATTAGTACCTTCCTGCAGAAATATTTTCCTCCTAGTGCTAGACATGCTATTTTGCAGGAACTTTTTGATTTTAAACAGGGAGAAAAAGAGATATTGCTTGAATCATGGGCAAGGTTTTGTGCTTTGATTCATGCACAGGCTGGAGGTCCATTACCTAAGAATGAGCTTATTGATATATTTTATAATGGACTAACTGAAGAATCTAGGACATACCTAGATAGTTGTGCTGACTGTGTTTTCAGGAATAGGACTCCCAAGGAAGCTGAGGAATTAATGGCTAAAATAAGCAAGAACTATGAAGATTGGACTCCTCCTGGACCAGCTATACCCGAAACAATTATACCTGAACCAGCTATACCGGCGCCTATACCATCATCTAAGAAGAGAGGAGTTATTGAATTGAATAATGAAGTGATGAAGGAAGCTAAGAAATGTCTTAAGGAGAAGGGAATTAAAGCTGCAGATGTCAAGAATTTACCTCCTATAGAAGAATTATGTAAGCCAATTCCCCATTCATCCACTATTGAGGTACATTCTCTCCAACACTTTGATGAAGGTGATATCCCTTAGCCTAAACCTCCTGATCAGTGCTTAGAAGAATTCGATGTTTTCATTGTTAAGCAAGATAATTTTAATAAAAGGGTGCAAAATCATCTAATGGAAAACTCTAGAGCTATTGTTGAGTTGAAGGATATTGTGGAAAGAACCTCTAATGATGTTAAAATGCTTGTTAAACATTTTCAAATGGTTCAAACTCAAATAGATCAACTTATTGAAGTGCAAAAAGACTTGCTAGTTAATGCTGATAAAGAAAAACATGCTTATGAAATTAGAACTAGAAGTGGTGCTGCTACCCAGGATCCTCTATATCCTGAGGGGCATCCCAAAAGAATTCAGCAGGATTCTCAACAAGCTGAAAATAGTGGAACTACTCGTAAGAAAAGGAAAAAGAAACATAAAACTATTGTAGAACCCTCTGAACCTGCTAAAGATCCTAATAGTATATCTGTCTCTGATGCTGAAACTGAAACTGGTAATGAAGAAAATGATTGTAACATCCCAAAACTTTAACCCAAGCTTATCAAGATCAAATCATCCAAAAATAGGGTTAACAAAAACTTCTCCAAATTTAAAATGAAAACATTCATATGTGTGTGCATTTTAAATAGGAGTTGTTTGAATTGCCATGATTGAATGATCCAATGCTTGTAAAATGTTTCTTAGGTGATTTAAACATCATCTATATCATTCCCAAACTTTTCCTAAAGAAAATCAAATCAAAAAGAATTAAAAAGGAGGAATGGTCATTTTGGCAAATTTAACTCTCATGCCTACTTTGGCTATTCCTAGTACTCAAAAATTAACAGAAATAATTCTTGATCTTTGCACCCCTTGCTAGTACACATAATGAGGTACCAAGGCCCACCTTTGGATCTGCTAAAAACATTATGTTAACTATTTTAAATGACAGTTTAAAATTGAATCTAATGCATATGCATAGATCACCCCTATTTCAAAAACCATCTATTTGAGATCCACTTTCAAAACCCTTGCAACCAGAGACTACCTATCACTAGTGGAGATCACTCAAAAATTTTGAAACCAAAATTCAAAACTTTCTTTCATGTGGCCATTTCATCAAACACTTGGCATGCATAATATCACCTCTAATCCTAGCTCACTGTTTACTACAGGGTTTTGCCCCCAATTGATCCCCATTTAATCCTCTTGTCCCCTCTTGATCTAACCAGAGCCTAACCAGCATCTCCCCTACCCCCTAGCTGCACTGCCATGCCGAGCACCAACTCGTCGGCCGACGGTGCACTCGCAGCAGTAGCCCTCTCTAGTCCCTCTCCTCATGTCTAGCAACTTGCCAGTGGTCCACCTCCACCGCCCAACCAGCCCGAGCCGGCCGAGCATGCCGACGCCGCCCCAGAGCACGCCTGTCCCGCCCCGCTCACAGACCACCCCTTGGCACCATGCCCATGCCGCCACGACACAGAGAACACCCAGACATCCCGTTCACGCCCAAAGCCTCACAGCCACCGCTCGCCGTGGACACTGCCGCTTCGGCAGCGTAGAGCGCCACCTCGCCCAGACCGCGTGCCACCGCCCCTACGGCCGCATTCAATTCCTAGAGCACCGCCAGGAACCCCCAGCCATGCCTCTACCCCGCCGTAGCCATGTCGCCACCGTCGACTGCCCATCCCGCTCGGTCTCACCGTCGGGCCTCTAAAAGGAGCCCTCCCCAACCTCTTCTCACCACACCACTCCACTCCCCTCACCTCTCTGAACCTCACCCACCTCTAGCCGGAGCAAAGGGAGCAGCACCTCGCTGAAATTGGAGCCGGAGCAGCCGCAGCAGGAGGAGAAGGGCGCCGCTGATTGCGACCACCCCAAGCTCCGCCGCAACCGTGCCTCGCCTCGCCGTCGTCTTCCACGTCGTTTTCCCGCCTCGCCAACCCCGCTGGAGCCCTAGTACGCCCCCAGTAGACCCCCACCGAGCCGCTAGGGTTCAAGCTCACCGGCGACCTGTTCGTCGTCGACGACGACCCTCAGCCGTTGATCTCGCTTCTAATCCTACGGCCCACAGCGCGCGTACCATTCCACGTTTTAAGTGTCGCTGACACGCGGGACTACCCTGTCAGCTGAGCCCCGCGCCGCGGAGCGCCACTGGGCTGGCCCAAGTCTTTTCCCGCGCTAGCCCATCGATTCAAATCTGGATTTTTTCTTTTTAGTGAAATCTAGTTTCTGTCCCCTAGTTTAAAAATCAATTCAGAGAGTTTTATAAATCCAAATTGCATGAAACTAATTTTGTCTGAAAGGTATTGAAATGCTCTATCCAAGCCCGTTGGATTTAATTCAATTAGAATTATAGATGTCTCCTAATAAAATAACAAAATAGAAGCTTTTGCAACTTGCAACAATTTTATAAAACCAACCAAGTTAGCTTTTGAGTTCATTCCAACTCTCAAAAATCACATTTTATCATATATATCCAATTCTGTAATAATATTAAGTTTGACATGCAGTGACTTTGGACTAGTACCAAAATAATGCTATATAGGCATTTCTAGTCACTTTAAATCATTAAATAATGAACTTAAACCAAATAAATATTGATCCAACCTTTAAATCTCATTCCCACATGTTAGAATATGTGGTGATGACATGTGTCAACATGATCCCATGTTTTAAGTGGTGAATATTAAATATTAGTTAATTTTTCAATGAGTAGAAATTACTTTTCTAAAATAAAAAGATGAAACTATTGAATTAAAACTTGTGATGTTTGTGATGATAATAGATCATCAAATGTGTGTTTTAGAATGCTACTTAACCTAGTTAAGTATTGTTTGGTGATTGTGCACTCCCTATGTTTTTATAGAAGCTAGTACCGACCAAGCTTTCGAGGAGGAGGAGTTCTACCAAGAAGAAGAAGAAGAAAACTTCAACCACTTCACCAACCAAGGCAAGCTATTGTTAGCAAGCTAGAATTAAGCTAGATAAATGAGCAAGGATGCTTTAGGCATGCTTTGATCACACCCCTTTTAACTATTAGTACCCCAAGTCTTACTTGCAAGTTTTACTCCCCTTAGTATGCAAAGTTCCTTACTTATTTTGAAGGTAGCATAAAAAGTATAAAACTTGACCTACTTAGAAACCTTTAGATGTCATTCTATGGCATGAGATTGATCCCATCCTTCCCCTTTAGTGAACACTCTTAACTTAGTATTTTAGAGTAGATCAAAAACTTGAGTCACTTTAGATGGGAACACTTGGTGAAAATGAATTGTGAAAACCTTGGAATGATGAGTCATTCTATTGAGATGTTTTGACATGTGTTGATAAACACAACTGGTTTATGATGATGAAAATGATGAGGCATGAGCCTTAACCCTTTTTATAAAACTGATGGTTGGATTCGGATGCGATACCATTCCAAATTTACCGTACAACCACACTACCTGAATTGGGTAAGGCTTAGCTGGAAATTTATATGCATTAGTATTAGTTCCCTCACGGGAGAGGTTTGAGCTGAGGTTACCTCTCAATGTTGTCCACCTATGCAGTGCCCAAGATGACTGATGGTCATGGTTGGGAGGCCATGCTCATAGGAGAGGTGCTTATACTAGGGTGTGTAAAGGGAAGGTTATGTTTGATTATCTGCAAACTAAGTATGAGGATTCAGGGTTATCCCTGACAGATGTTTCGAATCTTGTGGTGAAAGTGTACCACCTCTGTAGAGTGTCAAACTATTCGAAAAGCGTCATGCGTTATGCGATTGGAATGGCCATACTGTTTCGTTGTCAGATGTTTTCTAAATAACTTGAAATGAATGATGAACTTTGACTTGACCACAATAGGGTTGTGTTTATGATAATAGCTTCCCAACTTAAGTGATTCTAGAACTTTACTTTATCTTTCTTTGCTTCTGAACTCAGCTTAGGTTTCAAACTTAACTTGATAGTTAAACTTAGATTTAGCACTTTGACTTAGAACTATAGTACCTGTTAATAGTAGTTTGCGAGTACTTAAAGAGTACTCATGGCTTTTGTCCCTGGCTATTATCATGGCCAGACTATGAAGGAGATTATCAAGATGATGGTCTGCTGTATGGCTATGATAACTAGGACTATCTGCCTTCGTCAGCATTGCCTGTGCCCCTGAAGATGGACCCCACCGCTACGCTTATCTTTTATTTCCGCTGCTTGTTGTATTAAGACTGGATCATGAGATCCTTATTTGTGTAAAACCTTATGTATGGTTTGTAATGGATGATGTACTGTGATATCCAATCCGTTATGTCTCGCAAAAATGGTAATCCTAGGATTGCGAGGTATGGCATAACGGGCATCTAGGATTAAAAATCCGGGTGTTGACAAGTTGGTATCAGAGCCATCCTGACCATAGGAGACCCTAATTAGAATGGACGTCCAAACCAAAAACTTAGCTTCAAAACCAAAGTGAGTATCTATGAAAAACTATTTCCTCTCTTACCCCTGTGAACTCATTCTTTCTCAAAAATTCATGTTCCTTAAAATTCTTACATTATGACTTAAAACTTGACACACTTGATCACTCCACTAACTTCCTCATCCTTAATTCTTGTAGATGGAGACTCAGTTCAGCAAGTTTTACCAGTTGGGAAACAGAGGTCCGATCTTGAGAGGATCTGGATTCACTGTCGAGTTCTTGGGGCCCACATCCGGAGTTTCTTGGGCTCAACTTCCGGGACCCCTGGAGGAGACCTCAGTGGCTAGTCACCGGATCTTGAGGAAGCATCGAAGCACCAACTTCCGGGAGAATTCAGTTCTCCGTGAGAGAGAACAACTGGCTAGATGGATTATCCAGGGCAATGCATGAAGCTCTCGCACGCCTATGTGCCCTCAGCGTCAACAAGATCCAAGGAACCCGTTTTGCCCACTATGCAAGACGTGACTTCATGGGAATGCCGATGGAGATGCCAAGTCACCCAGAATTGAGGCGTCAAGTGGAGAACCTTGACTTCTTGCTTCATGACAAACAGCAGGAACTGGACAATGCCAGGGAGTTAGCTAACCAGAACCGTGCCATCGCCGACCAGAAGGCCCAGACTTTCACACTGCTCGTCCAAGATCGCCAGTCTCTTCGCCGCCAGCGTGCAAAGAAGGATCACACCATCGCTCGTCTTCGCAAGAAGGTGGCCGACCTCGAGAAGACCGTCAAGGAGCAGGAAGCTCAGCTTGCCGCCAAGGAAGAAGAAGATGAGGGTGAAGACATCCAGGGAGATATGGATTCTTACATCAACAATGATGATGACTTTTTGGAGGAGGATGTTGTGGACTTCTACACTGATGATGAAGACTCCGACTTCATCGATGATGAGTAGATGCACTAGAGCACTGTCGTAGCATGAGATGTATCATCTCATTGTATCGTAGCTAATGGTTCTTCAAACCATCTGTTTTCCCCTTTGATTGTTGTGGTGTGTGTTGTATCGTGTGCTTGCTTGCATGAATGAAAATGAAGTAAGTTGAAAAACCTGAGTTTAACTCAAAGTTTTAGATTTGAAAAACCCAAAACCATGAACCTTAGACTTTCCCTCTTACCCCTATATCTATCTCAATCTTCAGATGACTCGTGGGAACCAAGGAGGGAGCAGCTCGTCGCAAGACCCAATGCTGCAGATCTTGCAGAATCTCATCGCGGACCGTGAAGCAAGCGGGCGGCGTCAAGCCAACTTAGCAACATTGCAGCAGATCGCCTAACGGCTCTCAACAACCAAGGACATGGAAATCAGGATCACCAAGGATCCAAACTCAAAACTTTCGAACACCAATCCCCAATCTTTAACCAATCTAAAACCCATTAGATGCCGATTCTACAGACCATGGAAAACAACTTAGAGGTTGCCAGAGTTGATGAGAATGAGAAAGTTCTCTTCGCCACCCACTATCTGGCGGGATATGCAAGAGCTTGGTGGAATAGCATCCGCAATATGAACCATGGCCAGGTGATGGCCTGGGAAAGCATTCAAGGTTAAGTTCAGCCACACCCACGTGCCGCAATGTCTTGTCAACAGGATGAGAGATGAATTCCGCGAATTGAAGCAAGGAAGAATGATCGTGGTGGAGTACCGTGACAGATTCTTGTCACTTGCCAGATATGCACCGGATGAGATCAACATAGAGGCCAAGAAGAAGGAGAGATTCTTAAACGGACTACATGATGAGATGCAGACTGTCCTCGTCAACATCCGTTTCGATGATCTCGAAGAGCTAGTCGACTCTGCCATTCAGATGGAAGGGAAGATTAACCAGGCAAATGACAACCATAGCGTCGTATGATGCAGCGATGCGATCTAGTACTCACCAGAAGTACCGTCCTAACCCCTCACCAGGATATGCACCAAGGAACAACCGACCCCCAAATTCTCGCCCAAGCTACCCCAACCGTAGCGGAGGCAATGTGAAGTCCGGAGGAAACAATCACAACTCCAGTAATGCCAACAATTTCAACCGTGCCCCTCCCAAGAGCAACAACAACAACACTGCGCCTAGAACTAGCAGCAATGTTGTGCCTGTCGCAGTCAAGGACAAGTCCCGGATCACTTGTTTCGAGTGTGGAGTGAAGGGTCACTACTCCAATGAGTGTCCCAAGAAGACTGCCGCCAATGCCCCTGTGAATGCCCGGCTCGAGAGCGTCGTGTTCAACCAGGAAGGAGATTTGCCCCAGGGAACCCGCACAACCGCAACGGTCGTCTCTTCCACATGAACACAGAAGAAGCCCAGGAATCGCCAGATGTAGTGCTGGGTATGTTTTCTGTCAACTCAGTTTTAGCAAGAGTATTGTTTGATTCTAGAGCATCGCATTCATTTGTCACCGAAGAATTTGTATGCACTAGTAAGATTCACCCAACCAACCTGTAGCATGTCATGATAGTTCAAATCCCCGGTTCAACTACAAAAGCTAGAAAAATTTGCAAAGCTGTACCTATCAGAATACATGGGATAGATTTTTATGCCAACCTAATTGTACTTGGAACCAAAGGATTGGAAGTAGTACTAGGTATGGACTGGATGTCAAGGCATCAAGGACTGATAGACTGTGCTAAGAAAGCCATCACCATGACCAGTAGTTCTGGAGTAATAGTAGAGCATATCTCTGAAACCTTACCCCGTCAATTCAAGTGCAACAAGAGTGTAGCCCTGCCACCATTGACCAAGTCAGAGTAGTCTGTGAATACCCCGACGTATTCCCAGATGAATTGCCAGGTATGCCCCCGAATAAGGATATTGAGTTCATTATCGAACTAATCCCTGGAACCGGACCTATAGCCCAGAGACCCTATACCATGAACCCCTCAAAGTTAGTGGAACTGAAGAAGCAGTTGGATGCCATGTTAGCAACAGGCTTGATTCAGCCAAGCGCATCGCCATGGAGATCACCAGTGTTATTTGTCGACAAGAAAGATGGAGGCAATCGTCTGTGTACAGATTACAGAAAGTTGAATGACGTCACCATCAAGAACAAGTACCCCTTGCCAAAGATAGAGGATCTATTTGATCAGTTGACCGGAGCTCAGGTATTCTCAAAGATTGATCTTAGGACTGGTTATCACCAACTTAAGATTCGTGCAACGGATATTCCGAAGACCGCCTTTACTACTCGCTATGGTTTATATGAGTATGGTTATGTCTTTTGGATTAACCAATGCCCCTGCTTATTTCATGAATCTCATGAATAAGATCTTTATGAATTTCCTAGATAAGTTTGTGGTTGTGTTTATCGACGACATCCTTATCTACTCCAAGTCAGAAGAAGAGCATGAGCAACATCTGAGAATTATCCTAGAAACCCTGAGAGAGCATCAGTTATATGCCAAGTTCAGCAAGTGTGAGTTTTGGCTGAAAGAACTAGGATTCCTAGGACATATTGTTTCTGCCGGAGGAGTCTCTGTTGATCCCACCAAGATCAAAGATGTCGAGGGATGGGAAGCCCCAACCAATCAAACCCAAGTTCGTTCATTTCTCAGATTAGCGGGATATTACCGCAAGTTCGTAGAAGGATTCTTGAGCATAGCCTGACCAATGACCCAATTGTTGAAGAAGGACAAGAAGTTTGAATGGACAGACAAATGTGAAGCCAGTTTCCAGGAGCTGAAGAAGAGATTGATATCAGCCCCAATTTTGATCATGCCAGACATCAAGAAGCCGTTTGATGTGTATTGTGATGCATCCAAGATTGGCCTAGGATGTGTATTGATGCAAGAAGGCAAAGTCATCGCGTATCTGTCTCGACAATTGAAGAAACATGAGCAGAACTATCCGACCCATGATCTTGAGCTAGCAGCCGTGGTTCTAGCATTGAAGACATGGCATCATTATTTGATGGGTAATCACTGTGAGATTTACTCAGATCATAAGAGCTTGAAGTATATCTTCACTCAGAAGGAGCTGAATATGAGGCAAAGAAGATGGATAGAGTTAATCAAGGATTATGACCTTGACATTCACTATCACCCCGGCAAAGCCAATGTGGTAGCGGATGCTCTTAGTAGATTGCCGTGTAGGCTTAACACCATGATCAAGGAGAAGCAACCAAGTTTGTATGAGGAGTTGGAGCAGTTTAGAACTGAGTTAGTTAGCAAAGGATTCCTAGCTAGCATTGAACTTCAACACACTTTGATTAGCCAAATCAAGGAAGCCCAGAAGGGAAATGAAAGTATCGACGGAATCAAACATCGTATTGGTACAGGAAAGGTACCTGGATTCACCAAAGACGAAGAAGGTGTACTGTGGTACAAAGGACGTATCTGTGTCCTAGCAGATTCGGAACTGAAGGAAATTATCATGAAGGAAGCTCATGATACTCTTTATTCTATCCACCCCGGAGGAACAAAGATGTATCAGGATTTGAAAGAGCAATTTTGGTGGCACAAGATGAAGAGAGAGATCGGAAGCTACATCGCCAAATGTGACATCTGTCAAAGAGTCAAAGCAGAGCATTAGAGACCTGCAGGACTATTGCAACCATTGCAGATTCTGGAATGGAAATGGGATTCCGTCGGAATGGGCTTTATCACCGGTTTACCTACTTCTAGTAGGGGAAATGACTCAATCTGGGTCATCGTTGATAGATTGTCCAAGGTAGCCCACTTCATACCTGTCAAGACTACCTACCAGAGTGCAAAGCTAGCAGAGCTGTATATTGCTAGGATTGTTAGTCTGCATGGAACCCCCAAGACCATCGTCTCAGATCGAGGAACCCAGTTTACTTCAAGATTTTGGCAGAAAGTTTAGGAAGGTTTAGGAACCAAGTTGAACTTCAGCATCGTATCACCATAAGCAGATGGACAGACTGAGAGAGTCAACTAGATCTTGGAGGATATGCTTAGAGCTTGTGTATTGGAATACGGATCAAAATGGGAAGACTGCCTGTCTTTCGCAGAATTCTCATATAACAACAGTTATCAAGCTAGTTTGCAGATGGCACCATTTGAATTCCTATACGGAAGAAAGTGGCGTACCCCTTTGAATTGGTCGCAAGTAGGAGAGAGTCAGATATTTGGACCCGACATTCTCCGAGAAGCAGAAGAGAAAGTTCACAAAGTCCGTGAGCACCTCAAGACCGCCCAATCCAGACAGAAGAGCTATGCTGACAAGAGAAGGAGAGACCTGACTTTCAATGTCGGAGATTTCGTATATCTCAAGGTTTCACCATTGAAGGGAACTCAACGCTTTAGTCTGAAGGGAAAGTTAGCTCCCAGATATATCGGACCTTTCAAGATTCTGAACCACCGAGGAGAAGTATCGTATCAACTAGAACTGCCTGAAGAGATGTCAGCCATCCATAATGTGTTCCATATCTCGTTACTTCGCAAATGCTTGGAAGTGCCTGAGAAGACTGAAGTTTTCAAGAATATCGATCACAGAGCTGTGGAAATCAACAATGACCTGACCTATCGGGAAGTACCCATCCGTATCTTAGAAGAAGCCTACAGAACCACCAGGACCAGGAGTATCAAGTTTCTCAAGATTCAGTGGAGCAACCATACCGAGGAGGAAGCTACTTGGGAGCGCGGAGATTACATTAGAACAGAGTTCCCAGATCTCTTTAGTTCCTAGTTTTCTTTGTAAATCTCGGGACAAGATTTTGTTTAAGGAGGGAAGGTTTGTAACATCCCAAAACTTTAATCCAAGCTTATCAAGATCAAATCATCCAAAAATAGGGTTAACAAAAACTTTTCCAAATTTATAATGAAAGCATTCATATGTGTGTACATTTAAAATAGGAGTTGTTTGAATTGCCATGATTGAATGATCCAATGCTTGTAAAATGTTTCTTAGGTGATTTAAACATTATCTAGATCATTCCCAAACTTTTCCTAAAGAAAATCAAATCAAAAAGAATTAAAAAGGAGGAATGGTCATTTTGGCAAATTTAACTCTCATGCCTACTTTGGCTATTCCTAGTACTCAAAACTTAATAGAAAAAATTCTTGATCTTTGCACCCCTTGCTAGTACACATAATGAGGTACCAAGGCCCACCTTTGGATCTGCTAAAAACATTATGTTAACTATTTTAAATGACAGTTTAAAATTGAATCTAATGCATATGCATAGATCACCCCTATTTCAAAAACCATCTATTTGAGCTCCACTTTCAAAACCCTTGCAACCAGAGACTACCTATCACTAGTGGAGATCACTCAAAAAAATTGAAACCAAAATTCAAAACTTTCTTTCATGCGGCCATTTCATCAAACACTTGGCATGCATAATATCACCTCTAATCCTAGCTCACTGTTTACTACAGGGTTTTGCCCCCAATTGATCCCCATTTAATCCCCTTGTCCCCTCTTGATCTAACCAGAGCCTAACCAGCATCTCCCCTACCCCCTAGCTGCACTGCCATGCCATGTCGAGCACCAACTCGCCGGCCGACATTGCACTCGCAGCAGCAGCCCTCTCCAGCCCCTCTCCTCATGTCTAGCAACTTGCCAGTGGTCCACCTCCACCGCCCAACCAGCCCAGGCCAGAGACAGAGAGCAGAGCGGCCAGGAACCCGCCCAGCCGAGCCGGCGAGCATGCCCGCAGCCATGAGCACGCCCTGTCCCCGCTCGCACAGACCACCCCTTGGCACCAGCCCGTGCCCTCCGCTTCGCCACGACCTGGAGAACACCCCAAACATCCCCGTTCGCCGCCCAAAGCCGCCAGGGAACCACACATCGATTGCCACCCCATGCATCTGCCCATGCATCTTCGCCACTGGCGTCCCATCGGTCTGCCTATAAAGGCCCTCCCAGCCTCTTCTCACCACCACTCCACTCCCCTCACCTCTCTGAACCTCACCCACCTCTAGCCGGAGCAAGGAGCAGACTTGCCGGGTGGAGCGGGCAGCCCTTGCGGAGGAGAAGGGCGCCGCTGATTGCGACCACCCCAAGCTCCACCGCAACCGCGCCTCGCCTCGCCGTCGTCTTCCACATTGTTTGCCCGCATCGCCGACCCCGCTGGAGCCTTGGTACGCCCCCAGTAGACCCCCACCGAGCCGCTAGGGTTCGAGCTCGCCCGGCGACACATTTGCGTCGTCGGCGACCCTCGGTAGATCTCGCTTCTAATCCTCATTACCGCTGTAGCCGTTGAGCCCCGCACCACGGAGCGCCACTAGGCTGGCCCAAGTCTTTTCCCGCGCCTGCCCATCGATTCAAATCTGGATTTTTTCTTTTTAGTTAAATCTAGTTTCTGTCCCCTAGTTTAAAAATCAATTCAGAGAGTTTTATAAATCCAAATTGCATGAAACTAATTTTTTCTGAAAGGTATTGAAATTCTCTATCCAAGCCCGTTGGATTTAATTCAACTAGAGTTATAGATCTCTCCTAATAAAAATAACAAAACAAAAGCTTTTGCAACTTGCAACATTTTTATAAAACCAACCAAGTTAGCTTTTGAGTTGATTCCAACTCTCAAAAATCACATTTTATCATATCTATCCAACTATGTAATAATATTAAGGTTGACATGCAGTGACTTTGGACTAGTACCAAAATAATGCTATATAGGCATTTCTAGTCACTTTAAATCATTAAATAATGAACTTAAACCAAAGTAATATTGATCCAACCCTTAAATCTCATTCCCACATGTTAGAATATGTGGTGATGACATGTGTCAACATGATCCCATGTTTTAAGTGGTGAATATTAAATGTTAGTTAATTTTTCAATGAGTAGAAATTACTTTTCTAAAATAAAAAGGATGAAACTATTGAATTAAAACTTGTGATGTTTGTGATGATAATAGATCATCAAATGTGTGTTTTAGAATGTTACTTAGACTAGTTAAGTATTGTTTGGTAATTGTGCACTCCCTATGTTTTTATAGACGCTGGTACCGACCAAGCTTTCGAGGAGGAGGAGTTCTACCAAGAAGAAGAAGAAGAAGAAGAAAACTTCAACCACTGCACCAACCAAGGCAAGCTATTGTTAGCAAGCTAGAATTAAGCTAGATAAATGAGCAAGGATGCTTTAGGCACGCTTTGATCACACCCCTTTTAACTATTAGTACCCCAAGTCTTACTTGCAAGTTTTACTCCCCTTAGTATGCAAAGTTCCTTACTTATTTTGAAGGTAGCATAAAAAGTATAAAACTTGACCTACTTAGAAACCTTTAGATGTCATTCTATGGCATGAGATTGATCCCATCCTTCCCCTTTAGTGAACACTCTTAACTTAGTATTTTAGAGTAGATCAAAAACTTGAGTCACTTTAGATGGGAACACTTGGTGAAAATGAATTGTGAAAACCTTGGAATGATGAGTCATTCTATTGAGATGTTTTGACATGTGTTGATAAACACAACTGGTTTATGATGATGAAAATGATGAGGCATGAGCCTTAACCCTTTTTATAAAACTGATGGTTGGATTCGGATGCGATACCATTCCAAATTTACCGTACAACCACACTACCTGAATTGGGTAAGGCTTAGCTGGAAATTTATATGCATTAGTATTAGTTCCCTCACGGGAGAGGTTTGAGCTGAGGCTACCTCTCAATGTTGTCCACCTATGCAGTGCCCAAGATGACTGATGGTCATGGTTGGGAGGCCATGCTCATAGGAGAGGTGCTTATACTAGGGTGTGTAAAGGGAAGGTTATGTTTGATTATCTGCATACTAAGTATGATGATTCAGGGTTATCCCTGACAGATGTATCGAATCTTGTGGTGAAAGTGTACCACCTCTGCAGAGTGTCAAACTATTCGAATAGCTGCGTCATGATTATGGACAGTTGGAATGGCCATACTGTTTCATTGTCAGATGTTTTCTAAATAACTTGAAATGAATGATGAACTTTGACTTGACCACAACAGGGTTGTGTTTATGATAATAGCTTCCCAACTTAAGTGATTCTAGAACTTTACTTTATCTTTCTTTGCTTCTGAACTCAGCCTAGGTTTCAAACTTAACTTGATAGTTAAACTTAGATTTAGCACTTTGACTTAGAACTATAGTACCTGTTAATAGTAGTTTGCGAGTACTTAAAGAGTACTCATGGCTTTTGTCCCTGGCTATTATCATGGCCAGACTATGAAGGAGATTATCAAGATGATGGTCAGCAGGACGGCTATGATAACTAGGACTATCTGCCTTCGTCAGCATTGCCTGTGCCCCTGAAGATGGACCCCACCGCTACGCTTATCTTTTATTTCCGCTGCTTGTTGTATTAAGACTAGATCATGAGATCCTTATTTGTGTAAAACCTTATGTATGGTTTGTAATGGATGATGTACTGTGATATCCAATCCGTTATGTATCGCAAAAATGGTAATCCTGGGATTGCGAGGTATGGCATAACGGGCATCTGGGATTAAAAATCCGGGTGTTGACAATGATGTTCCTGATAAAGAAAAAGTTGAAGAAGAACCTGAAAAGCACACTAAGAATACTAAATACACTATAGAAGATTTTGTTGCTAAGAAACATGGTAGTGAAAGAGAGCCTTGGGTCCAAAAACCTATGCCTTTCCCTGATAAGAAAAACAAGTCAAAGGAAGATGAACACTATAATAAGTTTTGTGAGTGGATGAAACCTTTATTCTTGCAAATTCCTTTGACTGATGCTATTAAATTGCCTCCTTACTCAAAGTATATGAAGGATATTGTCTCGGATAAAAGGAAGATCCCTAATGAAGAAATCTCTACTTTGCTTGCTAATTATTCCTTTAATGGTAAGGTCCCAAAGAAACTTGGAGACCCAGGGATTCCAACTATTCCTTGCTCTATTAAAAATAGTTATGTTAGAACTGCTTTGTGTGATTTGGGAGCTGGAGTTAGTGTTATGCCTTTCTCTCTCTATAAGAGACTTCAACTGGAAAAATTAATACCAACTGATATATCTTTGCAAATGGCTGATAAATCTACCATTATTCCTGTTGGTATATGTGAGGATGTACCTGTTCAAGTGGCTCATAATTGCTTGATATTAACTGATTTTGTTGTGCTTGAAATGGTTGAAGATGATAATATGTCTATTATTCTTGGGCGACCTTTTCTTAATACTTCAGGAGCTATTATTAATTGTAATCAAGGAAAGGTGACCTTCAATGTTAATGACAAGGAACATATTGTATATTTCCCCAAGAAGATTGATAGGACTTATGGTTTGAATTCAATTGAACATGTTGAGGGCATTCAAGTTGGAGAGAGATATTGTCCCATACCAAGAGAAAAATTTGAAACTATTATGATTGGGATCATTGCTATCAAAGTTGAGGTAACATAATCATTGGTGGAATACAAAGTTCTGTTTCATATAAAATTGTTTTGGTAACAAGACCTGATCAACCTTGTTAACAAAAGGATTTCATTGAACAAAACAATGTTTTCACCATGATTATCTCTGCTTACTTCTCTTCTATCCATTTTAGTTTTTGCTTTCGTTTAGTTTGTTTTTCTGTTGTTCGTTGCTTGCATGTTAGAGTGTCTTAGAACTTCTATAGTTCTAGCCTTGTTTTGTCATTGCATCATTTCAAAAAAATCTTTCTGTCAGAAAATCATTCATCTATGCCTGAAAATTGCCCAAAAATAAAGTGTCTCGAAAAATTCTAGAAAATTCATATTAAATTTTTACGTGAAAAAAGGGGCAGAAAAGTGCCTGGAAGGTACCAGGGGGACCCACCAGGCAGGCACACCACCTAGTGGCGCGGCCAGCCCTAGGGCATGCCTGCCTATGGTGTGGGCCACCCTGGCCCTCCACTCACTCTCTCACTTGCCACTTTCTTCTCTCTCCCGAGCAAACAACATGCTTGCCCTCAATTTTTTCGATCTCCTTGCTCAGCCCATCTTTGCTGCTGAAATTTGGAGCATTTGTTCTCCGGTATGTGACTCCTCCGCTTGTCCACGTAGATTTGTGTTTAGTGGTTTATATCTTGAGTATTTTGCTGATGTAGGTGATAGGTTATGAGAGCTTGTAAGATTGTTTGATGCTTAGAGATATAGTTTTGATGCATGTTTAGGCCTCTTACAAGTCTCTATGAGTACTGCCCTTCATTATATTCACTTTGTAATCACTTGTTTAATAGATGTTTAAATTTCAGAATATCAAACATGAACAACCATACCTTTGGAGAAATATTTGAGAGGGATGCACCTAGGAGGTCAAGGCCCTCAAGATCAGCCTCTCAGTTTAGGCCATCATACAACGAAGATCTCATTGCACCTCGCATTGGTAATGAAGGAGATGATGGGGATGCTCACCCATCTACTTTTCCTTGTTTTACTTTCTTACAAGCTGTAGGGATTCTTGATGATTTCTTGCTATTGATTCAGAGGGTTGGTTTGACCTCATACATGCAAGATGAGAGTAAGCAATACGCTATGCTCACCAAAACTTTTGTTGAGAGCTTCGTGTTTACTAACACGCCCTATCAGTCAACTGTCTCTTTCAGAATTTATAATCTGCCCTTTACCATGCCATTGGAAAGATTCTGCAGTATTGTAGGTGTGGGCATGATGGGGACCATGAAGAAGATTCAAGGTCGACCCGCTGATTTGCTGGAGCTCTACCGAGGGGTGACCAATGATGATGACCGCGTAGCTCAGCGCGGAAAGATAAGAAACATCCAACTCCCTGCTCTTAGATACTTTGCATATTATCTTGCTACTAGCGTTCTTGGTAGGGAGAATATGAGTAATATCTCCAACTATCATTTAGCCTTCCTTGCTGCTGCGCTTAACAATGATACTCGGTACAACCTTGGCTCGCTTATTGCTTGCCGCCTAGCTGCTAGGGGGGCCTATCTATGGGGGCATCATCGCTTCATGTATGGTCAATGCATTAGAGCTTTCTATGGATCCCAATGATACTATATTGGCACCACAAAGGCTTGACCTTGCTGCTATGAAAACACATCACTTTGTCACTGTTGATTCTGATTTGGACAGTTTAGTATATAGGATGTTCTTTACTGACGGGGATGAGAGGGAGATCCCTTTGCCGCAATCTACTTTGTTTAGTGTTCACAGGAGGTCGTGGTCGCGCTCCAAGGAGGAGGTGGACGAGCAGCTCCGCTTGCTAGGTTTCCATAGGAAGCACCAGGAGGATGTGCCCTCCTACGATTACTCTGCGCATTACGGTGGGGCGTCCTCGAGCTCGCACCAGGACGAGGGTACCTCCTCACCGTACTACGGAGGCGCTCCATCTTGGCCAGCCTGGGATTGATACCCACTTAGGACAAAAGCCTAAGCTTGGGGGGAGGTACGCTGACATCGCACTCATCTCCATATCATTTTGTGTCGGTACTTTGTATATTCATGTTTCGTTCTCTTTTTAGTTTTCGTTCTTTCTTTGCTTTTGCATTCTAAAACACAAAAACACCAAAAATATTTCTATTGTTTCTCTTTGTTTGCTTCTTCTTTTTGCCTTGGTTTGCTTTTTCCTTTTTTCTTTGCTTGTTCTTCCTTTTTGGTCCTTGTTTTAAAAATCAAAAACACCAAAAATATTTGTTGTTCTTCTTTGGTTTTGTGAGTTTGTTGCAGGGTTCAGCAGTTCTCAATGGAATCTGGTTTCATATTATTATTATTCAAGCCACACAAGTGAAGGGCAATAATGAGGATTAATGACAACTTGAGGTGTGGTAAGAGGCTGGTAACGAACTCTATTTTTTTCATTTTTGTACATATACTCATCATTGTGGGCATGCTTAGCATGTTCGTGTAGGGTGTATGTTATTCATGGATGCTTAGTAGTTCTTTTTTCATATGATTAGTCCCATCTTGCTAATAGTTTGTAGCATGTCATATGAATGTTTGCTTGCATTACTCTATTCATAACTTGGTATGACACCGTGGTATTCTCCTCTAAATGTTTCATTTGAATTGACTTGGCACATGCTCACGCATGCATATGACTGAAATAATCAGTTAAGCCTCGATGAATTATTTTCCTTGAAGGTCTTGAATCACTTTCATGCAATGATTAGTCCCGTTTTGTAGCAAGCATGATTATGATAGCTATTGCTCTCTCGTTTGTCGCTCCCTTACTATTGCTATCCTTTACTTACACTGAGTATGTTTTACTCATGTCTCCAACTCCCTAAAACCAAATCTTGCCAAAAGTGTCCACCATACCTACCTATTAGCATCATTTGTTGTTCAGTGCATATTCAATATGCCTTGTTTTCTTTCGAATAAAATGTTTGCTTGTTATGAGAAAGTTAGTTAGTAAAGCTCTCACGAACTTAATGGCACACTTTATTTCCTGCACTTAATAAACCTGAACCATTGTGACTGTCCATGAAAGTTATATGCTTGCAAATTATAGGCTAGGGATTAGCAGAACCGTGCTGTCATGGGGAACGCTTTCAACACCTGTAAATATATACCCAGTTGATACCATGCTCTTTTGTTTGCGGATGTTGTCGGTGTGAAATAAAAGGGGAGTTTGTAAGTCCATGGAGTTATGTATGTGTGTTAGAGAAACGCCTGGGCCGCCGGTCTAATCCATGCTGTCATGGTGGAAACCTACAGTGTTACCATAATAAGTATCTATGAAGCATTCTTATTATAAAAAATAGAGATATCTATTAAGAAAAATAAAAAAAGAGATTTGAGAAAAGAGGAAAGAGAGAAAAAAGCACCATTTTCCCATGGTAAATAAGAAGATTGTTGAGATACTCATTGTCTGCTTGCCTTGTCATTTTGATATGGGGATTCTTCTGTATCATCGGGCAAGGGGTACCCCGTTGGCGGTTCTCTATGATACGCACGTATTTACGATGACAAGAACTTACCGGTAACTAAAGTTGAGTAGCATGAGGAGCGGCCCTCGTACTCAAGGGACATGGGATTTCCAGTTTATAGTGTGTCAAGCATATAACTCGGAATGGACATCACTTTCACCTTAACCATATTAAAGATGCTTATGATAGGGGCAATGAGAGCTCAAAGCTAATGAGTACCATACTTTCAGCATTTGGAAGCCTTTCAAACCTTTCAAAACCTTTTTATTTTCTTTGTTGAGTCTCCACCTATTCTATGAGCACCTTCTTGAGAGCATAGTTGTCATTCTTAGTGTAATGTGCTTTTCTCAAAACTTGGTTATTTGTGTTATGACTTTGATGCTTGTATCTTTACTTCTAGTCTTCACCTGAACTTCAGAGGTGCCTTGGCATTCACAATAAAAAGGCAAGCGAGATACCACTCTATCATACCTTGTTATGAGCATTGTAATGTTGCTTATGTTTAGGTTTCATGCTACTTATTATTTTTGAGTTGGAATCTCTTCATAGCTTGCAATGCCTATTAAGTAAACTTAGTTGCATACTCCTTATTATGAATTGTATAAGTAGTTGATCACATGCTAAGAATATATACATCATATGAAGCGAATGTGTTCGTGAAAGTTTCTTTTATCGCACTCAGTTTTCAACTGAATTGCTTGAGGACAAGCAATAAGCTAAGCTTGGGGGGAGTTGATACGTCCAAAACGTATCTACTTTTTCGAACACTTTTGCTATTGTTTTTCTTCTAAACTTGTGTGAATTGGATACAACTAATACGGACTGACGTTGTTTTCAGCAGAATTGCCTTGGTGTCTAGTTTTTTTGCAAAAAATCAACTATCAGGAAAAATCCCGGAAAATATGCCAAAAATCATATTTCACGGAAGACTCTGGAGCGAATCTGACGGAGTGGGCTGGAGCCCACCACAACTGGCAGCGCCAGGTGGTCCGCCCAGACACCCCCTCGGTCTCCCTCTTCGCCTATAAGATGCCTTCTGACCTAAAAACTAAGGGGGGTTCGATGTTTTTCTAGAAAGAGTTCCGCTCTGCCGCCACCACTAGATTCCACGATTCAGAACCAGAAACTTTGTTCTGGCACCCTGCCAGGACGGGGAATTGGAGGAGATCATCGCCATCATCATCACCATCGCTTCTCCATCGACCATCCATATTTCCCCCATCTATGAGTGAGTAATCCCCCGCTGTAAGCTATAGGGATGGTAGGGATTGGATGAGTTCGTTCATGTAATGGCATCGGATTGTTAGGGCATGGTGCCTAGTATCTTCTATTAGTGCTTTTTGACTTTGTTGCAACTTGTTATGCTTAATGCTTGTCACTAGGGCCCGAGTGCCATGATTTCAGATCTGAACATGTTATTGATTGATTATGATAGTATTGTTTATGGTCTTACCTGCAAGTTGTATACACACGTTGTTGTCCGGAACTAAAGGCCCCGAAGTGACAGAAATTGGGATAACCGGCGGAAATGGCTTTGATGTGAGGATCACATGTGTTCACAGAGTGTTAATGCTTTGCTCCGGTGCTCTATTAAAAGGAGCACCTTAATTGTCAGTAGTTCCCTTGAGGACCCGCTGCAAACGGGCTGGCAGGACAAAAGATGTTGTGCAAGTTCTCATTCCGAGCACGTATGACTATATATGGAACACATGCCTATGATTATCTAGTACTTAGATGTTTTATCTTACCTATCTGCTAATGCCCTATGTTCTGATTGCTATGTGAATTGTCTTGTTCATACAACGCTTGTCCATCCATCCCTATGCCTACCGCACTTACTACTTCTATTACTTCACTACTCCTACTACAAAAATGTTGCTACTGATAAACTGCTGTGAGCAAGATTGTTTCCAGGTGCAGCTCAACTGACAACTCAGTTGTTAAGACTATAAATATTCTTTGGCTCCCGTTGTGTCGAATCAATAAATTAGATTTTACTTCCCTCGAAAATACTGCAATACACCCCCTATACTTGTGAGTCGTCAGTCGACCACCTCTGGATTCGACCACCTCTGGATTCCGACTCGATTGTCGGTGTTAGACTTGGACTTTAGTGCCTACGGTTCATCGGTCGTTCGGGCCAGTGTCGATCTTGTCGATGTGGCAATTAGCGTCAACTGACTTGATGAATACATGGCTTCAGGAGATCTTGGTGATGGCCCGAAACAATTATTGCGATAGATATTGGCAAGGCCTTCGATGGTGGCAATAGCCGTGAGGTCTCGAACTTGGAAACAAACACACGATGGCAGCAACTAGGAAGACATACTAGCTGAAAACCCGGTTGTAGAAGATCACGTAGGCGGTAAACTTGGAAAACTAGAGACACACTTCACAAACAAACATGTGCATGCGGTTAGAAGACAACCAGGTTGAGGTGGATCAGGGACACGACCATGACCCTGGTCATTGAATGTTGGACACACACGCGCGGGACAGAGCCATTACACTGTGATGCAGGCCTTGGAAGCTGGGAAGGGGTGATGGTCGACGAGATGCATCCACGCATAGGTTGCACTCTCAAACTGCAACAACAAGAGGACTACAAGGTGGTCTCGGGACGATGTACATGCTGCAGGACAAAGGAGGTTGTCTCGGTGCTCTAGGATAGGGGAGCATGGAAGGAAGTTGCAGGACGTGCAGGGATGGCGTGGCTGCAGGGTGCATCGAGCCTCTCCTATCTAAGGCGGTTGGGGAAGGAGCAGGGCCGAGGCCTCAGGATTGAGTAGGTCGGGGTGGAGACGCGTGACGGGCCAAGGCGGTCACTCGAGGAGGACATGAGCGGGGATGATGTTGGGGCGGCACCGGTGCAATGTAGAGAGGGAGGTAGCACTCTGTAGAAAGGCGGCACCGATGGCGGCGTCGAGGATGTTGACAACAGGGAGCCATCGGGAGGACCTTGCACGGGTATGACTAGCAGGGACCTGCACGAGATGGAGGAGAGCTCGAATGTGGCTGTCGGTGAGGTGTAGAGGTAGGGCCTGGGCGTTGGACTTGGTAGCAGAGAGAAGGTGCCCAGCGTCTGCTGGCGAGCTTGAGAGGCATGAGGGATGTGCACGCCAGCGTGGTGCTGCAGGAGAGGGATCCGAGCGGCAGCGCTGGTGTGGGGACAAGATTAAGAGGAAGGCACGACCAGGAGCATAGGTTGAGGGCGGGGAGGTGGAGGTCGCCCGTAGCACAAGCTCGGTTCCTAGCGGCGATAGGGGAACTGGCACAGACAAGGTTAGAGGCGAGCATGTCGATGGGGACTCTGGGGTGGCGGCAATTTCTCTATAGGGGTGCGTCGAGGACATGGAGGGAAGGATGGAAAGAGATTGTGGGGATCAAGGCCAAGCGGCGACGAGGCTCTCCATCGAGAAGAAGGAAGAGGGAAATGTGGAGTTGGTGGCGAGAAAGAAGGGGATCGAGCGGTGCGTGACTCTAGCTCACATGCATGCGTGATGTGGTGTGCGTTCTGTGTTCCTAGTGTGTGTGCATTGCAACATGGGTTGCGTGCGCGCTGCTGCTGTGTCGAGTTAGTGTCTGGAAGCGTGTCGGTGTGTTGGGTTGCGTGGGTGGTGCTGTGTGTGGTACAACGTGCATGTGTTGTGTTCTAGGGTGTGGGGTGCATGCGTGAGTGGTAGCGGTGTGTGGTGGCTGCGGAGGGAGTGTTGGGTGGGTTTGACTCTTGGTTTAGGGTTTGACTTGGGTGGGGTGGTAGGTGGCTTGGCCGGCTGGGTCTTTGGGCCTGGCTTGCTGAGCTACCTCCCCCGGTTTTTATAAAAATGTTTTATTTTATTTTCTAAAACAAAACTTTTTTTGTAAAAATAGTTTGTAGACAAGTAAAAGTAAAAGAGGGGAAGTAGTGTAGAATAAAATAGGTTTAGCAAAATATTTTTAGAGGCAAAAAATATGCATGATGATGCATAAAATAAAAACAACAAGCAAATTTTAATTATGATTTTTCGGGTGTGCTACATGTAAAATCTTCAGTGGCTACCCATGCAAATCACATGCTAGCGTACATATATTTTGGGCCTTACTGCATCTTGAAGAGGATTTAGAAAGTCGCTTACAAATTGGACTTGCTAGAAGGGTGCAAAGTTCATCCTGTCTTCCACGTTTCGCAACTAAAACCATGCGTTGGCCCAGGCACAAAGGTACTCCATCTTATTCCTTCAACTAATGCAATTTACCAGGTCCTTTAGAAGAGGGTACGACAAAATGGTATTCGCACAATTGTTTAAGGATTTGTGCAATGGAGTGGGAAGCTTGTCTGAGCTGCTACCTAGAAAGATATACAACCACTATGACATCGGTTTCCTCACGCGCCCGCTTGGGGACAAGCAGCTTTTCAAGAGAGGGGGAATGTCAGCAACCATGACACCTCTTCAGTCGCTACCGGAGATGGGCTGGAGAAGCAACGGACCCTGTCAATGCCCACCAGGACGAGGAGGACCCCGGGATGGATTCAAGCCAAGAATGGGCACGTTAGCCCTTGTAACTAGCCGAAATACATAACCAGAGTGCTATTTAGTGAGGTGACACGCTAGCATAGAACTCGGCTTTTAACTGAATGAGTGGGACAATGGATGGGATGGCAATACCATGGATCATCTTCTAGCTCGGGGGTGATTGGGAGGATCGGGCTAGAACCCTAATATATCCCTACAATTCCCAATTCTCTAAGTTCTTAGCTAAGAACCTCACGGTCGGTGTGTGTAACAAGGAGCGAGAAGTAGTGTTTAGCATTGAGGGACCACCACACGGGCTCCTGGGCATTGCTGGATGGGCGGCCGCCACATCCAAGGATGCCAAAGAGGCTTCTTAGGCTACCATATGTGTCCCACAGAGAGGTGGCAGTACAAGTCAACAATTGTAATCCTGGTCAATGTCAAAACTGCTCTCAAAACCACTTTGTATATATTAGGGGGTCGTTTGTCCAGTTTTACAAATCTGTGGGGATTGTGTACACCATTTTATACATGAGGGGGGGGGTTCTCCACCCATTTTCCAATAGTTGTGGGAGGTATGTATACTTCTTTTTAAACTTTAAAGGTTTTTTGATTGCTCTATAAAAACAGAAGCGAATAAGGCGGCACATGCTTGTGGGTTGTCTTGTGTGGTGCAATTTTTTTAAAATAATACGTTTTTTAATAAATTCTAGGAATAATACGCGAATCAGGCAATTTTCAAATTTAGCGCGGTGTTAGCATTTGAAAAGCCGACTGCACCCCTTCGGCATTTGAACCGCTGATGGTTGTGAAATATAGCCATCTACATCAACATTTAAACTAGATATTATTCATTCTTTTGATGAAATATCTCTCTAAACCCTGCCACTAATGTATAATGACCAGAGGGGTATGCAATCCTTTCTTTCTATTTTTCCCTACACAAATAATGACGTTTGATGATGGGAATCACAACATTAAAGTCAAAGATACGAGATTTCCAACAACGCAAAGAAACCAGGGGTCGTGAGGTGAATATATATATGCTTTAACAACCAACTATATGGCGGGAATAAAATTTCGGCCATATAGTTCCGGTCACATATTTGCCATCGACAGCGCTAGGTCATACAGAGCAACTTTCGTGAAGGTACTCCTATATAAAGAGGCTTCGGGCGACGAGAAACAGTGTCGCTAGCCGCCCCGCCCCCCCCCCCCCCCCCCAACTCCATCCACAACACCGAAGAGCCGTCGGAGGAATAGACTTAGATCTAATCTCCAAACCTTTCTCCACCACCATAGCCATATTCCACCACTTGTAATAGTAGATCTCATCATTGATTGGTGACATTCTAAGACTATTTGCTATCAATCTCATGATTCCCATTACAATGTTTATGATTGTTGATTTCATCTCTATGCGTGAGTAATTCTCCTTGGGCTAAGGGCTTCGGCCTAGCCATGTAGCTTTTGTGCATGTTATTTATTATAGATGGGATCATGTATTAGTTTGTATGACATGATGATTATTGTATCCTCTCTTGCCTCAATCTAAGAACTTGTCAGGTACCCAAGACCCTGAGGATTGAGCCAGGTATAGGGAGTATGAGTAATGAAAAATCTGCAGGTTGGGAACCCCAGTGAAAGAAGGGGTAGTATGGCTGTATGTGAGGGATTTACTTGGGATTAACAGTGACGTCACTATGCATATCATTAGTTCTGTTTCTTCTATGGATGAGACTAGTAGGTTATTGCTATAAGCAGTTGCGGAGGCAATAGCAATTAAGGATGCACTACCCACATATAATTATCTTGCTCTAAAAATTACATGCATACTTTATTATTATCCTTTATTTCCATCAGATGTTTTGCACAGCTACAAGTGAAACCGAAAGCCCTAGGCCCTCTCTCTCCATCATCAACAACAACAAAAGACAGCAAACTCTTGGTCCGGTAAAACACAAGAAGAATTCTAAAACTCCCGAAGGTCCGTTAAAGTAACTTCACTACACTTTCTGCTTCCCGAGGATTCGATAAACCTAGGTCTACTACGGAAAAAGAGTTATACTACATCCGTAATCTGGATCGAAGGTACCAACCCTTTTTCTGGCGCCATTGCCATGGAAGCAATAGCTACCCTGGTGAGGTTAGTAGGAACCTTGCTAGTTTTAATTCTTATTTTTAATTTTGTTAGTTTGCTTTCAGTCTTTATTTGAAAAACCAAAAAAAATAGTTAGTCTTTAATTTCTTGTTTTTACTATCATAAATCTTTGTTTAAGAAAACCCAAAAACATAGGAAATATGGCTGAAAAGAAGCTTGGGGAGTTTGCAACTCCCAACAATGATTATTTGCATACTCCTATTACCCAGCCAGCAATTGTTGTTGATGATTATGAAATTAAACCCCACTATTTAAGTTTGGTACAACAAAATCAATTTGGAGGCTCTGCTGTTGAGAACGCATGTATGCACTTGAACACTTTCACTGAAATATATGATATGATGCGCATAAAAGATGTTGACCCCAATGTGGTCCAATTGTGCTTATTTCCTTCCTCTCTTAGTGGAAGAGCAAAAGGATGGTTGCTATCTTTGCCAAGAAATACTATTGCATCATGGGTGGAGTGTACTTGTTCATTTATGACTAAATTTTTCCCACCTACAAAGACTATGCAACTAAGATCTAATATTACTAGTTTTAGACAGGAAGAGCGTGAGCCACTAGCGCTTGCATGGGAGAGGATGAAAGAATGAATGAGAAACTGTCCCAGTCATGGGATGGAAGATTGGTTAATTCTCCATTTATTTTATAATGCTCTTAACCCTGTGTCTAAGTCTATGCTTGATACTGCAACTGGATGAACATTTATGGGAAAACATATTACCGAAGCAAAGCAGCTGGTAGACAATATGCAAGACAACCATGCCCAGTGGCATGTGGAAAGATCAAACACGAAGAAGGTGAACTCCGTCTCACCACAAGAAAATGAAGAACTCAATGCTAAGCTGGATAAGCTCATATTAGCCGTAAAAGGTAAGGAAAACCATGTAAGAGCTATCCTAGAATCAAATATTGAAGAAATAGACTTCATAGCTCGTAATGATTATAACCCTGCTTGGAAGAAGAATTATAATCCTATTTTTCAGAAACACTATTCTAGTCCTACAGGTAACTCTAATAATAATATGGGAACAAGTAATGGTAGTCTCCAAGAAACACTTAAGTCCTTCATAGACTCACAAAATGAGCAAAACAATATCCTTGTTAAAATAATGGAGAACCATGATGCTATGCTTGGTAAATTATCTAACCAAGCTATAAGTTTGAGGAATGATTTGCAGGCCCTCCAAGAAATAACAAGGATTGTTGAGGCACAACTATGTATGATAACTGAGAGTCAAACTCTCATTCTAGCTAAATTTGCAGGTAAAGCTGAGCCTAATCCTGTTGAAGACCTCAAGATGATAAGAATCCAAAGGAAGGATCCTGAAGAAGTTGATTATGGTAATGTTCCTTCACCAAATTACACCGTTGAAGATCTTGTAAAAAGGATCAATATCAAGATTCTGGTAAGTGAAGGAAATGAGGAAGCTATGTATCAACACTTAGTTAATCAGGTAGCAATAAAGGTACATGAGCTTCAAGAAGAATATAAGAAAATTGCTGAAAAATTACCTGTAAAGCTTGGTGATATATTTGAGCCTACTATTAAGATTAAAATTGGGAACAATGAGATAGCTGCACTTTGTGATCTAGGTGAAAGCGTTTCAAGAACTCCAAAAAGTCTTTTTAGTAAGTTAAATCTTGGCTCCTTTGAAATCATCGAGTTAAAATTACATCTAGCAGATTCTACCTACAAACAAGCTATAGGGATTAAAGAAAATACTTTAGTATACATTAAATGTTGTCCTGCTCTTATTGATTTTGTTATTCTTGACATGCTTGAAGATGCTACTGCTCCTATTATATTAGGTCGTCCATTCTTAAGAACTATTAAGGCTTTGATTAATCTACATGAAGGGAACATGAAGCTTCAATTGCCTTCGCGGGATCATTTTGTTATTCATTTTCCCAGGAACAAGAAAGCCAAGCATGATGAAAAGGAGGCCATCACTTTGAAGGCCAACTATTTTGGAGTGGGTGTTCCACTCATCTGGCCTAAGTGAGCAACATCAATGTCAAGCTATTGAGCATAAAAGAGCGCTTCATGGGAGGCAACCCATGTGAAATAAAGGTTTGAGTAAAAGTGTTGAAGTTTTAGTTTAAGTTTTATGTTTAATAAAGAGTGCTAGAAAGCTCTAGTTGAGGAGAAGAAGTTCGGTAGTACTAAAAATCCTGCTTTATACATGCTGATGTTGGTCGACAATTTTTACTGTTAATTTGTTGTCAAAAACAAGGTGTTTCGCTAAGTTTCAGGATAAGAAATAATTCTCGAAGAAACAGAATTTTTTTAATGACTACTGAAGGTTTAACAACCAACTATACAGCGGGAATAAAAATTTCGGCCGTATAGTTCCGGTCATATAGATATCTTTGCCATCGACAGATTTTCTTTTCCAG
This sequence comes from Avena insularis, assembly GCA_023614405.1. NCBI lineage: Eukaryota > Viridiplantae > Streptophyta > Magnoliopsida > Poales > Poaceae > Avena > Avena insularis. The sequence continues at coordinate 357,465,940 of CM042694.1, forward strand.
GTACTGAAGGTTTAACGACCAACTAATACGACGGGAATAAAATTCCGGCCGTATAGTTCCGGCCATATAGATATCGATGCCTTCATAAAATTTCTTTTCCAGGTACAGTAAGTTTGACAACCAACTGGGATGAAAAATCCTGGCCGTATAGTTGCACCGCCAGGTGGAAACCCTAAATTTTTTATAGCAGACCAACTATACGGCGGGAACAAATTATTCCGACCATATAGTTCGGCCGTATAGTTGCGTCCGATGTCAACACCCGGATTTTTAATCCCAGATGTCTGTTATGACATACCTCACAATCCTAGGATTACCATTTTTGCGAGACATAACAGATTGGATATCACAGTACATCATCCATTACAAACCATAATAAGGTCTTACAAATAAAGGATCTCATGATCCAGTCTTAATACAAACAAGCAGCGGAATAGTAAGCATAGTAGTGGGCTCCATTTCAGGGTCACAGGCAATGCTAACGATGGGAGATGATCCTAGTTGTCGTAGACCTCCTGCTGTCCATCATCCTAATAGTCCTCCTCATAGTCTGGCCATGGGAATAGCCAGGGACAAAGCCATGAGTACTCTTTAAGTACTCGCAAACCATCACTAACAAGTAAGGTAGTTCTAGTAGGAAATTTAAGCTCTAGGTTTATTTGCAAAAAGCCAGATTTATCTAAACTGAGTTTAGAAGTAAAGAAAACTAACTTATTGTTCTAAATCACATAAGTGGGAAACTAGTTTTCATAGTCACAACCCTGTTGTGGTCAAGTCAAAGTCACAATTCATTTCACAAGTCATTTTGAAAACATCTCACGACGGAACAGTATGGCCACTTCAACTGTCCATGTCCCCGAACGCGGCTATTCGAATAGTTTGACATTCTGCAGAGGTGGTACACTTTCACCACAAAATTCGATACATCCATTAGGGATAACCCTGAATCAATCATACTTAGTATGCGGATAATCAATCAGAACCTTTCAATTACACACTCTAGTATAGGCACCTCCCCTATGAGCTTGGCCTCCCAGCCATGGTCATCTGCCATCCTGGGCACTGCATAAGTGGACATCATCAAGAGGTAGCCTCAGCTCAAACCTCTTCCGCGAGGGAACCCATACTAATGCATATAAACTTCCGGCTAAGCCTTACCCAATTCAGGTATTGTGGTTGTATGGTAATATTGGAATGGTATCGCATCCGAACCCAACCATCAGCTTTTATAAAGGGCTAAGACTCATGCCTCAACATTTTCATCATCAAATCCATTTGTGTTTCTCAACACATGTCAAAACATTTCAATAGAATGACTCATCATTCCAAGGTTTTCATAATCATTTTCACCAAGTATTCCCATCTAAAGTGATCTAGTTTTATGCTTAGCACTAGCCACTAAGGTTAAGAGTGTTCACTAATGAGGGGTGCTAATCTTCAATCTCATGCCATAGAATGACATCTAAGTATAGGCCTAGTTTTATACTATTTATGCTATCTATACTATTTCTCCAAATACTCACAAAGCACTAACTAAAAGTAAAGAACTTTTGATAAAGCAAAAGTATAAAACTTGCAAGTAAAACTTGGGATTGGTGTAAATCAAAGTTGTATAACCAAAGCATGCCTAATGCATATTGCTTAAGTTATTTTGCAAGAATGACTTGCATAGGTCTAACTTGCTTAGTAATGATGGCTTGCCTTGATTGTTGCAGTGATTGAAGTTCTCCTCTTCTTCTTGGTAGAACTCCTCCTCCTCGTATCCTTGGTCGGTACTCTCGTATATAAATGAATACGGGGTACAAAATTACCAAACAATACTTAACTAAGTCTATAGCACAGTAAGGCTCACACTTGATGATCTAGCATCATCATAATCATCACATGGATTAAAGACTTAATCTTATTTATTTTATTTTAGAAAAGTAATTTCTACTCATTGAAATTAATTAAGATTTAGTATTCTCCAAATAGAATTTGGGATCATGTGGACACATGTCATCACCACATATTCTAATACATGGGAATGTGATTTAAAGTGTTGGTCACATTTTATAAAGTTTAAGATTATCATTTAATAGATTTAAAGTGACTAGAAATGCCTATATAGCATTATTTTGGTACTAGTCCAATGTCACTGCATGCAAACCTAAATATTTTTACATATTCAGATAGATCTTATCAAATGTGTTTTTTGAGAGTTAGAATCAACCAAAAAGAATTTATGGTTGATTTTTGAAAAATGTTTGAAGTTGGAAAAGTCCATGTCTTATTATTTTTGGTATAGATTATCTCTAACTCCAAATGACTGAAATCCAACGGGCTTGGATAGATAATTTAATTACCTTTATAGAAAAATTTGAATCATTCAATTTGGTCCAGTGAAACTCTCTGAATTGATTTTTGAATCTAGGCACAGAAACTAGTCTAAACTAAAATGGAAAATCAATATTTGAATTTCACGGTCACATGTGAAAGCTAAACAGGCCAGCCCAATCAAGATCATGACATCGCAGACGTCAAGTGAGGGGATCCACCCGTCAGCGAGACTAACTAAACGAAACGGTATCTGCAAATCTGAGCCCTATGATCTAATTCTAATCTAACGGCTATGGTTCATCGTCGACGACGAACTGCTCCGACGAGGAACTAAACCTAGCGCGGCGGTGGGGGTCTGGCAGGGCTCACCTGGGCTCCAGCTAGGGTCGGAGATGGGGGCGATTGACGTGGTAGACGATGGAGGTTCGAGGCGTGATCACGGCAGGGCTTGGGGTGGTCGAAATCGACGGCTCCCTTCTCCTCCAGCAGCGGCGGGCTCCGGCCAAATTCTGGCGAGAGAGGGCTCGCCTTGCTCCGGGAAGAAGTGGGGGAGTGTAAGTGAGGAGTGGGGAGTGTAGTGGTGTGGAGAATGGAGGCGGGGGAGGCCTCCTTTTATACTGCGACGAGGGGACAGAACGGTGCGGGCGCGAGCTCGTCGGTGACGATGCTACAGGCTACTATCGGCGTGGCGGAGGCTAGTGGGCGGTGCGTGGTTCCCTGGCGGTTCTCACGGGCGTAATGGCGCGGCATGGGGCAGTGTGGTTTGGTCGGGAGCGTGCGGCGCTCTGCACGGACGCAGAGGTGTTTGCGGCAGCGTGCGGCAGCTGCGGGTCGCGCAGCGGTGAACAGGGGTGTCTGCGAGGTTGGGGTGATCATGGCGAGCGTGAGCGTGCGCGGCGAGGGAGAGGCACGGTCTGTGCGAGCTGGTCGGGCACAACAAGCTGGCGCGCTCTGGACTTGGGTGATTAGAACTTGATAATCTTGATTAGGGTTTTTGGGGTGTTACAAACCTTCCCTCCTTAAAATAAATCTCGTCCCGAGATTTAAGAAAATCTAGGAACTAAAGAGATTTGGAAACTTAGTCCTAATGTAATCTTCTCGCTCCCAAGTAGCTTCTTCTTCGGTATGGTTTCTCCATTGGATCTTGAGAAATTTGATACTCTGGGTCCTGGTGGTTCTGAAGGTTTCTTCCAAGATACGGATGGGCACTTCACGATACGTCAGATCCTTGTTGATATCAATGGTTGGGTGCTCGATGTTCTTGAACACTTCGGTCTTCTCTGGAACTTCTAGGCATTTGCGAAGCAACGAGATATGGAACATATTATGGATGGCTGACATCTCCTCTGGCAGTTCCAGATGATAAGATACTTCTCCTCGGTGATTCAGAATCTTGAAGGGTCCAATATATCTGGGGGCTAACTTCCCTTTCAGTTGAAAACGTTGCATTCCCTTCAAGGGGGACACTTTGAGATACACAAAATCTCTGACATTGAAGGTCAGGTCTCGACGTCTTTTGTTAGCATAACTCTTTTGTCTAGATTGGGCGGTCTTGAGGTGCTCACGGACTTTGTGAACCTTCTCTTCAGCTTCTCGTAGGATGTTGGGTCCGAAAATCTGACTCTCTCCTACTTGCGACCAATTCAAGGGGGTACGACACTTTCTTCCATATAGAAATTCAAATGGGGCCATTTGCAAACTGGCTTGATAACTGTTGTTATGTGAGAATTCTGCGAAAGGCAGGCAATCTTCCCATTTTGATCCATATTTTAGCACACAAGCTCTCAACATATCTTCTAAGATTTGGTTGACTCTTCGATCATCCATCGGTCATGGGTGATAAGTCAGTCTTGAAATTCAACTTGGTTCCCAATCCTTTTTGGACTTTCTGCCAAAATCTTGAGGTAAACTAGGTTCCTCGATCCGACACTATGGTCTTGGGGGTTCCATGCAACTGATGATTCTAGCAATGTACAGCTCTGCTAGCTTCAAACTCTGGTAGGTAGTCTTGACAGGTATGGAATGGGCTACCTTGGACAGTCTATCAACTATGACCCAAATAGAGTCATTTCCCCTACTAGAAGTAGGCAAACCAGTGATAAAGTCCATTCCAACAGAATCCCATTTCCATTCCGGAATCTGCAATGGTTGCAACAGTCATGTGGGTCTCTGATGTTCCGCTTTGACTCTCTGATAGATATCACACTTGGCGATGTAGTTTCCGATTTCTCTCTTCATCTTATGCCACCAAAATTGCTCTTTCAAATCCTGATACATCTTTGTTCCTCCGGGGTGGATAGAATAAAGAGTATCATGAGCTTCTTGCATTATAACTTGCTTCAGCTCGGAATCTGCTGGCACACATATACGTCTTTTGTACCACAAAACTCCCTCTTCATCTTTGGTGAATCCGGGTACCTTTCCTGTACCAATACGACGTTTGATTCCATCGATACTCGCATTTCCTTTCTGCGCCTCCTTGATCTGATTGATCAACGTGGGTTGAAGTTCAATGCTAGCTAAAATCCTTTGCTAACTAGCTCTGTTCTAAACTGCTCCAACTCTTCATGCAAACTTGGTTGGGCTTCTTTGATCATGGTGTTTAATCTACACGGCAATCTGCTAAGAGCATCCGCTACCACATTGGCTTTGCTGGGGTGATAGTGAATGTCAAGGTCATAATCCTTGATTAACTCTATCCATCTCCTTTGCCTCATATTCAGCTCCTTCTGGGTGAAAATATACTTTAGACTCTTATGATCCAAATAAATCTCACAGCGGTTACCCATGAGGTAATGACGCCAGGTCTTCAAGGCTAAAACTACGGCTGCTAGTTCAAGGTCGTGGATAGGGTAGTTTTGCTCATGGTGCTTCAGTTGTCGGGACAGATATGCTATGACTTTGCCTTCTTGCATCAACACACATCTGAGACCAATCTTGGATGCATCACAATACACATCAAAAGGCTTCTTGATATCCGGCATAATCAATATTGGGGCTGAAATCAATCTCTTCTTGATCTCTTGAAAACTTGCTTCACATTTGTCGGTCCATTCGAACTTCTTATCTTTCTTCAACAGTTGGGTCATCGTTCTTGCGATGCTCGAGAATCCTTCAACAAACTTGCGGTAATATCCTGCTAATCCGAGAAATGCACGGACTTGGGTTTGAGTGGTTGGGGCTTTCCATTCTTCAACATCTTTGATCTTGGCAGGATCGACAACGACTCCTCCTACCGACACAATATGTCCTAGGAATCCTACTTCCTTCAACCAGAATTCACATTTGCTAAACTTGGCATAAAACTAATGCTCTCTAAGAGTTTCAAGGATGGTTCTCGGGTGTAGCTCATGGTCTTCTTCTGACTTTGACTAGATTATAATATCATCGATAAAAACAACGACAAACTTATCCAGGAAGTTCATAAAAATCTTATTCACGAGATTTATGAAATAAGCGGGGACATTGGTTAATCCAAAAGACATGACCGTATACTCATACAATCCATATCTGGTGGTAAAGGCGGTCTTTGGAATATCCGTTGCACGAATCTTGAGTTGATGATAACCAGTTCTAAGATCAATCTTAGAAAACACTCTGGCACCAGTTAACCGATCAAACAGATCCTCTATCTTTGGCAATGGGTACTTGTTTTTGATGGTGACATCATTCAGCTTCCGGTAATCCGTGCACAAACGGTAACCTCCATCTTTCTTATCCACAAAAAGAACAGGTGATCTCCATGGCGATGCGCTTGGTTGAATCAAACCTTTCGCCGGCATAGCATCAAGTTGCTTCTTCAGCTCCACTAGTTTAGATGGGTTCATACTATAAGGTCTCTGAGCTATGGGCCCAGTTCCAAGAATTAGTTCAATAATGAACTCGATATCCCGATCTGGGGACATACCGGGCAATTCATCTAGGAGTACGTCGGGGTATTCACAGACTACTCTGACTTGGTCTAGGATTGGTTGGGCTAGACTCTTCTTGCATTTGAACTGACGGGGCAAAGTCTCAGATACATGCTCTACTGATACTCCAGAGTTACTGGTCATGGTTATGGCTTTCTTGCCATAGTCGATCAATCCTTTATGTTTCGACATCCAATCCATTCCTAGTACCACTTCCAAACCTTTGGTTCCAAGTACTATTAGATTGGCATAAAAATCTATCCCATGGATTCTGATAGGTACAACCTTGCAAATTTTTCTAGCTTTGATGGTTGAACCCGGTATTTGAACTATCATAACATGCTTCAATTTGGTTGGTTGAATCTTACTAGTGCATGTAAATTGTTCTGTAACAAACGAGTGCGATGCTCCAGAATCAAACAACACTCTTGCTAATACTGAGTTAACAGAAAACATACCCAGCACGACATCGGGCGCTTCCTAGGCTTCTTCAGCATTCATGTGGAACAGATGGCCATTGTGGTTGAGCGAATTCCCTAGGGAAAATCTCCTTCCAGGCTGAACACGGCGTTGCGGCTGAGCTGGGGCATTCACATTGGTGGTGGCTGCAAGCTTCTTGGGACACTCGTTGGAGTAGTGACCCTTGACTCCACATTCAAAGCAAGTGATCTGGGACTTGTCTTTGGTCGCACAGTACAAGATTGCTTCCAGTCCTTAGGCGATGTTGTTGTTGTTGTTGTTGGACTTGGGCGGTGCACGGTTGAATTTGTTGGAGTTGCCGAGGTTGTTGTTGTGGTTTCCTCCAGTCTTCAAGTTTCTTCTACTACGATTGGGGTAGCTTGGACGGTTCATCGGGGGTCTGTTCTTTCTTGGGGCATATCCTGCAGACGGGTTGGGGCGATACTTCTGAATATGGTTGGATCCACTCTGGTGCATCATGCGACGCTTGCGGTTGTCATTGGCTTGGTTGAGCTTCCCTTCCATCTGGATGGCAGAGTCTACTAGCTCTTCTAGATCTTCAAAACGGATGTTGACTAACATAGTCTACATCTCATCATGCAGTCCGTTCAGGAATCTTTCCTTCTTCTTGGCATCAGTGTTAATCTCATCAGGGGCATATCTAGCTAGCGACAGAAATTTGTCACGGTACTCAACTACCGTCATCCTTCCTTGCTTCAGTTCTCTGAACTCATATCTTATTCTGGTGACTAAACCTTGGGGCACATGGGTGCGACTCAACTTGATCTTGAATGCTTCCCAAGTCAGCATCTGACCGTCATTCATGGTGCGGGTGATATTCCACCAGGCTCTTGCATCTCCTTCCAGATAGTGAGTGGCAAACAGTACCTTCTCATTGGCTTCAACTCCTGCGACTTCCAGGTTGTTTTCCATGGTTTGCAGCCAATCATCAGCGTCTAAGGGATCCTCAGACTTGCTAAAGATAGGGGGATTGGTATTCTGAAAGTTTTTGAGCTTGGATCCATGGTGATCTTGGTTTCCATGACCTTGATTATTGTGGGCCATCTGAGCTATTTGTTGAAGAGTGGATAGGTTGGCTTGTCGTTCGGCTCTACTAGCTTCACGATCTGAAACTAGCATTTGCAGAATCTGCAACATTGGGTCTTGCGATGAGCTGCTTCCTCTAGGGTTTCCACGAGTCATCTGAAGATTGAGATAGATAATGAGATAAGAGGGAAATTTCTAAGGTTCATGGTTTTGTTTCTAAAGCTTTAAACTTTGACTCAGGTTTGTCAAACTAACAACTTCCTTTCATTCATTCATTCAAGCACACAATACAAACACACACCACAACACAAATGAAAAACAGATGGTTTTAAGAACCATTCTGTGAAACTAAGATACAGTGGGACCGATACAACTCATTCCTACAGTAGTGATCAAGGTGCATCTAATCATCATCAATGAAGTCGGAGTCATCGTCATCAGTATCATCAGCGTAGAAATCCATGGCATCATCCTCCAGGCAGTCATTGTCATCACTAAGATATGAGTAAAGATCTCCCTAGATATCTTCACCTTCCTCCTCTTCCTTTGCTTCAAGCTGGACTTCCTGCTCACGGATGGTCTTCTCGAGAGCGGCCACCTTCTTGTGAAGACGAGCGATGGTGCGATCCTTCTTCTCGCGTTGACGACAAAGTGATTGATGATCCTTGAGGAGCATGGCGATAGTCTGGTCCTTCTTGACGGCAATGGCAAGGTTGTGGTTGGTGTAGTTGCGAGCGTTGTCTAACTCCTTCTGCCTATCATACAGCATGAAGTCAAGATTGTCCACCTGGTGCTTCAGCTCTGGATGTCCTAGCATCCCCAATGGCATACCCATAGAATCATGCCTTGTGAAGTGAGCAAAGCGAGTTCCCTGGATCAAGTTGATGTTTTTCCCACACAGACAGGCGAGAGCTTCATGCATTGCCCTGGCTATCCATCTAGCCAGTTGTTTTCCCTCAAGTTGAATTGGATCTTGTCCAAAGTTGGTGCTTCCATCTTGCCTTTGAGATCTTCTACTATCAGCCGTTGTAGATCTCCTCCGATGTGATCGTTGAGTTAGGCCCCAAAGAATTCTGGGTGTGGGCGCTCCAGATACTCTAACAGTGCATCTGGATCCCTCTCAAAGATCAGTTGGCCTCCGTTTCCCAACTGGTAGAACTTGTAATATTGAACTTCCATCTATAAGAATTTAGGATGAGTAAGTTAGTGAGGTGCTCAAGTGTGTCAAATTTTATGTAGGGATGTAAGAATTTTTGAGGAACATGAATTTTTTGAAAGAATCAAGGATAAGAGTGGGAATAGGTTTTCATAAATACTCACTTCTGTTGTTTTGAAACTAATTTTTTGTTCGGACATCCATTCTAACTAGGGTCTCCTATGGTCAGGATGGCTCTGATACCAACTCTTCAACACCCGGATTTTTAATCCCACATGCCTGTTATGCCATACCTCGCAATCCCAGGATTACCATTTTTGCGAGACATAACAAATTGGATATCACAGTACATCATCCATTACAAACCATAATAAGGTCTTACAAATAAAGGATCTCATGATCCAGTCTTAATACAAACAAGCAGTGGAATAATAAGCGTAGTAGTGGGCTCCATCTTCAGGGTCATAGGCAATGCTGACAATGGGAGATGATCCTAGTTGTCGTAAACCTCCTGCTGTCCATCATCCTGATAATCCTCCTCATAGTCTGGCCACGGGAATAGCCAGGGACAAAGCCATGTGTACTCTTTAAGTACTCGCAAACTATCACTAACAAGTAAGGTAGTTCTAGTAGGAAATTTAAGCTCTAGGTTTATTTGCAAAAAGCCAGATTTATCTAAACTGAGTTTAGAAGTAAAGAAAACTAATTTAATGTTCTAAATCACTTAAGTGGGAAACTAGTTTTCATAGTCACAACCCTATTATGGTCAAGTCAAAGTCACAATTCATTTCACAAGTCATTTTGAAAACATCTGACGATGGAACAGTATGGCCACTCCAACTGTCCATGACCGCGGCCGCGGCTATTCAAATAGTTTGACACTCTGCAGAGGTGGTACACTTTCACCACAAAATTCGATACATCCATCAGGGATAACCCTGAATCAATCATACTTAGTATGCGGATAATCATTCATAACCTTTCATTTACACAATCTAGTATAGGCACCTCCCTATGAGCTTGGCCTCCCAGCCATGGCCATCTTCCATCCTGGGCACTGCATAGGTGGACATCATCAAGAGGTAGCCTCAGCTCAAACCTCTTCCGTGAGGGAACCCATACTAATGCATATAAACTTCTGGCTAAGCCTTACCCAATTCAGGTATTGTGGTTGTATAGTAAAATTGGAATGGTATCACATCCGAACCCAACCATCAGTTTTTATAAAGGGCTAAGGCTCATGCCTCAACATTTTCATCATCAAATCCATTTGTGTTTGTCAACACATGTCCAAACATTTCAATAGAATGACTCATCATTCCAAGGTTTTCATAATCATTTTCACCAAGTATTCCCATCTAAAGTGATCAAGTTTTATGCTTAGCACTAGCCACTAAGGTTAAGAGTGTTCACTAATGAGGGGTGCTAATTTCAATCTCATGCCATAGAATGACATCTAAGTATAGGCCTAGTTTTATACTCTTTATGCTATCTATTCTATTTCTCCAAATACTCAGAAAGCACTAACTAAAAGTAAATAACTTTCGATAAAGCAAAAGAATAAAACTTGCAAGTAAAACTTCGGATTGGTATAAATCAAAGTTGTATAACCAAAGCATGCCTAATGCATCTTGCTTAAGTTATTTTGCAAGAATGACTTGCATAGGTCTAACTTGCTTAGTAGTGATGGCTTGCCTTTATTGGTGCAGTGATTGAAGTTCTCCTGTTCTTCTTCTTGGTAGAACTCCTCCTCCCCGTATCCTTGGTCGGTACTATCGTCTATAAATGAATACAGGGTACACAATCACCAAACAATACTTAACTAAGTCTATCTAGCATACTAAGGCTCACACTTGATGATCTAGCATCATCACAATCATCACATGGATTAAAGACTAAATCTTATTTACTTTATTTTAGAAAAGTAATTTCTACTCATTGAAATTAATTAAGATTTAATATTCTCCAAATAGAATATGGGATCATGTGGACACATGTCATTACCACATATTCTAATACATGGGAATGTGATTTAAAGTGTTGGTCACATTTTATAAAGTTCAAGATTATCATTTAATAGATTTAAAGTGACTATAAATGCTTATATAGAATTATTTTGGTACTAGTCCAATGTCACTGCATGCTGTGGGCTCCCCGGATTATCCATTCGAGAAATCCCTGTTATGTATATATCCATGTTCCCATGATCAGTGAGCCGTGGAACATAACCGACAAGTATCATTACAACATCCAAAACATAACAAATTGGCAAGACTTACATAAATGCCACTATGGCTACATCATCTTTAGCAGCGGAACATCATCACGCGCGGAGCCCAATCATGCCTCAACCTACAGGCGACTGACTGGGAAGACGGCCTAGCTCGCTGGACATCACCTTAATCTTCTGATGTCGAACCTCTGAAAGTCTGGCCAAGTAAATGACTAGGGACAAAGCCATGAGTACTTTTGAATGTACTCGCAAACCACCAAGATAAGTAGAATAAGGAAATGCAAATTTTAGCTGTGGCGAGTTAGCTCTATCTAAGGTTGTTTTTGAAGTAACTAGACTATCTCTTATAGTATGACATCTCCATATCTTTGTTGAAAAAGAGTTTTGAAAACATGCCTCTTTTTTATAAATCAAGATATCCCCATATCTTTGTTGAAAACCTTTTTGAAAACAGTTTTGGAGTAAAAACCCTTTTTAAACCTCTTTGACCACCTCTGGTCAAACAACACCTTAGACTCAGGTTCCCCCGGAACCTCCATACTTTCATCCATTCTTTCCAAACAAACATCGTTTGGGTACTCCTAGCCAACACCTTTACAATCGTCCTTGACCGTGGACACGGCTATTCGAATAGATTATACTCTGTAGAGTTTGCGCACTTTCCCCACAATAATCAATACATCCGCCGGGATAAAACCATGGCCCACTACCACTGAGATGGGGGTTCACATAATCAAACCTAACCTTTCGCTTGTCGACCCTAGCAAAGGCTGCTTTTCCTTTTGGGTTTGTTCTCCCCGACAACGAGTATGTGGCTCCCAACCATAGTCTTGCCTTCCGTACACACGTATACCCAAGCTACAACTTGGCATATACCTTAACTTGGTGACTCCACTTCCTTCCGTACCGCCTAAGTCATACCGTCCGCGGGAGACCCAATTGTTGCACCAGCACTCCTGCCAAGACCGGCTCGCTCTTGCCGAAGCAAGCTACAGGCTTCAGATCCGAGATTTGGTAGCGCCTGCCCGGAATTCAAGGGATCTCTCCCTGTAAGTGTTGTACAAGTTGCCTCGGCTAATGCAGACAAACTACGAGTTAAGCCCCAGCACCTGGGGTAATGTGGTTGCACTGATAAAATTGTTCCGGTAAAGGCATAGAACATCCCTTCACTTTCTCATTTCTCATCAACACCATTTCTTTCGTTAAAACATCTCCTTGGAACGACGCATGTTCCCAAGGGTTTTACAAAGCAGTCTTTAAACATTTGTAGTAGGGTAAAACCCAAAACAGTTTATTTTCTCAAAAACCGGGGGTTTTCAACGAGGTAGGATGCTAACCACCATACTCTCAGTCTAAAGGGATAGAATGGTAGGTACATCAGGGTGGTGTCACAAGGGACACAAATACATAACTTGGAGGAGCCAAGTTATAAGCGCAATATTTGTGAAACAAGACATGTAGGTAGATAATGCAATTTATAAAGAGGATACAAAACAGGTAATAAAAGAGTAGGACAAGTATCAGAATTCAGGAAATGGTGGCTTGCCTGTGATCAGCAATAAGTCCCTGGACTTCTTTAGATAACCAAGAATACCCAATAAATAATAATAAGAAGTCCCTTCCTTCTGGTCGTCAAACACTCACACTATCGCCGTCATCGAGTATACATGCAAGCAGACAATACCACAATCAATACAAGGCATACAAGCATCAAACCATACAACAAACAAACATAAGGAATACTACTGAACTTAGTAGGTTTTGGAGAGAATGGGTATTAGTAGTGGAAATTACTAGATTGCCATAGAGGTGTTTTTCTCTTTGGAAGATAGTTGTCAAGGCTAAATACCATGAACTTGGATTGGGGTTCTGAGGTCTGTAGGATACCAATGTGCAACCATGATATCCTCAAATAGGTCTTGACAAAACAAAACCAACACAAGTGGTTTCATTAGATTATCAATTACCTAGATTTAATTATGCTTTTTATAGTGGAATAAACTCTAGTTTGAGGAAATAATCCACCAGAATTTATCTGGAGGCCCAAAAATTATTTCCTTGGGTGATTAGGTAGTGTTTGATGTACTGAACCACCTAGAGTTGGAATCTTGTCAAAATAATTACCAGAATACCCTCAGGAAATTCCCAAAGGCAGTTTTGTATGGTTTTTCTCTTTTTCACCAGATTAATTCTACAGAAGCTCTTGAGTTGGTTCCAAGAGCATGTGGTATTTAATTCTACAGAATGCCTTTATGTAGGAATTGGGTTCACTCTTTTTGGAGGTGTCAAACTCCTTGAGTGAATTATTTAGTGAAAATATCACTTACAGAAGTATTTAATTCACTATAATTCAACCAGAGCTCAATAAATTCTGAGCTGCTTGGGTTTGATAGATTTTGATACTAGGGTGTACTGGGAGGTGGAGTCAGGTCAATACCACATTTCATTTGACCTGTAGAATTTTCCTAGTGCAGATAAAGGTTGATTTTGTTATTTTTTCTAAAGACACACTACTGTTCACCTTGGCATATGGCCTATGCTAGGTGACGGGTATATCAAATACCTTCCAGTAGATCTTTGGTTCTCCCCAATTGGAGATGTAAAACTCCCTGAGGAAATTATTTAGTGTGAAGTACACTTGGCAGCAGAATAAATTCCAATAAATAATGGAATTTATTTTTGACTTGGGGTTACCTCTGCATGATTGAGAAAACCTCTGGGTACTACCAGAAATTTGAATCTTGTCATATGGATTTTATTTACATCTTCAAAAGGATTTAATCCTACTGGTCTTTTTTCTGGATCTGGAATAAAAGAAAAGCCAACAGGGCAAGCTGGGCTGGATCTGGGGCTACTGGGCCGGCCGGAGGATTTTTGGCCCACGGTGCACGGGGCGACGCGTGGAAGGCAGCGGCTTGAACCTGCCAGGCGGGGCCTAGCGGTCAGCAACAACGGAGGTGCAAAAGGGTATCGGGCGACGGTGGCCGTCGGATCAAGTCGCGATGGACGGCGTGTGGTCGTCGTCTACGCGAAACAGGGCAGCCAGTGGCGGAAACCCTAGGGGTGGCGGGGCTCGTCGGGGAAGCTTACCAGGGGCTTGGGGGAGGTCGGGGAGGGTGCAGGAGGACACGATGGTCAAAAAGAAGACCAGGGTTAGAGGCAGGGGAGGTAGGAGAACTCGAGGGCCAACATGTAGAGGGAGGGGAGCAGGGGAGAAGGAGCCTTGCTTGATTTCTGGAGGAGGTCGAAGCTCTTCCTTCTTCTTCTTCCGGGCAGCACAGAGCAGGGGAGGAAGAGGGGTTACTGGGGGAAGTAAGGGAGGAGGAGAGGGAGCAAATGAGGGGCAGGGGGCATGCTGGGGTGGCCTCTGGCCTTTATACCAAGGAGGTGAGCTAGATGGTGGAAATGTCCACTTTGGGCATGGGGAAGGGATGGAGCTGGCCAGGGATTGCCCTAGAGTACGGTGGGGAGAGGTAGGAAGGGGATTGGTTCAGGTAGAGAGGGTTGTGCCAGCTATGGTAATTAATTGGGGTAAATCCTTGCAAGATTTGTTTGTCTCTCTCTCTCTACTAGTACAAGGGTAAAATGGGCAAGGGCAGGGGTGGAGCTACAGTGGTGTCGACCTAGGGTGTGTCCTGGGGCTGAGGAGATGCATTGAGCAAGTTTTGATGAGAGTTGGAAGTGGTTTGAGTAGTGGATTTTGCTTACTTGGCAATTTTGATCAAATTGGTGGTTATGAAGAAAGTCCAAAAACTTGCTTTGGACAAGATGAGGAAATGGTACTGGGAAATAGATGAGGTTAAGGTAGATATCTAGAAATTAATTGGGATTTTTATAAGGGGTTTTAGTCCTCATAAATCCATTTATTCAAAAAAGGCAGAAGTAGTTTCTAGAAGATCATTTGATATATTTACATTGGACAGGGTTGGTTTTTGGTGTGAGAGGGTCCCAAATGTGAATATATACTTGGGGGGATTTTCCCAAGATTTATTGTGGCTTAAAAGTATTTAAGACAATTATTATTCCAATTTAGCCATTTAAGAAAATGGACAAAAATAAATAATAAAGCTTCTCAAAAATATTTATTTTTGAGATGGGAATATAGGGTATGATATATGGAACTCACATGAGCCAAAAGTTGGGGAAGTGTTTTTACAAAAACCAAACTTTCCATTGGGGAAAGGGGTTATGAGATCTTGTCTAATAAAGAAGTTTATGAGATTTGGAGCCATAATAATTATGGATAATTGTTGATAAATTTTGATGATCCAGGTAGATGATGTAGACAAGGTGTATCATGCATTTTCAACCTTGGGATTGGATAATCCGAGTTGATTTTGGGTGGAATACCCTAGATTAGGGATCTAGGGTGGTGTTAATTTCATACCATCAAAACATGATTGTATCTTGGAGCTCAGAGCTCACCTTGATGCAAGGGATAGATGGATTGGTAGAACAAGTCATATAGATGATCATGGCAGAAGAAGTTTGGATTAACTGCATTTGAGGTGATCTAGTAGTGATGGCAAACTTTGTTGAAAATAAGGCTGCCATACCAAATGAGTCATGATGCCTTATAAACCATGTGGGTTTAATAAGCTCAAACATCCACTTGGAACAAGTGAAGTAGATTTTGATAGACCTATATGAGTAGAACACAACCATGCAAAGAGTTGGCCCATAGAAGGTTGGATGATGGTGTGAGCTTCTGTCAAAGTAGGTATGATGACTAGATTTGCAGGAAATGTTATTTTTTTGCCTGCAAAACCATCAAGAACAAGTAGGTTGGATATTGATCTAACCAAGGGAAGAAGTGGGCCTTGGTAGTCCTTAGGATGGTTAACAAGATGGTTCAGGTGCATTTCCAAAAATGCACAAGGGTTGAGAAAGGGAGGCATTCAAAAAGGTGATGTTGGAACAGTTTCCAGACTTGGTCTAATTTGGCAGTTTTGAGGATTTTGACTAGAGTATGAGAGGGAATGTTTTTGGAGGGTTGCAAGGTACCAAAGCCTCATCAAGAGGATGAGGTTTAAGTGTAGATTGAGTAGAAGGGATCCATGCTTGATATTGGTCATCATGGACTTGGGGGCTCTTGAATGAAAATCTTCAGAATTGATCTGGTTAAGGGTTTTAGAGGATCACCTAGTATCTAGGGATTTGATCTTGCTTTGTTTCCTTGCTTGGGTTGTGGGGATTTGGGAAAAAGCTTGACCCTGGTGATGAGCTCCTAGAGTGGCTCATACTACTTCCTAAGCAAACAAGTCAAATAGCAGATCAAGGCAGCTCATCAGACAGCAGATCAAGGCAACTCATCTTATAACTAAGCACAACCACTATTGAGGTTACCATCAAGCTTAGCTTAAGGTAAGGTTGGGGCATTTTGAAGGGGTTGGGGAGTGGATAAGGTGAGAGTCCTTGGTATCTCTACCAAGAGTAGAATTCAAATGCTTTGAAAAGAGGTTTTGGGAAAACTAGAGATAAGATTAGTTGAGGGTTCTGTCTTGAAAACATAAGGAGGTTATATTATAAATCTCTCCATAGTTTTGTCAATAGAAGCTACAAAAATAGTTTTGGGTACATAAGCATCTTGGCTCATGTTTTGAAATGCCAGAACATTTGAGAATATGTAAAATGAGCCAGGATAGTTTTGTTAAATAGCTTTTGTCATCTGAGGGTGAGGTAAGGAGTATCATAAGGTATACACTCATATGCACAAGTACAAACAAACAACAAGCAAACATGGCACCAAGTACAAGAAAAAGTTTTTGTTCCCCCTGATTTTTGCATTCTGGACAACTAATCAGCGTTGCTAAAATTGGGATGTTACACATGCAAACCCAAATATTTTTATATATTCAGATAGATCTTATCAAATGTGATTTTTGAGAGTTGGAATCAACCCAAAAGCATTTATGGTTGATTTTTGAAAAATGTTTGAAGTTGGAAAAGTCCCTGTCTTGTTATTTTTGGTATAGATTATCTCTAACTCCAATGACTTAAATCCAACGGGCTTGGATAGATAATTTAATTACCTTTCTAGAAAAATTTGAATCATTCAATTTGGTTCAGTGAAACTCTCTGAATTGATTTTTGAATCTAGGCACAGAAACTAGTCTAAACTAAAATGGAAAATCAATATTTGAATTTCCTAGGTCATGTGAAAGCTAAAGCTAAGCCGGGTCCAATCAAGATTTGCAGGCAAAGGGTTGATAGAGGGGGTCCACCCGTCAGCGAGACTAACTAAACGAAACGGTATCTGTGAATCTGAGCCCTACGATCTAATTCTAATCTAACGGTTGTGGTTCATCGTCGACGATGAACTGCTCCGGCGAGGAACTAAACCTAGCACGGCGGTGGAGGTCTAGCGGGGCTCACCTGGGCTCCAGCTAGGGTCGGCGACAGGGGCGATCGACGTGGTAGACGATGGAGGTTCGAGGCACGGTCACGGCAGGGCTTGGGATGGTCGAAATTGACGGCGCCCTTCTCCTCCAACAACGGCGGGCTCTGGCCAAATTCCGACGAGAGAGGGCTCGCCTTGCTCCGGGAAGAAGTGGGGGAGTGTAAGTGAGGAGTGGGGAGTGCAGTGGTGTGGAGAATGGAGGCGGGGGAGGCCTCCTTTTATACTGCGACGAGGGGACCGAATGGTGCGGGCGCGAGCTCGTCGGTGACGATGATACAGGCTGTTATCGGCGTGGCAGAGGCTAGTGGGCGGTGTGTGGTTCCCTGGTGGTTCTCACGGGCGTAATGGCGCGGCGTGCAACGGTGTGGTTTGGTCGGGGGCGTGCGGCGCTCTGTGCGGATGCAGAGGTGTTCTGGCTGCAGGTAGCTGAGTCATGTGGCAATAACGGGGTGTCTGGGGTTAGGTGATCATGGTGAGCGTGAAGCGTCTTGGTGAGGCGGCGCATGATCTATCTTGGTTGGGCCATGAACATATGTCAAGGAAATTTACATGGCGCAGAGAGGCTGGGTTCGAGAGGCTAGTGGTTCAGGGCTCGGCTAGGGTCAAATTAGGCGAGGGTGGAGTGTGGTGTGTCTCGTGCGCATCGTGGGATAGGGCGGCATGGCTCCTGGCGCTCTGCCTATTGTCGACCGGCGACGACCAAAAATGGGCGGTGCTCCACTGTGCACACGGCGAAGGGGGGGCTTGTCTAGTGCTTGGTTAGGCTCAGGGGAGACAGGAGGTTTAAGAGGGGACCAAATGTTTGATGATCACTGTGCAAAATAGTGAAGTTAGACAGGAGGTTAATTAGTGTAAGCCAGGTGTTTGATGAAATAGCCGCAAGAAATGTACTTTGGATATTTTTATTCAAATTTGGTTTGATCTTAAGCTTGAGAGTCTAGGTTTGCTTGGAGAGGTCAAGGGGAAATGGTTTGATAGGTTTTTGAAAAAGTGAGATCTTACCATATGAACTAGATTCAATTTTCAACTGTCCATTAAATTGATTTGAAAGATGTTTTTGTAAGTTTGTAAAGTGGGCCTTGATACACTTTTACTTGGTCTAGCAAGGGATGGAAAGAAGTAGAAATGTTTCTGTTAGAAATCTTCTTCTCTAGGAACACTCAAAGTGACCTAGTGGTTAACTTTGGCCAAAATGATCATTTGCTTTATTTATTCTTATATGATTTCTTTATCTTTGGATTTTGTTTGTAATTGGTCTAGATGATGTAGCATTCACCTTTAAACCATTTCACATCATTTGCAGCAATCAAGCATGGCAATTTCAATCAATTCTATACTAATGCAAACACACATGCATTCATATTCAAATTTCTAATAAAAGTTTTTGTTAACCCTAAACTTGGGTGATTAGAACTTGATAATCTTGATTAGGGTTTTTGGCGTGTTACATCCGACCACAAAATCTCCATGGGAAGGTACCCCCGACACCAAAACTTCAATCTTTTTTCTCTCTTTTACCTCCAAACTCTCTCAAAACCTCAAGAGATCTTCATCTCTACTTAATTTTGTTCGATTTCCTCGCACACAAGTGATCTACGGTATGTTTCTCCTACGATCCTCCAATTACTTTTTGCAAATTCATCTTTGATTTGTTGTCATTATCTTTCCTTATTATTTTAGATGATGAACACAAGGAGCCAAACTCGTGCTCATGCCACCGCTAGTGCTTCTCGGGCTGCCTCTCAAGAATGCTTGGGGATACGGTTCAGGGATGAGCTCCAACGTGATCTCTTCAATAGGATCAAGAACCGAGAAGTGAAGGCAACCAAGTGGGCTTGCCCCATTATATTGAATCAACTCGGTATTTGTAATGACTTCAGTTTACTTTGCAATAGGGTTGGCCTACAAAACTTTGTATTCAATGATGTGCCTACTTATCGCCGGTTAACTTTTGAATTTCTAAATTCTCTGCAAAGCACCGTTAAAGCATGGAATGGAGAGGACATGATTTCTTTCTGACTTATGAACAACAATAATGCTTTATCACTAGATGAATGGTGTGCATGCTTTAATTTTCCAAACAATAATGATAATGACTTACGTGCATCCTTTACTGGCTTAGACCCTTCCCCGGAACAATATTATAATGGAATGAGTTTCACTTCTAGAGTAAGCAAGGGGAAGAATATTCAACATCCTGCAATTCTCTATTTGTTCTATGTTATTGCTAACACTTTGTAGGCATGAAATGAGTTCACGAGACTCAGTGAGGAGGACATCTTAGTCCTTGCAAAAGCTACTTTCAACAACACCAACTTTTCACTCAACTTGGGCGCAATTCTTGTGCGCTACCTGGAGTACCAATCCTCCCAAAGCCAAGGACCAATTACAAGTGGAGGCGTCATCACCATTCTTGCCATTGCCCTAGGCATCGACCTAGGTGAGTGGCAACCAGTGCTAGGTGAGCGACGTGTTGGTTTCTCTACTTTAAAAGCTTGTGGAATGTTCACTAGGAGAGGTGGTGTTTATTACTTGCATATTGCTAGAGCTAGGCATCTCTACCCCGCTCCTTTGCCTAATGGTATTTTCTCTATCGAGGAATGACGTTTGCTATATGACTTGCGGGTTGAGCAACACCAACCCGAGGAGGAGATTCCGGACGAGGATGTGGACCAAGAAGAGGAGTAACCACCAACCCGGTTCGCTATGTACCAAGACTTCCAAGAACTTGGAGGAACTGTGGAGAGAATGCATAACCTCTCCTTGAACCTCTGAGAAACAACTAGTAATTTATCAACTCAATTTGCAAACTGGAGTTATGACTTTTCCTGCCACCACAATGATTTGAAGGGCTTGCAAAAGCCTAAGCTTGGGGAAGTTTCCTCATTATCTTTATTTGGCATTCATTTGTTTTTATTTATTTCGAGGTTGTGTTTTTAATTCGAGTTTATAAGCACTCATGTTGGTTCCCCCAACACTTTATCTTTAGTTATTTCTATTTGTTTTTGAGATTTTCTAGCCGAGCTTTGCCGCCAATTTTCTATTCTTTAATTCTCTCTCTTAAAAACAACAAAAATATTTTTTCATTTATCTTTATTTTCCCTCTTCCTTCTTTTCTATTCTCCTTGTGGCTTTCACATATTTGCAGGAGAGTGGTCGACTTAGAGTTTCCAAGAAGCAAAGCAAAAGGGAAGAGAGAAGTGAAACCAATCATGAGAGGTATGCCTTAAGACTCCCCACTTTTGAAGTTTTATAAACCCATGCTAGTTAGTAGTAAATGATAAGATGTTATATTGGTGGAGTGAGTCTTTATATTGTAGTAAAAATTTGTTTGCATGGGTATTTAGTTGAGTATGTTTTGTTCCAGCTCTTGTAGTTAACCAAGTCTTGCCTAAATTTTTTCTAAACAATTGTAATAAGAAAAAGTCTCACAATTGAAGGCTTGGGTGTTATAGTGTTTAGTCTTGAAGACTTATTTCTAGAGACACTCAACACCACAGAAATAATGATTGACTTGATAGCTCTCTTTTAAAAGTATTTGTTCGATTGAATTAATGTTTAGCGATTTTTGTGAGCATGCCAAAGTTTGACTTGTGAATCATAAGAATGATATAGCTTTATGCGTGTCAAACTTCATGGGATGCCAACAACTCTGCTAGCCTACGAACAATCTTCATGGAGGAAACTCCTAGATTTCGACTATGAGTTGATTAAACATATGTAGCAGCAATGTTATAATGGGTAAGATTCTTGGCATTCCCGGGTAGCTTGGTTCAAGATGGAATCACTCCTCTAGCTGTTATGAGTAATCATTGTACAAAGAAACAAAAACCTTGGTGATGTCACAAGTGCCCATCACATCCCGATAAACTAATTAAAATCTTTGGCATGCTCTCAATTACTTAAGAACTGAAATTCTTGAAGGACAATGAATAGAAAAGTAGTGCTTGAAAAGTCTTGATTTATTGATGTGGGAGAATTGAGATACTCTAGTGTATATGTTTTTCATGACAAACTCTCACACTCTCAATTTTACATGATTATACTTTATTGTTCAAAGGCAAGCCTATGAGTTGATTACATGACATGTAATAAGGTTTACTCATTTGAATCATCCATGTTAACAATAATTTTCTTGTGCTATAAGGATGCATAAAAACCCATATGATATGCTTTATATTACTCTATCTATGCTGAATCTTTTCAGATTTATAAAAGTGGAGGAAACATGAGACTACCAATCATGAGTAAGATCATCATCTTGTTATTTAAGTTTAAATGTTGAGTTCCTTTTTGATTTTAGTTTTCTTGCTCGAGGACGATCAAGTTTAAGCTTGGGGAGGTTAATGGTTGTGAAATATAGCCATCTACATCCATATTTAAACTGGATATTATTCATACTTTTGATGAAATATATCTCTAAACCCTACCACTAATGCCTAATGATCAAAGGGGTATGCAATTCTTTCTTTCTATTTTCCCCTACATAGATAATGATGTTTGATGATGGGAATCACACCATTAAAGTCAAAGATACAAGATTTCCAACAACCCAAAGAAACCAGGGGTCGTGAAGTGAAGACATACGCTTTAACGACCAACTATACGGCGGGAATAAAATTCCGGCCGTATAGTTCCGGTCATATAGTTGCCATCGACACCGCTAGGTCAAATAGAACAACTTTCGTAAAGGGACCCCTATATAAAGAGGCTTCGGGCGACGACAAACAGAGTCGCCAACCGCCCCCCCCAACTCCATCCACAACATCGAAGAGCCGCCAGAGGAATAGACTTAGATCTAATCTCCAAACCCTTCTCCACCACCATAGCCATATTCCACCACTTGTAATAGTAGATTTCATCATCGATTGGCGACATTGTAAGCCTATTTGTTATCAATCTCATGATTCCCATTATAATGTTTATGATTGTTGATTTCATCTCTATGCGTGAGTAATTCTCCTTGGGCTAAGGGCTTCGGTCTAGCCATGTAGCTTTTGTGCATGTTATTTATCATAGATGGGATCATGTACTCCCTCTGTTCCTTAATATAAGGTGTATAGTTTTCTTGCACGAATATTAGCGCATAGGCTAGGAGGGAAAACTTAGTTGATTTATGACGTGAATACCCCAGGTGATTGACGTGATATAGAGGGAACATATGCAATGTGGATATCCTCTCTCTCCTGATCAGATTAATTGCCTCCTAAATAAGAGGAACAAATCTCAAAATTCTCTATACACCTTATATTATGGAATTTTTTACAAAAAACTATACACATTATATTAAGGAACGGAGGGAGTATTAGTTTGTATGACATGATGATTATTGTATTCTCTCTTGCCTCAATCTAAGGACTTTTCAGGTACCCAAGACCCCGAGGATTGAGCCAAGTATAGGGAGTATGAGTAATGACTAATCTACTGGTTGGGAACCCGAGTGACAGAAGGGGTAGTATGGCTGTATGTGAGGGATTTACTTGGGATTAACGGTGACGTCACTATGCATATCATTAGTTCCCTTTCTTCTATGGATGAGACTAGTAGGTTATTTCTATAAACAGTTGCGGAGGCAATAGAAATTACGGATGCAATACCCACATATAATTATCTTGCTCTAACAATTACATGCATACTTTATTATTATTCTTTATTCCCATCAGACGTTTTGCACAACTATAGGTGAAACCAAAAGCCCTAGGCCCTCTCTCTCCATCATCGACAATAATAAAAGACAGCAAACTCTTGGTCCGGTAAAACACAAAAAGAATTCTAAAACTCCTGAAGGTCCATTAAAGTAACTTCACTATGCTTTTTGCTTCCCGAGGATTCGATAAACCTAGGTATACTAGGGAAAAAGAGCTATACTACATCTGTAATCTAGATCGAAGGTATCAACCGCCGACTAGGCTATCGGAGGAGGTGTCAGAGCATGTCGGCAGTTCAATCGTCGACTAGTCTGATCGGTTTTTGAACGACCGATTGCATTAGATGCCTGCATGGATCATGCAGCGTGTGATTAGCTAACCTAAAACTTTGGTTCCCGCCAATGAGTTTCCCGCCCAAATGTTTCCCGCCAATGAGTTCCCGCCATTTCTTGTTCGTTTACCCTATAAAACCCCCTCCTCACGAAGTTGTGTATGCATCAAAATCACGTTTTTAGCCAGTATGTTTCCCGGTTTTCCCTACGGCCGCAGTTTCGAGACAAACATGTTTGTTGACCTTTTTCATTTGGCCAGCAACGTTAGGATAGACAATAATCAAGCCCAATTTGAGCAACCCATTGCTAGGGATTATCTCCTCACTGAGCTAGGTGAGGCATTACATAGAAAAGGGTGGCCAAAGAGGACCCCAGAGGAGACATGGCAAGAGCTTCTTAGGATCAATGCTAGGTGGGGCAAGCAAAGATTCTTCAACGAAGAGGCAAGGCAGAGGGAAGCCAAGCACCCTTGGCTATGGATACAAGAGATGAAGATGAAGATGGTCTCTTCATGCCGCCGGTCAGTGGTCTAGGGATAGAGCAGAGCGCGGACACATGCCCTGAACAAGGAGCAGGCCAAGAAGAGAAATGACAAGTTAGAAGAGAGTGAAGATGAAGATGACCTCTTCATGCCGCCGCTAGTTGGTACCAGGGCGAGAGCTGAGTGGGAAAAGAGGCAGGCCATGAAGAAGGCGTAGGCGAAAAAGAGTAAGGGTGAGTCATCGTCAAAGGGAAAAGGTGAGTCATCATCGAAGGGCAAGGGTAAGGCATAGTCATAGGGATAGAGAGCGCTCTTATTTGTGTACCGCAAGTTATGTTGAACTATGTTGCAAGCTATGTTGAAGTGTTTATCGAGTAAAAAATGTGAAATAATAGAAAGGTGTTTCATACATAGATAGATACAAGTCTCATACATATATATATATATATGTCCCATACATAGATAGATATCACTGCCACCGATCATGGGGTTGCCTAGCACCGGTCAACTCCATCCGTACCTTCTAGGTGGCCCCACATTACGGGGAGGTAGAGTTGACCCGTCATCCTGGGTATGTGTATCCTGTGTGGGGAAAGGTGGTGGAGTCTACTGTGTCTCCTGTGTGGGGGAAAGGTGGTGGAGTCTACTGTGTCTGGTACTGTCCAAACTAGTCAACCCGATCCTGTTGAGTCTACTGATCCTCCTCCTCATTAGTCGCCCACGAACCCATAGAGGACATGCTTGGGTCTCCAATCCTCCTACCATGTAAAAATATTAATTACTCAATGATTATATACTATATGCAACCAAAATAGATAGGAAAATGCTTACCCTCAGGACGATAGCCCATGAAGGGGATGTGTGTCTACTGCTGCTGCCACTGGTTGAAAGTAAACTGCGGCTGCTGCTACCACTGGTCGAAAGTAAACTGTGGTTGTTGTTGCTGCTACCATGTTGAGCCTCTAGCCTAGTCTGGAGGTAGTGCTCTCGGTGTCTCCTGCTGTGAGATCCGTGGACGAGGCCCATGGCGCAGTGGTGCTCTCAGTGTCTCTTGCTGCTGCCGCGCCGAGCCTCGAAGTAGTGCCTGGTCTGGACGCAGGGTGCGCTCCTGCATGGAGTGACGCGGTGGCCGCTCCTACATGGAGTGACGCGGCGGGCGCTCCTGCATGGAGTGACGCGGTGGGCCCTCCCCATGGAGTGACACGGTCGACGCTGTGCTGCTTGGTGTTGAACAATGTCCGAAAGGTTGGTGCACATGATGGTCGCATAGATACTCCGTAGTCTTTCCTCGACACGCTTGACAAAGGACTGAGCATGCTAACGTGGTATAAGAGGAGCGGATAAGAGTAAACGTCCCCACTAATGCACTTCCGTCTATAGCTCCCATGTCATATTGGCCTGCATTTGTATAGTAGGTAAGTACATATTATGTAGGCTACCAAGTCCAGTAACAAAGAAAAATGTATTTATCGATGACTGTTTGGACTCCATAGTCGACTGACTAGGAAATCTCTCATCATCATGCGCGTGGTGGATGGGACGCAACTGTGTCATGGTCATGTACCTATGTAAGTATGCACGGAATAGCTCCATGTCAAACGCGCCAGCGAGCCACATGCCAGTTGTTGCATTCTGCCACCCCTGGATATAAATATTAACCCGCTGAAGCCACTGAGCTGCGCTTTTGTTAGTACCCTTCTGAGAGTACCTGCAATTACATTTTGTAAGTATACCATCACTGTAGAACTAAAGATAAGTAATATATTAACTTACATGTCCATGGAATCTAAAGGGGGGACCTCCGGACGTGGAGGATCTACCATCTGACAAAGACCAAATTGCCTCATGACCCTCTGTTGAGACATCTCCTCCACCTGACAATCGAAGATGATCTTCGACTTAGTCAGCCAGTAGTCATCATCTCATCTCTAGTGCACATAATAGACAACCCGCAAGAATATTTTGCGGCTGTCTCAACTGTCGTGTATGGCTCCCAAATGACCGAATCCTCCCCCAACATGTTGAACTTCTCGCTGAACGACGGGTAGAAGCTCTTGGCTTTCTCTCCCGCGAAACGACAGTGTTGGACAAAATAGTTGTTAGTTTCCTTCATAGTGCAGTATCGGCATTGCAATTTATTAAACCTTTTAACTTACCTTGCGACGTGTCTAATGTGTACCGAACGTAGGCATGTCAATTCTCTCTTAGTCAATCAACAAATCAGACTCATAGACAACGGGTGGCTGGTTCTCGTTGATAATTGCTTTATTCTTTGTTATCTCTGGGCGGCCAATAGGGAACCTCTCCCATGACCACAACTGCAGCAATAGTGGGCATCCTAGCAGGGCAGACCTATCCTTGGTTAGCGTACAACCAATGCACATACCTCAGTACATAACTGCTAAGATAGAAGAACCCTAGCTCCACTATGTGATATCGTTTCGGCATGTCAAATCCACGATCTGTCTAGCAAAGTGGATGTAGAGCGCCCTAATGGTCGAGACTTGGTTTTCGGTGAACATCACCTTCCCAAGAAGCCACATTATGTACGCCTCCAGGCTGCGCATAATTTGTGGCTCAGTCATCGGAATGGCTGGGTACCCGAACTTCTGGATCTGCATTGGTTAATATAACAATTTTTATCACCGTTTGATATGAAAATAAGTGCGGCAAAGACAAAGATACTGAGTAGCAAACGAACCTGACAGTTCTGCAACCAATCAAATTTGGGGCCATGATTTTCATACGCAAAGTCCGACGCTCCATCACGGATGCCAAAGAATCGTTGGGCCATGTCTGCAACCCAATTCGCCAGTGCATCCACCGGGCCCATTGGCACTCTAGCCAACGGCAGTCCCAGCAGGAATGAGAAATCCTACAGGGTAGGAGCCATCTTTCCCCAACGAAAGTGGAAAGTGTGAGTCTCGGGCCGCCATAGATCCCCTAAGCAGGTGAGCAACGACCCTTCATAGTGCAGGCATATGGTTTGGAAGCCATGTTATCGTCCTTCTATCTCCTGCGTACGAGTGGCCTCAACTAGACGCACAAATGGTAAAAGCCCTGCCTACTTCAACCTGCATACCGAGATAGCATAACAATGGCTTTGGTCTCCACTATCTCAGTGTATAACAGTCTAGCCAGGAGGGTTGACGTGAGATTACGATGGTCTTGAAGGACATTGGGAAGTTGACATGTGTGCAGCACAACGTCGGTAACCTTCCAGTTGGTTTCATACATAGGACGATGGGCATGGACCCTGTCCGGACATCCGACTTCCTTACAGACCAATGTCAAATATTTTTGGGATGACACCATCGTTTTGAAGACCCGTTGCATGGACAATACCCACTCAACGATTGCTTCCTGCAGATGTCTCTTGCTAGGATATAATGCACCCAGGGAGATGTTGTTCACGTGATAGTACCATGCGGAATCATGCCCATCGTTCACATTCATTGCTGCTGTGTGGTTATTATTCCATGATGCCAGAATAGGTTGGACGATCTCTTCTTGATCAGACTCAGCGGAATCATGAGAGTTATCACTATCACCTTCTGAATCTTCGGCTTCCATCTGATCTTTCAACCAACCTTCGTGTCCCACTGAAAATATCTTCTCCTGTCCCATGACTACTTTTAGCTGATTCATAACCACCACCCTCGGTGTGTGCATAACTACTCTGACCAGATTTATAACCACCACCGCCATCTTGGCCTTGACTGCTCTGGCCATAATAGTAGCCATCACCACCTTCGTCTTCGGCTTGACTGCTCTGGCTATGATCATAACCACCACCAACATGTTGGGTCTAACTACTCTATCCATGATCATGCCTAGGCTCTTTCGTCACAGGAAGAACTAAAACAGTGGGGTTAACTCCCTTTTTCTCACAGGCTTTCACCCATTTGACCCATTTAGCTTGCACTTCTATCGGTCTCAAATAAAAATCAGGTTTAATCCTAGACTTAGTCCATAATACATGCACACCGACATTATGGATCGGAGCGAGCCATAAACGAGCAGATAACCAATCCTTCAACTCAGTAACGGACACTGTTTCAGGACCCCAGATAGAAACGAGAGGAACAAGGAAGAAGCTAGGAGGAAGAGGAAGAAGAAGGCCCGCGGGGCTGGCCGGCGCACACGCGGGGATAAGAAGAGGAGAGCTCGGCATTTCAAAACCGACAGCGGCGGTCGGTGCTTCAAAAGCCGAGCGAGGACGCTCCTCTGTTGTCGGCCGACAACCCAACAAGGTGGGCCGTGTCTCCACTGTCGTCGGCAATTCAAAAGCCGACCGAGCGCAGTCGCTGCTTCAAAAGCCGAGCTGGCGTGGTCGGTGCTACAAAAGACGACTGGGCATGATCGGCTCTTCAAAAACCGACGCCACGCTAGATTCGTTAAACCCTCCATTCACGTATTATTCATGAAAATTATAAAAAAAATCATTTTTTAGCTCGTGTGGTCCTATCCTTAAATTTCTAACGGAGGTTGTTTACATAGATAATATACTCTCGGTTGAATAAATGCTAATGGACGATTTCCCGGGAAAGAAAGTTCCAAAAAGAACATGGCAGGTAGTTTTAGGAAAAAAACGTTGCCTTACAAGTTTAATCAATTTTATTAAAAAATATAAACATCTACCAAATCAATATAAATTAACCCACCACAAAATAAAGTTTTATCGTGTATTTATTCAATATTATAGTTTTTTATATTTTCCTATATATAAAGCTGGTCAAACTTATAAAAATTGACTAAAAATATACACTTGCTTTTTTTTCAATGGAGGGGGTATTTCCATTAAAATCACATGGTTTATTGGCAGCTTTAAACATGGCACCTCTATTCTATCTTTCAAGCGCCCACGCCCCTCCTTGACCGCCCAATCCGATTCACACAGCCTCTCGCCACCGCCATGTCCGTCGCCGTGGCGGCCGCCTCCTCCTCCTCTCGCTACCTGCTGGGCCACGCCAACTCGCTCCACCACCGCCACCCTTTCCGCCCCGTGCGCTTCATCTCCTCTCCGCCGCAGACGTACGCCTCCCCATCGGCGCTCCTCTGGCGGCGGACGCGGCAGGCGGAAGCGCCAACTACCTTGTGTTCCGCACCGTCCCTTGGCCGTGTCGGTTGGCCGCGCCGCGAGGGGAGCGCCTGGCTACTCTCGTTCCGTGCTGAAACCGATGCTTCCTCGTCGGTCGAGGAGGGGGGCGGGGACACCTCTCAGGCCGTCTCCGCGCTGCTCCCGCTCGTCGTCGTCGCAACCGCCGTCGCCGCTCTCGGAAACCCTGCCACCTTCAACTGGTGAGCAAAGCAGCCGCTGGACGCTTTGAGGAGATTTCTGGCTTGGAATCTTGGACAATTAGCACATGGTCGCTGATTATTATTATCTCTTCTGTAGGGTCTCCAAGGAATTTTACGCACCTGCACTCGGAGGCATCATGCTGTCCATTGGCATCCAACTATCCTTCGACGACTTCGCGCTGGCATTCAAGAGGTTTATCCTCTCTTCTTGTTTTTTCCCCCTTTTGCCTTCTACTCGTTCACCCAAGATCACGGAGCATGCCACACCCCCTAGCTATCGGGCATCACAGCAGCAAGTTGTGCCGGCCAGCCACTTCACCGCGCCGTGGAAGGTGCTTGTCGCTTCGTCCTTGGCCGACGTATGACTGGTCGAGGAAGGAGTCTTTAGCTTAGAGCTTAAGCCATTGTTTGTCTGTTCCTGTGTTGCATTTCCAGGCCGGTGCCGCTGTCAATTGGCTACATGGCACAGTACATGCTCAAGCCGCTGCTGGGTGTGCTGATTGCAAGGGTGTTCAAGATGCCATCGACCTTCTTTGCAGGTTTTATGCTTACATGCTGTGTCTCGGGTGCGCAGCTTTCGAGCTATGCTAGTTTCCTCGGGAAAGGAGATGTTGCGTTGAGTATTCTGCTGACAAGCTACTCAACCATATCTTCGGTGATTGTGACGCCTATTCTCACTGGATTATTGATTGGTTCAGTGGTTCCAGTGAATGGAATCGCGATGGCGAAATCTATTTTGCAGGTAATTAAATTGTGGTAATCCGGGGCAATAATAGATTCTTTCTTGCACTCCGTACATTCTCGCTTATGAACAAGGCCTTTCTGTGATTATGACTGTGATTTCCCGTTTCCCAGGTGGTTCTTGTTCCTGTGACACTTGGTCTCCTGCTGAATACCTATGCAAAACCAGTTGTTAATTGCATACGGCCAGTAATGCCATTTGTTGCTATGGTGTGCACATCACTCTGTATTGGGAGCCCTCTTGCTATAAATAGGAGCATGCTCCTGTCAACACAAGGACTCATGTTACTTCTTCCCATAGTGACTTTTCACATTGCAGCCTTTGTTGTGGGTTACTGGGTTTCCAAGTTGCCTCAGCTGAGGTAATTGGATACTGAAATAACACTTTATTCATTCTTTATGTTCCTCTCGCATCACCGTTTGTCCTTGATCTTGCTAAAACACAGTTTAATGTTATCTGGATTCTCTTTGAATTGTGATTTATTTGTTAGCTCTGCCAAAGTCATGTATACTCATATATGCATCCTATTCATTGACATATGGGTATCTTTACCTATTTCAGAAAAAGAAAATCAGTTTTTTACTTTCGTTGTTAGCTCCGTACATTTGACATAACTTCACTGAAGTACTTCCATTTATGAAAAACTTAGTAAAGTATGTTATACTCCATCCGTTTCAAAATATAAGATGTTTTAGCTTTGTGAAGCAAATGTATCTAGACTTCTTTTAGTGTGTAGATTCACTCCAAACCTGAGTGAATCTACACACTAAAAGAAGTCTAGATACATTTTCCTCACAAACCTAAAACATCTTTTATTTTGAAACAGAGGGAGTACATATCAATATTACAATTATCATAACTCCATATTCTGTTAATGTCTGTGGAAGTCCAATGGTTCCCGTATTTGTATTGTTTTTTTTTCTAAATTACTCTATTTAATCTCTAGCTAGTTATAAAAACCAAGCTTCTTTTGTTGACGACGTAAATAGAATTAATTTTCATAGTTTAGGAAAATAATGGCCATGGAAATGTGGATGAAATACTCACCGTCCAGATAAATGGCTTAATCCTCTGTGTGGAGGTAAACTAGTACAGTATCATATCAGCATTAGCTTCGTCTGCTACATTACATTCAAAATTAGATATCTGCTACTGACTGAAAACCGTACTTCAGAAGTACCTTGATGCCTTTTTGCTAAGTTTCTTATTGCATTTGTATGCAGACAAGAAGAGCCTGTTTGTAGGACTATTTCAGTGTGTACTGGAATGCAGAGCTCCACCCTAGCAGGACTTCTTGCTACCCAATTTCTTGGAATCAGTCAGGCAGTTCCTGCAGCATGTTCTGTTGTTGTCATGGCAATATTTGGTTTGACTCTTGCATCATACTGGGGACGTGGCCTGCGAATAAGGGATGTTCCTTTGAGATTATTTCCTCAAGCCTCCTCTGGTACGAGGTCTTGAGAAGTTGTCAGATTTAGCATTGGAATTCTTTCAGGTGCACCCTGGATGGGAAAATCCTCCACCGTTTGGGGCTGCAGTTACAGGAACGTCCTGTGCCTGCCAAAACTACAAAAACAGACCTGCAAGATAAGCAGCGGCTAAACCTCGCCATAAGAGGCACCTGCATGGGCTGCATACGGTGGAAGGATAATGAGATGGAAGTCGTATATCATACCATGTGCTGTAGGTTCCATTAGTGTTGTCTCTTCCGCTTCGTTGTAGATACTAGATTTTTTTTTTGACAAAGGGAATATATGCAAATATACCTATTACACTTGATCTCTGCAACAACACAGTGCGCCTATGGATGCACACAGCTGTAAAAACAAAAATAAAAAAAGGAAAGAAAAGTCCCACTATAGTGATCTATTCCTTGTTGCAACGGTACAAACACCACTGAAGTCTAAATTCTTAGAAGCAACACTTCCAAGAAGGAAACAGTGTAGAAGTGCTGACGTAGTGTTGTCGTTGCCCTAAGTTTTCATCCTAGAGAAAGTTCGTGCTCTCAAAATAATGCTTTTAAGAAGGCCATTGCTAGTCACAACCAATTAAGGTCAGACATTAGATTTTCATCTTGAAAGACGAGACGTGATACTTCTTTTTGTTTTAGATTTTACTTTTTGTACTCTTGTTGTAGCCAGAAACTTTTCTTTTAGTTTATCGTCTGTAGTTTTTAATAAATAGTTTTTAATAAAGTACCAAATTTTACCTATTTGGATGATATTAAGTTGATAAAACATATGGAGTTGCAAATTCCTGTATTATACTGTTTACTAGAAAAATTCTCAGATTTTTTATGTAACTCTGATTGCACTAATTTTTATACTTCAGTTGCAACTTTTCATCTTATATATTCAAAAAAATTGGCAAAAATTTCTGACATGTTTAAGTAGGAGAAATAATTGCTGTTTTTCTAGACTAATTCTGTCTTTACACTCACGGTTTACAAATCTCTAAACTTTATTTTTTGAGCAACATAAGATTTACACATAAACTTGGAGCGTCTTTAGCTAGTTTTATGTTTTCTTTGCATTTTTATCTTTTAAATATGAGACCACCACCTGGAGCTATGTTAAATAAGTATGAAAGAGATACTGGAATAAAAAGAAAGATTAAGTTGGATGCTATTAAAGAAAAGGAAAAGAGAAATAAAAGTTGAAATACAAGTTATGCATGGTGTTATTTGTTTCATATGCTTTAGTGAATGATAATTTACAAGTGCCTTATTTAGTGGTACCTTTTATTCACATGCATAGATGATTAAACTTAAGTTACTTTGTCTAATAAGAAATGATTAGCACTATGGTTACTTTTGCATGCTTTTATATGGTCAACTTTCTCCCTCTTACTAGCCCAAATAATTAAACAAGCATAGACTTGTGCATCGAAATCTCTTAAACCAAGTTATTCCAATAGTGTTCAGTATACCTACCTATGGAGCATTTGTTGTACCAAGTATAATATATGTTCTATGTCTTTGAACATTTCAAAATCATCTCTTTTGTGTAGTTTAAACCCCATGGGAAAGTAAGATGTGGGATGATACCACTAGAGCACAATTGTTTGAAATAATGCAGAATATTAATTAAACTTGAACCATTGTGATTGGAATTATGTAAGTTATGTGTTTGACAACTTATGATTTGAGTGTTAGCAGAACCATGCTTACACGGGGAACGCTTTCAACATTGCACTATTTTGTTGATGTCATGTATCTTTTGGCGGTGGATGCCCTCGATGAGAAATGAGCTAGAACCACTCTAAAGTTTTCTTGAGTTTGCATAAAGGTCATAGGGCTGCCTGAGTCGCTAACCTAAGCCATGCTATGCATCATGGTGGAAATTTACAGCATGGACATTCAATGAAGCATTTTAAATAAAAATCTATGCAAATAGTAAATAAAAAAGAAATGCCGAGGGGTTCATTTGTCTCTCTGTCTTGTCATCTGAGTATGGATAGCCCCTCATAAACAGACTCCTCATACAAAGGGCAAGAGCCACCTCGGTTGCCACCCTCTCTTGGAACTATTTGCTTACAATGACAAAACTTCTTTGGGGCCTAATTTTAGTAACATGAGGACTGGGTACTTGTGCTCAATGGACATGAGACATTCAACTTGTGATGGGTCAAACATATAAACCATACTTGATCTCACTTTAACCATAACCGTTAAATATGCCTGGTGAAAGGGCATGTTTGCCCCATGTGTGGTTAATTAACGACAATCTCTATGGACTAATGTGTGAATTGAGTTTCGCTTGTAAGTTTTGTCCATTGGCGTCGCTTGGGCCATGTGTTAGTTTTAAGGTTGAAAAAAGAAGAAGAAGCAATGTCTAAGTGGTGATGAGTCATCATGGTAGTATTAGTATGGAAATCTGGCAGGTCACAAAGGGAATATCGACTAATGATGAAGATGGAAACGATCAAAATGTCGCAGCCATATGGGAGTCTTGTGTTGGATACGCCTGCCGCGTGGTCGAGATGACCGGCTATGAGAAGCCAATCTTCCAGTTCGTCATAGTACCACCAAGCCCCCCAACCGAAGATGCATCCGATGATGACAAGAAGGCTAAGTCTGACGTCATTGTGTCGGATAAAGATCAGGGCGATGTGGATGTTGGTACCAGCGAGTCGGCAAATCCTCCTTCACCTGCAACATAGGATTGAAAAAACTATGCATTATTTTGAAGCAAGTGTTGTAATAGTTAAAGTATTTATCTGGTTGTGCTGGTCTGTAAGAACTTGTGCTATACTCTAGCACTTTGATTATTTTTTGTTGTGCTCGAAAAATTACTTAAGCACTTTTTGTTCATACTTATCATTTATCTTGCTTTCTGCCTCGTCCCTTTCATGAGCTGACAAACTTTTAGCAGGGAAACACTACCGAGCAATGGAGCTCAATTGCTAAACCAGTTTAAACTCGGAAACAAAGTCGGCTTCTAGTACCAACAATTCACTACTCGAAAAATACCTGTATCTAAGCAATCAAATAAAAACCAAAGTATGAATAGAAGATGAGAGTTACACCCGAAGGTAGCATTTTCTAGAGGATTAGAAATCTAACCAGAACAAACATGAGCATAAAGTACTTTCAAGTATTCTATGATTTGCGACTATGACATGATCATTCGAAAATAAGATGGTACTTTCAAACTTACTGTAAAAACATTGAGGACACCAATACTTTGTTTCACTTTGAACATGTACATTGATATGATTACAAAGAAAGAAAACACAAGAATAAAAGGGATGTAGCTAAGCAATATTCCATGGACGATCCAATTCTTCTGGATCTATACTGCCTCCAGCTCTCTTTCTTTTCTTAGTAGCAGGTATTTCTTTGTCTGGTCTCATGTCTATTAGATAGTATGACCCGTTGTGCAATTATCTGCTAACCATAAAGGGTCCTTCCCAGATTGGGGAAAGTTTGTGCTTTCTTTGCTGCACTAGTCGGAGAACTAGATCAACCTTTTTAAAATACCGATTTTTGACTCTCTGACTATGGTACTTGCATAACTTTTGCTGATAGGCTGTAGATCTATGTTCAGCAACAACACGGACTTCCTCGAGCGCATCGAGGTCATCTTGTCGAGAAACTTCGGCATCTTCTTCGACATACACAACGACTCAGGGAGAAACATGGATAAGATCACTCGGAAGAATTGCCTCGACGCCATAGACTAAGACGAAAGGTGTATATCCGGCTGACTTGTTTGGAGTAGTTCGTAAGCTCCATATAACATATGGGAATTCGTCTGCCCAAGCCCCTGCAGCATGGTGAAGTGGTGCTTCGAGCCTAGATCAGAGGCCTTGGAAAATTAAACCATTTGCCCTTTCGACTTGTCCATTGGCTTATGGATGTGTGACTGATGCTGTTGGGGATATACTTTCCGGGTATCCTCACTATGCCTCACTGACCAGGGTGGCCCACTTCGGGTTAGAGCTTTGCTTCACGGGCGGCCCAGTCAGGGAGAAGAGACGGAGTCCAGTCCGGCTATGGGAAGGCCCAGAAGACTTACCGACGTAGGCCCATAGTGTTACTTGTAGTCCAAGATGTACTCTGTAACCGACTCTTAGTCGTAGCCGGATGGATCTCTCCTATAAACCCTAGGCCGGATATCTATATAAGCCGTCCTAGGGAGAGCCTTTAGGGCACCCTCACAATAGTCTACAATCTCAACTCGCATAGGCAAAACCCTTGTAACCCATATTCCGGCATTGCCGTATTACTGGATTGCTAGCAGGAGTAGGATCCGTCCAAAGCCGGCGGATTCGAACCTGGGTAAACTTGTGTGTTCACTGTCCCGGAACACCGTACGTATCAGACCCTTCTCTTCCACACGCCTCGAGGACCCCCTCATGGCGTACTTGTCATCAATCCGACGACAGTTGGCGCCCATCATGGGGCAAGTGAGCTTCGGATCTACGTTCCAAGCGGAATCTACAAGAATCAGAATCGGCGAGACTATCACCGTCGGTCGCATCCTCTACGCCAGTGACGTCCCTCTCATCATTCTTGACGAGACCTGGATTCCGGCTAGGGAGGCCATGACTGCCTATACCATTATGTCTTTCGGCGAGAACGATGTGTACATCGGATTCGCTAACCTGTCCCACCTACCCCAGCGGTGACAATAGAGGTAGAAGAAATATCTAGGTCTCCTTTGTCCGCGGAGGCGACAGAGTTCCGGATCTTAGAAAACCCTAATCCCACCTAGCCCGCACCCATTGCGGAGATAGTGGAGAAATCCGAGCTTGAAGCAGATCTTGCGGTACAAGTTGAATCTAGAGTGGATCTCCTTAGCGAGGCCGAATCCCAGATCGATCCACCCGCTGAGATCGAAATCCAAGAGGATCACAACAACAACCTTGGTTCCGGCTCTGCCAACGCCGAATGTATCAACTGCCTCGAGGCACACGTTGAGGTGCATGATGATGCAAGACGCAAGCGTGGATGAGGTTCTCGAAACCATCAAGATCTCCGAGGAAGCCCACGAGGAAAGCCGCAACTACCTCAGGACCCACACATCGCACTTCGTCGGATACATTGGATCCGGATCTAGCTCAGCCGATGCTGGAGACAACACTGACTCAGTGCTGGAGGTGATCAGAACAAACATCGACTTACCCACATCCTCGGATGACTCGATGACATCGGCGGATTTCTGAAAGTTCTCTGCGGAATATGAAGAGGAGTACAACTCCAAAGCTGCAGAAGAAGGAGAAGCCATGGATGAAGGATCCAGGGAAAACTCTCCCAAAGCGCAGGATGACATGGATATCGGAGATAATCCCGAGGTCCAGATATCCAAAAGTATCGATCAGAGCTTGACTACGGGAAACGGACCCAAAGCCGTCTTTGCTACCGGCACTGCCAAGAAGGCAAAGAAGAAGAACAAGAAAAACAAGACCCCAACAAAAGAACTTCCGGCAGATGAGGTGATTGCCGAGGAATATGAGGAAGACTCAGATGGAGCACTTATCCCAGACGAGCCCAAAGAAGAGTCGGTGGATGGACACATGGTCACCGCAGGTGCCCGTAAACTCATCGATGCTGCATTAACCACACCTATCTCTACTGCAGCAGAGCTAACTGCTGCGGAATTGGACGAAAGGGCCCAAGCCCTCGAAGAACATTGCCAAGTACTCCTGGATGAAGCTAAAAACATGGAGGAAGAGAAGAAGCGCATGGCCAAGACGGAGAAGCTCATCTCTCTGCAACATTAGAAGAACCGGAAACGACATACGCATGACAGTCAATTTCCGGAAGTACGTAAGGTTCTCTTTGAGGGAGATCCATGGATGCCTCGACTCAATGGCAAGGGAGATCTGGTGTATCCAACACCAGTCCAAAACACTGCCGCTGCTCGAGACGTCCTGGCAAATAATCCAGGCTCGGAACAGGTTCGATTGGGCATCAAGCTACTCACCAAGGGTCTGGAACAGCAGAAGGCCGCAAAATCCGGAAGCGGAAAATTGGTCTCTCAATCCGACCAATGTCGCACGGATCCAGCCTAGAACGACGTAAGACCCTAGTGGGCTCTGAAATAGCATCACTATTCCGACCACCGGGAAGACAATTACTCAAGAACCGGATCTTCAGGACAGCATCATAGAGCTGCACATGATTGGCGCAACGTTTCTCTAGCCGCGGAGCAAGAGGCGATCGCTGCCCTATATCCGCAGAATCCTCCCCGGCGAGAGTCGAATGATCGCAGGGAAGAAGACAAAGAGAAGCGCCGGGAAGAGGACCGACAAAGAATGCCACCTCCCAGGCATACAAGCCGTCCAGCTGAGCCCCACCATAATGGGAATGACGGACGAAGGAACAACGGACACCATGCCGAGTCAAGCCGGCAGGGGGCTCATCGTAATGAAGACCCTCCCTGGAGCCGAAATAATGACGCTCCGGACGGAGGCTGACGTTTAGCCGGAAACAATCCAGCTGCTCCACCCTCTCCAGCAAGTAGCCATCACAATGACTCCCATGGGGGCCAAGGAGGGCGTCATGGCGGAGGAAGTGGTGGCAGAAGCCGAAGTCTAGCTCCAAGGCACCACAGCCATAGCCGCAAATCCGGACGATCTCTATCCCCAAGTGACGCGAGGCACATGATTAACTCCAACATAGAGGCGCGTCGCTACGAAAACGATGATATATACGTGGGCCCAAAATGCTTCAGACCACGCATAAGAGCAACAAAATTCCCGGAAGGATTTGCTATCTCAAGACACATCCAAGCCTACGACAGCATAGCTCGGCCAGATACTTGGCTCCAGGATTTTTTCCAAGCTTGCTGCATCGCCAAAGGCGGAAACTGCCTGGTCGCAACCCGATATCTCCCACTCATGTTGTAGAAGATGGCACGATCATGGCTCACTGAACTTCCGGAGAACACCATCCACAACTGGTATGACATGCAAAGCACGTTCTTTTGGAATTTCAAAGGCACATATCGGAGGCCCTGTACGGTAGGAGACCTATATCGTTGCACCCAGAAAGCCGGAGAAACTTGCCGAGATTATCTCGGACGATGGATCGACACTAAGAACTCCTGCGAAGGGGTAAATGACCAAACTGCGATTAAAGCTTTCATTGCAGGACTCCCAATTTGTTTACTACGTAATCGCTTGAAGTGCGACAAGGTAACTAATTTGGGAGAGATGATAGAAACAGCGAGCAAGTATGCAGATGCTGACGACGATGCAGAGGGATTACTGAACGCCCTAGCTGTGCCACAGTCGGCAAAACAACCAAAGCAGCAAGCTTAGAAGCGCAAGAATACCTCGAAGGAAAAACCCAATGCGGAAAAGGCAGTGGTCACTGCTACTTTCGGGTCTGGAGGACGAGGAGGGCGCGGCGGTGGCCGTGGACACGGTCGTGGGACATCAAGAGTCCAGGGTAGAGGAGACCAGCAACCTGGCAAAACCTACTCCTGGACCGACATTGCCAATAACCCATGTGTGCATCACTTAGATGCCAATGGGGGCTCATCTCACACAAACACCGAGTGTCGTTTTAATGACAACATCAAGAAAGACGATACTGCTGGCTATAGGGCTAAGCGGAAGAAGGGAAAGAAGAATCCCGAAAAAGAGAAAGAGACCAAGGAAGATTCCGACATGGACGAAGCCGACACTTCAAATCCCAAGCCGGAGGGAAAGAAAAACTTCCCGACAAAGAAAGACACTTACATCACCTTCCTCGGATCTCAACCAGTGAAGGTCAAGAAAGCAGTTGTACATGTGCTCAACACGACTGTTCTGGAGGTCCCCCAATTCTTGGATTGGTCGGAAGTAGCAATCACCTTTGACCGTGGTGATCATTCGCCTAAGTTGCACAGGCGAGGAAAATACGCCTTAGTCGTTAATCCACTCATTGATGGCTATGGTTTCTCCAAGACTCTCATGGATGGCGGCAGCAGCATTAACATTTTGTATGTCGAAATGCTACGCCGGATGAAGATCTCGGAGACCCAGCTGAATTACAGCTCTGTGATCTTTCACGGAGTTGTCCTAGGAAGACAAGCAAATTCCCCGGGAGAACTCACTTTGGATGTGACCTTTGAAACTCCAAAGAACTATCGGACGGAAGCACTTTCCTTCGAAGTGGTCCCGTTCAAGAGCGCGTACCACGCTATATTCGGACGTCCGGCTTACTGGGCTTTTATGGCTCGTCCGTGTTACATTTACAATATGATGAAAATTCCAGGTCCCAACGGCGTGATTACCATCAGGGGAGACTCGAAGAAGGCACGAGAGTGCGAGGACAGAAATGCCGCCTTTGCTGAAGCCGTGCTGCACGCCCAGGAGTACCAGGAGATCAAGAAAACCATCGATCCGTCCGAGATGCCCGCGATGAAGAAGGAGGTGACAAAGCCGAATCCGGAGTTCAAGGCATCAGAAGAGACGAAGAAGACGTCGTTGAAGGATGATGACCCCTCCAAGGTGACCCAGATAGGCGTAGGCCTAGATAGCGCATAGGAAAGCGTGCTCGTCAAGTTCCTCCAAGCAAATCAAGATATCTTCGCATGGAAGCCATCTGACATGATCGGAGTACCTAGGGAACTTGCCGAGCACTCTCTAAATGTACACCCGAACGCTAAACCCGTCAAACAGTCCCTACAATGTTTCGGTGATGAAAAGCGTAAGGCAATAGCTAAGGAACTAGCCCGACTCGAGTTAGCCGGATTCATAGAAGAGGTCATCCACACTGAGTGGTCGTCCAATCCTGTAATGATCCCTAAAAAGGACACCACCGATTTAAGGATGTGTGTTGATTATACTACCTTGAATAAGGCTTGTCCCAAAGATCCGTTCACTCTGCCTAGGATTGATCAAGTTATCAATTCTACGGCAGGCTCGGAACTTCTATGTTTTCTCGACGCATATTCCGGTTATCACCAAATCCGGATGAAAGGAATCTGACAAAGTCAAAACTTCATTCATAACTCCCTTCGGAACCTTCTGTTTCATTATGATGCCCTTTGGTCTTAAGAACGCAGGAGCTACGTACCAACGCACTATGCAACATTGCCTCCACGACCAAATCGGACGCAATGTACATGCATATGTGGACGATATTGCGGTGATGTCCAAAAAGAAGGAAACCTTGATTTCCGACTTGGAGGAAATGTTCACCAATCTATGAAAATACAATATAATGCTTAACCCAAAGAAATGCTTCTTTGGAATTCCTGCCGGAAAATTGTTAGGTTTTATCGTGTCTCAAAGAGGCATAGAGGTAAACTGGGACAAAATCAAGGCTATACTCAATATTTCCAAGCCAACTCGCATGAAGGACGTTCAAAGACTAACTGGTTGCACTGTTGCAATCAGTCGGTTAGTAAGCTGGCTCGGTGAAAGAGCCGCACCACTATACAAGCTCCTGAAAAAGACCAAGAAATTCGTTTGGACCGATGAAGTCAAGTCGCTTACAAGACCGAAAGCAAGATTTCATCTGCTCCCATCCTTGCAGCACCGGAACCACAGGAACCGATGTTGCTCTATCTCGCTGCGACAAACAAGGTCGTCAGTATCGTCATGGTAGTTGAGAGACCGGAGGAAAATCAGGAACACCTAGTGCAGCGTCCGACATACTATCTCAGCAAGGTCTTAACTGAATCAAAACAGCGGTATCCGCACTATCAAAACATGGCTTACGGTGTGTTCTTAGCATCTCGTAAGTTGTAGCATTATTTTTAGGAACATCCAATTACCATGGTGAGCACAACTCCCATGAGAGACATAATCAACAATACTGACGCCACAGGACGCATCACAAAATGGGTCATAGAGCTTTCAGCTTTCGACATTGAGTACAAACCTCGTACAACAATCAAATCCGAAATCCTCGCTGACTTTGTCACTGATTGGACAGAGACAATGGAGAATATGACCCTACCAGAGTCGGAATACTGGACCTTGCATTTTGACGGGTCTAAGGCGCTCGGGGGCTGGTGTGGTACTCAAGTCACCCTAGGGAGACAAACTTTTCTATGTACTGCAGATCCACTTCACAACGACGAATAACATTGCCGAGTATGAAGCATTACTACATGGAATCCGGATTGCTAAGGATATCGGCATCCGACATTTAATGTGTTATGGAGATTCAGATCTTATTGCCCAACAAGTGTCGGATATCTATAAGGCAAACAAGCACATGGAAGCATATAGGGATGTCATGGATGAACTATCTAAATCATTTGAAGGGTTTGATGTTCACACATCCCTCGAAAAGAAAATGAGGAAGCAGATGCACTATCTCGAATAGGCTCTGCCCGGAAAAAGGTCATGGATGGCACTTTTTTAGAGCACCTCAAGGTTCCCAC
Organism: Avena insularis; assembly: GCA_023614405.1. Classification (NCBI taxonomy): domain Eukaryota; kingdom Viridiplantae; phylum Streptophyta; class Magnoliopsida; order Poales; family Poaceae; genus Avena; species Avena insularis. The sequence continues at coordinate 357,507,800 of CM042694.1, forward strand.
TATAAAAGGAGTGGACGAGGAATATCCGACCAAATCCGACTCACCTTTAGTAGCAGTTCTGGTTGTGATTCCCGGCTGGACTCAACCCTACCTTGATTACTTGGTAGACGGAAAATTACCCGAAGACGAAGTTCTGAGCCGACAGATCGTCCGATGAGCAAAAGCCTACACTATAATTAGTGGTGAGCTCTATAAATGGAGTGCATCTGGGGTCTTTCAGCGTTGTATATCTCCGGAAGAAGGAGTGGAAATCTTACGAGAAATCCACGAAGGCGTGTGTGGTCACCACGCTGCAGCCAAATCTCTAGTGGCAAAAGCTTTGCGACACGGTTTTTTCTGGCTTACAACCAAGGCAAATGTCGAACGGCTAGTCAAGACGCGCAAAGGCTGCCAAAAATATGCCAAGCAAGCTCACGTTCCGGCTGATCAGCTGCGAACAATACCTATAACATGGCCTTTTGCGGTCTAGGGGCTTGACATGGTCAGACCGTTTAAACGGGCTCCAAGTGGATTTACTCATCTCTTAGTGATGGTGGATAAATTCACAAAATAGATCGAGGCTAAACCCGTCACTAGTTTTGATGGAGCAACAGCCAGAAGATTTGTCGAGGATATCATAATCTGATACAGTTATCCGCATAGCATTATCACGGACAACGGGACTAATTTCTCTATGGGAGAACTTGCCGAATTCTGCAATGAACAAAATATCTGACTTGACATTGCGTCAGTCGCACATCCACAAGCTAATGGACAAGTCGAAAGAGCAAATGGTTTAATACTACAAGGCCTAAAACCAAGACTCGAAGCACCACTATGATGTGTTGCGGGGGCTTGGGCAGAGGAATTACCTTCTGTAATATGGAGTTTACGAACAACTCCAAATAGGTCAACCGGATATACACCTTTCTTCTTGGTCTATGGCACAGAAGCAGTTCTTCCTAGTGATTTGATTCACACTTCTCCTAGAGTGGCCGCATATATTGAAGAGGATGCCGAAATTTCTCGACAAAATGACCTCGACTTAATCGAAGAAGTTCACGTCGTTGCTGAGATAAGATCAACAGTCTATCAGCAGAAGTTATGCAAGTATCATAGCTAGAGAGTCAGAAACCGGTCTTTGAATAAGAACGATTTGGTTCTCCGGCTTGTGCAGCAAAGAAAGCACAAACTTTCCCCAATATGGGAAGGGCCATTTTTAGTTAGTCGAGTAATGCACAATGGTTCTTACTACCTAACTGATATGTGGCCAGTCAAAGAAAGACCTGCTACTAAGAAAAGAAAGAGAGCTGGAGACAGTATAGACCCGGATGAATTAGACAGACCATGTAATATTGCTCAGCTACGTCCCTTTTATTCTTAATTTATTTTTCTTTGTAATCATATATGTGTACATGTTCAATGAGAAATAAAGTGTTGGTTGCCTCAAAAACAATTCTGAGAAGTTTTTACCATCTTATTTCCGAATGACCATGTCACAGTCGAAAATCCTAGAATACTTGAAAGAACTTTATGCTCATGATTGTTCTGGTTTAGATTTCCGATTCTAAAATTCCTACCTTCGGGTATGGATTTAAATTTTCTAAGTCTATACTTTGGTTATTTGTCTGATTGCCGGATGCGGGCATTTTCCGAGTAGTGAATTTTTGGTACTGGAGGCCGGCTTTGTTTCCGAGTTTAAACTGGTTTAGATTGAGCTCCGTTGCTTGGTAAAGTTTCCGTGCTAAAAGTTGACCGGCTCACAAAAGGGACGAGGTGGAAAGCCAGATAAGCGATAAGTATAGAAGAAAAACATAAGTGCTTATGAAAGTATTTCAGGCACGAAAAAATGAAAAGCCAAAAGTGCTAAATAGATATATTTAAACTTAGCACTAGCAAAAAGTATCATACTACTTATTTACAACCCGGATTTTTTCAGAATAACACAATGTTTGTTCTGATGCTCTATGATGCAGGGGAAGAAGAAGGATCTGCCGACTCACTAGAGACATCAGCCTCGCCTCGATATCGTTCCGAGACGTTCAAATCCGAGATGGTTTGCTCGTCATCGGAAGCTTCACCGGTTTCTTCAGTAGGCGGAGGTGGCGTCTCTACTCAAGTGAAGAAGGGGGTATCGTAGCTGGTCAAGTCAGCTACGTGGCACCCATATCCGGCACAGTAGTCCATAATGGCTTTGATGTCCTGCTCCTGACTGTCTTCATCCACTTTACAGTACCCTCTGTTTACTTGCCAGATTTCCATGTTTCCATGGTGGCTCATAACCATGGGGAGAGCGTTCTGCGCTGCGGTCCACGCGTAGGACATGTTCCAGTCCTGGATGAGCTAGGGCATCTCCTTGGCTTTATCTCGCAGTTCAAAGCCGGACATGCTATGCATGTCCGGAACCTTGAGAACTTTGCCAATATCTTCAATAGATTGGCGGAAGTCATGCAACAAATCACCGACTTGAGTAAGCCGGCTCGTGCGAGATTCAGCAGAGGCCGAGTCTAGTAAATTTAGAGGACCTGCACATACAATGCAAAGGGGTGAAACAAATAAATCTGGACTCCAAAGAGTCGGAAGATGCAAATAAGTCAGAAAGAGGGTAACGTACCAAAGATGACATCGTCGACTTTGGTCTTCTCCTCCCGAAGACTCTAGAGTTCAGCCCGGAGTGCCTCGGCAATGTCCCTCTCTCTGAACAAGTCATTACTGAGATCCGAGATTTTCTTATCATGGAGCACAATCTTGCGATCACGCTCCTCGGTAGCCATGGAGGACTCAAGAACTTGAGCAATGCTCTTCTCATGATCCTCCTTAAGCTTATTCAGCTCTTGGCGGAGGTCCTTGTTTTCCACCTCCAGGGTTCTCAGATTCTCGGCCTCTTCAATCATAGCACAGGACTGCTTTACCAGACTGCAGTCAAAATAACAACAGTTGAACAAAAGTTCGACTATGAAATACAAGACAAGGTTTGAGTTTTGGAATGTTTACCTTCAGCCTCATCCCTGGATACTTTTGGTTGAGCATTTTCAAGTCAGAGAGCTCTGATCTCTCTCCGCTTGTTACAGATATTCTTCAATAATTCCTAGTTATATGAATTAACTTTCTATAAGTCAGAATACCCAGAGTTAGAAGTCTACTAAAGACTCGGGCTAATATTTTTACTAATATCAGCACGAGCCTTGGGGGCTACACTAGTTCATTCTTTGGCATCCTAAGAAAGCATAAATTCGGATTGTCTATCCAACTTCATGCTTGGGGGCTAGAGGATATGATATATGATATGAAATAAAGTAAAACGTGAGTTGGAATTCTTACTTACATGCTGTTCATGAGTGAGTTTGCTCAAACTCATGTTTACTTCAGTGGTAACCTTCTCGGCGAGAGTGAGCAGGACCACTGGTGGATTCGGAAGCTTGCCGGTTCTCAGCCTCTCGTCGCGAAGGCGGACTTGTTCAAGAAGTTCGGAGTACTTAACGTCCTCCGCTTCTTGTGCTTCTTCTTCGGCAGTAATAGTCCGACTTTCTAGGCATTGCCGGGCCAATCGCTGAATTTCCTCCGCAGATTTCCGACAAAGGCCAAGTTTGGAAATTCCCGGATTGTCCAGGAGATTGTCGGCGAAGACTTTTGCTGAGGGATCATTACCCGAAGAGGGTTCACCCTTATCAAAACCCGAGTCACCCATGGTGACGTCAGTCTGTGATCCGAGGATCACTGGCTCTGCTGATTGAGCCGGATCTTCTGCAATGGTTGGAGATGGAGTAATCTCCGGCGCTGCAGAAGGCTGTTTAGCTCTGAGAAGGTAATAGAATAGAAAAACGTTACATCTCGAAAAGAATTAGGACATATAGTACAAAGACCTTATGAGGAAAGACTACCTCTTCACAACGGGCACTTCCTTTGTACCAATGACCACTGTCGGAGCTTTGCGCTTTCGAGGAACAACATCCGGTAGTGGAACCAACTCTCCTTCATCCTGAGAAAACTTAGGAGGATATCTCTCGACTAGAGCAAGGTCCGACTCGGGGAGGTTGGCAAGCTGAAAAGAAAAGATATCTCAGTATTGCAAAATAACATAAAGATTGATGGAAATATGCCCTAGAGACAAATAGTAGTAAGGACTATTATCATATTTCATATAGTTTATGATTAAGTTTTATATCATGCTATAACTGTATTGAGTGGAAACATCAATACACGTGTGATATACAAACAACCAGGGGTTCCCAGTGAAACTCTAGTCACTGGTTCATTGGTCAACATATGATCATGTTTCCTGATCATGTGGCATTTATGCTAGTTGGAAATGGAGTCATCTCATTCTGAGAATGAGATGATGAACCAATACCCAAGCTAAACATCGTGACCAGATCATGTCACGAAGTTCAAGTTACGATGATTTGAAATGGATCCTCGTAGACTATTCCTTAGACCGTGAGGCTATATCAATCACTGTCTCCCGAGAGTGCTTAGATAACATCAAACGCCATCTGGTAAAATGGTGGTTATAAAGGTGTGTTCAGGTATTCGGAGGAAACCGTAGAGGCAATATATGTCAAGAGCGGGATTTGTCCGTCCATGTGACGGGAAGATACTCAAGGGCCCACTCGGAGAAGTTATATCCAATAGCTACGCAGCGTGTGATTTGATCACGGGGATATCACTTGTCGGAACGAGTCAAATAGCATTGTTCAGTAACGAGATTGAACATGACATGGTAATGTCATTGATCAGATCTCGGGCGATGCAAGTATCGAGAGAAAGGGAATAAGACACGACTGTCCCGGTTTAAACGACGAAAGATCTTCGTGGAACACAGGGGGCACATGGCCATCCAGGTCCCTCTGTCGATCATTGGCGCGGGAGTGTCCCGACCATGTCTGGAGTGTTCCCGAACCATGAGGTATCACGCTTAAGGGCTTGATGATGCTTAGAGAGTGTTTATAGGATTGGTAGAATCACCGAAGTAAAGAAGGGAGAAAACCGGAAGGGTTTCGGTAAGTCCAGAGAATGTCCGGAGTGGAGGTGGAAGGTGTTCCATGACCACGGAGGTTGAATAATATGTGAATGAATGTTAAATATTGATTTAATCATTTATTCATAATTATTTAAATAAAGAGAAAATCAATTAAAGGTCAAAAGGCTTAATGGGCCAATTTCCGGAGGGAGAGGGCCCATTAGGGGAAAGGAGAGAGGGAGACGGGCCAAAGGGGAGGACGGCTGGGCCTAGCCCCCCCTACAGGGCCCACTAGGGGCTGGCCGGCGGCCACCCTACCCCTCCTCTCCTTTAGTCCCATCCGAGACTTTGAGGGTGGGTGTACCCCCTCCTGCCCCTATATATAGTGGGGTATTTGGCCTAGAAAAACACACCAATAATCAATAAAGGTCTCCCCACTTTTGGGAGGACCTCTAATTGATATTTTCTCTCTCTCTCCCTCTCTCTCTCATGACCGTGGTCCCAAGTATGGACTGCGCGAGCGAGAGACATCTTCACCGTGGAGCGCCGTCGCGCTGCGGGATTCGGATCCGGAAGCTCTACTTCCGCAACTGCTGCTGGATCAGGGAAGCAGGAGTCATCGTCAGGCACCGGACGTGTGTAACTCCCCGCGAGGTGTCACACTTGAGGCACTCAAGTCGTTGGATCCAGAAGGAGCACAAGAACTTCATCATGACCTTGAGGTCGGCTTCGGCTCGTCTACATCAACCACGCTCTCCTGAGCGTTGACATCGCTTTTCGGTCTTCAAGGGTAAGTTCGCGAAAGGCCCCTCCCGTTACTGTATTACTAATAGATAGGTCCTAGCAGCTTCAGGGGTTCAGGGGCGTAGAGTAAAATTTTATTGTTTTCATACACGGAACCCCTACAGTGGTATCAGAGCTAGATCTATGCGTAGTAATGCTAGTACGGGTAGAACACACGAGATGTAGCGTGTGGGCGTTGATCTTTTAGTTGTTACCCTCCCACGTGTACTTGTGTATACCGCAGTAATGCTTGATGAAGCGGCCCCCAACCGATTTTACGCGTTCATTCGCGAGACTGGTCCACGCTTGACATACGGCTTGTACCATATAAAGTGGCTTAGGGGGGTGTCTGTCTCTCTCGCATTAGTTGGTGTACCATTTGCAATGGAGGGCCCCGAAAGGGGTGTAGTAGAGACAACTACTTGATCAGCATTGTGCTGAAAGTTCGTAGGTAAGAACGGTTCTTGTGCGAAAGCCCATTCAGCCACGTAAAACATGCAAAGATAAAGTAGAGGCGTCTAACTTTGTTTTGCAGGGGGCGTTGCTTTGTGATATGGTTGTGGCAAAGTTAAAGTGATTACCTTTTGTTACGTAGTAGTAGATAGTCACGGAGGTGACGAACTACCACGGCGGAATGACACCGGTACCCTGGTGTCTATGGCGCCGGAAGCCCTGGCGCCGGAACCCGGTGACGGCGGATGGAGATCACGACGTGAAGGACCATATCACATAGCATTTACATTCAAGGTTATTGTTTATATGTCTTATTGTGTGCTAGTATTAGATACTCGACGATAGCTTAATAAGATGACCCCTGTTAAAATTACCAACGATTGTGTTCCCCTTAGTGTGCACCACCAAGAAAGTTCTTCGGTATGAGGCGATCCAGGGTTACAGGCCTGGGTGTGATGACCCACAAGTATAGGGGGTGTATCGCAGTATTTTCGATAAGTAAGAGTGTCGAACCCAACGAGGAGCAGAAGGTGCTGGCTAGTGGTTTGGATCAGGAATTCTCTGCAAATACTTAGCAAACGGATTTTTAGGGGTTTTCGATAAAGCAAGTAAACAAAGTACGAGTAAATAAAAGACAGTAGGAATAAATGCAACAAGTGGCCCAATCCTTTGTGCAACAAAGGACAAGCCGGTTGTATTACTTAAGATGACCAAACGTTCTCGAGGACACATGGGAAGACTGTCAAGTGCTTTCGCTTCATATAGTTGATTAATCTTCTTTAGCTTGCTAAGTGTTGTGTGGGTGAACCTGTGCTAATGTACCGCCCCATCCAAGACTAATACATACTTGTGATTATACCCCTTGCAAACATCCGTAAGTACAAGAAAGTAATTAAGGTAGAAACCTAACCACAGCTTTAAAATCTAAGACCCTTACGTCCCTTGTGCAATGGTTTCCTAACGGGGGTTCAGGTTTCTGTCACTCCGACAACCCCTACGATTAGTAGCCAAATACACAATGCATTCCCCTAGGCCCATATAGGTGAAGTGTCATGTAGTCGACGTTCACATGACACCACTAGAAGAAGTACACCACAACTTAAATAACAATCTATTGAATCTTTCTCAACACAACTCCACTACTAACAACAAGACTTCTCCCATGTCCTCAAGAACAAAACGAACTACTCACAAGACATCATATGGATCATGATCAGAGATGGAATAATGATGTATAACAATCTGAACATAAACAAAAATTCAACGGTTCACTCAATAGCATCAACTACAAAGAGTAATCAACATCGAGAAAGTTTCCCCTATGAACTATGCAAGATTCAGCGCAATTGTTACAGCAATATGGAGATGGTGATGAGGGTGCTGATGGTGATGATGGTGGTGATGATGATGATGATGATCCCGATGAAGTCTAGCTTGATGGTGGTGTTGATGGCGACAATCTCCCCTCTCCGGGAAGGATTTCCCCTAGCAGAAATCTGTCTGCCGGAGAGATCTTTCTCTCTCGGTGTTTTCTGCCCTGCAGAGGCGGCGAAATCTTTCTGTGGTCGCTCCCTAAGTATTAGGGTTTCGGGAGGTTGATATACGCTAGAGGGGAGAGGCTGGAGTGGGCCAGGGTGGCCACACAACCTCCTGGCGCGACCTAGGCCTGCCCACGCCTTGGGGTGGTGTGGGCCCCCTGTGGCCCATCTCCACTCCATCTTCTGGCATCCTTAGTCTTCTGGAAAAATAGGATTTTCCGTATATTTTCCCGGATTTTTTGATCTTCGCGAATTTTGCCTCCAAACAACACCTTTTCCATCGATCCCGAATGCATGTCTATGCTCCCAAAGTCATCAACCATGCAAAAATAGATGAAATAACATAAGTATCACCTCTCAATATGAAATATATCAATGAATAATAGTGAATTAAGACATAGAATAGTGATGCAAAATGGACGTATCAACTCCCCCCAAGCTTAGACTTTGCTTGTCCCTGCTTAAACCGAGCTCAATAAACATGACCTCAGGTTTATGGAGTGAAGAGTCGATAAAAGAATACGGACAAGAAGCATCACATTTATCAAATACATAGATCATAATAGAAGACAACTCACTATTATATAACTCAACTTGTAATAAGTAAAAGAAACACAATAAAGATACATAAAGTTAATCATAATTGGTGATGGCAAACTTTGCTCTTGGTCGAAGAATAGTTGATAATTTGCTAGAGTTCACAAATAACTGGTTTTTCAATGATAGCTTTCAAAGTAGTAAACATCAAGATAAGAGCAATGTGCAAAACAAGGAACATAAGAAACATGAGTGAATAAATCATCATATGAATGAATGAAACACAACAACTCAAAATACTTGCTGAGATAGAAGGGAGTAGGTTTACTGACTCAACTACAAAGTAAAATAAAGGCCCTTCAAAGAGGGAAGCAGGGATTGCAAGTCTCATAAAGATCTCCTAAAAATTATGATACTTACTAGCTTTCAGCTCTCATTGCCCCTATCATAGGCATCTTTAGGTGATTAAGGTTAAAGTGATAAAAAATGAGGATATGCATTGACAAGTTGTAAGTTGAGAATCTCATGTCCCTTGAATACGAGGGCCGCTCCTCATGCTACTCAAGTTTAGTCACCGGTAAGTTCTTGTCATCGTAAGCATATGTGTATCATAGAGAACTGCCAATGGGGTACCCCTTACCCGATGATACGGAAGAATCCCCATATCAAAATGACAAGGCAAGCAGACAATAAGAATCTCAGCAATCTTCTTATTTACCATGGGAATATGGTGCTTTTTTCTCTCTTTCCTCTTTTCATAACCTCTTTTTTTTCTTTTCTCTTTTTCTCAATCTCTATCTCTTTTTTTATAAGAAGAATGCTTCATAGATACTCGTTATGGTTACGCTGCAGGTTTCCACCATGTCAGCATGGATTAGACCAGCGGCCGAGGCATTTCTCTAACACACATGCATAACTCCATGGACTTACAAGCTCCCCTTTCATTTCACACCGACGACATCCATAGACAAAAGAACATGATATCAACTTGGTACAAAGTACCAGTGCAATGTTGAAAGCGTTCCCCATGACAACATGGTTCTGCTAATTCACAACTTACAAAGCGCAATCATATTTGCAACATAGGTGAGCACAATGGTTCAAGTTTATTAAGTGCAATAAAGTAAGGTGTGCCATCAAGTTCATGAGAGCTTTAATCACTAATTGTCACATAACAAGTTTAATTTAGGAGGTAGATAAAACAAGAATTTACTTGGAATAGCAATAATGCTAATAGGTAGGTATGGTGGACACAAATGGCAAAGGTTTTGGTTTAAAGGAGGTGGATGCACGAGAAGAATTCCCTCTCAGTACAGGTTTTTGGCTAGCAAGGCTGGGTAGCAAGTACAAGAGTTGAGGGAAACAAACAAACATACAAGTGATAAAGACAAACATGCAATCTTCCTTGGAAGCACAAAAGATCTTAACTAGAGAATACTAGACTTATGAGCAAATCAAGAAAGAAAGATGATGAAATTATTTTACTCTAGAGTACTTCTATCTTTTTCATTCAACTCTCAAAAATAGTGTTGCTCTTGAGCCAGGTTTGCCAAAACCAACTAAATTAACTCAATGATCCTAGAGTGCTACCAATACTAACAACAAGATCAATCATATCACCACGAATTGAAAACTAATATAAGCTATGCAAAAGTGTGAATGATAGAACTTCTCATTAATATTCCATAACGGCAACTCACACCAAGGGATACATATCTAACGAGAGAGGGGACACTTCCATAATGCAAACCATACTACAAAATAACTCCTCTATTCATGATATGACTCTACTAATAAGGTAAAAAGATAGAAGATAGTGATATGATACCGCGACACTCCCCCAAGCTTGGAACAAACCAAGGGGATGCCAAACCTAATGACGAATTACTCCTTAGGTGGTGGTGGTATCCTCTCGATGAGCGTCTTGACCAATTTCCCCAAGTCCTCAATCTCGAAAGTGAGAGTACGAATCAACTCCGAGTTGTGCTCAATACGGCTCGTGATCATTTCAGTTTGTGGATCCCAGCTCTTGTGATTCTTTTTCCGCTCTTCCCTCTTGGAGTCTTTGATGACCCACAAGTATAGGGGGTGTATCGCAGTATTTTTGATAAGTAAGAGTGTCGAACCCAACGAGGAGCAGAAGGTGCTGGCTAGTGGTATGGATCAGGAATTCTCTGCAAATACTTAGCAAACGGATTTTTAGGGGTTTTCAATAAAGCAAGTAAACAAAGTATGAGTAAACAAAAGACAGTAGGAATAAATGCAGCAAGTGGCCCAATCCTTTATGCAGCAAAGGACAAGCCGGTTGTATTTCTATAGATGACCAAACGTTCTCGAGGACACATGGGAAGACTGTCAAGTGCTTTCGCTTCATATAGTTGATTAATCTTCTTTAGCTTGCTAAGTGTTGTGTGTGTGAACCTGTGCTAATGTACCGCCCCATCCAAGAATAAATACACACTTGTGATTAAACCCCCTTTCAAACATCCGTAAGTACAAGAAAGTAATTAAGGTAGAAACCTAACCACAACTTTAAACTCTAAGACCCTTACGTCCCTTGTGCAATGGTTCCCTAACGGGGGTTCAGGTTTCTGTCACTCCGGCAACCCCTACGATTAGTAGCCAAATACACAATGCATTCCCCTAGGCCCATATAGGTGAAGTGTCATGTAGTGGATGTTCACATGACACCACTAGAAGAAGTACACCACAACTTAAATAACAATCTATTGAATCTTTCTCAACATAACTCCACTACTAACAACAAGACTTCTCCCATGTCCTCAAGAACAAAACGAACTACTCACAAGACATCATATGGATCATGATCAGAGATTGAATAATTATGTATAACAATCTGAATATAAAAAATAATTCAATGGTTCACTAAATAGCATCAACTACAAAGAGTAATCAACACCGGGAAAGTTTCCCCTATGAACTATGCAAGATTCAACGCAATTGTTACAGCAATCTGGAGATGATGATGAGGGTGCTGATGGTGATGATGGTGGTGATGATGATGATGATCCCGATGAAGTCTACCTTGATGGTGGTGTTGATGGCGACGATCTCTCCTCTCTGGGAAGGAATTCCCTCGGCAGAAATCTGTCTGCCAGAGAGATCTTTCTCTCTCGGAGTTTTCCGCCCTGCAGAGGCGGTGGAATCTTTCTATGGTCGCTCCTCCAGTATTAGGGTTTCGTGGGGATGATATACGCTAGAGGGGAGAGGCTGGAGTGGGCCAGGGTGGCCACACCACTCCCTGGCGCGGCCTAGGCCTGCCCGCGCCATGGGGTGGTGTGGCCCCCCTGTGGCCCACCTCCACTCCATCTTCTGGCATCCTGAGTCTTCTGGAAAAATAGGATTTTCCGTATATTTTCTCGGATTTTCTGATCTTCGCGAATTTTGCCTCCAAACAACACCTTTTCCATCGAATCCGACTACAAAGGTCCATGCTCCAAAAGTCATCAACCATGCAAAAATAGATGAAATAACATAAGTATCACCTCTCAATACGAAATATATCAATGAATAATAGTGAATTAAGACATAGAATAGTGATGCAAAATGGACGTATCAACTCCCCCCAAGCTTAGACTTCGCTTGTCCCCAAGCAAAACTGAGCTCAATAAACATGACCTCAGGTTTATGGAGTGAAGAGTCGATAAAAGAATACGGACAAGAAGCATCACATTCATCAAATACATATATCATAATAGAAGACAACTCACTATATATAACTCAACTTGCAATGAGTAAAGGAAACACAATAAAGATACATAAAGTGAATCATAATTGGTAATGGCAAACTTAGCTCTTGGTCGAAGAATAGTTGATAATTTGCTGGAGTTCACAAATAGCTGGTTTTTCAAAGATAGCTTTCAAAGTAGTAAACATCAAGATAAGAGCAAAGTGCAAAACAAGGAACATAAGAAACATGATTGCATAAATCATCATATGAATGAATGAAGCACAACAACTCAAAATACTTGTTGAGATAGAAGGGAGTAGGTTTACTGACTCAACTACAAAGTAAAAGAAAGGCCCTTCGCAGAGGGAAGCAGGGATTGCAAGTCTCATAAAGAGCTCCCAAAAATTATGATACTTACTAGCTTTCAGCTCTCATTGCCCCTATCATAGGCATCTTTGGGTGATTAAGGTTAAAGTGACACAACTAAGAGGATATGCTTGACAAGTTATAAGTTGAAATCTCAAGCCCCTTACTTATGAGTACCGATCCTCATGCTACTCAACTTCAGTCATGAGCAAGCTCTTGTCATTGTAAATACATGCGTATCATTGAGAACCGCCAACGGGGTACCCCTTGCACATGACACATGAGCTATCCCATAATCAAAATGACAAGGCAAGCAGACAGTGAGCATCTCAACGATCTTTTTATTTGCTATTTGCATAGGTTTTTATTGAGGATGCTTCATAGAATGCTCACTATAGTTATGCTGCAAGTTTCCACCATGATTAGGCATGGCTTAGGCTAGCGGCCCAGGCGTTTCTCTAACACACATATAAACTCCATGATCTTACAAGTTCCACTTTTATTTCACACCGCCGGGATCATCAACTAGGTACAAGTACCAATGAAGTGTTGAAAGCGGTCCCCAGATACGTGGTCAGCTAACTTCAACCCATAAAGCGCAAGCATATACACAACAAAGAAGGACCCAATGGTTCAAGTTCATTAAATGCAAGAAAGTAAAGTGTGCCATCAAGTTCGTGAGAGCTTTAATCACTAATTTTGGCATAACAAGTTTAATTTGGGAGATAGACAAAACAAGAATTTACTTGGAATAGCAATAATGCTACTAGGTAGGTATGGTGGACACAAATGGCAAAGGTTTTGGTTTAAAGGAGGTGGATGCACGAGAAGAATTCCCTCTCAGTACAGGTTTTTGGCTAGCAAGGCTGGGTAGCAAGTACAAGAGTGGAGGGAAACAAACAAACATACAAGTGATAAAGACAAACATGCAATCTTCCTTGGAAGCACAAAAGATCTTAACTAGAGAATACTAGACTTATGAGCAAATCAAGAAAGAAAGATGATGAAATTATTTTACTCTAGAGTACTTCTATCTTTTTCATTCAACTCTCAAAAATAGTGTTGCTACTGATCGAGCCAAGTTTGCCAAAACCAACTAAATTAACTCAATGACCCTAGAGTGCTACCAATACTAACAACAAGATCAATCATATAACCACGAATTGAAAACTAATATAAGCTATGCAAAAGTGTGAATGATAGAACTTCTCATTAATATTCCATAACGGCAACTCACACCAAGGGATACATATATAACGAGAGAGGGGACCCTTCCGTAATGCAAACCATACTACAAAATAACTCCTCTATTCATGATATGACTCTACTAATAAGGTAAAAAGATAGAAGATAGTGATATGATACCGCGACACTCCCCCAAGCTTGGAACAAACCAAGGGGATGCCAAACCTGATGACCAATTACTCCTTAGGTGGTATCCTCTCGATGAGCGTCTTGACCAATTTCCCCAAGTTCTCAATCTCGAAAGTGAGAGTACGAATCAACTCCGAGTTGTGCTCAGTACGGCTCGTGATCATTTCAATTTGTGGATCCTAGCTCTTGTGATTCTTTTTCCGCTCTTCCCTCTTGGAGTCTTTGATGACCCACAAGTATAGGGGGTGTATCACAGTATTTTTGATAAGTAAGAGTGTCGAACCCAACGAGGAGCAGAAGGTGCTGGCTAGTGGTATGGATCAGGAATTCTCTGCAAATACTTAGCAAACGGATTTTTAGGGGTTTTCGATAAAGCAAGTAAACAAAGTACGAGTAAACAAAAGACAGTAGGAATAAATGCAGCAACTGGCCCAATCCTTTATACAGCAAAGGACAAGCCGGTTGTATTTCTATAGATGACCAAACGTTCTCGAGGACACATGGGAAGACTGTCAAGTGCTTTCGCTTCATATAGTCGATTAATCTTCTTTAGCTTGCTAAAAATTGTGTGGGTGAACCTGTGCTAATGTACCGCCCCATCCAAGACTAAATACATAGTTGTGATTAAACCCCCTTGCAAACATCCGTAAGTACAAGAAAGTAATTAAGGTAGAAACCTAACCACAACTTTAAACTCTAAGACCCTTACGTCCCTTGTGCAATGGTTTCCTAACGGGGGTTCAGGTTTCTGTCACTCCGGCAACCCCTACGATTAGTAGCCAAATACACAATGCATTCCCCTAGGCCCATATAGGTGAAGTGTCATGTAGTGGACGTTCACATGACACCACTAGAAGAAGTACACCACAACTTAAATAACAATCTATTGAATCTTTCTCAACATAACTCCACTACTAACAACAAGACTTCTCCCATGTCCTCAAGAACAAAACGAACTACTCATAAGACATCACATGGATCATGATCAGAGATTGAATAATGATGTATAACAATCTGAATATAAACAATAATTCAATGGTTCACTCAATAGCATCAACTACAAAGAGTAATCAACACCGGGAAAGTTTCCCCTATGAACTATGCAAGATTCAACGCAATTGTTACAGCAATCTGGAGATGATGATGAGGGTGCTGATGGTGGTGATGATGATGATCCCGATGAAGTCTACCTTGATGGTGGTGTTGATGGCGATGATCTCCCCTCTCTGGGAAGGAATTCCCTCGGCAGAAATCTGTCTGCCGGAGAGATCTTTCTCTCTCGGAGTTTTCCGCCCCGCAGAGGCCGTGGAATCTTTCTATGGTCGCTCCTCGAGTATTAGGGTTTCGTGGGGATGATATACGCCAGAGGGGAGAGGCATGAGTGGGCCAGGGTGGCCACACCACTCCCTGGCGCGGCCTAGCCCTGCCTGCGCCATGGGGTGGTGTGGGCCCCCTGTGGCCCACCTCCACTCCAACTTCTGGCATCCTGAGTCTTCTGGAAAAATAGGATTTTCCGTATATTTTCTCGGATTTTCTGATCTTCGCGAATTTTGCCTCCAAACAGCACCTTTTCCATCAGAATCATGACTGCAGCGGTCCATGCTCCAAAAGTCATCAACCATGCAAAAATAGATGAAATAACATAAGTATCACCTCTCAATACGAAATATATCAATGAATAATAGTGAATTAAGACATAGAATAGTGATGCAAAATGGACGTATCAACTCCCCCCAAGCTTAGACTTCGCTTGTCCCCAAGCAAAACTGAGCTCAATAAACATGACCTCAGGTTTATGGAGTGAAGAGTCGATAAAAGAATACGGACAAGAAGCATCACATTCATCAAATACATAGATCATAATAGAAGACAACTCACTATATATAACTCAACTTGCAATGAGTAAAGGAAACACAATAAAGATACATAAAGTGAATCATAATTGGTAATGGCAAACTTAGCTCTTGGTCGAAGAATAGTTGATAATTTGCTGGAGTTTACAAATAGCTGGTTTTTCAAAGATAGCTTTCAAAGTAGTAAACATCAAGATAAGAGCAAAGTGCAAAACAAGGAACATAAGAAACATGATTGCATAAATCATCATATGAATGAATGAAGCACAACAACTCAAAATACTTGCTGAGATAGAAGGGAGTAGGTTTACTGACTCAATTACAAAGTAAAATAAAGGCCCTTCGCAGAGGGAAGCAGGGATTGCAAGTCTCATAAAGAGCTCCCAAAAATTATGATACTTACTAGCTTTCAGCTCTCATTGCCCTATCATAGGCATCTTTAGGTGATTAAGGTTAAAGTGACACAACTAAGAGGATATGCTTGACAAGTTATAAGTTGAAATCTCAAGCCCCTTACTTATGAGTACCGATCCTCATGCTACTCAACTTCAGTCATGAGCAAGCTCTTGTCATTGTAAATACATGCGTATCATTGAGAACCGCCAACGGGGTACCCCTTGCACATGACACATGAGCTATCCCATAATCAAAATGACAAGGCAAGCAGATAGTGAGCATGTCAGCGATCTTTTTATTTGCTATTTGCATAGGTTTTTATTGAGGATGCTTCATAGAATGCTCACTATAGTTATGCTGCAAGTTTCCACCATGATTAGGCATGGCTGAGGCTAGCGGCCCAGGCGTTTCTCTAACACACATATAAACTCCATGATCTTACAAGTTCCACTTTTATTTCACACTGCCGGGATCCATAAGTAAAAGAACATGATATCAACTAGGTACAAGTACCAATGAAGTGTTGAAAGCGGTCCCCATGATACATGGTCAGCTAACTTCAACCCATAAAGCGCAAGCATATACACAACAAAGAAGGACCCAATGGTTCAAGTTCATTAAATGCAAGAAAGTAAAGTGTGCCATCAAGTTTGTGAGAGCTTTAATCACTAATTTTGGCATAACAAGTTTAATTTGGGAGATAGACAAAACAAGAATTTACTTGGAATAGCAATAATGCTACTAGGTAGGTATGGTGGACACAAATGGCAAAGGTTTTGGTTTAAAGGAGGTGGATGCACGAGAAGAATTCCCTCTCAGTACAGGTTTTTGGCTAGCAAGGCTGGGTAGCAAGTATAAGAGTTGAGGGAAACAAACAAACATACAAGTGATAAAGACAAACATGCAATCTTCCTTGGAAGCACAAAAGATCTTAACTAGAGAATACTAGACTTATGAGCAAATCAAGAAAGAAAGATGATGAAATTATTTTTCTCTAGAGTACTCTTATCTTTTTCTTTCAACTCAAAAATAGTGTTACTCGACCGAGCCAGGTTTGCCAAAACCAACTAAATTAACTCAATGATCCCAAAGTGCTACCAATACTAACAACAAGATCAATCATATAACTACGAATTGAAAACTATCATAAGCTATGCAAAAGAGTGAATGATAGAACTTCTCATTAATATTCCATAACGGAAACTCACACCAAGGGATACAAATCTACCGAGAGAGGGGACACTTCCATAATGCAAACCATACTACAAAATAACTCCTTTATTCATGATATGACTCTACTAATAAGGTAAAAAGATAGAAGATAGTGATATGATACCACGACACTCGCCCAAGCTTGGAAGAAACCAAGGGGATGCCAAACCTGATGACGAATTACTCCTTAGGTGGTGGTGGTATCCTCTCATGTTCGTCCGTCTTCTAGGGTAAGGGCTTCCCGTCAACAAAGGACATCGTGGTTTCCAACATCCTGAAACTTGCAGCAGCACTTATGCGTTTAAATCTAGCCTCATACTCACAGTTTTGATTTTGCATGTCATAGAACTGTGCTTGCAGTTCGTTGGTTGTTTGGCGGAGTGAAAAGACTTCATCTTTGAGTTCAGCAGTCTCCTTTTGGTGCTCGGCGATGAGTTCAGAACAAATCTTATGGATGATGTGCACTTCGCGCTCCGCCATCTTCCTGTACCTAAAGACTTCATGCTCCAGTGCTTCCATCCTGTCCTCCGGACTTCCTTCACCTTTAGGGCCTTGAAACTCTTTAATCCGGACCTCCCCATCTTCGAGCAATAACTCCTTGGGGTGAATCTTCAATTCTCTCATGTATGGATTGATGATATCTTCTAAGGAATCTCCCTTGGATGATCCAGAGGAAGACATTATGGCTCCAAATCTGGGATTTTAACCTGGCAGAAACAGATCGAAACAAAAACACGACGAAAACACGATATCCGGATCTCGGGGGATCCGGGGGGTTATATATTACGAAGTTTCGTATCAAAAGGAAGGTACTGGGAGAAAACGGGTCGGAGACGGAGTCTTGGGTGGCCTCACCACCTGGTGGCGCGACCAGGGTGGGCCCGCGCCATGGGGTGGTGTGGGTCACCCTGGCTCCGGTTCCGTCCCTTTTTTGCTTCGTAGATTTCCTTATTGACTGAAACTGCAAAAATATAGTTGGATTGTATTTTCACGGAACTTTTCTTACCAGAACTGTTACCTAGTTGGAAACAGACTCTGCAGGTCTCTGAATTTGGTCCTTAATGAATTTCTCTGGAGTTATAACTTGAAGGGAATCAACATCTTCATTGTAAGAATCTCCAGCAATATAGTGTTTGAGTCGCTGCCCATTCACTACTTGTGTAGTATTATCTTTTAGAGAAGAAATTTTTATTGCTCCTGAACGGTATACTTCTTCAATGATGAAAGGTCCTTCCCATTTTGATAGTAGTTTACCTGCAAAAAATCTAAGACGAGACCTATACAATAGAACTTTCTCACCAACATGAAATTCTCTCTTAAGTATTCGCTTGTCATGCCATCTTTTAACTTTTTCCTTAAAGAGCCTAGAATTCTCATAGGCTTCACTCCTCCATTCATCTAAAGAACTTAAGTCAAAAAGTCTTTTCTCACCAGCTAGCTTACAATCTCTATTTAGTTCTTTCACTGCCCAGTAAGCTTTGTGTTCTAATTCTAAGGGTAAGTGGCAAGCTTTCCCATAAACCATTTTATAAGGAGACATTCCCATAGGATTCTTATAAGCAGTCCTATAAGCCCATAAAGCATCATTCAACTTTTTAGCCCAGTTTTTCTAGACCTATTAACAGTTTTTTGCAAGATAGATTTTATTTCTCTATTTGATAACTCTACTTGCCCGCTAGTTTGGGGATGATAAGCTGAAGCAATTCTATGATTAACATCATACTTAGCGAGTGTCTTCCTAAAACCGCCATGAATGAAATGAGAACCCCCGTCAGTCATGAGATACCTAGGCACTCCAAACCTAGGAAAGATAACGTCCTTAAGCATTTTTAGAGAGGTTTCCCCATCAACACTCTTCGTAGGAATGGCTTCTACCCACTTAGTAACATAATCAACGACAACAAGAATATGAGTGTAACCCTTCGAAGGAGGGAAAGGGCCCATAAAGTCGAATCCCCAACAATCAAAAGGTTCAATGACTAGAGAGTAGTTCATAGGCATTTCATTGCGTCTAGAAATATTACCAACAAGCTGACATTCATCACAAGATAAAACAAATTTTCTTGCATCCTTAAAAAGGGTAGGCCAGTAAAAACCTGATTGTAATACCTTTTGTGCGGTTCTATCTCCCGCATGATGTCCTCCATAGGCGCTACCATGACATTTAAGCAATATCTCTTTTTGCTCATATTCTAGGACACATCTTCGCATAATACCATCAACTCCTTCTTTGTATAAGTGTGGGTCATCCCAAAAATAATGCCTCAAATCGTAGAAGAACTTCCTTCTTTGCTGAGCTGTAAAAGTTGGAGGAAAATACTTGGAGACAATAAAGTTAGCATAATCAGCATACCAAGGGCTTCCTCGAGAGTTCACCTCATCATGCTAACTGTTCATTTGGGAAACTATCATTAACAGGCATTGGATCAAAAGAGATGTTTTCCAAACGAGATAAATTATCAGCTACAGGATTTTCAGCACCCTTCCTATCCACTATGTGTAGATCAAACTCTTGTAAAAGCAATACCCATCTAATAAGCCTAGGCTTAGCGTCCTTTTTCGTCATAAGATACTTAATAGCAGCATGATCAGTATGAATGGTTACTTTTGAGTCCACAATATAGGGCCTAAACTTATCACAAGCAAAAACAACAGCTAGAAATTCCTGTTCAGTAGTAGCATAATTCCTTTGAGCAGCGTCTAGAGTCTTACTAGCATAATGGATAACGTTTAGCTTTTTATCAATACGTTGCCCAAGGACAGCCCCTACAACAAAATCACTAGCATCACACATTATTTCAAAGGGTAAACTCCAATCAGGTGGTTGAACAATAGGGGCTATAGTTAAAGCCTTCTTAAGAGTTTCAAAAGCTTCCTTACAATCATCATAAAAAATGAAGGGTACATCTTTTTGAAGAAGATTAGTAAGGGGTTTTGATATCCCAGAAAAGTCTTTAATAAACCTTCTATAGAAACCAGCATGACCAAGGATACTACGAATACCTTTGATGTCTCTTGGGCATGGCATCTTCTCAATCGCCTCAACCTTAGCTCTATCAACTTCTATGCCTCTTTCAGAAACTTTATGAACAAAAACAATCCCTTCATTAACCATGAAGTGGCATTTCTCCCAATTAAGAACAAGATTAGTTTCTTCACATCTCTGCAAAACTTTATCAAGGTTGTGCAGACAATTATCAAAAGAAGTTCCATAGACAGAAAAGTCATCCATGAACACTTCTACAATTTCCTCACAAAAGCCATGAAAGATAGCAGCCATGCATCTTTGGAAAGTAGCAGGAGCATTACATAAACTGAAAGGCATACGTCTATAAGCATAAGTTCCATAAGGGCAAGTAAAAGTAGTTTTTTCTTGATCTTGTTGTTTAACAACAATTTGAGAGAACCCAGAATAACCATCAAGAAAACAAAAATGGGTCTTTTTAGACAACCTTTCCAACATTTGATCCATAAAAGGAAGCAGGTAGTGATCTTTCTTAGTAACTTTATTGACTTTCCTAAAATCGATGCACATCCTATAGCCTACCACTATTCTTTGAGGAATAAGCTCATCATTATCATTTGGGACAACGGTAATACCTCCCTTTTTAGGAACACAATGAACAGGACTAACCCATTCACTATCAGCAATAGGGTAAATAATACCAGCATCAAGGAGTTTCAATACCTCATTCCTCACCACTTCCTTCATCTTAGGATTTAAATGTCGTTGGTGCTCCACTACTGGCTTCGCATCTGGTTCTATGTTGATAGAATGCTGACATATAGTAGGCGAAATTCCTTTCGAATCATCTAGAGTATAGCCCATAGCTCCTCGGTGTTTCCTCAAAACCTCCAATAATCTTTCTTCTTCCTCCCCTGAAAGTTTAGCGCTAATAATAACAGGATATATATTTTTATCATCAATAAAAGCATATTTAAGATCATCAGGGAGAGGTTTTAGGTCGAAAACCGGATCCTTTTTAGGTGGCATCGTGGTACCCAACTCTTCTATAGGCAAGTCGTGCTTAAGCATCATAGGTTGATCTCGGAGAATCATGTCAATCTCGTTGCTTTCTTCCATGAAGATTTCACTTTCATGTTCTTCCATAAATTGCTGCAAAGCATTATTAGGAGCAAGAGAAATAGAAGCAAGTTGTTCAACCCTAAAATCCTCATTATGGGTTTCCTCTTTGCAAGGTTCTTTAGCAAATTTCGAAAAATTACTCATAAGATTCCCCATAAAACTTAGACAAGATTTTCTCCCTCTTGCAATCAATAATAGCTCCACAAGTACTCAAGAAAGGTCTACCAAAAATGATAGGATAATGTTTACTAGCAGCTGAACCAAGTACTAGAAAATCAGCAGGGTACTTAATCTTACTGCAAAGAACTTCCACGTCTCGCACAATACCAATTGGAGAGATGGTCTCTCTATTAGCAAGGTGAATAACCGCATCAATCTCTTCCAACTCGCAAGGACTGATCTCATGCATAATTTCTCTGTAAAGCTCATAAGGAATAGCACTAGAACTTGCACCAATATCACATAAACCATAATAGCAATGATCACCAATTCTAATAGAAAGCACAGGAACACTAGCCTTTTTAGTTCTATTAGGATGTGAAACAATATTAGAAGCATCCTCACAAAAGACTATGTGCCCATCTTCTACGCTTTTAGTGACAAGGTCTTTCACAATTGCTACCACAGGTTCAATGTTTATTTGTTCATCAGGTTTTACAGTTCTTTTTTCAATTTTGGTGATTACATTAGTTATCATTGGATGGTCCTTTACCTTTTTGGGGGAGGGAATCTTCTCGATATAAGGTTCAGGTAAGATAGGGTCGATGATGCAATACTCAGCACTTCCAATAGGGACATAGTCAACAATATCTTTGTAAGGTGCAAGGTACTTTTTCCATCCCCTTTTTGGAATTTCGATATAGGAAGCGAAAGCTCTAAAGCAATTCATAATAACTTGCAAATCAAGACCATAAATATTACTAATATTTTGAAAGTCATCAGTTCCCATAAAAGATTCAATGCATTCATAATCATAATTTATACCTGACTTTCTACCTTTGTCATTCTCCCAAGCTTCAACATTGTCTTGAATACGATCTAGAAGGTCCCATTTAGCTTCTTCTTCCATACGAGTGAATGATCCAGCACAAGAAGCATCCAATAAATCTTTGTCATGTAGAGGAAGCCTTGCATAAAAGTTGTTGATAACAATATTGTTGGGGAGCTCATGAATGGGACATTTGAGCATTAGTAACTTCAATCTCCCCCAAGCTTGAGTTGTACTCACTCCATCAAGAGGCCAAAAGTTGTATATTTGATTCCGATCTTTATGAATCTCACTAGGAGGATAAAACTTTGAATAAAAGAGAGGCACTATTTCTTCCCTTTCCAGAGCTTGACCATTCTTCAGCAGCTTATACCATTCCTCAGCTCTTCCTTTCAGTGATAATGAGAATAACTTCTTCTTAACTTGATCTGTAGTATTACCTGCACACTTGAACAACCCGAATAATTCATGTATAAAGAGCAAATGATCATCGGGATGGACAGTTCCATCCCCAACATAGTAGTTATCCATAACACGATCAATAATTCTTGTAGGTATTTTGAAAACATCTTTCTCAGTAGGTGGTGGCTTATCTACTACCTTAGCAGTGGTAGTAGCATTACCAAATAAGAAACTCAGCGAATTATCCATAACAAAAATAAAGCAACTAGCAGAAGTAAACAATACTCACAGTAGAAGTTTCCTTTACCAGTTCCACTCTCCAATAGCGCTTCACTCAAGAACGGCGCTTAAAAATAGTCTTGATGACCCACAAGTATAGGGGTGTATCGCGATATTTTCGATAAGTAAGAGTGTCGAACCCAACAAGGAGCGTATTTGGCTAGTGGTATGGATTAGGAATTCTCTGCAAATACTTAGCAAACGGATTTTTAGGGGTTTTCAATAAAGCAAGTAAACAAAGTACGAGTAAACAAAAGACAATAGGAATAAATGCAGCAAGTGGCCCAATCCTTTATGCAGCAAAGTACAAGCCGGTTGTATTTTTATAGATGACCAAACGTTCTCGAGGAGACATGGGAAGACTGTCAAGTGCTTTCGCTTCATATAGTCGATTAATCTTCTTTAGCTTGCTAAGTGTTGTGTGGGTGAACCTGTGCTAACGTACCACCCCATCCAAGACTAAATACATACTTGTGATTAAACCCCTTGCAAACATCCGTAAGTACAAGAAAGTAATTAAGGTAGAAACCTAACCACAGCTTTAAACTCTAAGACCCTTACGTCCCTTGTGCAATGGTTTCCTAACGGGGGTTCAGGTTTCTATCACTCTGGCAACCCCTACGATTAGTAGCCAAATACACAATGCATTCCCCTAGGCCCATATAGGTGAAGTGTCATGTAGTCGACGTTCACATGACACC
Organism: Avena insularis; assembly: GCA_023614405.1. Classification (NCBI taxonomy): domain Eukaryota; kingdom Viridiplantae; phylum Streptophyta; class Magnoliopsida; order Poales; family Poaceae; genus Avena; species Avena insularis. The sequence goes on from CM042694.1 coordinate 357,531,399, forward strand.
AATAGAAGAAGTACACCACAACTTAAATAACAATCTATTGAATCTTTCTCAACATAACTCCACTAGTAACAACAAGACTTCTCCCATGTCCTCAAGAACAAAACGAACTACTCACAAGACATCATATGGATCATGATCAGAGATGGAATAATGATGTATAACAATCTGAACATAAACAATAATTCAATGGTTCACTCAATAGCATCAACTACAAAGAGTAATCAACACCGGGAAAGTTTCCCCTATGAACTATGCAAGATTCAACGCAATTGTTACAGCAATATGGAGATGATGATGAGGGTGCTGATGGTGATGATGGTGGTGATGATGATGATGATCCCGATGAAGTCTAGCTTGATGGTGGTGTTGATGGCGACGATATCCCCTCTTCGGGAAGGAATTCCCCGACAGAAATCTGTCTGCCGGAGAGATCTTTCTCTCTCGGAGTTTTCCGCCCCGCAGAGGCGGCGGAATCTTTCTATGGTCGCTCCTCCAGTATTAGGGTTTCGTGGGGATGATATACGCCAGAGGGGAGAGGCTGGAGTGGGCCAGGGTGGCCACACTCTCGGCGCGCCTAGGCCTCGCCACGCCATAGGTGGTGTGGGCCCCCTGTGGCCCACGTCGACTCCATCTTCTGGCATCCTGAGTCTTCTGGAAAAATAGGATTTTTCGTATATTTTCCCGGATTTTCTAATCTTCGTGAATTTTGCCTCCAAACAGCACCTTTTCCATCAGAATCCTGACTGCAGCGGTCCATGCTCCAAAAGTCATCAACCATGCAAAAATAGATGAAATAACATAAGTATCACCTCTCAATACGAAATATATCAATGAATAATAGTGAATTAAGACATAGAATAGTGATGCAAAATGGACGTATCAGTCTTCTTTTCCTGCATGGTTATGGATGAAGGTATGGAAGGGATTCTTGGTGTATGGAGGAAGTGACCTTGGAGCCAAACTGTGACGGGGAACTTTCCCCCCAGTCTACATCCGTGCAGTCCTTCTAACCCTGGCAGGTTTTGTCACCACTCCAATGCTTGCAATGGTAGTGCCGGTATGCGGATGTTGGCCTTGCTCCTCTTCACCTTCACTCTTGATCTCCTTCTCCTTCCCGGGGTCTTGGAGGTCTTCCTCCATGGGCTCCTTCCCTTTATCCTTGGAAGACACCATTGTGCTTCTAAGCCTTCAAAGAGTATGTCCTGGCAGAAATAGATCGAAACAAAAACACGAATTTAAAACACGATATACGTAACCTCGGGATCCGGGGTTATATGTTACGGTTTCATATCACAAGGAAGGTACTGGGAGAAACAGTCGGAGGCGGAGTCTGGGTGGCCTCACCACCGGTGGCGCTGCAGGTGGGCCCACGCCATGGGGTGGTGGCCATCCGGCCCGCTTCCGCCCCTTTTTGCTTCAGAATTTCCTTATTGACGAAAACTGCAAAAATATAGTTGGATAGTATTTTCGAACTTTTCTTACCGTAATTACCAATATGAAAACAGACTGCAGTCTCTCGAATTTGGTCCTCAATGAATTTCTCTGAGTTATAACTTGAAAGGCATCAACATCTTCATTGTAAGAATCTCCAACAATATAGTGTTTGAGTCATTCCATTCACTACTAGTATTATCTTTAGAGAAGAAATTTTATTGCTCCTAACAAGATACTTCTTCAATGATGAAAGGTCCTTCCCATTTTGATAGTAGCTTACCTGCAAAAAATCTGAGATGAGACCTATACAATAGAACTTTCTCACCAACATGAAATTCTCTCTTAAGTATTCGCTTATCATGCCATCTTTTAACTTTTTCCTTAAAGAGCCTAGCATTCTCATAGGCTTCACTCCTCCATTCGTCTAAAGAACTTAAGTCAAATAATCTTTTCTCACCAGCGAGCTTACAATCTCTATTTAGTTCTTTCACTGCCTAGTAAGCTTTGTGTTCTAATTCTAAGGGTAGGTGACAAGCTTTCCCATAAACCATTTTATAAGGAGACATTCCCATAGGATTTTTGTAAGCAGTTCTATAAGCCCATAAAGCATCATTCAACTTCTTAGCCCAGTTTTTCCTAGACCTATTAACAGTCTTTTGCAAGATAGATTTAATCTCTCTATTTGATAACTCTACTTGTTCGCTAGTTTGGGGGTGATAAGATGAAGCAATTCTATGATTAACATCATATTTAGCAAGGGTCTTCCTAAAACCACCATGAATGAAATGAGAACCCCCATCGGTCATGAGATACCTAGGCACCCTAAACCTAGGAAAGATAACATCCTTAAGCATTTATAGAGAAGTCTCTCCATCAGCACTCTTTGTAGGAATAGCTTCTACCCACTTAGTAACATAATCAACGACAACAAGAATATGAGTGTAGCCTTTCGAAGGAGGGAAAGGACCCATAAAGTCAAATCCCCAACAATCAAAAGGTTCAATAACTAGAGAGTAGTTCATATGCATTTCATTGCGTCTAGAAATATTACCAACACGCTGACATTCATCACAAGATAGGACAAATTTTCTTGCATCTTTAAAAAGGGTAGGCCAGTAGAAACCTGATTGCAGTACCTTTTGTGCAGTTCTATCTCCTGCATGATGTCCTCCATAGGCACTACCATGACATTTACGCAATATCTCCTTTTGTTCATATTCTAGAACACATCTTCGCATAATACCATTAACTCCTTCTTTGTATAAGTGTGGGTCATCCCAAAAATAATGCCTCAAATCATAGAAGAACTTTCTTCTTTGCTGAGCTGTAAAAGTTGGAGGCAAATACTTGGAGACAATAAAGTTAGCATAATCAGCATACCAAGGGCTTCCTCATGAGCTCACCTCATCAAGTAGCTCATTTATTTGGAAAACTATCATTAACAGCATAGGGTTAAAAGAGATGTTTTCCAAACGAGATAAATTATCACCATGTGGTTTTCAGCGCCCTTCCTATCTACTATATGTAGATCAAACTCTTGTAAAAGCAGTACCCATCTAATAAGCCTAGGCTTAGCGTCCTTTTTCGTCATAAGATATTTAATAGCAGCATGGTCAGTATGAATGGTTACTTTTGAGTCCACAATATAGGGCCTAAACTTATCACAGGCAAAAACAACAACTAGAAATTCCTTTTCAGTAGTGGCATAATTCCTTTGAGCAGCGTCTAGGGTCTTACTAGCATAATGATAACATTTAACTTTTTATCAATATGTTGCCCAAGGACAGCCCCTACAACAAAATCACTAGCATCACACATTATTTCAAAGGGCAAACTCCAATCAGGTGGTTGAACAATAGGGGCTGTAGTTAAAGCCTTCTTAAGAGTTTCAAAAGCCTCCCAACAATCATCATCATCAAAAACTATACATCTTTTGAAGAAGATTAGTGAGAGGTTTTGATACCCTAGAGAAGTCTTTAATAAACCTCCTATAGAAACCAGCATGACCAAGGATACTACGAATACCTTTGATGTCTCTTGGACATGGCATCTTCTCAATTGCTTCAACCTTAGCTCTATCAACTTCTATGCCTCTTTCAGAAACCTTATGCCCAAGAACAATCCCTTCATTAACCATGAAGTGGAATTTCTCCCAATTAAGGACAAGATTAGTTTCCTCCCATCTCTGCAAAACTTTATCAAGGTTGTGCAGACAACTATCAAAAGAAGTTCCATAGACAGAAAAGTCATCCATGAACACTTCTACAATTTCCTCACAAAAACCATGAAAGATAGCAGACATGCATCTTTGGAAAGTAGCAGGAGCATTACATAAACCAAAAGGCATACGTCTATAAGCATAAGTTCCATAAGGGCAAGTAAAAGTAGTCTTTTCTTGATCTTGTTGTTTAATAGCAATTTGAGAGAAACCAGAATAACCATCAAGAAAACAAAAATGGGTCTTTTTAGACAACCTTTCCAACATTTGATCAATAAAAGGAAGCGGATAGTGATCTTTCTTAGTAACTTTATTGACTTTCCTAAAATCGATGCACATCCTATAGCCTACCACTATTCTTTGAGGAATAAGCTCATCATTATCATTAGGGACAACGGTAATACCTCCCTTTTTAGGAACACAATGAACAGGACTAACCCATTCACTATCAGCAATAGGGTAAATAATACCAGCATCAAGGAGTTTCAATACCTCATTCCTTACCACTTCCTTCATTTTAGGATTTAAACATCTTTGGTGTTCCACTACTGGCTTCACATCTGGTTCTATGTTGATAGAGTGTTGACATATAGTAGGTGAAATCCCTTTTAAATCATCCAGAGTGTAGCCCATAGCTCCTCGGTGTTTCTTCAAAACCTCCAACAACCTTTCTTCTTCCTTTCCTGAAAGTTTAGAGCTAATAATAGCATGGTATATCTTTTTATCATCAATATAAGCATATTTAAGATCATTAGGGAGAGGTTTTAGATCGAAGACTGGATCCTTTTTAGGTGGCAAAGTGGTACCCAAGTCTTCTACAGGCAAGTCATGCTTAAGCAAACTAGGTTGACAACAGAGGATCTCGTCAATCTCATTCCTTTCTTCCATGAAGATCTCACTTTTGTGGTCTTCCATAAATTGCTCCAAAGCATTGTTAGGAGCAAGAGAGATAGAAGCAAGTTGTTCAACTCTAAAATCCTCATTATGGGTTTCCTCTTCGCAAGGTTCTTTAGTAAATTTCAAAAAATTAAACTCATAAGATTCCCCATCAAACTTAGTCAAGATTTTCTCCCTCTTACAATCAATAATAGCTCCACAAGTACTCAAGAAAGGTCTACCAAAAATGATAGGATAAGTTTTACTAGCGGCTGAACCAAGTACTAGAAAATCAGCAGGATACTTGATCTTACCACAAAGGACTTCCACGTCTCGTACGATACCAATTGGAGAGATGGTCTCTCTATTAGCAAGGTGAATAACCACATCAATTTCTTCCAACTCGCAGGGACTAATTTCATGCATAATTTCTCTGTAAAGCTCATAAGGAATAGCACTGGAACTTGCACCAATATCACATAAACCATAATAGCAATGATCACCAATTCTAACAGAAAGCATAGGAACACTAGCCTTTTTAGTTCTATTAGGATGTGAAACAATATTAGAAGCATCCTCACAGAAGACTATGTGCCCATCTTCTACGCTTTTAGTGACAAGGTCTTTCACAATTGCTACCATAGGTTCAATGTTTATTTGTTCATCAGGTTTTACAGTTCTCTTTTCACTTTTAGTGATTACATTAGTTATCATAGGATGATCCTTTACCTTATCTGGGAAGGGAATCTTCTCGATCTAAGGTTCAGGTAAGATATGATCAATAATGCAACACTCGGTGCTCCCAACAGGAACACGGTCAACAATATCTTTATAAGGTGCATGGTATTTATTCCATCCCCTTTTTGGAATTTCAATATAAGAAGAAAAAGCTCTAAAGCAATTCGTAATAACTTGCAAATCAAGACCATAAGCATTACTAATATTTTGAAAGTCATCAGTTCCCATAAAAGATTCAATGCATTCATAATCATAATGTATACCTGACTTTCAACCTTTGTCATTCTCCCAAGCTTCAGCATTGTCTTGAATACGGTCCAGAAGATCCCATTTAGCTTCTTCTTCCATACGAGTGAATGATCCAGCACAAGAAGCATCCAATAAATCTTTATCATGTAGAGGGAGCCTTGCATAAAAGTTATTGATAATAATATTGTTGGGGAGCTCATGAATGGGACATTTGAGCATTAGTAACTTCAATCTCCCCCAAGCTTGAGCTGTACTCTCTCCATCAAGAGGCCAAAAGTTGTATATTTGATTCCGATCTTTATGAATCTCACTAGGAGGATAAAACTTTGAATAAAAGAGAGGCACTATTTCCTCCCATTCCAGAGCTTGACCATTCTTTAGCAGCTTATACCATTCCTCGGCTCTTCCTTTCAGTGATAGTGAGGATAACTTCTTCTTAACTTGATCTGTAGTAATACCTGCACACTTGAACAACCCGCATAATTCATGTATAAAGAGTAAATGATCACCGAGATGGACAGTTCCATCCCCAACATAGTAATTATCCATAACACGATCAATAATTCTTGTAGATAGTTTGAAAACATCATTCTCAGCAGGTGGTGGTTTATCTACTACCTTAGCAGTGGTTTACCAAATAAGAAACTTAGCGAATTATCCATAACGAAAATAAAGCAACTAACAGAAGTAAACAATACTCACAGTAGAAGTTTCCTTTACCAGTTCCACTCTCCAATAGCGCTCACTCCCAAGCGTCGCTAGAAAATAGTCTTGATGACCCACAAGTATAGGGGTGTATCACAAGATTTTCGATAAGTAAGAGTGTCGAACCCAACGAGGAGCGTAAGGTGCCAAGCTAGTGGTTTGGATCAGGAATTCTCTGCAAATACTTAGCAAATGGATTTTTAGGGGTTTTCGATAAAGCAAGTAAACAAAGCACGAGTAAATAAAAGATAGTAGGAATAAATGCAACAAGTGGCCCAATCCTTTATGCAGCAAAGGACAAGCCAGTTGTATTTCTATAGATGACCAAACGTTCTCGAGGACACATGGGAAGACTGTCAAGTGCTTTCGCTTCATATAGTCGATTAATCTTCTTTAGCTTGCTAAGTGTTGTGTGGGTGAACCTGTGCTAATGTACCGCCCCATCCAAGACTAAATACATACTTGTGACTAAACCCCCTTGCAAACATCCGTAAGTACAAGAAAGTAATTAAGGTAGAAACCTAACCACAGCTTTAAACTCTAAGACCCTTACGTCCCTTGTGCAATGGTTTCCTAATGGGGTTCGTTCACATCTCCGGCAAACCCTACGATTAGTAGCCAAATACACAATGCATTCCCCTAGGCCCATATAGGTGAAGTGTCATGTAGTCGATGTTCACATGACCCCATTAGAAGAAGTACACCACAACTTAAATAACAATCTATTGAATATTTCTCAACATAACTCCACTACTAACAACAAGACTTCTGCCATGTCCTCAAGTACAAAACGAACTACTCACAAGACATCATATGGATCATGATCAGAGATGGAATAATGATGTATAACAATCTGAACATAAACAATAATTCAACGGTTCACTCAATAGCATCAACTACAAAGAGTAATCAACACCGGGAAAGTTTCCCCTATGAACTATGCAAGATTCAACGCAATTGTTATAGCAATATGGAGATGGTGATGAGGGTGCTGATGGTGATGATGGTGGTGATGATGATGATCTCGATGAAGTCCAGATTGATGGTGGTGTTGATGGCGACGATCTCCCCTCTCCAGGAAGGAATTCCCCCGGCAGAAATCTGTCTACCGGAGAGATCTTTCTCTCTCGGTGTTTTCCGCCCCGCAGAGGCAGCGAAATCTTTCTGTGGTCGCTCCCTGAGTCTTAGGGTTTCGAGAGGTTGATATACGCTAGAGGGGAGAGGCTGGAGTGGGCCAGGGTGGCCACACCACCTCCTGGCGTGGCCTAGGCCTGCCCGCGCCATGGGGTGGTGTGGGCCCCCTGTGGCCCATCTCCACTCCATCTTCTGGCATCCTTAGTCTTCGAAAATAGGATTTTCCGATATTTTCCCGGATTTTCGATCTTCAATTTTGCCTCCAAACAAGACCTTTTCCATCGAATCCTCGACCGCGGTCCATGTACCAAAAGTCATCAACCTTGCAAAAATAGATGAAATAACATAAGTATCACCTCTCAATATGAAATATATCAATGAATAATAGTGAATTAAGACATAGAATAGTGATGCAAAATGGACGTATCAGGGTGTCAGACATATCTACGTTCGCATACAGTGGGTGTAAGCCATGTTGCACAGCGAATACACTAAGGTTGAGTTGGCGAGCCTAGCACGCTAGAGAAGTGTGGCCTCGGAACATGGATGGTCGAAAGATCGAGCACGAGTCGCATGAATGATGTGACCGACGTTTAGCGTCCACCCTTGAACCCACATTGATGGCCGTGACGATCGGGGGAGATGTGGCTGATAGGGGTTGTGTTATCACTAGGAACCCTTTTGGGGATAGGTGTTTCTGAGTGGAGTTATTATTAACTCATTTAATTATAAACCTAGTCTAAATTCCTTTTGCAATTATAAATGTAGATGGGACCTTTCGTGTTGACAATTGAATGGTTAGAAGGAGAGAAGCTCAGATTAGATGGATCGAACTTCTCCATTTGGGTTGCCAGTCTCCATGTTCTCCTTAGCGAGAACGACGTGGTCGACTACATACTCGACGGGATGGATTTGGATTAGCCCACGGACCTTGAGACCCCAGAGGAGCGGAAAGACCGCTATCTCCGTCGTGAGATGGCCTCCTATATTTCAGTTGTGATGTGTTTCGGGATGGTGGACGAGCTGTGGCCTTTCGTGGGTGATGTCGACCCTCGTTCGGTGATGCTACAGCTTAGGACACATTTTGTGGAGCAGACACGCATTTGGGAGCATGAGCTGATGGGAGACTTCCTCTCCATTAAAATGGAGGAGAACTCATCACTGGACGACCACTTGGAGCACATGCATGATGTGTACATGAGGCCTGCATACTTCCTGGACGTCTGGATTACGAGCTCTTTTGCAAACGCTGTTGTGTTGCGGTCGCTGCCACCAAGCTACCAAGCACAAGTCAGGACTTGCGTAATGAGGGGCGACGCGGAAACAATGGAGTTCCACTGGTTCATGACACATCTCAGGAATGTGTTGGTTGAACCAGATGTCGCTCAGGTCGTCAACGACAGAGGTATATATTTGATATACAGTTTTATAAATGTTATAATCTTGCAAACACATTGCAGTGTTAAGTATATCTGATACTTGTTCTGTTTTGCTGAAAACAGGTCCTTCTGCATCAGAGGTGCTTGCTGGAGAGGAGGTGACGTTGCGTGTTGACGGCGAGCATGATGATGATGGCCGACGACACTCTCCCTCGACATTTATCATTTAGCTTATGTTTTAGGATGATTATTGTAATCAAGAGATTGTGAACTTCTTTAGTGTGTCTCACACTTCATGAGATGGTTATTCATATGAGTTTGTAACAAACAGTTGTTCCACTTTTATGAATGATTTCTATTCATGTTCATATCTTGTTTGATTACTTGTGAATTATCCTTATTGATTGAAACTAATTGATAATGCATGAACATTTGTAAAACATTAAAATCCCTTGTTTAAAAATACCAACTTAATGATATGATCATTAATGAATGAAAAACCATTGTTTAAAATTCAAAGTTATGTGATAATATGTGAAAGACATTCGATTTCTTATCACATATAAATCATGCCTAAGTTCGGCAAAATAACTTGAACACCGTGTATTACTTGAATAGAAAGTGTTTAAAGAATTGTTAAAAGTTAATACATATTCGATGTATTATGTTTTAACGAAAATGGTAATTATCATTAATTGATTGTTTAAATGTGTAAAGTAGTTTACCAAAGGAAACATGAATATGAAACTATTTGATTTGATCAAAGTGTTTCATCAACAATGGGTATAAATGTAAAGGAGAATCAAATTGCTATGATTTGATCAATAGTAATGAAATTCAACTTTATAAGAGTGGCATAAAAGAAATTGTGAAATGCAAAGTGTTTTGAAACGTCAAAATACAAAGCATCACAACATGATATTAGATATCAAAAGGGTTGAATAGAAGGCACCAAATAAATCGTTGTAGTGTAGATGTAGAGACCATTAGCTTAGAAATAGTTAGCACTCAATTAGAATTGGTAAACCATTAGAATTCGTGAAAGTTTTGGGGTTATTCGATATAACCAAAACAATAGTGAATAAGTCCTTGTAGAGTATTCATTAGAAACTTTGAATACGAAACCCATAGCTGAAACCAAAAGGAAAGCAAGATTCGTATTGCTTGGATTTTGGTGCATTCTTGAGAAAGCTCACTCTAAATGATGTTTCTCAATTATGGAGCAAATGGGAAATAGTGTAAAACACGATGAGGATTCAAAACCCTGCATCAGAGTGTTGAGAAGCGCAACGGACAACGTTCCTGAATGATTCTCTTCATAGAAGGAAAGAATCAATGATTTTGATCATTGAGTTTTCCCCACTAGCGTTTTCACTATATGAAGTAGGATTCAAAATGTAATCCATATCTTGTATGGAGACATTTGTCATGATTATTGGAATATGACATACCTACGAACTACTAAGGAAATAATGGTAAACTAGAATTATGAGAAATCCTAAAAGTAAAATTCCCTTGAGATTAGAAAGCAATTCGTTGCTAAATCTCACAAGTAAAAGGGGTTACTTGAATTTTCCCAAATGACTGCAAAGCCATAGTGGAAAAAGGGGTGAATGACAAAAGCACAACTTGTCAAGCATTGATAAATTCAAATGAATTTGATTCATGTGTGCTGAATGTCTGAGGATTTAAAACTAGTAACAATATTAGTATCTCATAGTAAATCTCCAACTTTGCTACTTGATCAAAGAATTTTGAAGTTGTTCAAAATAGTGGGAGGATGTGCAATTTGCATAAAATTGAGTGGGAGCTATGAAAGTCTTCCTGAAACAATATGTGATTAACATATTTTTGAGTGGGAGCTTATAGGAGTAATTCTTAAGTATGTTAAGAATGAAAGCACAAACACTTATAAATAATGATTTATAAGATGTAGAAGTTGATAACAGGTGTATTATGATATTATGTATTATTCCTTAAAGGATTTTGGAAAGGGTTTCAGGATAGAAGTTAATTAAGGAACTGATCCTTAATAGCTCAAATTAGGAATAACACTAAGTTTAATATCAATGGTTAAAAGAAAGGAAAGGATGACCATCATCCACTATGTTAAAAACATAGGTTCTATCTTAGTAAACCATGATGATAACTTAGCATAATATGTGATCCAAATAAGGAACGTTTAAAAGTGATTAAGTTCGAATCACAGAAGGTTGAGCAGAGTTTTGTCTGCAGTGTCTAAATAGAGAACTGTAGACATGTTTTCCAAATCCATAAAGGATGACATATCTTAAAACATAAAGGTTATGTTATAAGGGAATATGTTGAAAAGTCCTATAGATACCAATTAAAGTCAAGTAGGAAGCGAGATGAACAAAAACATCGAAAGTTGCACAGAGTGCGCTAGTGTTTCAATGAATACATTTATAATAATATATAAGGGTACCATCTAAAGTGTTGTATAAAGTTATGGCGGGGCTAGTTCGCTTTTAACGTAGAATGATGTGTCCCAGGGCACAGTGCCCATGAGAAAGCCCTCGAGGTTGATCTAACGTCACTGTAGGCTCTCGGAATCGGCCTCGCTCGCCGCCATAGCGATGATGCATTCACACAGATGCTATCATGTGATGATAAAGTATTAATGTCAATCAAAGTGACATTAGTAAGTTGCAAAGGATTTGGGACTGTAAAGTACAGACCAAAGACTGAACCTCTTCCATGAGCAAGCATGTTCAAGGTACTGGTTATATGGTACCAATGATTGAGAACAAATGCAGCTAGTGTATTTGTACTCTAGTGCAAGTGGGAGACTGTTGGAAATATGCCCTAGAGATAAATAGTAGTAAGGACTATTATCATATTTCATATAGTTTATGATTAAGTTTTATATCATGCTATAATTGTATTGAGTGGAAACATCAATACACGTGTGATATACAAACCACTAGGGGTTCCCAGTGAAACTCTAGTCACTGGTTCATTGGTCAACAGATAATCATGTTTCCTGATCATGTGGCATTTATGCCAGTTGGAAATGGAGCCATCTCATTCCGAGAATGAGATGATGAACCAATACCCAAGCTAAACATCGTGACCAGATCATGTCACGGAGTTCAAGTTATGATGATTAGAAATGGATCCTTGTAGACTATTCCTTAGACCATGAGGCTATATCAATCACTGTCTCCCGAAGTGCTTAGATAGCATCAAACGCCATCTGGTAAAATGGTGGTTATAAAGGTGTGTTCAGGTATTCAGAGGAAACCGTAGAGGCAATATATGTCAAGAGCGGGATTTGTCCGTCCATGTGACGGGAAGATACTCAAGGGCCCACTCGGAGAAGTTATATCCAATAGCTGTGCAGCGTGTGATTTGATCACGGGGATATCACTTGTCGGAACGAGTCAAATAGCATTGTTCAGTAACGAGATTGAACACGACATGGTAATGTCATTGATCAGATCTCGGGCGATGCAAGTATCGAGAGACAAAGGGAATAAGACACGACTGTCCCGGTTCAAACGACGAAAGATCTTTGTGGAACGCACAGGGGTCACATGGCCATCCAGGTCCCTCTGTCGATCATTGGTGCGGGAGTGTCCCGACCATGTCTGGAGTGTTCCCGAACCATGGGGTATCACGCTTAAGGGCTTGATGATGCTTAGACAGTGTTTATAGGATCGGTAGAATCACCGAAGAAAAGAAGGGAGAAAACCGGAAGGGTTTCGGTAAGTCCGGAGAATGTCCGGAGTGGAGGTGGAAGGTGTTCCATGACCACTGATGTTGAATAATATGTGAATGAATGTTAAATATTGATTTAATCATTTATTCATAATTATTTAAATAAAGAGAAAATCGATTAAAGATGAAAAGGCTTAATGGGCCAATTTCCGGAGGGAGAGGGCCCATTAGGGGAAAGGAGAGAGGGAGAGGGGCCAAAGGGGAGGCTGGCTGGGCCTAGCCCCCCGTGGGGCCCACTAGGGGCTGGCCAACGACCACCCCACCCCCTCCTCTCCTTTAGTCCCACCCCGGGACTTTGAGGGAGGGTGTACCCCCTCCTCCCCCTATATATAGTGGAGTATTTGGCCTAGAAAAACACACCAATAATCAATAAAGGTCTCCCCACTTTTGGGAGGACCTCTAATTGATATTTTCTCTCTCCCCCTCTCTCTCTCTCGTGGCCATGGTCCCAAGTCTGGACTGCGCGAGTGAGAGACATCTTCACCGTGGAGCGCCGTCGCGTTGCGGGATTCAGATCCGAGAGCTCTACTTCCGCAACTCTTGCTGATCGGGAAGCGGAGTCATCGCTGTGCACCGGACGTGTGTAACTCCCCGTGAGGTGTCACACTTGAGGCACTCAAGTCGTTGGAGCCAGAAGGAGCACAAGGACTTCATCACGACCTTGAGGTCGGCTTCGGCTCGTCTACATCAACCACGCTCTCCTGAGCGTTGACATTGCTTTTCGGTCTTCAAGGGTAAGTTCACGAAAAGCCCCTCTCGTTACTGTATTACTAATAGATAGGTCCTGGCAGCTTCAGGGGTTCAGGGGCGTAGAGTAAAATTTTATTGTTTTCATACGCAGAACCATACAAGTTGTTGTTGGAAGCTTACCGGCACTACGGGATCTTCCGACGTATGCATGTCTAAGGACAGCTCCGAAATCTTCCTCTCAATCCGCTCCCTTATCAGCCATTTGATTTGGCATGTAATCTTTTGGCTCGTAGGCCTTGGGGCTGATTCGGAGGGAATCTTTCTTTGACGACGTGATGGAGTGCATCAGTCGATCTCCATGATGTTGAAGAGGCTGGATCCGGCGTGTCACCCAGCAATGAACTAAATCAGACCCTCTCAGGCCCTTGTGCTTCATCAAAAACTCAATCCGCCTCTTGGCAAGAAGCAGATCGTCACTAAGAGCCGGCGCATCTACGTCCCAGGACTCTTGGGGCGTAGCGACACCATCGATGAAAGAAGGCAAAGCAGTAGCTTTGCCGGGAGTGGGAATATCCTTGTGATAGAAAAAAGTTGACGGCCATTGCTTGACCGACTCACTGGCCATAATCCAAGGATAGACGCGATCTCGCCTAACCGAAAAACTAATAGTACCAGTAATATAAGGATTACCGACAATGATGGAATTCCTCTGGACATGAAAGTAATACCGAAAGAGAGTAAGGCTCGGCCTAATGCCGAGATACCCCTCGCACAAAGATGCGTACACACTCATCTCTAAGAGAGAGTTCGGGGGGAAATGATGGAGTTGAAATCCGTAATGATCTATGACCTCAGAGAAGAAATCTGAGGGGGGAAAGCTCAAACCTCTGTCGAGGTGAGTGCCAAAGTGAACCTGCTCGCCGTCGCATGGGTTGGGGATGGTTTCGCCGAAGCCGCTTCGCCAGTCATCGGTGCGGAGAAGTCCTTCGTCCTCCACGACGCGGAGCTTGGCGTCGTCAAGGACGCACGGGATCCACACCCCTTGATTGCTCTCCTTCTCCGCCGTTGCTGTCACCGCTGCCATCGCTGCTGTGCCGGAGGATGATGCTGAAGCCATATTTCTTGTGTGCCGGTGACCTTGGGTGGGCGGCGCTGGAAGTTTTTTGGGGAGCAGAGGAGCTCTAGGTTCGTGGGGAGGCATAGGAGAGAAGGAAATGGCGCAAGTGCTGGTGAAGAAGATGGGGAAAAGAGATCCTCACCACTTATATCCTCCGGCCGCGTCAAGATTCGTGTAAACGCTATAGTGAACATGCCACACGTCGTGGAAGGAGCTGGGAAACCCCCACGCGATGATTACGCCGCCTCAATCTCCACGCACGCATTGAAATGGTGCCTCTCGCTCAAAAGGTGGAGCCACCAATGCCGTCCGACAAAGAAATGTCATAGTGACGTGACTTGACCATGACTAGTGTCAGGTTACGTCAGAGACCAAGTTCTGGCTTAGTTTGAATTTCGAGCTGGAAACCCGAATAACATATTCATAGGTCCGGCTCATTTGAGACTCGGATCTACTCCTTTCTTTTTTGAAGTTTCAGGAACCCTTCACGATTCTATAAGCCAAAGATCAAGCTAGACGATGATGAAATCCGACTTTGGATCATGGAGGCTTCCAGGGGCTACTGTTGGGGATATACTTTCTAGGTATCCTTACTGTGCCTCACTGACCAGGGTGGCTCACTTCGGGTTAGAGCTTTGCTTCATGGGTGGCCCAGTCAGGGAGAAGAGACGGAGTCCAGTCCAGCTATGGGAAGGCCCAAAAGACTTACCGACGTAGGCCCGTAGTGTTACTTGTAGTCCAAGATGTACTTTGTAACCGACTCTTAGTCGTAGCCGGATGGATCTCTCCTGTAAACCCTAGGCCAGATATCTATATAAGCCGTCCTAGGGAGAGCCTTTAGGGCACCCTCACAATAGTCTACAATCTCAACTCGCATGTTTAAACCCTTGTAACCCATATTCCGCTCTGCCAGACATCGATTTCTAGCAGGAGTAGGATCCGTCCAAAGCCGGTGGATTCGAACCTGGGTAAACTTGTGTGCTCACCGTCCCGGAACACCATATGTCTCACACCCCTCTCTTCCACACGCCTCGAGGACCCCCTCATGGCGTACTTGTCATCAATCCGACGACAGATGCAATATCAAGTCGAATCCCTTTATATTCGCAAAAACTCGGCAAGTTCTCCCATCTATAATAATACTATGCGGATAGCCAAATTGGATTATGACGTCCTCGACGAATCTTTTGGTTGTAGCTCCATCAAACTTGTGATGGGTTTAGCCTCAATCCATTTTGTAAATTTATCCACCATCACTAGTAGGTGATTAAATCCACTTAGAGCCCATTAAATGGTCCTACCATATCAAACCCCAGACCGCAAAGGGCCATGTAATCTAAATTTTTCACAACTGATCAGCCAGAACATGGGCTTGCTTGGCGTATTTTTGGCATCCTTTTCCGCATTGAACAGCCTCTCAGCATCCGCCTTAGCATTAAGCTAGAAAAATCCGTGTGAAAAAGCTTTTTCCACTAAGGATTTGACTGTGGTGTGATGTCCGCATTCGCCTTCATGCATTTCCCTTAGGATTTCCACTCCTTCTTCCGAAGAAACACAGTGCTGAAAACCCCCAAATACACTCTGCTTATAGAGTTCACCACTAATTATTGTATAGGATTTTGCTTGTCGGACGATCTGCCAGTTCAGAACCTCATCTTTGGGTAATTTGCCATCTACCAAGAAATCGAGGTAGGGTTTTGTCCAGCTGGGAATAAGAACCAGAACTGCTATAAGTGGTGAGTCGGATTTGGTTGGATACTCCTCATCAACTCCTGTGATAGAGGGAACTTTTAGGTGCTCCAATAAAGCGCCATCCGGAACCATTTTCCGTGCAGAGCCTATTCTTGATAGTGCATCTGGTTCATCATTTTCTGTTTGGGGAATGTGTTGAACTTCAAACCCTTCGAATGATTATGCTAGTTCATCCACGATAGCTTGATATGCCATCGTGTGCTTATTTTCCCCATAGTGATCGGATACTTGCTGAGCAACTAAATCCGAGTCTCCATATCACATAAGTCAGCGAATGCCGATGCTTTTGCGATTTGAATTCCATATAGAAGCTCTCATATTCGGCAATGCTATTGGTCACCGTGAAGTGAATCTGCAACACATAGAAAAGTTTATCTCCTTGGGGTGATTTTAGTACCACGCCAGCCCCGAGCCCCAAGCGCTTTCGACCCGTCAAAATGTACGGTCCAATATTCTGACTCCGGGATGTTAGTGTTTTCTGCCGTCTTTGTCCAATCAGCCACAAAGTCGGCAAGGATCTAGGATTTGATCGCTGTCCGTGGCTTGTACTCAATGTCAAAAGATGCTAGCACGAGTCCCCACTTAACAACGCATCTCGTGGCATCACTTTTATTGACTATATATCTCATGGGAGCTGTGATTAGCACTGTCATCTTGTGCTCTTGAAAATAGTGTCATAGCTTTATGGCTGCAAAAGACACAGCATAGGCTAATTTTTGGTAATTAGGATGCCATTGTTTCAATTCTATCAGAACCTCACTAAGGTAGTAAGTCAGACGCTGCACCTACTGTTCCTGTTTTCCTCCTTTAATTCCACCACCGTGATGACGCTGACGACTCTGTTTGTCGCAACAATGTAGAGCAACATGGGTTTATGAGGTTCTGGTGTGCTACAAGAATAGGGGTGGATGAGAGTACTACTTTCAGGTCTTAGAGTGCAGCCTCAGCTTATTCGGTCTAGACAAATTTGTTAGTCTTCTTCAAGAGCTTGCATAATGGTTTGGCTCTTTCACCGAGCCGGATGACGAACTGACTAACTGCTGCAAAGCAGCTAGTGAGCCGTTGTACGTCCTTTAGATGAGTTGGCCTGGTAATGTTGAGTATAGCCTTTATTTTGTCCTAGTTCACCTCTATGCCTCTCTGAGACACGATGAAACCTAACAATTTTTCAGTTGGAATTCCGAAGAAACAGTTTTTTGGGTTAAGCATTATGTTGTATTTTCGTAGATTCATGAACATTTCCTCCAAGTCGAAAATTAAGGTTTCCTTCTTTTTGGACATCATATCTATGTCGTCCATGTATGCATGCACATTGAGGCCGATTTGACCATGGAGGCAACACTGCATAGTGCGCTGGTAAGTCGCTCCTGCGTTTTTGAGTACAAAAGGCATCATTAGGTAGCGGAAGGTTCCGAAGGGGTGATGAACGAAGTCTTTAGTTTGCCTGACTCCTTCATGCATATTTGGTGATAACCAGAATATGCGTCGAGAAAACATAGGAGTTCCGAGCCTGCCGTTGAGTCGATAACTTGGTTGATTCTAGGCAGAGCTAATGGATCTTTGGGACAAGCCTTGTTCCAGGCAGTATAATTGACACACATTCTTAAATTAGTGGTGTCCTTTTTAGGGACCATTACAGGATTGGCCGACCACTCAGTGTGGATGACGTCTCCAAGAAATCTAGCTAATTCTAACCGGTCTAACTTCTTAGGGACAAGCCTTGTTCCAGGCAGTATAATCGACACACATTGTTAAATCAGTTGTGTCCTTTTAGGGACCATTACACGATTGGCCGACCACTTAGTGTGGATGACGTCTCCAAGAAATCTAGCTAATTCTAACCGGTCTAACTCCTTAGCTATAGCTTTGCGCTTTTCATCGCTGAAACATTGTAAGGACTGTTTGACGGGTCTAGTGCCAAGATAAACATTGAGAGAGTGCTCGTCGAGTTCCCTAGGTACTCCGGTCATGTCAGAAGGTTTCCATGCGAAGATATCTTTATTGGATTTGAGGAACTCGACGAGCACGCTTTTGTGGGGCCCCCGGATTAATCCTCCAAGAATCCCTATTATGCATACAACCACGATCCCATGATCAGTTAGTCGTCGCACATAACCGACAAGTATCATTACAACATCCGAGATATACTGAAATACAAGACTTACATAAATGCCATTATGGCTATGCCATCTTCAGCAGCGGAACATTATCACGCGGAGAGCCCAATCATGCCTCAACCTACAGGCAACTGACTAGGAAGACGTCCTAGCTCGCATAGTCGTCCACTTCACCTCTTCTTGATATCTGACCAAGTTAATAGCCAGGGACAATGCCAATGAGTACTTTGAATGTACTCGCAAACCACCTTAATAGAATAATAAAACAAGAGGATATGCAATATAGCTGTGGTAGTAGGTGGGCTCCAAGGGAGGTTCTTTTCTCAAATAGTTTCTCTTGTAGATATAGCATCTACATATATTTGTTGAAAACTTTTGTAAAACATTTTGGAAACCGTTTCCTTTGTTGTCGAGCCGAGGCTGTCCCACAACTATGTTTGTTTTCTTTCCCTCGAAAAGGGATTGGTGAACATCTGGATTTTTATTTGCTAGCTCAGGGCCGTTCCAGGTCTTCTGATGCTGAAGGGAGTTAAACTATCCTGCATCTATGATGCGCTGCTTCTCGACAAGGTGAGGTGCCTTACCCAAGAGTTCCTGGCGATGTGCTTCTAGGGTCCAGGCGCTTTCCTCCATCTAGTATAAGTTCCGAGGCGGTTGGGATCAGCGTTGTTAATTCTTTCACGAGCACCTAGGGTAACGACGTGTCCATCCACCAGAGACTTTTTTGATTCCTGGGGGATCAGAGCACCGTATGAATCCTCCATCTGGAGAACCTCTCCAACATTCTCCTCAGCCGGAAGATCCTTTACTAGAGTCTTGTTTTTCTTCTTCTTTGCCTTATTCGCTCTCTGGGTGTGACACCCCCGGGATCATGGTAAAACAAATACAATACCTTAGCCTAACATAAGCTTAACCTAGAGCTCGAGGATATCCAGTGAAGAATCGGTAACACAACAGTAACCCCGCGACACAAAATTAAAAATAGAATAGCAAGCTGATAGCTGAGCAAAGAACCAAAATATTACAGGCAAAGGTCACTGACCACAAACATCAAACAACGGAAGACAAATTATGCTATTAAGTATATCAAACTTAACAAATGTCCTAAGAGGCCTGAAGCATAACGATGACGTCCTAGCCCATAGATTCCAGGCTACCGGCCAGGAACCCCAAGCTACTCATCGGTGTGGATGTCGTACCAAACTTGTCTTCAAAGGAAACTTATTCTGCTACAAAAGAATCAACAAAGCAAGGGTGAGTGGTGTGCTCCGCAAGACTTACGGTTGGTGGGGTTATTTTGCATAAAGCCATCTTTGTTTATAAAACAAGAGGGAGAAGAAGACCGTCTAATCAGAATATTTTAAGAGGGGATAAGAGAGCGACATCTCCAAAGAATTGATCATCATCTTTTGATATCCACCAAAGTAATCATCATCTCACAACTAGGATCACCCCTCGTACCCATGAGGAAGCATCCTTAAGCACACATTGAACTGCCAAGTTTTAGATTAGGTTATAGTTCTCTATGATCTTAGAATTCGGTCACCAAGCATTCATAACCGTGAACACGGCTTTTCGAAAAGATTTAACCCTGCAGGGCGATGTGGGCGAGGTTGGTTTATCCGGGGCTCCGTCAACCCCAAGCAACCCCGGCCACGCATACCTACCTGTTATGATGCACCTTAACCCGCCAAATCTTTCAAAATGTTTTCTATGCATATGTCGAATGGAACGCCCGAACTATGTGACTCATGGAATCTACTAGGAAAGTTAGTTACTCATGAGGTTTTACAGGGCCCGTGTGGCCATACGCTCGTCTTGGTTCCAAAGGAAAGAACTCGGTTCCTAGTGGTGGCGAGCATGGGACTACAAAAACCACATCCCACCGTGGCCTCCCATACAAGCCTTAGCATGTTTAACCTTTACCACCGATCTTACCTTATTAGTATACCTCATTGCATTTGATACATCATCTAGATGAACCAGCACTGATAGCTAAGCACGGCTAAGCAAGACACAGATAATAGCTCTAGAAGTGCACATAAGCCAAACCTAGTTATGCTAGGAGTAGTGGATCAGGTAATATAAGCTCAAAGGGAGTAATGCCACATATAGGACTCTATCTATCGATAAAAACCATAGTGGAATCGTATGCATCATGGCAAGAATGAAATACTTTTGAAATCATAGGATTGTATAATGGTGGGGCTTTGCTTGCCTTTGCCTATTGATACCCAGATATAAATCTTTGGAAGCCTTGTACTTGACTTGGTTACAGTTCTCCAAGTATTGTTTGTCGATCTTCGACGGTGTTGATCTCGGTCTTCGATCTCGGAGTTGGTATCGTATTCTATCAGAAAGAAAGGGAAACAATCAACACATGGCACCGATGCAATGCGCAAGCAATAATGATGAAATGACAAGTTATTTCGTACTAAAATGAAGCCCTCAAGCATGCTTGGAAATTTAAGTGGGATCTGAGGGGTTCAAACCCTAATACAGGGGAGACCCTGAAATCACCTACGGGGGTTCAATTTTTCTTCTAATTAAACTTGTAATTAAATTTGTTGAACAATGTATGATTATATGTCAATGGTAAAGATCTCATTTTTTTGAACATTTTGGTATATAATACATTTTTTTGACTTATAAATAATTAGTTATTGAATTTATAAGATTAAACCAATTTCTGAAATTATTAAAACAAATTAAAAGGGTTTAATGCATCACGCTGACATCAGCACAGGCGCTGGGTTATTTTACATCAACATGGTACTAGCCACAGTCATTAAAGACTGGGACCCAGGGCCACGTCAAGGTCCCATGCTAGCACAGTCAAACCGAGTCAACGAGACCCACTGACCACGTCAGCTCGCCGGCCAGCACGTCAGACGGACAACGGTGACGATGCTAGGGGCAGGAGAGGTAGAGTTGTTGGTTCCGTTTGAACCAAAAGAGGATGGCGAGTCCAATAGTGGTTACACCGCCCCTTTTTGGTAGCCGGAGCATCAGCAACAACGGTGGCTGGCGGCGGAGCATGGCGGCGCTCTAGGCGTGACTAGGCCAGATCGAGAGGGAGGGGGAGAAGGAGTTGGGAAGAACCGCATGCTCACCCTGAACCTGTGAAGCTCGACGGAGAGGCCATAGGAGGCTTGTAGCAACGACAGTGGTGGTGGCGGAGCTCGTCGGAGGTGGGAGAGAGGGCTTCGATGCGGCCGGTTGCAGGCTTCCCTGCTCGATTCCATTGGCGGGGTGGACGAGGACGGCGAGGCAGACATGCTGGCATGCTCAGATGGCCAAGGGGAGGCCGGAGACGACGGGGATTCGATGGCGGTTCTTCTAGGGTTCCCGGCCAGAGAGAGAAATGGGGAAAATGGGGGAAATAGGGTTTGTCTGTGGTAGCTCGGAGTACTTGTAGGTGCGGAGAACATCGGTAGAGCGCATCGTAGCACCAACGAGGATCCTGGCGCAGACGGGCGACAGGGACGGCGACACGGAGGAGCTTCCTCTGTCGGGATCGAAGACGACGCATAGAAAGAGAGGCCGAAGGGGTATGGGTTGCGGATGGGCTGGCGTGGGATGAAGGTGGGCTGCAATAAAGGTTGCTAGCTGGGCTGTGTTAAGCTGCTTGCGAGCGGTAGGTAGAGGGAAGAGGGAGGTGGGCTAGCTAGGCCGCGGGTCTGCTGCAGTTTTTATTTGCAAAACATTTTTCCTTTTCTATTTCCTGTTTTCTATTTGTATTTTCAAATTCTTTTATGTTTTCTGATCATTTCAAAAATACTAGAGACTTTTGTAAACTATAGGAAATATTGCAGGTGCCCTTTAATCAATTTGGGCTCCATACATTTTGATACTTTTCAAAATTCAAAACCATTTGAATGTGTTTGAGAGGAAGAAGGAAACTAGGGTTTAGGGTTAGGAATTATTTCTTTTGCATGCATTTTAAAAGATGATGCTCATGAATGCAAAATTAAAGCCCTAATTAGGATTATCTAAACTGGGGTGTTACAGCTCCATCCTCCTTACAAGAATCTCGACCCGAGATTCCAAACGTAGGAAGAGAGAGACGGAAACATGGTCACTCTAAGGATAAGAGGGAAACACACTAAAAACACACGAGTATCTCATGGTCATCCCATGAAAGGAGTGTTCAAAACAACTGTGAGATAACGTCATGAAACACACCAAGGTAACGGAGGAAACAAGAGGTGAAGGTTTCAAGTTGTTAGATAACTGGTCTTCATAAGGAATGAGACCATGGAGTTTCAGAAGAACTTAAGCTTCTGAAAAGGAAAGCTTACAACAGAAGGACATGACCACAGACTTCAAGAGAAGGCACTCTACTAGACGACCTAAGTAGAGCTTTGATACGTTGTAAACGTATCTATAATTTTTGATGTTCCATGCTTGTTTTATATCTACTTTCTTATGTTTTGTCTACACTTTGAAGTATTTTTACACTTTTTCTAGAACTAACCTATTAACAAGATGCCACTGTGATAGTTGCCTGTTTTCTACTATTTTTTGTTTCAGAAAAGCTAGTAAGGAAATATTCTCGGAATTGGAACGGACAAAAGCCAAAGTCAATATTTTACCCGAAGCAACACAGAGTCCGGAGGGGAGACGAAGTGGCACACCAGGGCGGCCAAACCTGGTCACGACACGGCCTGGGGGGCGCCACCAGGGTGTGTGGGCCCACTGGTGCTCCACCGACCTAGCCCTTCCGTCTATAAAGACCCCTCGGGATGAAAACCCTAAGTACCTGATCAAAAATTCCACGAAAGAGTCTATAGCCGCCGTCATCTCCATCCCTAGATCGGGAGGGATCTGAAGCTCTTCCTAGCACCCTGCCGGAGGGGAGAGATCACCCTGGAGGCCTTCTTCATCACCATGCCTGCCTCCGGTGCGATGCATGAGTATTTCATCCCTAGACTACGGGTCCATGTAGTAGCTAGATGGTTGGTTCTCCTCCTTTGTGCTACCATGTTTAGATCTTGTGAGCTCCATTCATGATCAAGATTATCTATTTGTAATCCTGCATGTTGTGTTTGCGGGCATCCGATGGATATTGAGATGCTATTTTAGATTGATTATTGATTCTATCATGTCTTTGTTATTTGTGATCTTGCATGCTTTCTGTTGTTAGTATCTTGGCCAAGTAGATGCTAGCAACTCCAAGAGGGAGTATTTATGCTCGATAGTGGGTTCATGCCTCTAGTAATCTGGGGAAGTGACAGAAATCTCTAAGGTCTAGATGTGTTGTTGCTACTAGGGAGAAAACAACAATCCTTTGTCCATAGGGCAATCATATTGTTTACTTTACACACTTTGCTTAATGCAATTATCTGTTGCTTGCAACTTAATACTGGAGGGGGGTTGGATGATAACCCGAAGGTGGATTATTAGTCATAGATGCAATTGGATTACGGTCTATGTATAATGTTGTAATGCCCAATCAAATCTCATAGGAGTCAAGATCATTAGTATATGCATGTATGCTTTCTCGGTGTCTGTCAATTGCCCCGCTGTAATTTGTTCACCCAACATATCATATATCTTAAGGAGAATCACCTCTAGTGAACTATGGACCCCGGTCCATTCTTTTACCATCAATCTACAATCTACTATTTACTGTTTACTGTTTACTTTCTGCAAAGCAATTACTATCTTCCACACAATACGTTTAATCCTTTGTTTTAGTAAAACCGGTGAGATTGACAACCTCACTGTAAGTTGAGGCAAAGTTCTGTGGTTGTGTTGTGCATGATTCCAAGTTGGAGACAACACCTTGGGGTTGTTTCCTTGCTCCTATTGGTTCGATAACCTTGGTTTCATAACTGAGGGAAATCTTGCTGCTGTGCTCATCATACCTTCCTCTTGGGGTTCCCAACGAGCTTATCGTATTTTGAGCCATCAAGCCTATTTTTTAGCGCCGTTGCAGGGGAGTCTCTCACCACTAATTATTGTATAGGATTTTGCTTGTCGGACGATCTGCCGGCTTAGAACCTCATCTTAGGGTAATTTGCCATCTACCAAGAAATCGAGGTAGGGTTTTTTCTAGCTGGGAATAAGAACTAGAACTGCTATAAGTGGTGAGTCGGATTTGGTAGGATACTCCTCATCAACTCCTGTGATAGAGGGAACTTTTAGGTGCTCCAATAAAGCGCCATCTAGAACCATTTTCCGTGTAGAGCCTAATCTTGATAGTGCATCTAGTTCCTCATTTTCTGTTTGGGGAATGTATTGAACTTCAAACCCTTCGAATGATTTTGCTAGTTCATCCACGATAGCTTGATATGCCATCGTGTGCTTATTTTCCCCATAGTGATCGGATACTTGTTGCGCAACTAAATCCGAGTCTCCATAGCACATAAGTCAGCGAATGCCGATCCTTTCGCGATTTGAATTCCATATAGAAGCTCTCATATTCAGCAATGTTATTGGTCACCGTGAAGTGAATCTGCAACACATAGAAAAGTTTATCTCCTTCGGGTGATTTGAGTACCATGCCAGCCCCGAGCCCCAAGCACTTTCGACCCGTCAAAATGTACGGTCCAATATTCTGACTCCGGGATGTTAGTGTTTTCTGCCGTGTTTGTCCAATCAGCGACAAAGTTGGCAAGGATCTAGGATTTGATCGCTGTTCGTGTCTTGTACTCAATGTCAAAAGATGCTAGCACGATTCCCCACTTAACGACGCATCTTGTGGCATCACTTTTATTGACTATATATCTCATGGGAGCTGTGATCACCACTATAATCTTGTGCTCTTGAAAATAGTGTCATAGCTTTATGGCTGGAAAAAACACAACATAGGATAATTTTTGGTAATTAGGATGCCATTGTTTCAATTCTATCAGAACCTCGCTAAGGTAGTAAGTCAGACGCTGCACCTACTGTTCCTGTTTTTCCTCCTTTAATTCCACCACCGTGATGACGCTGACGACTCTGTTTATCGCAACAATCTAAAGCAACATGGGTTTATGAGGTTCTGGTGTGCTACAAGAATAGGGCTAGATGAGAGTACTACTTTCAGGTCTTAGAGTGTAGCCTCAGCTTATTCGGTCTAGACAAATTTGTTAGTCTTCTTCAAGAGCTTGTATAATGGTTTGGCTCTTTCACCGAGTCGGCTGACGAACCGACTAACTGCTGCAATGCAGCTAGTGAGCCGTTGTACGTCCTTTAGGTGAGTTGGCCTGGTAATGTTGAGTATAGCCTTTATTTTCTCCCAGTTCACCTCTATGCCTCTCTGAGACACGATGAAACCTAACAATTTTTCAGTTGGAATTTCGAAGAAACAGTTTTTTGGGTTAAGCATTATGTTGTATTTTCGTAGATTCATGAACATTTCCTCCAAGTCGAAAATTAAGGTTTCCTTCTTTTTGGACATCATAGCTATGTCGTCCATGTATGCATGTGTTGGAGATATGCCCAAGAGGCAATAATAAAAGTGGTTATTATTATATCTTTGTGTTTATGATGAATGTTTACATCCCATGCTATAATTGTATTATTAGGAAACACTAATACTTATGTGTTTTGTAAACATAAAAGAGTCCCTAGTAAGCCTCTTGTTGAACTAGCTTGTTGATTGATTGATGATCATGGTTTCCTGATCATGGACATTGGATGTGATTAATAACAAGGTTATATCATTAGGAGAATGATGTGATGGACACACACCCATAGTAAGCGTAGCATAAGATCAAGTCATTAAGTTCGTATTGCTGTAAGCTTTGAAATACATAGTAACCTAATCCTTCGACCATGAGGTTATGTTAATCACCATCATCGGATGGGTACTTTGATGACATCAAACGCCGTCAGAATCGGGCGTTATAAAGGTGTCATTGGGTATTATGAAAGTATGTGTTGAAGCGCATAGACTAAGATTGGGATTTGTCCATCCATATGACGGATAGATATACTCTGGGCCCTCTCGGTGGAATGTCATCTAGATAGCTTGCAAGCATGTGAATGGGTCACAAGGGATGACATAACATGGAACGAGTAAAGAGTACTTATCAGTAACGAGGAAGAACTAGGTATGAAGATACTGACGATCAAACCTCAGATAAGTAGAATATCGCGTGACAAAGGGAATTGGTTTCGTATGTTAAATGGTTCAATCGATCACGAAGTAATCGTTGAGTATGTGGGAGCCGTTATGGATCTCCAGATCCTGCTGATGGTTATTGATCGGAGAGGTGTCTTCATCATGTCTGCATATTCACGAACCATAGGGTGACACACTTAAGGTTCGAAGTTGTTTTAAGTAGATATGGAATTTGCGTTGGAGACCGAATGTTGTTCGGAGTCTCGGAATGGATCCGGGACATCACGAGGAGATCCGGAATGGTCCGGAGAATAAGATTCATATATTGGGGATCATTTTCTAAGTTGGGAAATGTTCCGGAGTGTTTGTATGGAGATTCTAGAAGGTTTCGGAATGTTCTGGAAGGTTCTAGAGAATTTCTTGGAGTTTACTTGAAAACCAAGGGATCAAGGGAGTCCAAGTGGGGCAATACACGGATTCATGGGGGAGGAGGACTCCTCCCCCCAACCCGCCGGCCCAAGGAGGAGGGGAGTCCTACTAGGACTCCCCCTCAAAGCGCCTCCCTCCTTTAAATAGAAGGAGGGCACCCTCTGCCCTCCTCTCATAACAACCAATCTCAGCCTCTCCTCCACCTTTCTTACACTTGCAGGCATAGCGAAGCCCTGCAGAATTCTCATCTCCACCACCACCACCACCACGCCGTCGTGCTGCTGGGATTCCGTGGAGAAGATCTACTACCTCTGCTGCTCGCTAGAACGGGGAGAGGAAGGTCCTTCGACCAGACGCAGGACCGCTTATGGAAGCGCCGAACGCGGCGCCGGAAGGATCGTCCACATGATCTTGAGATCGGCAAGTGATCGACTACATCATCCACGAGATCTAATCTCGTAACGCTTTCGGTTCTACGAGGGTTAGTACCGATCTATCTCATTGCTCATGTCTAATAGATTAGATCTTGGCTTTTATCTAGATTAGATCTGGGTTTTGTTCGTTCTTGCGGTAAATTTTTTTTGTTTTCCATGCTACGAACCCATCAGCATGCACATTGCGGCCGATTTGACCATGGAGGCAACACTGCATAGTGCGCTGGTAAGTCGCTCCTATGTTTTTGAGTACAAAAGGCATCATTTGGTAGCGGAAGGTTCCGAAGTGGGTGATGAACGAAGTCTTTAGTTTGCCTGACTCCTTCATGCATATTTGGTGATAACCAGAATATACGTCGAGAAAACATAGGAGTTCCGAGCCTGTCGTTGAGTCGATAACTTGGTCGATTCTAGGCAGAGCTAATGAATCTTTGGGACAAGCCTTGTTCCAGGCAGTATAGTCGACACACATTCTTAAATAAGTGGTGTCCTTTTTAGGGACCATTATAGGATTGGCCGACCACTCAGTGTGGATGACGTACCCAAGAAATCTAGCTAATTCTAACCGGTCTAACTCCCTAGGGACAAGCCTTGTTCCAGGCAGTATAATCGATACACATTCTTAAATCAGTGGTGTCCTTTTTAGGGACCATTACAGGATTGGCCGACCACTCAGTGTGGATGACGTCTCTAAGAAATCTAGCTAATTCTAACTGGTCTAACTCCTTAGCTATAGCTTTGCGCTTTTCATCACTGAAACATTGTAAGGACTGTTTGACAGGTCTAGTGCCAAGATAAACATTGAGAGAGTGCTTGGCGAGTTCCCTAGGTACTCCGGTCCTGTCGGAAGGTTTCCATGTGAAGATATCTTTATTGGCTTTGAGGAACTCGACAAGCACACTTTTGTGGGGCCCCCAGATTAATCCTCTTAGAATCCCTATTATGCATATAACCACGATCCCATGATCAGTTAGTCGTGGCACATAACCAACAAGTATCATTACAACATCCGAGATATACCGAAATACAAGACTTACATAAATGCCATTATGGATATGCCATCTTCAGCAGCGGAACATTATCACCTCTTCTTGATATCTGACCAAGGTAAGAGCCATGGACAATGCCAGTGAGTACTTTGAATGTACCCGCAAACCACCTTAATAGAATAATAAAACAAGAGGATATGCAATATAGCTGTGGTAGTAGGTGGGCTCCAAGGGAGGTTCTTTTCTCAAATAGTTTCTCTTGTAGATATAGCATCTACATATCTTTGTTGAAAACTTTTATAAAAAATTTTGGAAACCGTTTTGAAAAGTTTTGGAAAACACTAGGACTGGGTCACCCAATTGTTCCTTTCTTCCGGTCATCCCACGACCAAACTCCTTCCACCCCTTTCTGTCCATCCCATGGTCAAAACAGGGATCCTTTCTGACCATCCCATGGTCAAAACATTTCCAAAGCCATTTCTTTTAAGAAATCCTTTTTTTAAAACAAAACCAGCACCGCTCTACAGCAACTTTCCTAACCGTCCATGATCGTGGACACGACTATTCGAATAGATTTACAGTCTGGAACAAATGGGTGACCTAGTCCTAGTGTTTTCCAAAACTTTTCAAAACGATTTCCAAAATGTTTTACAAAAGTTTTCAACAAAGATATGTAGATGCTATATCTACAAGAGAAACTATTTGAGAAAAGAACCTCCCTTGGAGCCCACCTACTGCCACAACTATATTGCATATCCTCCTTTTTTATTATTCTATTAAGGTGGTTTGCGAGTACATTCAAAGTACTCACTGGCATTCTCCCTGGCTATTAACTTGGTCAGATATCAAGAAGAGGTGAAGTGGATGACTATGCGAGCTAGGACGTCTTCCCAGTCAGTTGCCTGTAGGTTGAGGCATGATTGGGCTCTGCGCGTGATAATGTTCGGTTGCTGAAGATGGCATAGCCATAATGATATTTATGTAAGTCTTGTATTTCGGTATATCTCGGATGTTGTAATGATACTTGTCGGTTATGTGCCACGACTAACTGATCATGGGATCGTGGTGGTATGCATAACAGGGATTCTCGGAGGATTAATCCGGGGGCCCCACAGACTTGGTATCAGAGCCATCCTGACTGTAGGAGAACCTTAGTTAGCATGGTCGCTAGACAGGAACCTTATTTTGAAAACCTTGACTTTCGAAAACTAGTGTCTAAATGAGTTTCAAAAAGTTTTACTTCATCTCTTACTCTAAGTAAATGCTTTCAAAAATGGTTTCCTCTAACTCTCGTCCGAACTTCAAACAACTAGGATCTAGAACCCGATGAAGACAATGAGAACAAGATGAAGACAAGCCACAACCTGCAAACACTCGGAGACTACAAAATCGCCCTACCGGCGGAATCCTCATAATCCGAAGAAATCAAGTAGTACACTACCGAGAAGCCTCCGCTGACACGACGAAGGCTTCATTCACAAGACAGTGACCCAGACCTCAATCCCGTGATCTCTAGGATCAATAAGTCCTAAGACTAGGATTCCCCTATATCGCGAGTAGTTAACTCCTTGGTCCCTAGCGTTGATTGTGTTTGCTTGCCTAAGTGCATCCTATGTTGCTTGATGTGTGTTGTCTGTCGAGGACATTGCGATTTCCTCGCTCTGTTCGCCTTGTTTGTATGTTCCGGCTTGCTTTGGCCTCCTTAAAAACGTGACTCGAGTAGCGATAACCCACCTAGTAACTTAGGAAACCCCTATGTTAGATGTTGGTAATGAGACCCGGACTAACCTCGAGAGTATATGAGAATAAAAGCATCGTAAGAACCAAGAGTTTGACATCGTCAAGTCAGAATCAACTCGAAGATTTCACCTCAGCAGGACGGCATACCTCGTCAAACTCACCTCGCAAGACTCGTCAATAGCACCACACTCCCTTGTTCCTTAGTCTACTACAGCAAGAATCCTGTTGAAGCCGGAAGTCAATCACCGAAAAATCCTCAATATCCCCAGGAAACCATCAGAAATGTCTACCAAGACAAGAAGTGAACTTCCTACAACCCCGAGAGATTAACCCGTAATAGATCCCTCTGCCCCACCAACGGGAAGTTCCTTACCAGAAGGCCAGAATACTTCAGTTCCCTGAAGACAAGGACGCATGTAGACACTGAGTCCACTCCGCCATCAAGCAGAAGCAACGCAAGAAATGTAAATGATGACAGCTTATCCGATGCGGATTGCTTCAACCCTGACTAATTTCTAGCAAGAAGAGTCGTAAACCGCTAATTTACCTTGAGCTAACCCCTTAAAGGATGCGATGGGAAACCACCCCCACCAAGGTTTGCGAGAATAAGGCATCCCTCGAAGACTCCAATCAAGACCCAAAAAGAAGACAACTCTCCGCTAACCACCAGGCAGCACTCCCAGACAGAAGATTCGCACCACTCCTCAAGCAACTTAGTGAAGCTCCAAGGTGGAAAGAATGTGTCTTCCCACTCGATCTCCAGAAGAATATCTACCAGAAGATACTTCAGAAAAGATCCCCAGATTCGACGTCTTTTCGCCAAGTAGCAACTCGCGGTTCATCAGAGGAGGAACTAAATGAAGATCCTACGAAGTCCCTCTGCCGTTTCAGCAGAAGACCAGCCTGAAGGATCATCGGAGCACTAACCACTTAGTTCCATTCTCTTATAGGACGTGAGACTCCAATAGATCCATTAGGCTAAGTTCAAATTAATAGTAGATAAGCCCCGTAGGACCTCCCTTCGCGGATGTCTTCGAAAGATTCCAACTCTAGGAGAAAGAGTGATGACAGTCTTCAAAACATCCATCTGCGACTCCACGAAGGAAGGATTACTTCCATTCCTAGAACTCTACCCTAGTTTAATCCGTCTTTCCCACCAAAATAGAGTAACCCTCCACTAGAAGCAAACCCAGGAGTATCAACCACAAAATCTCTAATTAGGATAAGCTACGCCCCTAAAGAAGAGTCGTGGACCCTCAGAGAAAGGTACTCCTAGTTGTAGATTCTATCCTCCACCAAGAACTCCGTGAAGTCCAGAATCGAGGAATTCTTCCTAGCCTAAGCCCTCGCGATATCGAGCCCCGAAGTGGATATAAGATTCTTTCCTCGCAATCCCGGCTGGACTCTGCTCAACTCTTCGTGCCTCCCCGGAAGACTGAAGCTCAACTTCATCGACAGAGTAGTCACTTTCAAAGACGGAGTCTGTAAGATAGTACGCGTAAGACACCTGGTATCAACTCGACTCAAAATCCCCTAACCCTCACCTCTCCCGAATCTCGGGACGAGATTCTTTTAAGGGGGAAAGGTCTGTAACATCCCAATTTCAGCAACCCTGATTAGTTGTCCAGAATGAAAAAATCAGGGGGAACAAAAACTTTTTCTTGTTTAGTGATGAAGTGTTTGCCTGTTGTTTGACTGTGTTTATGATTATGACTGTGTATTAGAAGATATACCCCTTACCTCGGCATCTGTTGTCAAAAAGCCATTTAACAAAACTATCCCAGCTCATTTTATATATTCTCAAATGTTCTGGCATTTCAAAACATGAGCCAAGATGCTTATGTAACCAAAACTATTTTTGTAGTTTCTACTGTCAAAACTATGGAGAGATATATAATAGAATCTCCTTATGTTTGCAAGACAGAGCCTTCAACTACTCTTATCTCTAGGTTTCCCAAAACCTCCTTTTAGTAAGCTTTTGAATTCTACTCTTGGTAGAGATACCAAGGACTCTCATCCCATTCAAAACCCAACCTCTTCAAAATGCATCAACCTTACCTCAGGCTAGGCTTGATGGTAACCCTAGAAGTAGTTGATTTGTTTGTAAGATGAGTTGCCTTGATCTATTGTCTAATGAATTGCCCTGATCTGCTGATTGACCTGATTGCTTAGAAGTAGTATGAGCTACTCTAGGAGATCATCGCTAGGATCAAGATGCTTCCAAATCATCACAACCTAAGCCAGAGTACCAACCTGGATCTGATCTCTAGCTACTAGGTGATCCTCTAAAACCCTAACCAGATCCCTTTTGAAGTGATCCCTTCTAGAAGCTTCCAAGTCAATGAAGACCAAAGTCAAGAAAGGATCCTTCCTACTAAATCTACACTTCAACGTCATCCACTTTATGATGTTTGGGTACCTTGCACCCCATCAAAAACATCCCCTCTCATACTCTAGTCAAAATCCCTAAATCTGCCAAATTTGGCTAAGTCTGGAATCTGTTTCAACATCACCTTTTTGAATGTCTCCCTTTCTCAACCATTGTGCATTTTTGGTAATGCACTTGAACCATCTTGTTAACCATCCTAAGAACTACCAAGGCCCACTCTTTACCTTGGTTAGATTATCCTCCACCCCACTTGTTCTTGATGGTTTTGCAGGCAAAAAAATAACTTTTCCTGCAAATCTAGTCAACATGCCTACTTTGATAGAAGCTCACACCCTCATCCAACCTTCTATGGACCAAATCATTGCATGGTTGTGTTCTACTCATAGAGGTCTATCAATATCTACTTCACTTGTTCCAAGTGGATCTTTGTGCTTATTAAACCCACAAGGTTTTGAAGGCTAGTTGATAATCTGCTTTGGCAGGCTTATTTTATTCAAAGTTTGAAAGCTTGTCTTGGTGAGCTCAAGCAGTATCAAGCTCAAACCCCTACACCATTGCAATCTACATCACTTGGTCTATCCATCCATATATCCCATGCCCCAAGGGGAGCCCTGAACTCCAAGATCCAACAAGGTTTTAGTGGCATGAAAACAATCCTACCCAAGATCCTTAAATCTCTAGTTTTCACCAAAATCAACTTGGATTCCCAAATCCCAAGGTTGAAAATGCTTGTTATACTTTGTCTGCACCATCTACCTTGATCATCAAGATTTATCAAATATATTCCATAATTATTACGACTCCAAATCTAATAAATCTCTTTAATAGTCACAATCTCCAAAACTTCCTCCATAAAGGAAAGTTTGGTTTTGCCAAAACACTTCCCCAACTCTAAGCACTTTTGAGGCCCATGTATCATACCCTATCTTCCAACTTCAAAAATAAATATTTTTGAAGAGCTTTAATAATTCTTTTTGCCCTTTTTTCCTAAATGGCAGAAACAACAAAATAAATGTTTTAAATACTTTTAAGCCCCAATAAATCTTGGGAAAATTCCCCTAAGTGTCTATTCCCATTTGGGACCATCTCACATCAAAAACTCCACCTATCCCATGTAAAATTATCAAATGATCTTCTAGAAACTACTTCTGTACTTTTTGAATAAATGATTTTAAGTGGACTTAAAATCCTTAGAAAAATCCCAAATAAAACCTAGGAGTCTACCATGACCTCATCTACCCATCCGTACCATCTCCCCACTCTGTCCTATGCTAAATTTAGAACTTCCTTCACAACAACCTATTTACTCAAATTAGTAAATCTAGCTAATATTGAGTCAAATCAAGATAAAACCACCACCAATCTTGCAAAGCAATGCACCACAACATTCAATCCTCCTCTGGTCGACCATCACTGTAGCTAAGCTACTGTAGCAACCCCTTTGTCCCATGTGCTTGGAAGTTGGAAGTAGAGAGAGAGAGACAAGCATGTGAGGTTATTTACAACATCTGCCACTCCCTCCCTCTCTGAGATCCAGCACAACCAAAACCCACTCCTACCCCTCCTCACCGCCCTCTGAGCCAATCCCAGGCCAGCACCACCCCTCCCCCATGTCAAAAATGGGCATTCTCACCCTAGATCCCTACCCCTCGGTATAAGTAGGCCAGAGGCCCTCCCAGCATGCCCTGCCCCCTCCATTTGCTTCCCCTCCCCTCACTCACCTCCCCAGAGCCCCTCTCCTCCTCCCTTGCTCTGCTCTGCTCGAGAGAAGGAGAGAGAAGAACTTCGGCCTCCTCCATGGATTTGAGCTAAGCTCCCTCCCCTCCGCTCCCCTTCCTCTGCATGTTAGCTTCTCGGACCCCCATGTCCCCCTGCGTCTAACCCTAACCTCTGCTTTGCCTAGGACCCTCTCTACAATTGCCGCCAGGGAGCTCCGACGAGGTCATCATGGTGGCCGTCCCGCCAGACTCCTCCCAACACCGAACCCTACCTCGCCGCCCCTCTCCAGGACCGCCTCGTCGCTCTGCGTCGCCCCGTAGCCTCCTCGTCGTCTACCTCCGTCCCCATGGTGAGCTCCCGCCACTT
The DNA here is from genome assembly GCA_023614405.1 of Avena insularis. Lineage (NCBI taxonomy): Eukaryota > Viridiplantae > Streptophyta > Magnoliopsida > Poales > Poaceae > Avena > Avena insularis. The sequence continues at coordinate 357,565,671 of CM042694.1, forward strand.
CCCCCGCCTGTACTAGGGTTCCAACCCGCCGCGCCAGCTCGAAGGGAGACGACGGCCTTAGGCCATCCATCTCGTTTTAACCGAATGGCCGAGATCCGCGGTACCTGTTCACCCCGTCGGCTCGCTGACAGCAGGCCCCGCCCGGAGGGATTCAAAATCCTCTATCGCGTGTCGCCCCTCCTAATTGGGACGCCCTGGCGCCATGTGGTAATATTGCTTGCCTGATGATCAGCAATATGGCAATATGTCCCTAGAATTCTTCTTAGAAAACCATAGTAACCATTAAAAACCATCTTCTTCTGCTCTCTGATATAATCGCAACTATCGTCGATAAGGGACACATGCAGACAAGCAAAAGGGCACAATCAATACAAGGCATACAATCACCAATACATACAGCAAATAAATGACAATACAAGTTTACAAATCAGTAGGTCTTAGGAAGAAGGGATTTGATAAGATTGGTCTTGTCTTGGGAATATGGAAGAAAATCCCCTTAGGATTTATAACCGAGGAACTACCTAAGAGGGGGTTTTGGACTAAGGACATTTTCTGTATGACACCGTTGTGTAAAAATGGTAATGACTGATAGGGGTTCATAAAATGAAACCAACAAAAGTGGTTTCACTATTTTATCACCTACCAAAGATTTATAGTGATTTTTATGTGAGAAAGACCCTAATTTTAGGAGATAAATCACTAGAGAAGTTCTGGATCTCCAAAAAATATTTCCTTGGGTGTCAGGTATGTCTTGATGTACTTGTTCAATGAGATTTGGAATCACTCCAAAATAATTACCAGAATGCCCTCGGGAAATTCCCAAAGGCAGTTATGTAGATAACTTGTCTTTTTCACCATATTAAATCTTCAGAAGACACATTGTAGGTATTGAGGATACCTTTTTGTAGAAATTGGAATAAACATTTTTGGATTAGCAGAACTACTGTAATGAATTTAGAGGTGAATAAACCATGCACATAATAGATTAATTCACAGAAAAATATCCAAGGATCAATAAATTATGATCTCCTAGGGTTTGCTAGATATGGATGTATCTCAACCAGGATAATTGGAATTGGTTCAATTGGACCCATGGTTTCGTGTAGGGAATTTTCTAAAGTCATAAATGAATTGTTTTTGTTATTTTTACTCAAGCTAACCTACTGTTCACCTTGGCATGAGACCAAGGTCCAGAGATGGGTACATTCAAAATCTACAAGTGGCACTTGATTTCATTCCATTTGGAGATGTGAAGCTCACAGAGGAATTTAATTAGTGGGATAGACACATTTTGGTGGAAATAATGCCCGAAAATTATGAAAATTACTTTGGGCAAATGACCAGTTCTGTATGTTGCAAAACATACTAAGGTAGTTGTTAAAATTTGTGATCTGGGCAAAAGGGGTAATTTCCAATTTTATATTGAATTAAACCAAGAAGCTTAATAAACATATGTGGAAAAGGAGTTAATAAAAAGGAAATAGGCCAGGGTGGCCGGGCCAGATCTGGGCGGCAGTGGGCCGCACAGCGCCAGGGCGGCCCAATTAGGAGGGGCGGCACGGGGAGAGGATTTTGAATCCGTCCGGGAGGGGCCCGCGGTCAGCGAGCCAGCGAGGCGAACAGGTACCGGCGGATCTCGGCCGTTCGGTTAAAACGAGATGGACAACCTGAGGCCGTCGTCTCCCTTCGAGCTAGCGCGGCGGGTTGGAACCCTAGTAGAGGCAGGGGAAGTGGTGGGAGCTCACCATGGGGACGGAGGTAGACGACGAGGAGGCAACGGGGCGACGCAGAGCGATGAGGCGGTCCTGGAGAGGGGCGACGAGGTAGGGTTCGGCGCCGGGAGGAGTCGGGCAGGACGGCCACCATGACGACCTCGTCGGAGCTCCCTGGTGGCAGTTGTAGAGAGGGTCCTGGGCAAAGCAGAGGTTAGGGTTAGACGCAGGGGGACATGGGGGTCCGGGAAGCTAACATGCAGAGGAAGGGGAGCGGAGGGGAGGGAGCTTAGCTCAAATCCATGGAGGAGGCCAAAGTGCTTCTCTCTCCTTCTCTCGAGCAGGGCAGAGCTAGGGAGGAGGAGAGGGGCTCTGGGAGGTGAGTGGAGGGGAGGGGAAGCAAATGGAGGGGCCAGGGCGTGCTAGGAGGGCCTCTGGCCTACTTATACCGAGGGGTAGGGATCTAGGGTGAGAATGCCCATTTTGGACATGGGGAGGGGTGGTGCTGGCCTGGGATTGGCTCAGAGGGCGGTGAGGAGGGGTAGGAGTGGGTTTTGGTTGTGCTGGATCTCAGAGAGGAAGGGAGTGGCAGCTATTGTAAATAACCTCACATTCTTGTCTCTCTCTCTACTTCCCACTTCCAAGCACATGGGACAAAGGGGTTGCTACAGTAGCTTAGCTACAGTGATGGTCGACCAAAGGAGGGGTGAATGCTGTGGTGCATTGCTTTACAAGATTGGTGGTGGTTTGATTTGACTCAATATTAGCTAGATTTACTAATTTGAGTAAATATGTGGTTGTGAAGGAAGTTCTAAATTTTGCATAGGACAGAGTGGGGAGATGCTACTGGTGGGTAGATGAGGTCATGGTAGACTCCTAGGCTTTATTTGGGATTTTTCTAAAGATTTTATGTCCACTTAAAATCATTTATTCAAAAAGTACAGAAGTAGTTTCTAGAAGATCATTTGATAATTTTACATTGGATAGGTGGAGTTTTTAATGTGATATGGTGCCAAATGGGAATAGACACTTAGGGGAATTTTCCCAAGATTTATTGGGGCTTAAAAGTATTTAAAACATTTATTTTGTTGTTTCTGCCATTTAGGAAAAAAGGGCAAAAAGAATTATTAAAGCTCTTCAAAAATATTTATTTTTGAAGTTGGAAGATAGGGTATGATACATGGGCCTCAAAAGTGCTTAGAGTTGGGGAAGTGTTTTGGCAAAAACCAAACTTTCCTTTATGGAGGAAGTTTTGGAGATTGTGACTATTAAAGAGATTTATTAGATTTGGAGCCCTAATAATTATGGAAAATATTTGATAAATCTTGATGATCAAGGTAGATGATGTAGATAAAGGATAGCAAGCAACCTTGGGATTTGGGAATCCATGTTGATTTTGGTGAAAACTAGAGATTTAAGGATCTTGGGTAGGATTGTTTTTACGCCACCAAAACCTTGTTGGATCTTGGAGTTCAGGGCTCCCGTTGGGGCATGGGATATATGGATGGATATACCAAGTGATGTAGATTTCAATGGTGTAGGGGTTTGAGCTTGATCATGCTTGAGCTCACCAAGACAAGCTTTCAAGCTTTGAATAAAATAAGCCTGCCAAAGCAGATTATCAACTAGCCTTCAAAACCTTGTGGGTTTAAGAATCACAAAGATCCACTTGGAACAAGTGAAGTAGATATTGATAGACCTATATGAGTAGAACACAACCATGCAACGAGTTGGTCCATAGAAGGTTGGATGAGGGTGTGAGCTTCTATCAAAGTAGGCATGTTGACTAGATTTGCAGGAAAAGTTATTTTTTTGCCTGCAAAACCATCAAGAACAAGTGGGGTGGAGGATGATCTAACCAAGGGAAAGAGTGAGCCTTGGTAGTCCTTAGGATGGTTAACAAGATGGTTCAAGTGCATTACTAAAAATGCACAAGGGTTGAGAAAGGGAGACATTCAAAAAGGTGATGTTGAAACAGATTCTAGACTTAGCCAAATTTGGCAGATTTAGGGATTTTGACTAGAGTATGAGAGGGGATGTTTTTGATGGGGTGCAAGGTACCCAAGCATCATCAAGTGGATGATGTTGAAGTGTAGATTTAGTAGGAAGGATCCTTTCTTAATTTTGCACTTCATTGACTTGGAAGCTTGTAGAAGGGATCACTTCAGAAGCGATCTAGTTAGGGTTTTAGAGGATCACCTAGTAGCTAGAGATCAGATCCAGGTTGGTACTCTGGCTTAGGGTGTGATGATTTGGAAGCATCTTGATCCTAGCGATGATCTCCTAGAGTAGCTCATACTACTTCTAAGCAATCAGGTCAATCAGCAGATCAGGGCAATTCATTAGACAATAGATCAAGGCAACTCATCTTACAAACAAATCAACTACTTCTAGGGTTACCATCAAGCCTAGCCTGAGGTAAGGTTGATGCATTTTGAAGAGGTTGGGTTTTGAATGGGATGAGAGTCCTTGGTATCTCTACCAAGAGTAGAATTCAAAAGCTTACTAAAAGGAGGTTTTGGGAAACCTAGAGATAAGAGTAGTTGAAGGCTCTGTCTTGCAAACATAAGGAGATTCTATTATATATCTCTCCATAGTTTTGACAGTAGAAACTACAAAAATAGTTTTGGTTACATAAGCATCTTGGCTCATGTTTTGAAATGCCAGAACATTTGAGAATATATAAAATGAGCTGGGATAGTTTTGTTAAATGGCTTTTTGACAACAGATGCCGAGGTAAGGGGTATATCTTCTAATACACAATCATAATCATAAACACAGTCAAACAACAAGCAAACACTTCATCACTAAACAAGAAACAGTTTTTGTTCCCCCTGATTTTTGCATTCTGGACAACTAATCAGGGTTGCTGAAATTGGGATGTTACAACTTTCCTATGTGCGATCTAAATCTATGCCTATCTGCATCACCTTGGAGGGGTCATCGTCCTTCAGCGGTGTTGTCTAAGATCTCTCGGGTTATGATAGTGTTTTCTACTAGCGTGTTGTACACCCAGTTTCCTTTGTTGTCGAGCCAAGGCTATCCCACAACTATGTCTGTTTTCTTTCCCTCGAAAAGGGATTGGTGAACATCTGGATTTTTATTTGCTAGATCAGGACCGTTCCAGGTCTTCTGATGCTGAAGGGAGTTAAACTATCCTGCATCTATGATGCGCTGCTTCTCCTCGACGAGGTGAGTTGCCTCACCCAAGAGTTGCTAGCGATGTGCTTCTAGGGCCAAGGCCCTTTCCTCCACTCGTCTAGTATAAGTTCCGAGGCGGTTGGGATCGGCGTTGTTAATGCTTTCACGAGCACCTAGGGTAACGACGTGTCCATCCACCGAAGACTTTTTTGATTCCTAGGGGATCAGAGCGCCGTATGAATCCTCCATCTGGAGAACCTCTCCAACTTTCTCCTCAGCCGGAAGATCCTTTGCTAGAGTCTTGTTTTTCTTCTTCTTTGCCTTATTCACTCTCTAGGTGTGACACCCCCGGGATCAGGGTTAAACAAATCCCATACCTTAGCCTAACATAAGCTTAACCTAGAGCTCGAGGATATCCAGTGAAGAATCGGTAACACAACAGTAACCCCGTGACACAAAATTAAAAATAGAATAGCAAGCTCATAGCTGAGCAAAGAACCATAATATTACAGGCAAGGTCACTGACCACAAACATCAAACAACGGAAGACAAATTATGCTATTAAGTATAGCAAACTTAACAAATGGCCTAAGAGGCCTAAAGCATAACGATGACGTCCTAGCCCATAGATTCCAGGCTACCGGCCAGGAACCCCAAGCTACTCATCGGTGTGGATGTCGTACCAAACTTGTCTTCAAAGGAAACTTATTCTGCTACAAAAGTATCAACAAAGCAAGGGTGAGTGGTGTACTCTGCAAGACTTACGGTTGGTGGGGTTATTTTGCATAAAGCCATCTTTGTTTATAAAACAAGAGGGAGAAGAAGACTGTCTAATCAGAATATTTTAAAAGGGGATAAGAGACCGACATCTCCAAAGAATTGATCATCATCTTTTGATATCCACCAAAGTAAACATCATCTCACAACTAGGATCACCCCCTCGTACCCATGAGGAAGCATCCTTAAGCACACATTGAACTGCCAAGTTTTAGATTAGGTTATAGTTCTTTATGATCTTAGAATTCGGTCACCAAGCATTCATAACCGTGAACACAGCTTTTCGAAAAGATTTAACCCTACAGGGCGATGTGGGCGAGGTTGGTTTATCAGGGGCTCCGGCAACCCCAAACAACCCCGGCCACGCATACCTACCTGTTATGATGCACCTTCACCCGCCAAATCTTTCAAAATGTTTTCTATGCATATGTCGAATGGAACGCCCGAACTATGTGACTCATGGAATCTACTAGGAAAGTTAGTTACTCATGAGGTTTTATAGGGCCCGTGTGGCTATACGCTCGTCTTGGTTCCAAAGGAAAGAACTCGGTTCCTAGTGGTGGCGAGCATGGGACTACAAAAACCACATCCCACTGTGGCCTCCCATACAAGCCTTAGAATGTTTAACCTTTACCACCGATCTTACCTTATTAGTATACCTCGTTGAATTTGATACATCATCTAGATGAACCAGCACTGGCAGCTAAGCACGGCTAAGCAAGACACAGATAATAGCTCTAGAAGTGCACATAAGCCAAACCTAGTTATGCTAGGAGTAGTGGATCGGGTAATATAAGCTCAACGGGAGTAATGCAACAGATATGACTCTATCTATTGATAAAAAACCACAGTGGAATCGTATGCATCATGGCAAGAATGAAATACTTTTGAAATCATAGGATGGTATATTGGTGGGGCTTTGCTTGCCTTTGCCCATTGATACCCATATATAAATCTTTAGAAGCCTTATACTTGACTTGGTTACAGTTCTCCAAGTATTGTTTGTCGATCTTCGACGGTGTTGATCTCGGTCTTCGATCTCAGAGTTGGTATCATATTCTATAGGAAAGAAAGGGAAACAATCAACACATGGCATCAATGCAATGCTCAAGCAATAATGAGGATATGACAAGTTATTTCGTATTGAAATGAAGCCCTTAAGCATGCTTGGAAATTTAAGTGGGATCTGAGGGGTTCAAACCCTAATACAGCAGAGACCCTGAAATCACCTACGGGGGTTCAATTGTTCTTCTAATTAAACTTGTAATTAAATTTGTTGAACAATGTATGATTATAAGTCAATGGTAAAAATCTCATTTTTTTGACTTATAAATAATTAGTTATTGAATTTATAAGATTAAACCAATTTCTGAAATTATTAAAACAAATTAAAAGGGTTTAATGCATCACGCTGACGTTAGCAAAGGCGCTGGGTTATTTTACACCAACATGGTACTAGCCACAGTCACTGAAGACTGGGACCCAGGGCCACATCAAGATCCCACGCTAGCACGGTCAAACCGAGTCAACGAGACCCACTGACCACGTCAGCTCGCCAACCAGCGCATCAGACGGACAATGGCGACGATGCTAGGGGGCAAGAGAGGTAGAGTTGTTGGTTCCGTTTGAACCAGAAGAGGATGGCGAGTCTAATAGTGGTTGCACCACCCCTTTTTGGTAGCCGGAGCATCAGCAACCAAGGTGGCTAGCGGTGGAGCACGGTGGCTGGCGGCGGAGCACGGCGGTGCTCTAGGCGTGACTAGGCCAGATCGAGAGGGAGGGTGAGAAGGAGTTGGGAAGAACCGCATGCTCACCCTGAACCTATGAAGCTCGACGGAGAGGCCATAGGAGGCTTGTAGCGACGACAATGGTGGTGGCGGAGCTCGTCGGAGGTGGGAGAGAGGGCTTCGATGTGGCCGGTTGCAGGCTTCCCTGCTTGATTCCATTGGCGAGGTGGACGAGGACATCGAGGAAGACATGCTAGCATGCTCAGATGGCCAAGGGGAGGCCGAAGACGGCGGGGATTCGATGGCGGTTCTTCTAGGGTTCCCGGCTAGAGAGAGAAATGGGGGAAATAAGGTTCGTCTGTGGTAGCTCAGAGTACTTGTAGGTGTGGAGAACATTGGTAGAGCGCATCGTAGCACCGACGAGGATCCTGGCGCAGACGGGCGGCTGGGACGGCGACACGGAGGACCTTGCTCTGTCAGGATCGAAGACGACGCATAGAAAGAGATGCCGAAGGGGTATGGGTTGCGGATGGGCTGGCGTGGGATGAAGGTGGGCCGCAAAAAAGGTTGCTAGCTGGGTCGTGTTAAGATGCTCGTGAGCGGTAGGTAGAGGGAAGAGGGAGGTGGGCTAGCTGGGCCGCGGGTCTGCTGCAGTTTTTATTTGCAAAACATTTTTCCTTTTCTATTTCATGTTTTCTGTTTGTATTTTCAAATTCTTTTATGTTTTCTGATCATTTCAAAAATACTAGAGACTTTTGTAAACTATAGGAAATATTGCAGGTGCCCTTTAATCAATTTGGGCTCCATACATTTTGATACTTTTAAAAATTCAAAACCATTTGAATGTGTTTGAGAGGAAGAAGGAAACTAGGGTTTAGGGTTAGGAATTATTTCTTTTGCATGCATTTTAAAATATGATGCTCATCAATGCACAATTAAAGCCCTAATTAGGATTATCTAAACTGGGGTGTTACAGCTCCATCCTCCTTACAAGAATCTCGACCCGAGATTCCAAAGGTAGGAAGAGAGAGACGGAAACATGATCACTCTAAGGATAAGAGGGAAACACACTAAACAACACACGAGTATCTCATGGTCATCCCATGAATAGAGTGTTCAAAACAACTGTGAGATAGCGTCATGAAACACACCAAGGTAATAGAGGAAACAAGAGGTGAAGGTTTCAAGTTGTTAGATAACTGGTCTTCATAAGGAATGAGACCATGGAGTTTCAGAAGAACTTAAGCTTCAGAAAAGGAAAGCTTACAACAGAAGGACATGACCACAGACTTCGAGTGAAGGCACTCTACTAGATGACTTAAGTAGAGCTTTGATACGTTGTAAACGTATCTATAATTTTTGATGTTCCATGCTTGTTTTGTATCTACTTTCTTATGTTTTGTCTACACTTTGTAGTATTTTTACACTTTTTCTGGAACTAACCTATTAACAAGATGCCACAGTGATAGTTGCCTGTTTTCTGTTGTTTTTGGTTTCAAAAAAGCTAGTAAGGAAATATTCTCGGAATTGGATCGGACAAAAGCCAAAGTCAATATTTTACCCGAAGCAACATAGAGTCCGGAGGGGAGACGAAGTGGCACACCAGGGCGGCCACACCTGGTCGCGACACGGCCTGGGGGGCGCCACCAGGGGGTGTGGGCCCCCCTGGTGCTCCACCGACCTAGCCCTTCCGTCTATAAAGACCCCTCGGGACGAAAACCCTAAGTACCCGATCAAAAATTCCACGAAAGAGTCTGTAGCCGCCGTCATCTCCATCCCTAGATCGGGAGGGATCTGAAGCTCTTCTCGGCACCCTGCCGGAGGGGAGAGATCACCCTAGAGGCCTTCTTCATCACCATGCCTGCCTCCGGTGTGATGCGTGAGTATTTCATCCCTGGACTATGGGTCCATGTAGTAGCTAGATGGTTGGTTCTCCTCCTTTGTGCTACCATGTTTAGATCTTGTGAGCTCCGTTCATGATCAAGATCATCTATTTGTAATCCTGCATGTTGTGTTTGCAGGGATCCGATGGATATTGAGATGCTTTTTTAGATTGATTATTGGTTCTATCATGTCTTTGTTATTTGTGATCTTGCATGCTTTCCGTTGTTAGTAGCTATCTTGGCCAAGTAGATGCTAGCAACTCCAAGAGGGGGTATTTATGCTCGATAGTGGGTTCATGCCTCTAGTAATCTGGGGAAGTGACAGAAATCTCTAAGGTACTAGATGTGCTGTTGCTACTAGGGAGAAAACAACAATCCTTTGTCCATAGGGCAATCGTATTGTTTACTTTACACACTTTGCTTAATGCAATTATCTGTTGCTTGCAACTTAATACTGGAGGGGGTTCGGATGATAACCTGAAGGTGGATTATCAGTCATAGATGCAATTGGATTACGGTCTATGTATAATGTTGTAATGCCTAATCAAATCTCATAGGAGTCAAGATGATTAGTATATGCATGTATGCTTTCTCGGTGTCTGTCAATTGCCCCGCTGTAATTTGTTCACCCAACATGTCATCTATCTTAAGGAGAATCACCTATAGTGAACTATGGACCCCAGTCCATTCTTTTACCATCAATCTACAATCTATTATTTACTGTTTACTTTCTGCAAAGCAATTACTATCTTCCACACAATATGTTTAATCCTTTGTTTTAGTAAAACCGGTGAGATTGACAACCTCACTGTAAGTTGGGGCAAAGTTCTGTGGTTGTGTTGTGAAGGATTCCAAGTTGGAGACAACACCTTGGGGTTGTTTCCTTGCTCCTACTGGTTCGATAACCTTGGTTTCATAACCGAGGGAAAACTTGCTGCTGTGCTCATCATACCTTCCTCTTGGGGTTCCCAACGAGCTCATCGTATTTTGAGCCATCAAGCCTGTTTTCTGGCGCCGTTGCCGGGGACTCAAGGAGCGCTTCACAAGGGGAGTCTCTCACAACCAATCTATTTACTTTGTTTTTTGTTTCACTTAGTTTATTTCTGCTTTGTTTGCTTGTTTCTTTTTATCAAAAATACAAAAGAATTAGTTCCTACTATAGTTGTTATTTTCATTGATCTGTTATTTTCTTCCTTTATCATGCTTTCTATCAATGGTTGGTTTCTTTGAAACTGAATCTTATTGGCAAGGTGGGTTCGCGGAAGAACGAAAATATTATTATAAGGAACACCGCTTGTCACAAAAAGGGAAACACTTATGGGAACAAATTAATAAATTGTATACCATTGCTAGAAACGTGTGCTCTACTTATAATGTTTCTTATTGCTTTGATAAATCCTGTTGCTGTAAGAGGTATAAACATCTCCCTTTTCAATGTGAGTATAATGATGATGTTACCATATCTTCTTATGTTAAGGGAAATTATGACTTTTATGATGTGGAACAAATTGAAGAATTTATTGCTTGGAAGGGTGCATTCGAACTTGCTTATTTTCTTGAAAATACTGATGATGCACCTTGTAAATATGAGGTTTATGATATACTTAAATTTTTCTTTGATAATTACAAGGAAGAAAATGGCTATATTCTTGAATATCTTAATAGATGCTCTCCACCAACAGAAGAGACTAATGTCTTGCAGGAGCCTATGGAAGAAGAAATTGCTGAAACTGGAAGCTCATTGGATGAAAAAGAGGAGGAGAGTGATGATCAAGAGGAGGAAGAATGGATCTACCATTCCTACCTTCTAATGAGAGTAACTCTTTACCGCTTACATTATTTGATTGTCCCCATGCTTACCAAAGGAGGATGAATGTTATGTTCCTCTGGATTCTTTTGAAAATGTTTATAATAAAGCTCTAGATGATGGTCCTATATTGGTTGATAATATTAATTGTACTACTATTGAAAATGAGATTGATTGGTCATCTTGTTATAAAATTGTTAAAAGTGGGTTTGAAGGTTTTAATCCCACTATTTTTGAGCTTGATAAAAATTATGTGTTTGTAGATCATGAAAAGCATGCTTTATGTGATAGTTATATTGTTGAGTTTATTCATGAGGCTACTAAAAATTATTATAAGGGAGGAAAATATGGTTGTAAAAGTTTTCATGGTACTGAAACACCTCTCTATTGCTGAAAGTTTTGAAGTTACTCTCGTTTTATCTTCCTATGCCTGTCACTTTGTTCTTTGTGAATTTATTTGCGTATAAGATTCCTATGCATAGGAAGTGGGTTAGACTTAAATGTGTTTTGAATTTGCTTCTTGATACTCTCTTTTACTTCAATTCATATTTCTTATGTGAGCATCATCGAAATTTTCATGCCTATCTTAATGGCTATAAAGAAAGAACTATTGGGAGATAACCCAAATTTTTATTCAGTAAGTTTTTCTTTTGTTGAGTCTTGGAAGTTATTGCTTCAGTAATAACCTCTGCTTATCCTTTTTGTGTGGTTTTTGTGCCAAGAATATCCTCTAATGAGAGAGAAGTAAGACTTGGGAAAGTTGCTGTCCTGAAATAGATTTTTGTGCTTTGCTGTAAAAATTCGTGAAAAATCTCTGTATGTCGGATTGAGCTGTAATTGTTTGTTCTTCTGCCCTAGGTTGTTGTCCAACTTTCGTTAGTTCAACACTTTTCGATTTGAGCAACAGAAGGTCTTCGAACAAATCGGTTTTTACCTGCTGGTCTGTTTTGACAGATTTCTGCCATTATTTGCATTTGCCTCTTAAATCTCTTTCTCTTTGAGTTCTTTCCAATTTCTTGAACTTTTTAAAGGAAGTGCTACAGTTGATTGTGTTTTAATGAAAGTTTTACTTGTGTTGAAACTGAACCAAAAGACTTATTATCTTGAGTACACTAATGTTGCTAATGAAGATTGTGTGAAGTTTTGTATGAAGGAAATTTTAAAGTGTAGGGAAGAGTAATGTGATAAGTTGAAGTATGGACAAAAGCTCAAGCTTGGGGATGCCACCCAAGTTACCCCAAGAAATATTCAAGAAGTACAAGCGTCAAAGCTTGGGGATGCCCAAGGCATCCCCTTCTTCATCAATAAAAATCTTAGGTTTTCTTCCAAACACTTCATTTTTATTGTTTCATGCATAATTGTGTTGTTCTTGGAGCGTCTTCATTTTCGTTTTTAGTTTTAGTTTGCTTAGTTTGCTTAAATAAATTGGTTGGACCCCCGTATTCATACATAGTTTTCAAATAAGTTGGTTTGGATTAGAAAAGAGTAGGAAAGTTCATGCTTATACGTGGTATAAAAGGAACTTGTTTTTGACTATGGCCTATTCTTTGTCATGTCATGCTTGATATTTTTTGGCTTTATGCTTAGTGATTATTGCTTTAGCATGACTTGTTACAATCAATTGAGATTGCTTCATGTGCCTTGAAAAATCATGCGTTGTTTTAGCATATAAAAGCATAATATTCTGGTATTCTCCTTCGATGCTTTATTTGGGTTGACTTGGCGCATGCTCACACCATGTTAAGACTATACCAAGTCACCATAGCCTCTATGATCATTTAGTTTTCTACTTGTAATATCACTTTATGCTTTAATTAATAATGTTTTATCATTTTGCATGATTATGGCCATTATTGCTCTCTTAGTTGGTCGCTCCCAGTCTTTTGCTAGCCTCCATACCAAGTATGAGTTCTACTCATGCATCCAACTCCAAATAAAACCAAGTTATTCCAAAGAGTCCACCATACCTACCTATTAGCATTTGCTATTCCAAGTATATTCATGTTTTTATCTACCTTCCGAATTAAACTTGTTATGTGAAAATTAGTGATGAAAGCTCTCACAAACTTGATGGCACACTTTACTTTTCTTGCACTTAATAAACTTGAACCATTGTGCCCATCTATGTTGCGTATATGCTTGCGCTTTATAACTTGTGAATTAGCAGAACCATGTTACCATGGGGAACCCTTTCAACATTACACTTTATTTGGTTGATATCATGTTCTTTTGCTTATGGATCCCGGCGGTGTGAAATAAAAGGGGAGCTTGTAAGCTCATGGAGTTTGTATATGTGTTAGAGAAATGCCTAGGACGCTAGCCTAAGCCGTGCCTAATCATGGTGGAAACTTGCAGCATAACCATAATGAGCAATCTATGAAGTATCCCCAATAAAAACCTATGCAAATAGCAAATAAAAAGATCGCTGAGATGCTCATTGTCTGCTTGCCTTGTCATTTTGATATGGGAAAGCTCCTGTATCATGGGGCAAGGGGTACCTCGTTGGCGGTTCTCTATGATACACATGTACTTACAATGACAATAACTTACTTGTGACTAAAGTTGAGTAGCATGAGGTTCGGTCTTTGTAAGTAAGGGGCATGAGATTTCAACTTATAACTTGTCAAGCATATCCTTTGTTCACTTTAACCTTAATCACCTAAAGATGCTTATGATAGGGGCAATGAAAGCTGAAAGATAATAAGTACCATAATTTTTGGAAGCTCTTTATGAGACTTGAATCCCTGCTTCCTTCTATGAAGGGCCTTTCTTTTACTTTTATGTTCAGTCTCCATCTTCTATCTTTATGCACCTATTGAGAGAGCATAGTGGCCATTCTTAGTTTAATGTGCATTATCCCAAAACTTGTTGATTGATTCATAACTTTGATATTGCTTGTGCTTAAACTATTTGTATCTAGTCACCCTTATGAACTTTCAAGGTGTCCTATGTATTTATGTTTTGCTATACTATGAGGAACAAGCTGAATACCATTCTTATTATGTTTTCTATATGTGAAACAAACAAACGTCTTTCAAAGCATTGCTATTCATGAATCTTTTGTTTGTACCTTTTCAAGTTACAACATAGTTGCTATGTTTTATTGTTAGAACTATATCTTTCATGCTATGTTAAAGTACTATGATCCCAGCTATCAATGTTTTACAAATACCTTGATCAAGATTGTGATGGTGCATGTCACCTCAAAAATTATTCTTATTTTTATCACTTACCTACTCGAGGACGAGAAGGAGTTAAGCTTGGGGATGTTGATACGTTGTAAACGTATCTATAATTTTGGAGGTTCCATGCTTGTTTTATATCTACTTTCTTATGTTTTGTCTACACTTTGGAGTATTTTTTACATTTTTTCTGGAACTAACCTATTAACAAGATGCCATCGTGCCAGTTGCCTGTTTTCTGCTATTTTTGGTTTCAGAAAAGCTAGTAAGTAAATATTCTCAGAATTGGACCGGACAAAAGCCAAAGTCAATATTTTACTCGAAGCAACACAGAGTCCAGAGGGGAGATGAAGTGGCACACCAGGGCGGTCACACCTGGTGGTGGCGCGGCTTGGGGGGCACGCCACCAGGGGTGTGGGCCCCCTGGTTCTCCACAGACCTAGCCCTTCCACCTATAAAGACCCCTTAGGACGAAAACCCTAAGTACCTAATCAAAAATTCCACGAAAGAGTCTGTAGCCACCTTCATCTCCATCCCTAAATTGGGAGGGATCTGAAGCTCTTCTCGGCACCTTGTAGGAGGGGAGAGATCACCCTGGAGGCCTTCTTCATCACCATGCCTACCTCCGGTATGATGCGTGATTAGTTCATCCCTGGACTACGGGTCCATGTAGTAGCTAGATGGTTGGTTCTCCTCCTTGCTACCATGTTTAGATCTTGTGATGTCCGTTCATGATCAAGATCATCTATTTGTAATCCTACATGTTGTGTTTGCGGGGATCCGATGGATATTGAGATACTATTTCAGATTGATCATTGATTCTATCATGTCTTTGTTATTTGTGATCTTGCATGATTCCCGTTGTTAGTAGCTATCTTGGCCAAGTAGATGCTAGCAACTCCAAGAGGGAGTATTTATGCTCGATAGTGGGTTCATGCCTCTA
Organism: Avena insularis; assembly: GCA_023614405.1. Taxonomy (NCBI): domain Eukaryota; kingdom Viridiplantae; phylum Streptophyta; class Magnoliopsida; order Poales; family Poaceae; genus Avena; species Avena insularis. The sequence continues at coordinate 357,580,843 of CM042694.1, forward strand.
GTAATCTGGGGAAGTGACATAAATGTCTAAGGTACTATATGTGTTGTTGCTACTAAGGAGAAAACAACAATCCTTTGTCCATAGGGTAATCATATTGTTTAATTTACACACTTTTCTTAATGCAATTATCTGTTGCTTGCAACTTAATATTGGAGGGGGTTCAGATGATAACCTGAAGGGGGATTATTAGTCATAGATGTAGTTGGATTATGGTCTATGTATAATGTTGTAATTCCCAATCAAATCTCATAGGAGTCAAGATGATTAGTATATCCATGTATGCTTTCTCGGTGTCTATCAATTGCCCCACTATAATTTGTTCACCCAACATGTCATCTATCTTAAGGAGAATCACCTCTAGTGAACAATGGACCCCGGTCCATTCTTTTACCATCAATCTACATTCTACTATTTACTATTTACTGTTTACTTTCTACAAATAAATTACTATCTTCCACACAATACGTTTAATCCTTTGTTTCAACAAAACCGGTGAGATTGACAATCTCACTGTAAGTTGGGGCAAAGTTCTGTGGTTGTTTTGTGCAGGATTCCAAGTTGGAGACAACACCTTGGGGTTGTTTCCTCGCTCCTACTGGTTCGATAACCTTGGTTTCATAACTGAGGGAAAACTTGCTGCTGTGCTCATCATACCTTCCTCTTGGGGTTCCCAACAAGCTTATCATATTTTGAGCCATCAAGCTTCTAGGGATACAGAGATACAGATGACCAAGATGTTGAACTACTTTTGATACAGAAGGGTCACTTTTTAGTTCAACATAAGGCTAAGACATAAAGGTGTTTTGTGGTGAGGACTCGTAAGAGTCACAAGGAATATGTAACAAGAGAAACTTCTGATTTACAAAGGTCACTCTTCGAACATGTTAGAGGAAACAAGGAAAACTCTTTATTCATCGAGGTCTATCAAAATCTTTGCCAAAGATTCGTGATATCACTTTACACCACCAGATGAACAAGTGAGAAGATTCCTGATGACACGAGGAAAAAGAAACTTCATTCTCAGACTTCAATTACTTGGCACAACAACTTGCCAACATAAAAGGATCTGGAGGATCGACCAAGAGACATTTAGCAACACTTCTTTAAATGTTCTCCTTGATGTTCAGAACACGAGACATCAAGTAAAGGTCAGACTTCGGAGACAAAGTAAGTCATAAGTGAACTCCTATAATAAATCATAGAAGGAGCCTCATGAAGAGTGGTTGTTATTGCTGATTCAAGAGAATAGGAAAATAGGTCTTTCGACTAGTTGTGTAAACTATTACATCAATCTTGCCAGATTTACAAAAAGACCTATGTCAAAACCTTGAGAAACACCAACCATCGTTGCTTCTTGAGATTAAGCTCTGGTTAAGTGTAGTGAAACTTCAGACTCAGCATGTCCAAATAGAAAATGTGCAACACTTACCACAAAGGTAAAGTCACTAGATTCTCAAGACATGGACTACAGTGTTAAGCTACAATCGACTGTGCTGTTTTGCTAGACCCATGTATTAGCAACTTGTTGAAAGACAACTGCACAAACATCAAGTACTTGCAACGAAATACACCTGTGTTCTTAAGGATACAAATATAACCCTACTCGAATCCACAGCGACATCTTTCTACAATGGCACGTGAATCAGAGAAGGTCACTTCCAACATCCAGAACACATACTTCGAGAAAATAAGGATGTTATCGATGGGCTCAACAACAAACTTATCGAGATACTCCAAGAATACGGACTCAGATGTTGTATGAACAAGGCAATGGTATTGGTCAGACCAACAAATTGAGGATGTACTCAAGTGAAACATCACGAGTAGCAACATCATCAAGACAATCCTTGGAACTGAGTTTGATTTGACGATAACCCAAATCAAATCAAAGACGGGGGAAGATAACATATCCACGAAGGAAATACTACCTTTCTTCAACACGAACTCATATAGAACTTTTGTCTTGCAACTCTCCAAGTTGTTGTTTAAGCTCAACCAACTAGTTCAGGGGTATCTAGTATGGATCCTTGGAGAAGGAAGCAGTTCAGAGAACTTTCTTCCTCAACAACTTGACAACACGGTCATGTGGCAACATGGCGATACTTCTAGAAGACAACTAGAATATCACGAACCACCGATATGTCACTTAGTTCAAGAGGAAACTTGCTTGGTAAGGCAAGAAGACATAGTCTTAGAGCTTCGGCACAAGCCTAACTCTTTGACCGAGGAGAGTGTACCAGACTACTTGAGTAGCAGACTTGGTAGCATAATCATCCTTTGATTAGTGATAGGGTTAACCAATCACGCTAAGAATGACACAAATGTCCATGGAGTTCAGAGCAATGAGAATTGCTAAGAATCTCAGATGACCACATTATCATGCACATGCATCATTCATGAGCTGGAAAGCTCGGGGGAAGGGTCGGTCAATATGTGTAAGAGCATCACTTTGTTAAGAGGGTCATGAGACTTAACACGACCTCTTAGTATAGAAGAGGGTGATACTCTAAGGTAGAACAAATAGAAGCTAATCAAGCCTCTTAATCTGCGGATTACAACACTTTGACCTGGTCCTAGATATGACGAGGCACTAGAGTTTTTTTCTCCTGACATCCCGAAATGGTTTGTCATGACAGACCACAAGAGTATCTTGCATCGGGAGACACCAATGCGCATACTTGGCTACCAACTGGTAGAAAGATCTCGGAAACAACAAGGGGAAAAGAACATGCTCAGGATAGAATCCCGAGATGTGGACGCATAGTTTATCAATCTTCCGATAACCAATGCAGAGAAGAAAGAGTGTGGCAGGGTCACGAGTATAGATGCGAGACTCATGATGAGTACTCTTGTCGTGATCTATTTGGTTCCATTAAAGAACATCTTCCATAGCTAGTGGTAGGGGATGTCCTTTATTATCAAAATTCAATCACGACAATAATCACAAGCTTGAAGGCTATACTTGAAATTAGCTATTCTAAGGTAATGCTTGAACATTAACAATAGGGGACAATGGAATGGATCTTGGGTTAAAGATCAGCTTCATGTACCAGATTTACAACATTAGAATCCAGTATAATTCGGGACCTTCAATTCAAGGTCCAAGGGTTAAGACCCGAGAAAGAAGTAACTACTACTTGGGTAACACTGCGTACACTACAAGATAGTAATCTCGAGGTAGCTTCCAAAAGAAGAAGGAACTTATCAAGTACCCAAACAAACAAAAGGGATGCACGTGAGGAAAAAGGAAACCTGTTCGAAGCCTAGAACAGAACACTATGGATCCTACAGTATAATATTGTGGGCCCATAGGGTAGAGAGATCATGATGGAAAATAATCTCTCAGACGAAACAGAGCAAAGGGAAACAAGGAATACACAACACACACAACTCTAGAGAACTCAACACTAGGTCAACTGGTTAAGAAACGACCTGCCAAGAAGGCACCTAAGTTTTGAAAGACTAGAAGAGACATCAAAACTTTTCAAATCAAACACAAGATGAGATAACCCAGAGTTAGAGCGATATCAGATAAGGAGTAAAAGAAGCATACTAGAGTTTTCGCAAATACTTTTCATCTTTGAAATAGTTTGCACAAGCACTAGACTCAACATCGACTAGTAGCAAGGTTTTCCTACGATCGGTACTACTCTGATACCAAGAACTATGACACCCCCAGGATTAGGGTTAAACAAATCCTAGACCTTAGCCTGTCATAAGGTTAACCTAGAGCTCGAGGATATCCAGTGAAGATTCGGTAACACAACAGTAACCCCGCGACACAAAATTAAAAATAGAATAGCAAGCTCATAGCTGAGCAAAGAACCAAAAATTTACAGGCAGAGGTCACTGACCACAAACATCAAACAACGGAAGGAAAATTATGCTATTAAGTATAGCAAACCTAACAAATGGCCTAAGAGGCCTAAAGCATAACAATGACGTCCCAGCCCATAGATTCTAGGTTGCCGGTCGGGAACCCCAAGCTACTCGTCGGTGTCGATGTCATACCAAACTTGTCTTCAGAGGAAACTTATTCTGCTACAAAAGTATCAACAAAGCAAGGGTGAGTACAGGGTGTACTCTACAAGACTTATGGCTGGTGGGGCTATTTTGCATAAAGCCATCTTTGTTTATAAAACAAGAGGGAGAAGACGGCCGTATAATCAGAATATTTTAAAAGGGGATAAGAGAGCGATATCTCCAAACAATTGATCATCATATTTTGATATCCACCAAAGTAATCGTCATCTCACAACTAGGATCACCCCCTCGTACCCATGAGGAAGCATCCTTAAGCACACATTGAACTGCCAAGTTTTAGATTAGGTTATAGTTCTCTATGATCTTAGAATTTAGTCACCAAGCATTCATAACCGTGAAAATGGCTTTTCGAAAAGATTTAACCCTATAGGGGTGTACAACTTTACCCACACGTACTAACTGACTCTTAATGCCAGATTCATTAGTCCTCTTCCTTGGAAGGCCGGAAGAGGGTGGTTACGCACGACCTTTACCTTGCTTTCCTCGAGACCATGAGTCATGCCCTAAGGAGGGTTCCGCCGTAACGGGTCAAATCCCGAAGCCGATCCTAGAGATGTGGGCGAGGTTGGTTTATCAGGGGCTCCGTCAACCCGAAGTAACCCCGGCCACGCTTACCTACCTGTTATGATGCACCTTCACCCACCAAATCTTCCAAAACGTTTTCTATGTATATGTCGAATGGAATGCCCGAACTATGTGACTCATGGAATCTACTAGGAAAGTTAGTTACTTGTGAGTTTTTCTAGGCCCCGTGTGGCTGTACGCTCGTCTTGGTTCCAAAGGCAAGAACTCGGTTCCTAGTGGTGGCTAGCATGGGACTAAAAAAACCACATCCCACCGTGGCCTCCCATACAAGCCTTAGCATGTTTAACCTTTACCACTGATCTTACCTTATTAGTATACCTCGTCCTCCTATCATACTAGGTTCTCTACATCTGATACATCATCTGGATGAACCAACACTGATAGCTAAGCACGGCTAAGCAAGACACAGATAATAGCTCTAGTAGTGCACATAAGCAAAACCTAAATATGCTAGGAGCAGTGGATCAGGTAATATAAGCTCAAAGGGAGTAATGCAACGGATAGGATACTCTATCTATCGATAAAATACCACAATAGAATCATATGCATCATGGCAAGAATGAAATACTTTCGAAATCATAGGATTGTATAATGGTGGGCCTTTGCTTGCCTTTGCCTGTTGATACCAAGATATAAATCTTCGGAAGCCTTGTACTTTACTTGGTTATAGTTGGCCAAGTATTGTTCGTCGATCTTCAATGGTGTTGATCTTGGTCTTTGATCTTGGAGTTGGTATTGTATTCTACCGAGAAGAACCAAACACCAAAAAGAAAGGGAAACAATCAACACATGGCATTGATGAAATTCTCAAGCAATAATGATGATATGACAAGTTATTTTGTATTGAAATGAAGCCCAAAAGCATGCTTGGCAATTTAAGTGGGATCTGAGGGGTTCAAACCCTAATACAGGGAAGACCCCGAAATCACCTACGGGGGTTCGATTGTTCTTCAAATTAAACTTGTAATTAAAGTTGTTGAACAATGCATGATTATGAGTCTATGGTAAAGATGTCATTTTTCTGAACATTTTGATAACACATATTTTTCTGACTTATAAATAATTAGTTATTGAATTTATAAGATTAAACTAATTTCTGAAATTATTAAAACAAATTAAAAGGGTTTAATGCGTCACGCTGACGTCAGCACAGGCACTGGGTTATTTTACACAAACACGGTACTAACCACAGTCACTGAAGACTGGGACGTAGGGCCACATCAAGGTCCCACGGTAACACGGTCAAACTGAGTCAATGGGAACGCACTGACCATGTCAGCTCACCGGCCGGCGCGTCAGATGGATGATGGCGACGATGCTAGGGGCAGAAAGAGGCAGAGGTGTTGGTTTTTTTCGAACCAGAATAGGATGGCGAGTCCAATAGTGGTTGCACCGCCCCTTTTTGGTACCCGGAGCGTCAGCAACGATGGTGGCTGGTGGCGGAGCCCGTCAGAGGCAGGAGAGAGGGCTTCAATGCAGCCAGTTGCGGGCTTCCCTGCTCGATTCCATTGGCGGGGTGGACGAGGACGACGAGGCAAACATGCTAGCATGCTCGGATGGCCGAGGGGAGGCCAGAGACGGCGGCGATTTGACGACGGTTCTTCTAGGTTTCCCGGCCAGAGAGAGAAATGGGGAAAACGGGAGAAATAGGGTTTGTCTGCGGGAGCTCAGAGTACTTGTAGGTACAAAGAATGTCGGTAGCGCGCATCACAACACCGGTGAGGATCCTGGCGCAGACGGGCGGCGGGGATGGCGACATGGAGGAGCTTCCTCCGTCGGGATCGAAGACAACACAGAGAAAGAGAGGCTGAAGGGGTATGGGCCGTGGACGGGCTACCGTGGGCTGAAGGTGGGCCGCAGCAAAGGTTGCTAGCTGGGTCGTGTTGAGATGCTCGAGAGCGGCAGGTAGAGGGAAGAGGGAGGTGGGCTAGCTAGGCTACGGGTATGCTGCAGTTTTTATTTGCAAAAACATTTTTCCTTTTCTATTTCCTGTTTTCTGTTTGTATTTTCAAATTCTTTTCTGTTTTTTGATCATTTCAAAAATACTAGAGACTTTTGTAAACAATAGGAAATATTGCAGGGGCCGTTTAATCAATTTGGGCTCCATACATTTTGATACTTTTCAAAATTCAAAACCATTTGAATGTGTTTGAGAGGAAGAAGGAAATTAGGGTTTAGGGTTAGGCATTATTTCTCTTGCATGCATTTTAAAAGTTGATGCTCATGAATGCACAATCAAAGCCCTAATTAGGATTATCTAAACTGGATTATTACACTGGGTACCGGTGGCAAAGATGCATTTTGGTCCATTTTCTGGAGATAAGTTTTTGTTAGTACTTTTGGACATTTGGATGTCGGTATTTTCTCTGAGATCCATATCATCCCATGAGTCAGGAAATTTTTCGTCGTATCTTTCGTCCATACTATTGTAGGGACATGGTTCCAACCCTTCTCCTTCCTCCACAACCCTTGAGCTGAGTTCTTCTACGAATTCTTTTTCGTATGCCTGGAGTTCTACCGACATCATGGATTCCTCTAGGGAAGCCGGTGTGTCAATGTTTGTTCCGATTGCGTCCAAAACCGAGTCGGTGTCATCTCTAGCATTGACATATCCAGATCCAGAGCTGCCATAGCCGACAAAGTGAGATCCATGCGGCCTGAGGTGCGCGAGGCCTTCTTCTTGTGCTTCCTTGAAACTTTTGATGTTCTCGAGAAAATCAACCATATTGGCGTCTCCTCGCATCATCATCTGGCTCACAGTGTGCCTTAGAAGTGATTTTGCTGCTCCAGCATTGGTAGAGCTGGATCTGGAGTTGTTGTAGACTTGATCTTCCTGAGATTCGACCTCTTGCGGGAGATCTTCTTCAGATCCGATACTCTTTTCCTCCATGATATCCGCTTTAGGTTCGGGTTGGGTCGGATTAGGGTTTCTGAGATCCAGAACTCTCCTCCCTCCACAGGCAAAGTAGATCCAGAAGTTTCTTTCGTCTTTATCATCACCGCTAAAGGGAATATGCCTGAGAGGCAATAATAAAGTTGTTATTATATGTATTCCAAGTATATGATAGATGTTAATTTTGCATGCTATAATTGTATTAATTTGGAAACGTTAATAAATGTGTGTTTAATAAACAAATAGAAGGTTCCTAGTTAAGCCTCTCTTAAACTAGCTCGTTGATTAACAAGATGGTCAAGGTTTCCTAATCATGGACATTGGATGTTGTTAATAACGAGGTCACAACATTAGTGGAATGATGTGATGAACATTCATCCGAAGTATAGCATTACGATCAAAGTCATTGTGTTTATATTGATATAACATCATATGAAGTAATCATAATCCTTATACCATGATATCATGTCAATCACTAACACTGGAAGAGTATCTTGATGACATCAAACATCACACTGTGATAGGGTGACTATAAAGGTGGGTTCAGTGCTACGAAGGTGTTATGTAGAGGCTCATGGATCAAGAGTGGGATTTTTCCATCCCGATGATGGATAGATATACTCTGGGCCCTCTCGGTGATATCACATTAAGATAGCTTGCAAGCAAGTGATGTGATCACTAGAATGTTACATCACAGGAACGAGAAAAGAGTGCATGTCAGCAACAAGACCAAACTAGGTACGGAGATACTGATGATCAAATTTTAGACATGTATTATATCGCGAGACAAAGGGATTTAGTACTAGCATTAAAGGTTCTCACGATTACAAGAAGTCATTGTTGAATGTGTGGGAGTCAGTATGGATCTCTAGGTCCTGCTACTGATTATTGATTAGAGAGGGGTCTCGGTCATGTCTGCATTATTCGTGAACCGTAGGGTGACACACTTAAGGAATAACAACACCATTTGGAGCAAATGTGTTCCAGACGAAATAAATTACAAAGCGCTGGAATTATTTCAATGGACACCGAAATTGTTTCGGGTGAAATTGCTGTAATTGGTTCTACATGTAATATTGAAATATTGCAGGGGGTTTTATGTGAATGTTTGTTAATTAAAGTAATTAAAAAAATTCTGAATAAATAAATAAAAGAGTTTTATTAAATGAGAGTTGTATTAAATTTGGTGCATATTTAATGCATCTTGAGTGGGATTTTGAGTGGAGAAAATGGAGATCCAAATTTATGTGAGTGGAGCTTCTACCACATGAATGAGGAAGAGGTGGGGGCAGCCTCCATGGGAGCCAGCCATGGGGAGGGGCTGCCCTCCACTCCTATAAAAGGCCCCCCTCTCACTCATTCTCACTCACACCTCCTCGTGAAGGATCTCTCCCCCTCTAGAATTATTCCCCCATGGTCTCGGATTAGCAAGATACATGTTCCTGATGGCATTTCGTATGGAAGGAGTTGCTGCTTCCGCTGCATCGCTGGAGCAAGCTGGTGGAGGTTGTTCGGTGGCCTGAACGTGTGTGCAATCACGGATGCGCTGCTGAGTTGCGGCGCTGGACTTATTCTCGATCCTGAGATCGGCAAGCGTTCAACTAGATCATCCACGAGTTCAACGTTGTTACACTTTGTTGGTCTACAAGGGTATGTTCTTTAGGGATGTATATCCACCTGTTGCTTGTATCTAGTAGATAGATCTTGGTACTTAGTAGTTCCCATCATAGGAATTTTTTTGTTTTCTATGTTGCGAACCCAACAGTGGTATCGGAGCCTGATCTATGCGTAGATGCTTTGCACGGGAGTACACGTATGAGTATGTGGGCGATGATGATCATGTTATTGCTTCTTATATGTATTTTGGATATTGGTGGCATAGTGGTATGAAGTGGCCTGGACTAACTTTACATGTCCTCGCACATGAGACCCGTTCCACGCTTGACATGCAACTAGTTTTGCATAAGTGGCTAGCAGGTGTCTATCTCTCCTACTATAGTCAATATATGATTTACAACAAGTTGCTAATAATTTGGTTATCATCGTTGTGGTTCCATGTCCATAGGTAAGACCAGTTCTATCGTCAAAATCCCTAAGCCACGTAAAACTTGCAATGGATAAATTAGAAGCGTCTAGTTTAGATTGTTGCTGGGATGGTGTCATGATATGGTAATGTTTTTTTTGAACGATAAAAGGGTCTAGAAGACCTGAGAAGCTGCAAAACAATACATGTGATGGGTACAGATTGCAAGAAGGACCCTAGTGTTAAGCACCCTAGCAAAACTAGAAAAGATAGAGAGGGGCCTACAGTAGACAAAAAACACCTTAGGACTAAAGATAAAATACAATCGAGTCCTTGGGCACCGCCACCACCATTCTTTGATGACCTCAAGCCGAAAGAATCGGTGAGATCTAGGAGTACTCTTGCTCATGATGCCCCACGAACCGGAGAAGAAGCAAAACCGCCGGCCATCTCGCACTCGGCGGGGATGAACCACTTGGCTAATACGGGATGTCGAGCTCCAGCGCCTTGCTTCAGAGAAGGGCCTCCAATGGTGGTTTGATCCCATGGCCGCCTTTCGACCAGAATTGTCAGCAGCCCGGTAGCCCCGCTACCCATGGACCGCTGCAAAGAAGAACATGTGGGCGCATCTTCTATTGGCCTCCGCAGCATCTTCCGCTCCGAGCAATCCCCCTTCCACCCCTCACCACCATGGCAGGCCGAGAGAAGGGGAGGAGCAGGTCGCTATCGGCACTGAAGATAGAGGGCAACGATGGTTGATGGAGATGCCTGTATCGCTCTCCTTCCTTCCTTTGACCCACCATGGGCCCCAAGAAGCAAAGAAGGACGAGAACCGCCTAGCTCCGCATCGGAGCACTAGCACATACGAGCCGCTAGACCCTCTCTCCGAAGCACAGATCTTGCTGATAGTGCATATCCCCCTCGCGAGCACTGTCGGCCAGTTGATACGACACCGCCGCTTCATCATGCAGGAAGAGGAGGTCCGAAGCCTTGCTTTTATTCACGGAGGTGGTGCCGCCCTCCACCGCACTGAACTCCAACCAGGGGAGCCATTGGGCGAGCAGGACGGACCCTAGAACATGCAAGATCAGGCTCCCAAGATCTCGTGTAATACCTCGACTACCGGGCAAAGAGCCCAACCCTATGGGCAGAATGCCTAGAGACCTAATCCTACATCTAAAACTACTAGGAAGGAGCCGAGCCACTCTCTCTTCCCCATCCCAGATGGCACCGCCGCTGGAGAAGGGTCGAGAGAGGGCTCGGGGAAAGGGGCAACTCTCAAGGGGGCTGCCTCTAGATTCGCGCGGGGGTCGAGGTCGGGTGCTTGTAGAAGTTCACATCGGATGATATGGTAAAGTTGTAAGTTGATGTATAGTTGATACTCTTACAACACACCTAACATGTAAGTTCCATAGACCTTAGCCTTACACACAAAGGAATGATAAAGATCATACCACGATGCACATGATAGTGATCAAGTGCAAGAACCATATCATTTCACTTTACACATATGATGCTTTCATCTTATATTGCTTGTTTAGCATTTTAGTAGCATTATAAGATGATCCCTCTTTTAGATATCAAGATAAAAATGTGTTCTTCCTTAAGTACACACCGTTTTATGTTTCGTCGCTTCAAGACATCACGTGATGATCGGGTGTAGTTGAATCCACGTTCGTATAATGGGTGTAAGACATTTTTACACACATGAGTACTATGGTTCTTACTTGGCGAGCCTAGCATGTATAGACATGGCCTCGAAACACGGACCCAAAAGGTTAAGCATGAGTCATATAGTTGATATGATGCCCATATAGATGCTCGCCCTTGAAGCTACACTGACTCACGTGATGACCGGACTTGGTGTAGTGGATTTGGTTCATGTAATCACCAAAAAGACACAACATATGTTGTTTTTGAGTGGGAGTTCATTTGTAATTTGGATTAGTTGAACTCAATCTATCATAAACTTAGTCTAGATAAACTTTACAAATTCTGTTGTAGATGGCACCACCTGCTTTTAATTTCAATGTGTTCATGGAGAAAGAGAAACTTGCGGCAAATGGTAGCAACTTTACCAACTAGGCCATGAATTTGAGGATTGTCCTCACTGCTGCACAAAAGCAATATGTGCTAGAAGCGCTGCTAGACCCCACACCATCTCCTGGTTGGGTAGCTTTCAGCGGCGAGGAAGCAGAGATTGGGCAGTCGATGACGCCATCGGAGGCGAGGAAGCAGAGCTTGGGCGGTCGATGACGCCATCAGCGTGGTGAATGACACCGCAGCTCCGGTGCAGTGGCAGAGAGACCTAGTGAACTAGATCCGGTGGGTGAGCGTCGGTAAAGCGGCTCTGCGGAGGTGCACGAGACCAGAGATCAAGCCGGTGCGCGCGGTGGCCGTGGAGGTGATAAAGGAGCTTGGGAATATTGGGAGGGCCAGGGGAAAAACTATGCGAATCGGGACCATAGTATAGGTGAATAGCAATATAATTATGATCGTGCCCCCAAGGTACTGACTTTAGCATGCCCATCTATCGTCTGAACAGTGGGTAGACCAGGAAATTTAAAGACAAAAGATTTTGAAATAGAGGGGCGCGAAATGCTTCAAGGTCGGTGTGTGATATTGCCGCTCGATCGAGATTTGAATTTGGCCCGTGTCCAGCTAATAATAATAGAAAAATGGTACTATCCGGTGGGAAATTTTGGCTCAAAGGTTTTTAATCGGTGGGGCGGGAAATGCTTCAAGGTCGGTCGGTGATTTTGCCGCTCTATTCAGATTTTGAATTTGGCTAGCGTCCATCTAGTAATAGAAAAAGGTAGTAGACCTTAACCTATCTGTCCAGGTAATCAAAGCCGAGAGTCACATCAACTGATCATCCATATCCATACTAGTAAAAGGCACGTGACACAATTTCCATACCACTATATAGTGCTTGACGCTTCTTTTCAAAATAAAAAACGACTATGTTGCTTCACAATTTCCATACCACTATATAGTGTACGAATAACTTCGAACATCGGCAGTTGGATATAGATTGGCAAAACCCGACATTTGTGACCATTGGATCTCTTTCAGTACATTTGATTATGTCATGTATAGCATATAGAAGATCCTATTATTGTTGGCCTCTAGCCGCATGAATATACTATGCACAGAAAGTACAGAGAACATGGTTTTGAATGCCACAAGCCAAGTTTCCAGATATACTGGACAATGTTTTATGTACGGTTCCCATGGTTTATGAGTTTTCAAAGCTTCCGAGCTAACTCGGACCACTCAAATGACTGTATGTCTCTATTAACAAAATCATGACATATTTGAACTAGAAGCTCTAGTAAGTGGTAGATTTCTATCGAAGTTCTACAAAAAGCTTTTGGTGGTACGCATCAGGTAGTTAATATATCGAAAACAATCGAGAGTTTTGACAAATTCAACTTCCTGCTAAGAATTTGTATCTTGATAGTTTTGAACACGTTTTGAAACAATCACATGTAATAAAGAAAAACAGAAAAACAAATATTTACGCATGGCATCCAATCACGTCACGTGTACAGCCTGCCAGGAAACTGATAACCATGGGATTTGATAGCTTCTGGAAACCAGCCACACCATATTTTCCCACCATGTATGAATATTATTAGGTTTCAACCCTGATGACCAAAAAAGGTCATGGCCATATCGACATCATAGTTAATATATTGTTCCCACATTAATTTGGTATATGGGTGCATCTTGGCGTAGTAGGAAATGTTGCTGGTGGGAGTCTCAACATTGGGCCTGTTTTTTTTAACGGGCAAGGGATGAGCTTTCCCTTTTTCTCCGAACACACTCCATCATTGGAGCAAGCAAGATTGACGATTAAGTCTGCATTTCTGTGCATACCTTGTTCTTAATCAATGCATGTGTGACCAATATATATGCAACCGAAGAAGCCCAGGCCTCATCTAGATTGAGAAGGCCATGTTTCAAAAGAAAAGCAAAACAATCTACTGCCATTGATCAAAACAAGTACCAGTAGAAGAGTATTAGTTCTACAAAATACTTTAATAATAGCAACATCGGCACATTTGAGAGATTCAGTAGCTTTTGAAAGATTCAGCAGTACATGCCATATTCTGCACTCGATCTGAACAATTCCTAGTACATAAGAATTATTACAAAATATATTAGCAGTTGCAGAATTCCATACAAAATACTCGGTAGAAGTATAAAACTACTCTTAGTAGAACCTTAATCTAGCTAGGAACAATTACATGTCCCATCATATACTCCAAACATGCATGAGAGAAAGAGAGAGGTCAGAATCACCACAAGATCTGTATGCCAACGATTCGGTGTGTCCAGGTCGTGGTCGGGTAGCGCTTACTTTCCCGCCTGGCACGCTTCTCTCGTTTTACCGTCGTCTGTGGATCCTCGTAATAGGCTTTCCCCTGTTCACCCTTAGCAAGATAGATGTAAAATAACAGACCTTTCCAGCCATTTCCACCACTCCGGTTGCCGAAAGGAATCTCCCACTAAAATAAATAAAGTAATTAATATTAGAATAGAGGGACTAGAAAATTACATATACATTCATATTAGGATCATCAGGAGAATATTAAGATGTGATATCTCACAATGGGTTGATGTCGTCGTCGATCCAACATTGGAACTCCACGAGGAACTCCGACCAACAATTGAGGAGCTTGACAATAAGTCCTTGCTATCGATAGGTAATGGTTGAGCGCCTCCAGCGCGGCTTCAGCCGGTGGCTGCCTAATCTTTTGCTCGGTATCAAACTCGAGCAGATAGAACCCACGACAGTCGACCAATGATGATATCCTCACCTCGTAGTCATCCAACTCCCACGCTGGGGACCTTACGCGGCTGACGGACAGGACAATCTCCATGTTGTGCCCGTCAATCTAGCCGATGAACAACATGCCCGTCTTCCCGATGCCGATGACATTTGTTCTCCGCGAGCACCCTGCAGGCACCGGCTTAGACGGGTCCCATTGTTTGACGCTGTAGAGGACTGTGGGCACCTCGATCGAGTGGGTGGATTTGAGGTGCATATACAACGTTAATTTGTTGTTGACCTAGTTGCATCCTGGCTCCCTGTGCAGATAAACAGGATGTGGATGCGGGAGATCATGTGGGCATAGACTTCATTGAAGGAGGTCACTTCCGGGAAGTTGTAGTTCGGGCAACTGTAACCTTCTCCGCCAACGACTTGGCGGTGTAGCTCCTTGGAGCATGCGGCCAGCCGTACGACGCTTTTAGCATCGAGACTCTCAGCGATTTGGTTGATGATGTTGTCATTGACCTTGTTAAAGCTGCTGCACCGCCGACTCTCCCTCGGACCTCTCCAAATTTTGTATAGACGATCGGCCATCACGTCGAGGAGGATTGGGAGCGAGGGCGAATCTATATAGAAATGTTTGGTTTTTTTTGGAGGAGAGGGGTGGTGATCTGTAAGGAGAGATGCACCGGGCGAGATGGCGAGGAAAATGTGTGATCAATGCGGTGGAGAGGATCCCAAATGCGGCCAGGTGGCGTCGGCGAGTGTGGATAAACTAAACGGAGATGGGAAATATGTGATGCCTCTTTGAAAGAGTTTTTTTCTTTTCTTGTTATAAATTACCCATGTCACCTCCTGGCGCAGTATAGTCTCATCACGTCGGTTTGACAACATTATTTATTTACAGGTCCTACTGTAGTATTGTTTGCATAAGTAGGAGCGCGAAGTAGGAGTAGTAGGTAGGAGTATTACTCTACCTCCGTCCCGAGGAATAATAAGGAATCCTTGTTTTGGGTGTTTTTCTTTGACCAAGATTTACTCTAAATATATAGTACTACCTCTGTCCCAAGGCTTAAGGCCTATAATTTTTTGAAATAGTCAAACTATGTAAAGTTTGACCAAGTTTTAGGAAAAAATATTAATATTTACAATATCAAATATATAATCTTGGATATATCATGAAACATAGTTTCACATGGTATCTATATAATATCATAGTTCTTGATAGTTTAAAAAGAAAGTTTGGTCAAACTTTCTATAGCTCGACTTTTCAAAAATAAATAGGCCTTAAGCCTTGAGACAGAGGGAGTATAAAGAATCTTGGTAGAAAATTAGCATTATTGGAAAGTTTTACTCTACCTCCAACAGTACGAGTACTAATTTTACACAAATTAATCAAGTGTATTAGTTACTCTATTTATTCGGTCAAATTTTACACAATGTAATCAAGTATGTATCTTCTCGGCACGCCCGTGCACACCTGCTAGTTGATCTCTCCCTCGTTCGGAGTGTGGCGCTCAACACATGTGCCATGGTTAGGGTTGCGAGTGGGATCTCGCGAAAGTTCTGCCTCTAGTTCATTTTGAAGTTTCTATAGGAGTACTTCAAAATAAACTATAAGCGGAACTTATGCGGGATGCCGCTTTCAATTCTAACATTGGTACGAAGGCTCTATGTCTGTCTATCGTGTGTTCATCAGCTACGTTGTGTTGGTGTGCATATGAAGGAACCACTTTGGGTGTTGGGTTAGGGCGGCGGAAAAAAGTAGTCGCGGATCAAACTTTTCGGGTTTCGATTTTTTCACTTGCTTCGTCCCAAACATCGCATGGAAGGTTATTACAAGGATCAAGACTCACAACACTAGGGAAGGGATATTGTACTTGGTATGTATATATAAATATATACACGTAGGCAGCCCGAGAGAAGGCATCCCAAGAGTGCTGCAGCGAAGGTTATTACAAACTACTGTAGAAGAGATTATGGGGTTAGAGAAGGCAGCCCGAGAGGGCTGCAGCGAAGATGTGTTGAAAGCGGTTCGATGTCAGAGCAAAGTTATGAAAAAAAGATAGAAACAGAGCCACCGTAGTACCATGGCACACGTGTGCAGCGCCACACCGTGGACGAGGGAGATATCAGCTAGAGGATGGGTGTGATGCATCAAAGGAGAGAGTAGTATACAATTTATTTTCCTTGCATAGAGGAGGAGTAGCATTATGTAAGGCTGCAGGAGTGAGAACCACTCGGATTTTCTTTGTTAAGCAAGTACAAGTGGACCTCATAAAAAATGAAAATTGCATCCAATTCCTTGCATTTAGCACAAGGACCCTGAAACTTAGCAATGAAGTGTGTGTTTTGAGGTTTGCGCATACTAGCGTTCATCGTGCGAAAGTAGAATCTTTGTAGATGCTAAGAATGGAAAAAAGATCCAATGGTTAGCAATGTTTGGATTTGCCTGTCTTGATCAAACATTCACACCATGTAGTGGTATATATGGTATTGTGAGAGATAAGCGACAAGATAAAGATAAGATAAGAAGTACTGCGAATGGCCGATCTAACTTTAGGTCTCGTAGGAGCGAGTTGCTCGAGAGTTAACACGGTCAGTGGAAGTACAGGTTACATCAAGGACCTCGTAAAAACTAAAATAATAATATCCAAGTCCATGCATTTAGCACAAGGACCCTGAAACTGAGCAATGAAGTGTGTGTTTTGAGGTTTGCGCATACTAGCATTCATACTGCTAAAGACTTTCAGTAGAATCTTTCTAGATGCTAAGAATGAAAAATAAAATCCAATGGTTGTTAGCAATGTTTGGATTTGCTAGCCTTGATCAAACGGTCAATGGTTTATACACTCTATAGTGGAGGTATGATATTGTAGGAGATAAGAGAAGATAAAGATAAGATAGGAAGTATTACGAATGGCCGATCTAATGGTAGGTCTTGTAGGAGCGAGGTGCTTGAGAGTTAACGCGGTCGGTGGAAGTACAAGTTACATCAAGGACCTCATGAAAATGATAATTATTGCATCCAAGTCCATGCATTTATTAGCACAAATACCCTGAAACTGAGAGCAATGAAGTGTGTGTTTTGAGGTTTGCGCATATACTAGCGTTCATCATGCTAAAAACTATCAGTATAATCTTTCTAGATGCTAAGAATGGAAAAGAAGATCCAGCGGTTGGCAATATTTGGATTTTCTACTCTTGATCCAACGGTCATTGTTCAAAGTTAATTCGTACACTATGAAGTGGTTTATTGTATTGTAAGAGATAAGACACGATAAAGAGAAGAGAAGAAGTACTGCGAATGGCGTATCAAATAGTAGGTCTCGTAGGAGAGAGGTGCTTGAGAGTTAGCACGGTCGGTGGAAGTACAAGTTACATTAAGGACCTCATAAAAATGAAAATTGTGTCCAAGTCCACGCATTTATTGGAACAAGGACCTTGAAAACTGAGCAATGGAGTTTGTGTTTTGTGGTTTGCGCATACTAGTGTTCATCGTGCTAAATTACTCCCTCCGACCCAAATTAGTTGACTTAGTTTTATCTAGATTCAGACGTATCTAACACTAAAACAAGTCTAGATACATTCGAATCTAGACAAATCTAAGTCAACTAATTTGGGTCGGAGGGAGTAGAATCTTTCTAGATGCTAAGAATGGAAAAGAAGATCTAGCATTTGGCAATATTTGGACTTGCTAGACTTGATCCAACGGTCAACGTTCAAAGTTAATCTATACACTATGCAGTGATTTATTGTATTGTAAGAGATAAGAAACGATAAAGAGAAGATAAGAAGTACTGCGAATGGCCTACCAAATGGTAGGTCTCGTAGGAGAGAGGTGCTTGAGAGTTAACATAGTCAGTGGAAGTACAAGTTACATCAAGGACCTCATAAAAATGAAAATTGCATCCAAGATCAAGCATTTATTAGCACAAGGACCCTGGAAACTGGGCAATGGAGTTTGTGTTTTTAGGTTTACGCATAGTAGAGTTCATCGTGCTAAAGTAGAATCTTTCTAGATGCTAAGAATGGGAAATAAGATCAAGAGGTTGGCAATGTTTGGATTTGCTAGTCTTGATCCAACGGTCAATGTTCAAAGTTAATCCGTACACTATGCAGTAGTTTATTGTATTGTAAGAGATAAGACACGATAAAGAGAAGATAAGAAGTACTGCGAATGGCTATCAAATGGTAGGTCTCGTAGGAGAGAGGTGCTTGAGAGTTAACATGGTCGGTGGAAGTACAAGTTACATCAAGGACCTCATAAAAATGAAAATTGCACCCAAGTCGATGCATTTATTAGCACAGGGACCCTGAAAACTAAGCAATGGAGTTTGTGTTTTTAGGTTTGCGCATAGTAGCGTTCATCGTGCTAAAGTAGAATCTTTCTAGATGCTAAGAATGGAAAAGAAGATAAAGTGGTTGGCAATGTTTTGATTTGCTAGTCTTGATCCAACGGTCAATGTTCAAAGTTAATTTGTACACTATTCAGTGGTTTATTGTATTGTAAGAGATAAGATACGATAAAGAGAAGATAAGAAGTACTGCGCATGGCTATCAAATGGTAGGTCTCGTAGGAGAGAGGTGCTTGAGAGTTAACACGGTCGGTGGAAGTACAAGTTACATCAAGGACCTCATAAAAATGAAAATTGCACCCAAGTCCATGCATTTATTAGCACAGGGACCCTAAAAACTGAGCAATGGAGTTTGTGTTTTTAGGTTTGCGCATAGTAGCATTCATCGTGCTAAAGTAGAATCTTTCTAGATGCTAAAATGGAAAAGAAGATCAAGAGTTGGCAATGTTTTGATTTGCTAGTCTTGATCCAACGGTCAATTTTCAAAGTTAATTGGTTAGCAAAGTTTGACCTAATTCATGAAACAGTGAGCAAAGTTTGACCTAATTTCATTAAATAGTTAGGATGCAAAATCTTAGCAAGAAGATGAACCCGTCGTCAAAACTCTCGGTGGTTTCTGATATATATTAATTGACCGTTCCCCCCGATGGGTACCTCTAAGAGCTTTTTCGTAAAAATTTCAAAGCGACCTACAATTCACCTGTAGATGACCTTGGTCGTTCGGGTTGAAATAAACTCGATAGTGTCCATACACATGGTAGGACAATATTGTGAAGCTATTTTTCCAAAACTTATCTAATCCCATGATTACAGTTTTCATGGCACGTGGTGCACAAGACCTGATAGAACATCATGAGTAAAACTTTTGTTTTTTGTTTTCTGTTTATTCAATGTGATCAATGTTCAAAACGGGTTCAAAATTGCCTTCCCTCCCGATGTTTGGCCGATCTTTTGGATAACCTTCCCTCCTGATGTTTGGGAAGCAAGTGAAAATTTCGAAAACCGGAAAAGTTTGAATTTTTGTGCCGCCAAGGACCAAAGTGGTTTCCTTCCTATGTAATCCTCCTCGTCCCTACTCCACACCAACACGCTTCTGCCGAACACGCCAAAGACACAGATCCGTCGTACCAAGGCACACATGCACAGCCACTGGACGAGGAGAGAGATCAGTAGGACCGGTGCATGGCGAAAGGGAGGAGAGATGGAGCATAAGGAAGGAGAGAGAAAACATACGATTTGTTTTGCATGCATAGGTCCTGAAATTTACTACTAGTAGAGTGGAGTACACTGTAAAGGCTGCAGGAGTACCTCGTGTTAGAAACCCATCATAGCTTTGCTCTAACATGCAACCGCCTTCAACTTCTCTTTGCTACTGCCCTCTTCCCCTGCCAATGTTTTATTCTCTCAGCATGTACATCGCGTGGATAGAGGTGACCATATGTCTAAGCAAAGAAATATACTACTCCCGCATTGTGTAAAAAAGCACACCTTAATAAGGCTCAAATAGTAAATCGTATGACATATCATCACTATATAAAATTATAATTGGTAAAGCACAAAAAATTATAAATTTGATCAACATCTATAAAGTATGGGTGTATATTTGGTCCTTGTACTTTGTATCATCATGTGTAGAAGTCAAAGATTATTAGCTACCTAACACTTAAATTTTTTGGTAACATGGTCTAGAGAAACGAGGGAGAAGATTCTAGTATGATCGAGAAGTGTGTTTGGAGAGGTTTATGCATAGTGCATTCATTGTGTTCAAGACTATCAATAGAATCTTCTAGATGCTAGAATCAAAAAGAAGATCCAACGGCTAGAAATGTTGGGATTCATGTGTCTTGATCCAACGGTCAACATTCAAAGTTATCCGTACACTATATAGTGGTTTGTAATAAAGACTATTAATAGAATCTTCAAGACGCTAGAATGGAAAAGAAGACCCAGCGACTGGAAATGTTGGGATTCATGAGTCTTGATCCAACGGTCAATATTCAAAGTTGTTTGTACACTATATAGTGGCAAGATCATGTAGAAGTCAACGATTATTAGCTACTAGTAAGTTGCACATGAGACTCAGATAGTAGACTGATACGTCCATTTTGCATCACTATTCTATGTCATAATTCACTGTTATTCATTGATATATTTCATATTAAGATATGATACTTATGTTATTTCATCTGTTTTTGCATGGTTGATGACTTTTGGAGCATGGACTGCCGCAGTCAGGATTCTGATGGAAAAGGTGTTGTTTGGAGGCAAAATTCGCGAAGATCAGAAAATCCGGGAAAATATACAGAAAATCCTATTTTTCTAGAAGACGAAGGAAGCCAGAAGAGGGAGCGGAGATGGGCCACAGGGGGCCCACACCACCCCTTGGCGCGGGCCACCCTAGGCCACGCCACCAGGTGGTGTGGTCGCCCTGGCCCACCTCTGGCTCTCCCCTCTGGCGTATATATTCCTCCCGAAACCCTAAGACTCGGGGAGCGACCATAGAAAGATTTCGCCGCCTCTGCGGGGCGGAAAACACCGAGAGAGAAAGATCTCTCTGGGAGACAGATTTCTGCCGGGGGAATTCCTTCCCGGAGAGGGGAGATCGTCGCCATCAACACCACCATCAAGCTGGACTTCATCGGGATCATCATCAGCATCACCACCATCATCACCATCAGCACCCTCATCACCATCTCCATATTGCTGTAACAATTGTGTTGAATCTTGCATAGTTCTTAGGGGAAACTTTCCCGGTGTTGATTACTCTTTGTAGTTGATGCTATTGAGTGGAACCATTGAATTATTGTTTATGTTCAGATTGTTATACATCATTATTCCATCTCTGATCATGATCCATAAGATGCCTTGTGAGTAGTTCGTTTTGTTCTTGAGGACATGGGAGAAGTCATGTTGTTAGTAGTGGAATTGTGTTGAGAAAGATTCAATAGTTTGATATTTAAGTTGTGGTGTACTTCTTCTAGTGGTGTCATGTGAACGTCGACTACATGACACTTACCTATATGGGCCTAGGGGAATGCATTGTGTATTTGGCTACTAATCGTAGGGGTTGTCGCAGTGACAGAAACCTGAACCCCCGTTAGGAAACCATTGCACAAGGGGCGTAAGGGTCTTAGAGTTTAAAGTTGTGGTTAGGTTTCTACCTTAATTACTTTCTTGTACTTACGAATGTTTGCAAGGGGTATAATCACAAGTATGTATTAGTCCTAGGAAGGTCGGTACATTAGCACAGGTTCACCCACACAACACTTAGCAAACTAAAGAAGATTAATCAACTATATGAAGCGAAAGCACTTGACAGTATTCCCATGTGTCCTCGAGAACGTTTGGTCATCTTAAGTAATAGAACTGGCTTGTCCTTTGCTGCATAAAGGATTAGGCCACTTGTTGCATTTGTTCCTACAGTCTTTTATTTACTCGTACTTTGTTTACTTGCTTTATCAAACACCCCTAAAAATCCGTTTGCTAAGTATTTATAGAGAATTCCTGATCCATACCACTAGCCAGCACCTTCTACTCCGCGTTGGGTTCGACACTCTTACTTATCAAAAATACTGCGATACACCTCCTATACTTGTGGGTCATCAAGAATATTTTTTGGCGCCGTTGTCGGGGAGTGAAGTGCTATTGGAGAGTCGAACCGGTAAAGGAAACTTCTACTGTGAGTATTGTTTATTTCTGCTAGTTGCTTTATTTTCGTTATGGATAATTCGCTGAGTTTCTTATTTGGTAATGCTACTACCACTGCTAAGGTAGTAGATGAACCACCACCTACTGAGAATGATGCTTTTAAAATACCTACAAGAATTATTGATCGTGTTATGGATAACTACTATGTTGGGGATGGAACTGTCCATCCCGGTGATCATTTGCTCTTTATACACGAATTATGCGGGTTGTTCAAGTGTGCAGGTATTACTATAGATCAAGTTAAGAAGAAGTTATTCTCATTATCACTGAAAGGAAGAGCTGAGGAATGGTATAAGCTGCTGAAGAATGGTCAAGCTCTGGAATGGGAGGAAATAGTGCCTCTCTTTTATTCAAAATTTTATCCTCCTAGTGAGATTCATAAAGATCGGAATCAAATATACAACTTTTTGCCTCTTGATGGAGAGAGTACATCTCAAACTTGGGGGAGATTGAAGTTACTTATGCTCAAATGTCCCATTCATGAGCCCCCCAATAATATCATTATCAATAACTTTTATGCAAGGCTCCCTCTACATGACAAGGATTTATTGGATGCTTCTTGTGCTGGATCATTCACTCGCATGGAAGAAGAAGCTAAATGGGATCTTCTGGACCGTATTCAAGACAATGCTGAAGCATGGGAGAATGACAAAGGTAGAAAGTCAGGTATAAATTATGATTATGAATGCATTGAATCTTTTATGGGAACTAATGACTTTCAAAACATTAGTAATGCTTATGGTCTTGATTTACAAGTTATTACAAATTGCTTTAAGGCTTTTGATTCTTACATTGAAATTCCAAAAAAGGGGATGGAACAAGTACCATGCACCTTAAAAAGATATTGTTGACTGTGTTCCTGTTGGGAGTACTGAGTATTGCACTATTGATCACATCTTACCTGAACCTTATATCGAGAAGATTCCCTTCCCAGATAAGGTAAGGATCATCCTATGATAACTAGTGTAATCACTAAAAGTGAAAAGAGAACTGTCAAACCTGATGAACAAATAAACGTCGAACCTGTGGTAGCAATTGTGAAAGACCTTGTCACTAAAGGCATAGAAGATGGACACATAGTCTTTTGTGAGGATGCTTCTAATATTGTTTCACATCCTAATAGAACTAAAAAGGCTAGTGTCCTTGTGCTTTCTGTTAGAATTGGTGATCATTGCTATTATGGTTTATGTGATATTGGTGCAAGTTCCAGTGTTATTCCTTATGAGCTTTATAGAGGAATTATGCATGAAATCAGTCCCTGCGAATTGGAAGAGATTGATGTGGTTATTCACCTTGCTAATAGAGAGACCATCTCTCCAATTAGTATTGTACGAGATGTGGAAGTTCTTTGTGGTAAGATTAAGTATCCTGCTGATTTTCTAGTACTTGGTTCAGCTGCTAGTAAAACTTATCCTATCATTTTTGGTAGACCTTTCTTGAGTACTTGTGGAGGTATTATAGATTTCAAGAGGGAGAAAATCTTGACTAAGTTTGATGGGGAATCTAATGAGTTTAATTTTTCGAAATTTACTAAAGAACCTTGTGAAGAGGAAACCCATAATGAGGATTTTAGAGTTGAACAACTTGCTTCTATTTCTCTTGCTCCTAACAATGCTTTGCAGCAATTTATGGAAGATCACGAAAGTGAGATCTTCATGAAAGAAAGGAATGAGATTGACGAGATTCTCCGTCGTCAACCCAAGATGCTTAAGCATAACTTGCCTGTAGAAGACTTGGGTACCACATTGCCACCTAAAAAGGATCCGTTCTTCGATCTAAAACCTCTCCCTGATAATCTTAAATATGCTTATATTGATGATAAAAAGATATATCCTGTTATTATTAGCTCTAAACTTTCAGGGAAGGAAGAGGAAAGGTTATTGGAGGTTTTGAAGAAACACCGAGGAGCTATGGCCTATACTCTAAATGATTTAAAAGGGATTTCACCTACTATATGTCAGCATTCTATCAATATAGAACCAGATGCAAAGCCAGTAGTAGAGCACCAACGACGTTTAAATCCTAAGATGAAGGAAGTGGTAAGGAATGAGGTATTGAAACTCCTTGATGTTTGTATTATTTACCCTATTGCTGATAGTGAATGGGTTAGTCATGTCCATTATCTTCCTAAAAAAGGAGGAATTACCGTTGTTCCTAATGATAATGATGAGCTTATTCCCCAAAGAATAGTAGTAGGCTATAGGATGTGCATTGATTTTAGAAAAGTCAACAAAGTTACTAAGAAAGATCATTACCCGCTTCCTTTTATTGATCAAATGTTGGAAAGGTTGTCTAAAAAGACCCATTTTGTTTTCTTGATGGTTATTCTGGTTTCTCTCAAATTGCTGTTAAATAACAAGATCAAGAAAAAACTACTTTTACTTGCCCTTACGGAACTTATGCTTATAGACGTATGCCTTTTGGTTTATGTAATGCTCCTGCTACTTTTCAAAGATGCATGTGTGCTATCTTTCATGGTTTTTGTGAGGAAATTGTGGAAGTGTTCATGGATGACTTTTCTGTGTATGGAACTTCTTTTGATAATTGTATGCACAACCTTGATAAAGTTTTGTAGAGGTGTGAAGAAACTAATCTTGTTCTTAATTGGGAGAAGTGCCACTTCATGGTTCATGAAGGGATTGTCCTTGGGCATAAAGTTTCTGAAAGAGGCATAGAAGTTGATAGAGCTAAGGTTGAGGCAATTGAGAAAATGCCATGTCCATGAGACATCAAAGGTATTCGTAGTATCCTTGGTCATGCTGGTTTCTATAGAAGGTTTATTAAAGACTTTTCTAGGATATCAAAACCCCTCACTAATCTTCTTCAAAAAGATGTACCCTTCGTTTTTGATGATGATTGTAAGGAAGCTTTTGAAACTCTTAAGAAGGCTTTAACTACAACCCCTATTATTCAACCACCTGATTGGAGTTTACCCTTTGAAATAATGTGTGATGCTAGTGATTTTGCTGTAGGTGCTGTCCTTGGGAAACAAATTGATAAAAAGCTAAACGTTATTCATTATGCTAGTAAGACTCTAGACGCTGCTCAAAGGAATTATGCTACTACTGAAAAAGAATTTCTAGCTGTCGTTTTTGCTTGTGATAAGTTTAGACCCTATATTGTAGACCCAAAAGTCACCATTCATACTGATCATGCTGCTATTAAATACCGTATGACGAAGAAGGACGCTAAGCCTAGGCTTATTAGATGGGTGCTGCTTTTACAAGAGTTTGATCTACATATAGTAGATAGGAAAGGTGCTGAAAACCCTGTAGCTGATAATTTATCTCGATTGGAAAACATCTCTTTTGACCCTATGCCTGTTAATGATAGTTTCCCAAATGAACAGTTGGCTGCAGTAGGGGTAAGCTCACGAGGGAGCCCTTGGTACGCTGGTTATGCTAATTTTATTGTCTCCAAGTATTTGCCTCCAACTTTTACAGCTCAACAAAGAAGGAAGTTATTTTATGATTTGAGGCATTATTTTTGGGATGACCCACACTTATATAAAGAATGAGTGGATGGTATTATGCGAAGATGTGTTCCAGAATATGAACAAAAGGAGATATTGCGTAAATGTCATGGTAGTGCTTATGGAGGACATCATGCATGAGATAAAACTGCGCAAAAGGTGCTACAATCAGGTTTCTATTGGCCTACCCTTTTTAAAAATGCAGGAAAATTTGTTTTATCTTGTGATGAATGTCAGCATGTTGGTAATATTTCTAGACGCAATGAAATGAGTATGAACTACTCTCTAGTTATTGAACCATTTGATTGCTGGGGATTTGACTTTATGGGTCCTTTTCCTCCCTCGAAAGGTTATACTCATATTCTTGTTGCCGTTGATTATGTTACTAAGTGGGTAGAAGCCATTCCTCTGAAGAGTCTTGTGAGGATACTTCTCTAAAAATGCTTAAGGATGTTATCTTTCCTAGGTTTGGAGTGCCTAGGTATCTCATGACTGATGGGGGTTCTCATTTCATTCATGGTGGTTTTAGAAAGACCCTTGCTAAATATGATGTTAATCATAGAATTGCTTCAGCTTATCACCCCCAAACTAGTGGGCAAGTAGAGTTATCAAATAGAGAAATTAAATCCATCTTGCAAAAGACTGTTAATAGATCTAAAAAAACTGGGCTAAAAAGTTGAATGATGCTTTATGGGCTTATAGAACTGCCTACAAAAACCCTATGGGGATGTCTCCTTATAAAATGGTTTATGGGAAAACTTGTCACCTACCTTTAGAATTAGAACACAAAGCTTACTGGGTAGTTAAAGAACTCAATAGAGATTGTAAGCTCGCAGGTGAGAAAAGATTATTTGATTTAAGTTCCTTAGATGAATGGAGGAGTGAAGCCTATGAAAATGCTAGGCTCTTTAAAGAAAAAGTTAAAAGATGGCATGACAAGCGAATACTTAAGAGAGAATTTCATGTTGGTGAGAAAGTTCTATTGTATAGGTCTCGTCTTAGATTTTTTGCAGGAAAGCTACTGTCAAAATGGGAAGGACCCTTCATTATTGAAGAAGTGTACCGTTCGGGAGCAATAAAAATTTCTTCTTTAAAAGATAATACTACACAAGTAGTGAATGGGCAGCGACTCAAGCACTATATTGCTGGAGATTCTTACAATGAAGATGAAGATATTAATGTTATTCAAGTGGTGACTCTGGAAGAATCGACTAGATACCAAATTCAGAGACCTGTAGAGTCCATTTTCAAATAGGTAATAGTTCTGGTAAGAAAAGTTCCGTGAAAATACTATCCAACTATATTTTTGTAGTTTTTAGTCAATAAGGGAAGCTACGAAGCGAAAGAGGGCAGAAACGGAGCCAGGGTGGCTCACACCACCCTGTGGCGCAGGCCCACCCCTGTCCGCGCCACCAGGTTGTGTGGCCACTCCGGACTCGTTTTCTCCCAGTACCTTCCTTTTGTTGTGAAACTTCGTAATATATAACCCCTCGGATCTCCTGAGGTTCGTATATCGTATTTTCATCGTGTTTTCATTTCGATCTGTTTCTGACAGGTAGAGTCCCAGATTTGGAGCCAGAATGTCTTCTTTTGGATCAGCCATGGAAGATTCCTTAGAAGATATCATCAACCCATACATGAGAGAGTTGAAGATTCATCCCAAGGAGTTATTGCTTGAAGATGGGGAGGTCCAGATAAAATAGGTTCAAGGCCCTAAAGGTGAAGGAAGTCTGGAGGACAGGATGGAAGCACTAGAGAAAGAAGTCTTTAGGTACAAGAAGATGGCGGAACGCGAAGTGGATATCATCCATAAGATTTGTTCCAAACTCATCGCCGAGCACGAAAAGGAGACTACTGAGCTCAAGGATGAAGTCCTCTCACTCCACCAAACAACCAACAAACTGCAAGCACATCTCGACGATGTTCAAAATCAAAACTATGAGTACGAGGTTAGATTTAAACGCATAAGTGCTACTGCAAGTTTCAGGATGCTGGAGACCACAATGTCCTTTGTTGATGGGGAGCCTTTACCCTGGAAGTCGGACGATGACGAGAGGATACCATCACCACCAAAGGAGTAATTCGTCATCAGTTTTGGCATCCCCTTGGTTTGTTCCAAGCTTGGGGGAGTGCCATGGTATCATATCACTATCTTCTATCTTTTTACCTTTTTAGTAGAGTCATATCATGAATAGAGAAGTTATCATGTAGGATGGTTTGCATTTGGAAGTGTCCCCTCTCTCGTTAGATATGTATCCCTTGGTGTGAGTTGCCGTTATGGAATATTAATGAGAAGTTCTATCATTTACTCTTTTGCATAGCTTATATTAGTTTTCAATTCGTGGTTATATGATTGATCTTGTTGTTAGTATTGGTATCACTCTGGGATCATTGAGTTAATTTAGTTGGTTTTGGCAAACCTGGCTTGGTTAGTAGCAACACTATTTTTGAGAGTTGAATGAAAAGATAAAAGTACTCTAAAGAAAAATAATTTCATCATCTTTCTTTCTTGATTTGCTCATAAGTCTAGTATTCTCTAGTTAAGATATTTTGTGCTTCCAAGGAAGATTGCATGTTTGTTTTTATCACTTGTATGTTTGTTTTTTTCCTTCAACTTTTATACTTGCTACCCAGCCTTGCTAGCCAAAAACCTGTATTGAGAAGGAATTCTTCTCGTGCATCCACTTCCTTTAAACCAAACCCATGCCATTTGTGTCCACCATACCTACCTATTAGCATTATTGCTATTCCAAGTAAATTCATGTTTTTATCTACCTTCCAAATTAAACTTGTTATGTGAAAATTAGTGATTAAAGCTCTCACGAACTTTATGGAACACTTTACTTTCTTGCATTTAATAAACTTGAACCATTGTGCCCATCTATGTTGCGTATATGCTTGCGCTTTGTAAGTTGTGAATTAGCAGAACCATGCTGTCATGGGGAACGCTTTCAACATTGCACCGGTACTTAGTACCTAGTTGATATCATGTTCTTTTGTCTATGGATGTCGTCGGTGTGAAATGAAAGGGGAGCTTGTAAGTCCACGGAGTTATGCATGTGTGTTAGAGAAACGCCTGTGTCGCTGGTCTAATCCATGCTGACATGGTGGAAACCTGTAGCGTAACCATAATGAGCATCTATGAAGAATTCTTCTTATAAAAAAAGAGATAGAGATTGAGAAAAAGAGAAAAAGGAAAAAAAGAGATATTATGAAAAGAGGAAAGAGAGAAAAAGCACCATATTTCCATGGTAAATAAGAAGATTACTAATATGCTTGATGTCTGCTTGCCTTGTCATTTTGATATGGGGATTCTTCCGTATTATTGGGCAAGGGGTACCCCGTTGGCGGTTCTCTATGATACACATATGCTTACGAT
Organism: Avena insularis; assembly: GCA_023614405.1. NCBI lineage: Eukaryota > Viridiplantae > Streptophyta > Magnoliopsida > Poales > Poaceae > Avena > Avena insularis. Next base: position 357,610,085 of record CM042694.1, read on the forward strand.
GACAAGAACTTACTGGTGACTAAACTTGAGTAGCATGAGGAGCGGCCCTCGTATTCAAGGGACATGAGATTCTCAATTTACAACTTGTCAATGCATATCCTCATATTTGATCACTTTAACCTTAATCACCTAAAGATGCCTATGATAGGGGCAATGAGAGCTGAAAGCTAGTAAGTATCATAATTTTGGGAGCTCTTTATGAAACTTGCAATCCCTGCTTCCCTCTGCGAAGGGCCTTTCTTTTACTTTTTAGTTGAGTTAGTAAACCTATTCCCTTCTATCTCAGCAAGTATTTTGAGTTGTTGTGTTTCATTCATTCATATGATGATTTATTCAATCATGTTTCTTATGTTCCTTGTTTTGCACATTGCTCTTATCTGGATGTTTACTACTGTGAAAGCTTTCATTGAAAATTAGTTATTTGTGAACTCCAGCAAATTATCAACTATTCTTTAACCAAGAGCTAAGTTTGCCATTACCAATTATGATTCACTTTATGTATCTTTATTGTGTTTCTTTTACTTATTGCAAGTTAAGTTATATAATAGTGAGTTGTCTTCTATTATGATCTATGTATTGATGAATGTGATGCTTCTTGTCCGTAATCTTTTATCGACTCTTCACTCCATAAACCTGACGTCATGTTTATTGAGCTTAGTTTCGCTTGGGGACAAGCGAAGTATAAGCTTGGGGGGAGTTGATACGTCCATTTTGCATCACTATTCTATGTCATAATTCACTGTTATTCATTGATATATTTCATATTAAGAGATGATACTTATGTTATTTCATCTTTTTTTGCATGGTTGATGACTTTTGGAGCATGGACCGCTGCAGTCAGGATTCTGATGGAAAAGGTGCTATTTGGAGGCAAAAGTCGCGAAGATTAGAAAATCCGAGAAAATATACGGAAAATCCTATTTTTCCAGAAGACGAAGGAAGCCAGAAGAGGGAGTGGAGATGGTCCACAGGGGCCCACACCACCCCCTGGCGTGGGCCACCCCCTAGCGCGGGCCACCCTAGGCCACGCCACTAGGTGGTGTGGCCACCCTGGCCCACCTCTGGCTCTCCCCTCTGGCGTATATATTCCTCCCGAAACCCTAAGACCCGGGGAGCAACCACAGAAAGATTCTGCCGCCTCTGCGGGGTGGAAAACACCGAGAGAGAAAGATCTCTCCGGCAGACAGATTTCTGCTGGGGGAATTCCTTCTCGGAGAGGGGAGATCATCGCCATCAACACCACCATCAAGCTGGACTTCATCGGGATCATCATCATCATCATCACCACCATCATCACCATCAGCACCCTCATCACCATCTCCATATTGCTGTAACAATTGCGTTGAATCTTGCATAGTTCTTAGGGGAAACTTTCCTAGTGTTGATTACTCTTTGTAGTTGATGCTATTGAGTGGAACCATTGAATTATTGTTTATGTTCAGATTGTTATACATCATTATTCCATCTCTGATCATGATCCATATGATGTCTTGTGAGTAGTTCGTTTTGTTCTTGAGGACATGGGAGAAGTCATGTTGTTAGTAGTGGATTTGTGTTGAGAGAGATTCAATAGTTTGATATTTAAGTTGTGGTGTACTTCTTCTAGTGGTGTCATGTGAACATCGACTACATGACACTTCACCTATATGGGCCTAGGGGAATACATTTTGTATTTGGCTACTAATCGTGGGGGTTGCCGGAGTGACAGAAACCTGAACCCCCGTTAGGAAACCATTGCACAAGGGATGTAAGGGTCTTAGAGTTTAAAGCTGTGTTTAGGTTTCTACCTTAATTACTTTATTGTACTTACGGATGTTTTCAAGGGGTATAATCACAAGTATGTATTAGTCCTAGGAAGGTCGGTACATTAGCACAGGTTCACCCACACAACACTTAGCAAGCTAAAGAAGATTAATCAACTATATGAAGCGAAAGCACTTGACAGTATTCCCATGTGTCCTCGAGAACGTTTGGTCATCTTAAGTAATACAACCGACTTGTCCTTTGCTGCATAAAGGATTGGGCCACTTGCATTTGTTCCTCTGATCTTTTATTTGCTCGTACTTTGTTTACTTGCTTTATCAAAACCCTAAAATCCGTTTGCTAAGTATTTGCAGAAAATTCTGATCCATAACACTAGCCAAAGACGCTCCTCGTTGGGTTCGACACTCTTACTTATCGAAAATACTGTGATACACCCCCTATACTTGTGGGTCATCATAGACATATGACATATCATCACTATATACAATTTTAATTGGTAAAGCACAAAAAAATTATAAATTTGACCAATATCTATAAAGTATGGGTGTACATTTGGTCCTTGTACTTTGTATCATCATGTAGAAGTCAAAGATTATTAGCTACCTAACAGATGATTTTTTATAAAATGGTCTAGAGAAACAAGGGAGAAGCTTCTAGTATGATGGAGAAGTGTGTATTGAGGTTTGTGCATACCATTCATTATGCCGAAGACTATCAATAGAATCTTCTAGATGCTAGAATGGAAAAGAAGATCCAACGGCTAGAAATGCTAGGATTCGCGAGTCTTGATCCAACGGTCAACATTCAAAGTTATCTGTACACTACATAGTGGTAAGATAAGATAAGATAAGATAAGATCATGTAGAAGTCAATGATTATTAGCTACGAGGGAGAAGATTCTAGTATGATGGAGAAGTGTGTTTTGAGGTTTGTGCATATCATTCATTATGCTGAAGACTATCAATAGAATCTTCTAGATGTTAGAATGGAAAATAAGATCCAATGGCTGGAAATGTTGGGATTCACGAGTCTTGATCCAACGATCAATATTCAAAGTTATTCGTACACTATATAGTCGTAAGATAAGATAAGATATCTCTATCTCTACTACTATAGTGGAGCAGTTTTGAATTGGATCCATAGCACCAATCCTGACCATTGGGCTGTTGGATCCAATGGTTCAGAGAAGCTGGATTCGTGTTGAATAGTACTTACAACAAACTCCACCATGCATGTTCTAGAACCATCATGTCACCACCCCCTAAATTTCATAGCATAGTAGAATGTATTCTCTCTACTTATACTACTACAGTGGAGTAGTTTTGAATTGGATCCATAGCACTAATCATGACCGTTGGGCTGTTAGATCCAATGGTTCAGAGCAACTGGATTCGTGCTGAATAGTACTCCCTCCGCCAAAATATAAGGCGCCTAAGGATTAGTCAAAAGTCAACATTTTTTAAGTTTGACCATGATTATACACAAAAATATAAAAATTTAGAGTATTAAATTAATATCAATAGATTCACCATAAAGTATATTTTCTTAATATGTCCATTCAATATTGTAGATGTAGATATTTTTTACTAAATATTTGGTCAAAGTTAGTAAGGTTTGATTTTGGCCAATCCTTAGGCCCCTTATGTTTTGGGACGGAGCAAGGGAGTACAGACCTAGATGCTAGAATGGAAAAGAAGATCCAATGGTAAGCAATGTTTGGATTTGCCAGTGTTGATCCAACGGTCAATGTTCAGATAAGTTAATCCCTACATTATTTAGTGGTGGTATGCATGGAATTGTAAGAGATAAGAGACAAGATAAAGGTAAGACAAGAAGTACTACGAATGGACGATCTAATGGTAGGTCTCGTATGAGCAAGGTGATTGAGAGTTAACATGGTCGGTGGAAGTAAAAGTTACATCAAGAACCTCATAAAAAATGAAAATTGCATCCAAGTCCATGCATTTTAGCACAAGGACTCTGACACTGAGCAATGAAGTACTGTGTGTTTTTAGGTTTGCACATACTAGCGTTCATCGTGCTAAAGACTATCAATAGATCAAATCTTTCTCGATGCTAAGAATGGAAAAAAGATCCAACGGTTAGCAATGTTTGGATTTGCTAGTCTTGATCCAACGGTTAATATGTTCAAAGTTAATCCCTACACTATGTAGTGGTATGGTATTGTAAGAGATATGAGACAAGATAAAAGATAAGATAACAAGTACTGCGAATGGCCGATCTTATGGTAGGTCTCGTAAGAGAGAGGTGCTTGAGAGTTAACACGGTGGGTAGAATTACAATTTACATCAAGGACCTCATAAAAAATGAAAATTGCATCCAAGTCCATGCATTTATCACAAGGACCCTAAAACCGAGTAATGAAGTACTGTGTGTTTTGAGGTTTGCGCATACTAGTGTTCATCATGCTAAAGACTATCAATAGAATCTTTATAGATGCTAAGAATGGAAAAGAAGATCCAATGGTTAGCAATGTTTGGATTTGCCAGTCTTGAGATCCAACTGTCAATGTTCAAAATAAGCTAATCCCTACACTATGTAGTTGTGGTATATATGGTATTGTAAGACATAAGAGACAAGATAAAGATAAGAAGTACTGCGAATGGCTGATCTAATGGTAGGTCTCGTAAGAGCGAGGTGCTCGAGTGGTCAGTGGAAGTACAAGTTACATCAAGGACCTCATAAAAAAAATGAAAATTCCATCCAAGTCTGTGCATTTGGCACAAGACCGAGTAATAATGAAGTACTGTGTGTTTTGAGGTTTGCGCATACTAGTGTTCATTGTGCTAAAGACTATCAGTATAATCTTTCTAGATGCTAAGAATGGAAAAGAATATCCAACGGTTAGCAAAGTTTGGATTTGCCAGTCTTGATCCAACGATCAATGTTCAAAGTTAATCGGTTAGCAAAGTTTGACCTAATTTCATGAAACAATGAGCAAAGTTTGATCTAATTTCATTAAATAGTCAGGATGCAAAATCTTAGCAAGAAGATGAACCTGTTGTGAAAACTCTCCGTGGTTTCTGATATATATTAGTTGACCCTCCCCCCGATGGGTACCTCCAAGAGCTTTTTCGTAAAACTTTCAAAGCAACCTACAATTTACTTGCAGTAGTCCAAAATTTACCTAATTTCGGTAAATCAACATAAAATCATGTAAGTGGGTGAAGTTAGCTTGGAAATTTGAGAACTGATAAAACATGGTAAATCGTAAGTGCATCGTGTTGGTCCACTATATATGTGTGAAAACTTGGCTTGTGGCATTCAAATCCATAGTTTTTGGACTTTCTTTAGGGGAAAGAACAATCTAGTAATCACTCGAAAAATTAAGAATGTTCTTTCCTAAGATAGTTGGAAACTCACACTAGCGGAATTGTCTACTACAAGAAGATGCACCTATATCTACCTCCGAAAAGACTTTTAAATCAAGAGGAATCTATTGCACTTACTTGTAGCTAAAGTTTGGCCTAGTTTTGTTAAACTGGCAAGATGCAAAATCTTCGCAAGAAGTTGAATTTGTCGTCAAAAATCTTGTTGGATGGTTTCTCATATATTAATTGTGACCCCCCGATGGGTACCTTCAAAAGCTTTTTCGTAAAACTTTCACAGTAACCTACAAGTTGCTTGTAGTAGTTCAAATTTGACCTAATTTTGATAAATCAACATAAGGTCATTCAAGTGGGCAAAGTTACGTAGCGAGTTTGAGAATTCATAAAACACAGGAAATCATAAGTACAATATGTTGGTCCACTATATATATATGTGTGAAAACTTGGCTTCTGGCATTTAATTAGATCGATATTCTTCGAAATTCCTTTACGAGAGAGAATAATTTTGACATCGCTTAGAAAATTGATAATGGTCTTTCCTGATAATTGGAAACTCACACCGACGACATTGTTTACTACAAGAAGATGCACCCATCTACCTCTGAAAAGACATTTAATTCAAGAGCAATCTATCGCGCTTACATGTAGCTCAATTCTGACTTAATTTTGTTAAATTGTCAAGATGCAAAATCTTAGAAAGAAGTTGAACCTATCATCAAAGCTCATAGTGGTTTCTGATATATTAATTCACCCCTCCTCCGAAGGGTACCTAAAAAAGATTTTTCATGAAACTTTCAAAGCAACCTACAATTTACTTGTAGTTCAAATTCAACCTAATATAATTTCGATAAATCAGGATAAAGTCATTCAAGTTGGCAGAGTTAGATAGGAAGTTTGAAAGCACATAAAACATCGGTATCGTCAGTACAACATGTCGGTCCCCTATATATATATATGTCTGAAAACCTGGATTGTGGCATTCAGATCCATATTCTTCGGACTTTCTTGACGAAAAATAACAACCTCGCTTGTCATCTCTCAGAAAATTGAGAATTGAATGTTCTTTCCTGATAGTTCGAAACTCACACTGACGACATTGTTTACTGCATATTGATTTTTTTTTCAATGAGTATACTATTTAATACTGTATATAGTTGGTCAAACTTTGTAATGGTTGACTTTGACTAAACCTAATATGATGAGTAATACTCCCTCCGTCTAGAAATATAAGACGTTTTAGCTTTGTAAATCGAATGTATCTAGACATCTTTTAGTGTATGGGTTCATAGAGGTTCAGAGTGAACCCATACACTAAAAGGCGTCTAGATACATTCATTTCACATAGCTAAAACGTCTTATATTTCTGAACAGAGGGAGTATTAAATAAATGGAGTATAGGATAAGATTAGAAAAACAACATTTTTTAGAACCCTCACAAGCTTTTTCTTAGCATCACAAATCTGAATATTACATTGACACTGATGATTAACCAAACTGCAAACAGAGAAAAGGTAAACACATACTGAGTAGTAGTAGTACAACTTAACGACTTCTAGGGGGACTCCGCGGTCTTCTCAGGCAACTTGGCAGCATCCTCCATGGGTAACTTGGTTGTGTCCTCCGTGGTACCATCGCCAAGCAGGGACTCATGGATGCTGGACAGCACGCTGCTGTGCACGATGGTAACACTGGCCAGCAGCTTGCTGAGCTCCTCGTCGTGCATGACGCCAAGCATCACGTGCCTCGAGATGATGCGGATCTTCTTGCTGTCCTTCACGGCTTGCCCGGCGAGCTCCAGCACCTCGGTAGTGAGGTACTCGAGAATGACTACGAGGTAGACGAGAGCCCCGAAGCCTATGCGCTGGGAGTACCGACCCTCCTTGAGGTAGCGCCCGATTAGGCCGACGGGGAAATGCAGCCCGGCCTTGACGGACCTCGACACCTGCTTCTTCCTGCGGCTGCCTGGTGCGAGACTACGACTTGGGATGGCCAAAGTAGGATTCGGAAGCCGGGGACATGTCTTCTTTTTCTCCACGGCCTTTGTCGCCGCCACCTGGGTCTTCTTCTTCCCATAGGGAGCTTCGGTCTTCGGAGCCATAACTGCAAAGTCTAAGAGGAAGAAAGGTTAATTGTGGAGGGCCGGTGAAGGTGCCTAGGTCCCTTGTATTGAAACTTTAGCAGCGCCGTCTTTACTATTTTACAAGTATGAATTTTTAATAGGAGTACTACTAAAAAGCTATGTGCATGTTTCCTGATTTTCTTTCACTTTTTTGAAACATGGCAAGATGTGTGAGCATGAAAATTCATACAAAGAAGTTGTATCTTTCAAAACAATAGTCGGTTTTCAGTATGACTGCGTGGGTACATTAATTAGTACTATATGAATTTCTGACAAATTTACAAGCAATCTATCACGCACTTGTAGATCAAAATTTACCTACTTTGGTTTTATTGACAAAATGTCATTTAATTATGTGAAATTAGCTAGAAGGCCTGAAAATTCATGAAACTTGTTAACCAGGAAACATACTCAATTTTGTGTGAAATTTAGTGTGTTGTGGCATTCGGAGCCATACTCTTTGCCTTTTCTTTAAAAAATAATTATATGTGGCACTTCTAAAATAATTTAACAAAATTCTATACATAGGAGTAGAAAAGTCCAATTAACAACATTAGTATGCCATGCCAAGGTGCATCCCGTCTACCCGAAATGGACACGACCTTTGTCATTATTTAACTTGAAACCCAAGTACTCCCTCCGTCTCAAAATAGATAAATGATTTTTTAAATTTAGATGTATCTACACTAGATAGTGGCTAGATACATCCAAATTTAAACAATTTTGAGACAGAGGGAGTATGTTACACATCGCTGGTCATATTTTAACATTTTTTATTGTTTTCTTTACTTTTCTTTAATTTATCCCAATAAACGGGACGAGTGATGCAGATATGACCTTGACATTGGTAACTTGGCTTAAAATGTGAACAATGTTCATACATGGTTATGACCATATTGTATAGCAAGTTTTTCAAAAGTTGTCCAAATCCATGTTTGTAGTTTTCGTCCAAACAAGCACAAATATAAGAGGACATCATTTAAGTTTCAACTATGTATCATTACCCCCCCCAAAAACCATGTATCATGACACACATTGAAATAAGTATTTTCATATAGTACTAACATGCGGTGGAAATTATCTATATTTTGCTAAAATACAGTGAGTGCACTCTAAGCCAAATTATCCGGACGTACTTAATTACGAGATATAGTATATTGCCCGCCTCTTCTCTGGACGCCATTTAATTTTGCACTCGGGCACGCTTCTTCGGTGGGGGGCGAGAAGAGACCTCCTTGTCGTCGTCCTCGGCCTCCTCCCCGCCATCGTCCTCGACCTCCTCCCCGCCATCGTCCTTGGTCTCCTCCCTGTCGTCATCTTCGGCCTCCTCCTCAAGGTCGAGCTCAGACTCCTCCTCTTCCTCAGTCTCATCTTCCGTCTTATTGGAGTCGCTCGGTGTTGGTGGTGGCGTCCCTTCGAAAAAGCGCTGCTAGTGGTTATCTTCTTCATCAGAGGAGTCAGACAGCGGCGACATCCATGGCCCGTCGACTGAGTCTGGGCTTCCAGGTGGAGTTTCGGGGCCTTTCCCATTTGTCAGGTCAATCGACGTGTTCTGGAGAGAGTTTTCATACGACATTTTGGAAGGAAATAGAGAGAGATCGACTTCTAAGCAACGGTGGGTTGGGTGTTTTGGATGAAAGTAGGTGTGCGTACTATTGCAATTTATAATGTCTATTTATGGTCGTGCTTATGTTAATACCCTGAAAACTATCCCAAAATATCATAAATAGATTGTACCAGACTCGTCCCGCCAACAAAAAAAAGGATTATACCAGACTTGTCGGTTCTTGATTTTTCTCGGCCCAGAGAATTCAGGAGGCGCACCGCTTTATCCAAAAATGAAGAGAATCATGCAGATCGTGCTGAATTACTCAGTGTCTCTTACTTCCTCCGTTAAAAATTAAGTGTCTATAGTAGTACATACTTATCTAGATACATTACTACTAGTATACATATACTCTTCACAAAGTTGCGTCACCGAACTTGATTGCTGGTGGTATGGTGTGGGCCTCATCTTTTTCTGCACCGCTACATCTCAGACTAGAAGTATAATCATTGTGTGAAAGCTTACACAGAAAGGAAGGAGAAATGGAGAGGATAGTGGATGGATGGTGAGAGGGGGCGAAGGAGAGAGAAAATCTAGTAGGTAGTAGTATGTGTACTAGTACCGCGTGTCACGACCCATCGTAATATGTAAACTTTTAGCCGAAGTTAGATAGGAACCATGATCAACTACAGTATGTGTGAAACCATTGGCTTGTGGCATTCTGAACCATATTATTTGGACTTTCTTCACAAAAAAACATCACCGTCCTCACTAGGAAAATTGATATTCTTTTTTTCCTAATTGTTGGAAACTCCCACATGCTACAATTCTTACTACGCCAAGATGCAGCCATCTACCAAACTATCGTGGAAACTCTATCAAATTGTAAACTATGATGTAAATATGGCCTTGATGACCTTGGTCGTTCGGGTTGAAATAAACCCAATAGTGTCCATACACATGGTAGGACAATGTTGTGAAGCTATTTTTCCAAAACTTATCTAATCCCATGATTATAGTTTTCATGGCACGTGGTGCACAAGACATGATAGGACATCATGAGCAAAACTTTTGTTTTTTGTTTTTCGTTTATTCAATGTGATCAATGTTAAAAACGGGTTCAAAATTGCCTTCCCTCCCAATGTTTGGCCGATCTTTTGGATAACCTTCCCTCCTGATGTTTGGGAAGCAAGTGAAAATTTCGAAAACCGGAAAAGTTTGAATTTTTGTGCCGCAAGGACCAAAGTGATTTACTTCCTATGTACTCCTCCTTGTCCCTACTCCGCACCAATGCACGGCTACTGAACACACCAGAGACACGCAGTCATGCGTACCAAGGCACACGTCTTGTGAGGCCACGTGTGGATGGGAGAGAGATCAACCGGACGATGCAGCGAGGAAGGGAGGAGAGATGGAGCATAGGAAAGAAGAGAAAACACACGATTTGTTTTGCGTGCATAGGTCCTGAAATTTACTACTAGTAGAGTGGAGTACATTGTAAGGCCGCAGGAGTATCTCGTGTCAGAAACCCATCATAACTTTGCTCTGACATGGAACCGCCTTCAACTTCTCTTTCTTTGTCCCTCTTCCCCTGCCAACATTTTATTATCTCAGCATGTACAGCACGTTGACAGAGGTGACCATATGTCTAAGCAAACAAATATACTACTCCCGCATTGTCTAAAAAAGCACACTTTAATAAGGCCCAGATATTAAATCGTATGACATATTGTCACTATATAAAATTATAATTGGTAAAGCACAAAAAAATATAAATTTGATCAACATCTATAAAGTATGGGTGTATATTTGGTTCTTGTACTTTGTATCATCATGTGTAGAAGTCAAAGATTATTATCTACCTAACACTTGAAATTTTTGTTAACATGGTCTAGAGAAACGAGGGAGAAGATTCTAGTATGATCGAGAAGTGTGTTTGGAGAGGTTTATGAATAGTTCATTCATTGTGTTCAAGACTATCAATAGAATCTTCTAGATGCTAGAATGGAAAAGAAGATCCAATGGCTAGAAATGCTAGGATTCGCGAGTCTTGATCCAACGGTCAACATTCAAAGTTATTCGTACACTATATAGTGGTTTGTAATGAAAAATATCAATATAATCTTCAAGATGCTAGAATGGAAAAGAAGATCCAGCGACTGGAAATGTTGGGATTCGCGAGTCTTGATCCAATGGTCAATATTCAAAGTTGTTTGTACACTATATAGTGGCAAGATCATGTAGAAGTCAACGATTATTAGCTACTAGTAAGTTGCACATGAGAGTCAGATAGTAGGCGTATGACATATCATCACTATATACAATTATAATTTGTAAAGAACGAAAAATTATAAATTTGATCAACATCTACAAAGTATGGGTGTACATTTGGTCCTTGTACTTTGTATCATCATGTAGAAGTCAAAGATTATTAGCTACCTAACACATGATTTTTTTTGATAACATGGTCTAGAGAAACGATGGAGAAGCTTCTAGTATGACGGAGAAGTGTGTTTTGAGGTTTGTGCATAGCATTCATTATGCCAAAGACTATTAATAGAATCTTCTAGATGCTAGAATGGAAAAGAAGATCCAACGGCTAGAAATGCTGGGATTCGTGAGTCTTGATCCAACGGTCAACATTCAAAGTTATCCGTACACTATAGTAGTAAGATAAGATAAGATAAGATCATGTAGAAGTCAACGATTATTAGTTAGGAGGGAGAAGATTCTAGTATGATGGAGAAGTGTGTTTTGAGGTTTGTGCATAGCATTCATTATGCTGAAGACTATCAATAGAATCTTCTAGATGCTAGAATGGAAAAGAAGATCCAACGGCTAGAAATGTTGGGATTCACAAGTCTTGATCCAATAGTCAATATTCAAAGTTATTTGTACACTATATAGTCGTAAGATAAGATAAGATATCTCTATCTCTACTACTATAGTGGAGCAGTTTTGAATTGGATCTATAGCACCAATCTTGACCGTTGGGCTGTTGGATCCAATGGTTCAGAGAAGCTGGATTCGTGTTGAATAGTACCTAGAGAAAACTCTACCATGCATGTTCTAGAACTATCATGTCACCACCCCCAAAATTTCATAGCACAGTAGACTGTATTCTCTCTACGTATACTACTATAGTGGAGCAGTTTTGAATTGGATCCATAGCACTAATCATGACCGTTGGGCTATTAGATCCAATGGTTTAGAGCAACTAGATTCGTGTTGAATAGTACTCCCTCCACCAAAATATAAGGTGCCTAAGGATTAGTCAAAAGTCAACATTTTTTAAGTTTGACCATGATTATACACAAAAATATAAAATTTAGAGTACTAAATTAATATCAATAGATTCACCATAAAGTATATTTTGTTAATATGTCCATTCAATATTGTAGATGTAGATATTTTCTCTCCGCGCGTACATCACGTGGATAGAGGTAACCATATGTCTAAGCAAAAAAGTATACGTACTACTCCCGTATCGTGTAAGAAAGCTGTAAGAAAGCACACCTTAATATGGCCTACTACCCGTTCAAAAAAAAGGCCTACTTTATGGCATCCGCTAAGGTTCACCTTGTACATAGTGGAAAAATAAAGTTATCTTTAAGCCTAAGGTGCACCTCAAGCTTGTGGGTTACCCATATAGAATAGAAATATCATTTCCCCTCTCTCCCTATTTCATGTGATCGTTTTCAAAAGGGGTTCAAAATTTTCAAGATGCAAAATCTTTTTTTTCTTTGAGAAATATGCAAAATCTTAGCTAGAGGCCGAACCAGTCGTCATCAATTGAGAATGCTCTTTCCTGGTAGTTGGACACTCACACCGACTACACTGCTTTTACAAGAAGAGATGCACCCATATATACCTTCGAGAAGACAATTAATTTAAGAGCAATCTATCACGCTTACTTGTAGCTCAAGTTTGTCCTAATTGTGATAAACTGTCAAGATGCAAAATCTTAGCAAGAAGTTGAACCTGTTGTGGATGAGGAAGAGACAAGCCGGACTGTGCACCCGCGGCTGCAGAGAAGAAATCGATGGAGGATGAATGGTGAGAGCCAGCGAAGGAGAGAGAAAACACAACTTGTTTTGCGTGCATATACTCCTACTAGTAGTAGGTCCATACATTTACTACTATTAGAATGTACCCTGTACCTCGTGTCAGACGCCCATCATAGCTTTGCTCGGACATCGCAGCGCCTTCAAGTCCTCTTCTGCGCTGATCTTGTGCTGTTTTTTTGGAAAGTCTCGCGCTGCCTCCCTTACTTGTGTAGTAGAGTTGGCTAGGAAGTTTTAAAATTTGCAAAACATGGGAATATCGAGAATTTTCTTTCCTGAAAGTTGGCAAACTCACACCAATGACATCGTTTACTAAAAGAAGTTGCACCCATCTACCTTCAAAAAAACAATTAATCCAAGAGCAATCTATCACGCTAACTTGTAGATCAAATTTGACCTAATTTCGTTAATTGTCAAGATGCAATTTCTTAGCAAGAAGTTGAACGTGTTGTCAAAATTTCAGGACCTTTTATTTACTATATATGCACGCAAAACAAATTATGTTTTCTCTCTCCTTCTTCACTACCTCATCACCATCCACGCACACCCCTGTCGGCTAATCTCTCCCTCGTCCACAATGTGGCGCTTCCCACGTGCGTCGACCTACCTTGTTGTTCCATTTCACACCCTACACAGAGGAAGCACCATGCACATCCCCTGTCACGTTAGTTCGAAAGTGTGAGGAGCGTTTTTTGTGTGAAGCGAGTACAGTAGTAAGAACGGTATGGCTCAGTTTCTCGCTCGAGAAGGACCCACCTGCTTTTCCTTACTTAACTTTAGGGCCCTTTGTGCTAAATTTATGGACCTCTACATGTAATTTTTTTTTGAGGTCTTCGATCTAAACCATACTCCCACCGATCATGTCAAATTTTAATTACAAGTAAGCACGATAGATAGTTTCCTCTTAAATTTTTCCAAAAAACTTTTGAAGCTAACCAGGAATTTAGTACATCGAAAACCACCAAAAAAAATTTCGAAAAATTTCCAAAGCAACCTCAATTTACTTATAGTTCAAACTTGACCTAATTTCGATAAATTGGCACATAGTCTCATTCAAGTCGACAGAGTTAGCTAGGAATTTTTAAAATTCGCAAACCATGGGAAAATCAAGAATGTTTTTTCCTGATAGTTGGAAGCTCGCACTGACGACATCGTTTAGTAAAAGAAGATGCACCCACCATCTACCTTCGAGAAGACAATTATTCCAAGACATATCTATCAAGCTTACTTGTAGCTAAAGTTTGACTTATTTTCAGTAAGTTGTCAATATGTAGAGTCTTAGCAAGAAGTTGAACCTCTTGTCAAAATTTTAGGACCTTTACTATATACTAGTAAGTTGCACATGCCTTGCACGTGATACTCGGATAGTAGACGTATGACATATCTATATACAATTATAATTGGTAAAGCACAAACAAAATATAAATTTGATCAACATCTATAAAGTATGGGTGTATATATTTGGTCCTTGTACTTTGTATCATCACGTAGAAGTAAAAGATTATTAGCTACCTAACACATGAAATTTTTGATAACATGGTCTAGAGAAACAAGGGAAAAGATTCTAGTATGATGGAGAAGTGTGTTTTGAGGTTGTGCATAGCATTCATTATGCCGAAGACTATCAATAGAATCTTCTAGATGATAGGATGGAAAAGAAGATCCAACGGCTCGAAAAGATGGGATTCGCGAGTCTTGATCCAACGGTCAACATTCAAAGTTATTCGTACACTATATAGTGGTTTGTAATGAAGACTATCAATAGAATCTTCAAGGTGCTAGAATGGAAAAGAAGATCCAACGGCCAGAAATATTGGGTCGCGAGTCTTGATCCAACGGTCAATATTCAAAGATGTTTGTACACTATATAGTGGTAAGATCATGTAGAAGTCAACGATTATTAGCTACTAGTAAGTTGCATGTGAGAATCGGATAGTAGACGTATGACATATCATCATCACTATATACAATTATAATTGGTAAAGCACAAAAACTATAAATTTGATCAACATCTATAAAGTATGGGTGTATATTTGGTCCTTGTACTTTTTATCATCATGTAAAAATCAAAGATTATTTAGCTACCTAACACATGAAATTTTTGATAACATGGTCTAGAAAAACAAGGGAGAAGCTTCTAGTATGATGGAGAAGTGTGTTTTGAGGTTTGTGCATCGCATTGATTATGTCGAAGACTATCAATAGATTCTTCTAGAAGCTAGAATGGAAAAGAAGATCCAACGGCTAGAAATACTAGGATTCGCGAGTCTTGATCCAACGGTCAACATTCAAAGTTATTTGTACATATAATGGTAAGATAAGATATGCATACAAAACAAGTTGTGTTTTCTCTCTCCTTCACACTGCCTCATCACCATCCACACACACCCCGACCGGTGACCTCTCCATCGTCCACAACGTGGTGCTACCCACGTGCGTCGACCTGCCTGGCGTTACATTTCACACCCTGAAAAGAGGAAGCACCAAGCACACCCCAGCATGCTCATTCGAATGTGTGAGGAGCGTTTTTGTGTGTGTGAAGCAAGTACACACTAGTATGAAGGGTATATGGCTAAGTTGCTCTCTCGAGAAGGACCAGACTGCTTTTCCTTGCTTAACTTTAGAGCCCTTTATGCTAAATTTATGGACCTCTATGTAAATTTTTTTAGGTCTTCGATGCAAATTCTACTTTCTCCCATCGTCCATATAAAATTTTAACTACTAGTAAGCACGATAGATAGATTCCTCTTAAAATGTCCCAACAAACTTTTGAAGCTCTAACCAGGATTTCAGTACATCGAAAACCACCGAAAGCTTTTTCGTAAAACTTCCAAAGCAATCCATAATTTACTTGTAGTTCAAATTTGACCTAATTTCGATAAATTGTCATAGAATCTCATTCAAGTCGGCAGAGTTAGCTAGGAAGTTTTAAAATTCGCAAAACATGGGAAATTGAGAATGTTCTTTCCTGATAGTTGGAAACTCACACCTAGAACATCGTTTACTAAAAGAAGATGCACCCATCTACCTTTGACAAGACAACTAATCCAAGAGCTATCTATCACACGCTTACTTATAGCTCAAGTTTGACCTAATATAATTATGTTAAGTTGTCAAGATGTAGAATCTTAGCAAGAAGTTGAACCTATTGTCAAAATTTCGGTACCTTTACTATATATATGAACTCAAAACAAATTGTGTTTTCTCTCTCCTTTCCTGCCTCATCACCATCCACACACACCTGCTGGCCCGCTGATCTGTCATCTACAATGTGGCGCTGCCCACGTGCGTCAACCTGCATTGTTGTTCCATTTCACACCCTGCGAAGAGGAAGCACCAAGCACACCCCCAACACGCTGGTTCAAAAGTGTGAGGAGCGTTTTGTGTGTTTGTGTGTAGCAAATATAGTAGTACGAAGGGTATGGCTCAGTTTCTCGCTCCAGAAGGACCCGAGTGCTTTTCCTTGCTTAACTTTAGGGCCCTTTGTGCTAAGTTTATGGACCTCTATGTAATTTTCTCTTTTTTGAGGTCTTCGATGTAAACCGTACTCCCACCGACCGTGTCAAATTTTAACTACAAGTAAGCACGATAGATAGATTGCTCTTAAAATTTTCCTACTTTTTAGGCTAACCAGGAATTAAGTAGTACATCGAAAGCTTTTTCTTAAAACCTCCCATCTTATAGAGAAATTCTGCCACCATAGGTGATGCCCTAATACTAGTATGAAAATAGAAGCTGACGTGATGAGAAAGTACTGCGCTAGGAAGAGACATATTTAATTTATTGCACAGGGGCGCGTTTTACACGCATTCACGCTTAGCCGGCGTCCTTGATGCGGCCGCTTCTTACAGCAGAAGAAAAGAAAAAACCTCTTTCAAAGAGCCATCCTATCTTCCCCATCTCCGTTTAGTTTATCCCGACTCACCCACGCCGCCTGGGCGCATCTCAGGCGCGTGCTTCACACATTTTACTCCCCATCTTGCACGCTGCATCACTCCCTCCAGGCCACCAGCCCCCTCCTCCAAAAACCACCAACAACTCTACATAGATCCACCCTCGTCCCCAATCCGTTCGAACGGGATGGCAGATTCGAGGTGCAACCCGCGGCACTATGACTAGAGCAAGGTCGGCGACGACATCTTCAACGAAATCACTATGCGTCTGGACACTATCAGCGCCGTTAGGCTGGCCGCATTCTCCAAGGAGATGTACCGCCAGGTCACCGGCGGAAAAGGTAGCAGGTGCCCCAATGACCGCTGTTGTTCATTGGTCTCCTACAATGACGTCTACGAGCACAAGGTCCAGTGCTGCTATGCCCCGTGCGCAGCCTGCACGGAGCGATGATGCGAGTTCGTCAACCGGCCATTGACTTTGCACGAGCTCGTTGACCACTTGAAACTTGCCCACAAGATGTACTATTTGCCCCAAGTGACCTACTCCAACAAATACTGGTACCCGACTAACCGGGTGCATGCACCAGAGATCATCGGCATCGGCATCGGGAAAGAGGGCACGGGGTTTGCCGCCCTAATTGGAGGGTACACCACGAACATCTTCCTATCCGTCAGGTACGTCAGGTCGGCGGCGTGCGAATCACCACGGTACAAGGTGATGTTATGGTCGCTGCCGTCATGGAATAAGCTCCATTCGGTCGAAATGGCAACGACATCTGAGCAGATGAGCATGCCTTCGTTGGCTGAAGTCGCGCTGAAAGGGCTCATATCGTACCTGTCGAAACCGAGGCATTACCCACGAGCTTCTCAATATGTTGTCGGAATTCCCCCTGGATTACAATAATATCAACCAAGAGTGAGTTAACCCATATAAATCTTCTTGTGATGATCCTAATATGAATATATGTAATGTCGTACTAATTAATTACTTTATGTTGGTGACAGACCCAATTGGTATGGCATCCAGAAAATATGTCTTCATGTTCAATGCTCGCTGATGCAGTCGAATGGAACTGCGTGGTGCCTGGCTGCGAGTTCTCCGCAATTCCGTTTGTGCTCCACTCCCACCTCATAGAAGCCCACGCCATGAGGTTGCGCATTTTACACTATGGTAGGAAAGGCACGTACATCTCTAAGCTGGTGCCGGCACCGGTCTTGCAAAATGTAGATATCAGGCTAACCAGGTTCGATGACACGGTGTTGTGCGTGCTATTCGATGGGCGCGATGATGTCATTTTGATATCTGTCCTGTGCGTCAGGCCGGCGGCGTGCGTGTCGCCATAGTTCATGGTGAAGTTCAGCTCTGCACATCCAAATGGCTTGTGTGAGAAGGTATTCTATGCGAATTCTAAAGCCACTTTCTCTTTGTCGGTTTGTCGGTCTAATCTGGTCGCTCATCGTGGGAATCGACCATCGGAGTTCACCGTGGAATACAAGCTTCGTATCGACAAGATTATTACCGTAGATGCAGAGATGGGATATGTGGGAGACTTCTAAACTAACTCTAAACTAAGTGGGATAAGCGGGATAAGTGAGATTTGTTAAATCCTACTTGTCCCACTTCTCCCACTTAGTTTAGAGTTAGTCTAGGGGTCTAAAATTAAGAATCCCTCATGTCCCATTTGTCCCACTTCTGCATCCCTATTTCTTAGCGATTAACCCATCTTTATCTTCTTGTGATGATCCTAACTTGAACACATGTACTCCTCGACCAGATTTTTCTTACCATTTTGGGACATGTGGTTCCTAGCTTAAGGTAGTTCTGAGTATTTTCTATGGAGTTCTGTTATTGCTAATCTATTTTGTAGTAGGAGTAATACCTATATATTGGTACTTGTTCAGACCGACGGATCTAGTTCAGAATAAGGTCTCTCTTTCCTTTTGAATCATGGCCATGCTACATCTACCAAATTTCAATGTCTGCATTGCTGAATCTTTCAATTCCTTTGGTCATTATCTGTACTACTAAATTGGTCACTTTGAAATGGTGCTAAATCTGTCAAGTGCCGCTTATTATGAACTGGGAATCTGATGATATTTTTCTGTCTTATTCAATACTGCTGAATCTTTCAAGTGCCATTGAATCTGTCGAACATTCTGTTGTTGCTATTACTAAAATATTTTTTAGAACTAATAGTGATGTATTGGTACTTGTTTAGATCAAGACCAGTAGATGGTCTTGCTCTTCTTTTGCAACATGGCCAGAATATGTTCTCTCTGTCCTTTTGAATTATGGCCTTGCTACATCTATTGGATTTTAGTGTCTGCATTGTTAAATCCGTCTATACTTTTGGTCATTATCTGTACTGCTAAATCGGTCACTTTGAAATGCTGTTGAATCTGTCAAGTGCCTCTGATTATGTGTTTGGAATCTATTGATATTTTTCTATTTTATTCAGTGCTACCGAATCTTTCAAATGGTAGTGAATCTGTCAAATGTTATGTCGTTTTTATTACAGTACTAAAGTATCTTGTAGAACTAATACTGATGTACTGATACTTTTTTAGATCAAGGGCAGTAGATGGTCTTATGTTCTTTTGAAATATGGCCTTGTCACAATCTAGATGAGGCTTGGGGCATTTTGATTTGCATATGTGGGTCACACAGTCATTGATGTGAGTAGAAAGTATGCACAGAAAAGCAAGCTTGATGGTCAGTTTTGCTTGCTACGATGATCGAGTGTGTTCGGAGAAAAGCGACTGATCCCGCACCAAGGCTTTTAGTGCTGAAACAAGATTCGATTTTCACTGTCCTGCTATTGAATTTCAGAGTCTGTATTGCTGAATCGGTCACTTTGAATCCTGCTGAATATGAACTGGGAAGCTGTCGTTATTTCACCAAGCATGATGCAATTTAGGCCGTGGGTTCTTGCCTTTCTAGAAGTTTCAGCAATTTTAGCAGGCTTGCCAATCTTTGCAAAGGGGTATCTTTCTAGAAAGTTCATATGAGGTTTAGCATCTTGGTATTTTGGTACGTGCATATGCATGCAAAAAGCGTAAGTGATTCAACTTACAACTACTCTGTCTAACTGATGTGAATCTAGACAAAGTTGAGGCCATTAGAATACGAACTGGAGGGAGTAGTATAAAATGGAAGCAGTAAATAAGTCATCTCTAAGTTCTAATAACTAAGATGTGATGAGAGAACACTCCATGGCAACATGCCAGTCTAGAGTACCTATAGTAGTACTCCCTACTCCATAACTCTAGTCGGCGTGTGCTCGATGCAGTACGCCCGGCAGAAGACAGCCGTAGGAGCACGGCAAAAACCCCTCCTTAAGAGCCATTCCCATCTCCGAGAAGCCGCATTTGGATCTTCTCTAGCGTGCACTTCACACATTTTTCTTGCCATCTCACCCGCTACATCGATCCTTCTAGGCCGCCACCCCTCTCCTCCAAATAATCCCTTGCCCCCAATCATTCGGATGTGATGGCTTTCGATTCGAGGCACAAACGGCTGAACAACATCTGGACGAATGTCGGGGATGATGTCTTCAACGAAATAGCTAAGCGTTTGGACACTACCGGCGTCCGTCCGTGGCCGCATGCTCAAGGAGTCTCTGTACCAAGTCGCTGGCGGAAAAGATAGTAGATGCCACAACAACATCTGCTGGACTTTGGTCTCCTACAAGGACGTCTACGACCACAAGATCGTGTGCAACTACCGTCGGTGTGTCTGCACGGAGCCAGGATGCGAGTTCACCGGCATCAATAAAGTGTTCGTCGAGCACCTCATATCTTCCCACTCGATGACAATGCCCAGATACAACCCAAAAAATGGGACCCGTCTATGCCAGTTCGTGCACCGGGCTCGCTCAGAGCTGAGGTCATCGGCATCGGGAAGGAGGGTAAGTTGTCATCGCCCAAATTGGCCGGGCATATACGGACTTGATCCTGTCTGCCGGGCGGTCAGGTCGTGACATCTGAATCTCTGCGGTACGAGGTGAGGTTTTGTTCGTTGGTCTTGTTCGCTAGTTTCAATCAGGTTGTAGTAAAGAGGTCACCCGAGACAGCGATTAGGCCGTCACCGACCAACGCTGCGTAGGAAGTGCTCATGTCTTTTCTGTCCAAGTCGTGTCTTTACTGGCATACTACTGAACCTGTAGACGGACAAGATTCACCGGTGAGATATCACATCTTAATCCTCTTTTGATGATCCTACTGTGAGTGTATGTAATGTTGTACTAATTAGCTAATTTATGTTGGTGGGAGATTCACTTCATAATTGGAATTGCTGAAATTAAGGATCCCGAACTTCCTGGTTTGTCGTATGAATTTTACATGTATGCTGCTGACCTAGAGGCCGACAGGCGACAATGAAACAAGAGACGCGTCCCAGGCAGGAAATCAAGGGTGCAGTGCGACCAGCACTTTGACACGCTGAAGCATTCTCATTTCTTCGAGTACGTATGATGGGACATGTAGTGGTTCCTAGCTTAATGTAAGCTTCTAGTTCTACAGTTCTACTAAGTATTTTGTATGGAGTTCAGCTACTACTAATCTATTTTGTAGTAATACCTATGTACTTGGACCTTTATTCAGATCGAGTGGAGAAAATGCATGGTCACGCTTTCCTTTTGAAACTTGGCTTTGCCACATTATTGTACATCCATTGAATTTCAATGTCGGCATTGCTGAATTTGTCAATTCTTTTGGACATTTTCTGCCACCGTTGAATCGGTCACTTTAAATTGCTGCTAAATCTGTCATGTGCTGCTGAATGTGAAACAGACGAGTGCTCGTCGCCCTTGTACATGGACGTGTCACAATCTAGATGAGACTTGGGCATTTTGGGTTGCATATGGGGGTCAGATAGGCATTGATGTGAGAATAAAGGTACTCAAAGCATACTTGATCGTCAGTTTTGCTTGCTCCGAAGGTCGAGTGTTATTGGTAAAAACGACAAACTGATCGCGCGACAAGGTTTTTAGAGCTGAAACAAAAACTGGTTCTCTCTGTACTGCTATTTGTATTTCATTGTCTGTATTGCGGAATTGGTCACTTTTGAAATGCTGTTGAATTGGTCAAGTGCTCCTGAATAGAACTTCGAATCTATTGATAATTTTTCTACCTTATTCTGTACTGCTGAATTTTGACATGAATAGCCGCCAAAAAGAATTATCGCTTTTCCCCCTCCCTCTCTGAGGTCTTTGTTTCGAATCTGGCCAAGCACATCACAATGCAATTTTTATTAACCAGGAGAAGAAATCTAGTACTCTATAGCTCATTCGGCCCCTCTTTATCCCAAAACATTTTTATTCGGTCTTTTCGGGGTCAGGGGACTGCTGGCCACAGCCTAGTGAAATTTGAGAAAGGAACCCATGGTGCATAGCCGAGAACATATTAATTTGGCCTTTTAGGGGTCAGGGGACTGCTGAGCACAACCCACTAAAATTTGAGAATGAAGCCCATGGAGCCTGCCCTACGGAGAGCAGCCTATGTAGAATAGCCAAACTCTTTTTAATTTGGCCTTTTGTGCATTGCCCCACCTCTCAAAATAAATAAAAACTCTGCCTACCCATGTTTTTAAGAAAATACTCCATTATGTGGCATTTTATAAATTGAGATGCCAGGAGCGCTGCCCTTTTATATTTTAAAAGAGATAAACATAGACACCCAAAATATTTTTAAGAAGACTAATATATAAATTGTAGTACTAATCAAAGTTTAATGATATTTATTCTACAAATATCTTTGTTGTAGTGGCAACACAATCAGTTTATGTTTATTTGATTTGAAGGTCTTTTGTTCGAATCGTATCTTGGATTTACAATTTTTTCTTCTAGCAATATCGCATTACAGAGAGGCTGACATCACGGACCCACCAGCATGCAGCGTCCCTGGAGTTTGTTTTGAGGGTGGGTTCGAAACAAAAGTTTAAATACTTGTATAGAGAGGCTCACATCGGGGACCCACTAGAAAGAACATACAAGGCTGCATCGGGGACCCACAAGCCAGAACATGCCAGAGAGGCTGACATAAGGGCCCCAACAGTAAGACCATACACGACTGCCATGGTGAAAACAGCGGGCGTGGCCGAAAAAATGTCCATCATACACACGTTGCACTTACAGAGAAGCTGACATGTCAAACCCAGCAGGCCCAAGCATAGCCCATGAAATTAGCCTATCAGCCCCAAGCATAGCTCAATACCTTCTAATTCGGCCTTTTCATGGTCTTGTAGCCACCGACCATAGCCCATTCAACTTAGGAGTGAGCCCATGGAATATAAGCCATGACGAATAGGGCATCCGCCCCAACTTTAGCCTGGAATCTTTTTAATTCGGCCTTTATGAGCATTTTTTGTACTCTGAGGCTGACATCTGGGACCCTAAAAAAGTCCAACATACAAATGTTTATTTCAAATAGAGGCTGTCAGCTGGGACCCAGCATAGACACGTTTCCTGCACAGAGGTGGTTGACATCTGGGACCCAGCAAGTTCCCAAGGTCAAAATAGCGGGCATGGCCAAAAAAAAGTCCATCATACGCATGTTTCATTTACAGAGAGGCTGATATGTGGGACCTAGTAGTGTGACCTTATACAGATGCTGCATCGAGCAACATAGCTAGTTCGAAATAGGGAGGCACGAGCGAGAAAAAAGTTCAGCATGTACACGTTTCTTTTAATGAGAGGCTGAAATGAGGGACCCAGCAGCGTGAGCAAACGGCAGATTCGTCGAGCAACGCTGTCTAGTTCGGAACATGGTAGTGCTAGAGAAGAAAAAATTTCCATCATACCCATGATTCTTCTAACGTGAGGCTAACATAAGGGACCCACTAGCCTGAATAAACGGCTGATGCAGCAAGCAAAGCTATCAAGTTCGGAACACGAAGGCGCGATAGAGGGTAAAAAATCCATCATACACGAAAGCTATCAAGTTCGGAACACGTTTCTTCTAATGAGAGGATGACATGTCGGGCTCAGGAGGTTCGTTAAACGGTAGATGCATCGAGCATCGCTATCAACTCAGAACGGGGTAGCGCCAGTGAAGGAAAAATCCATCATACACACGTTTCTTCTAATGAGAGGATAACATGTGGGGCCCAACATCATGATTTAATGGTAGATGCATAGAACAACGCTATCAAGTACGGAACAGGGTAGCGCGATCCAAGGAAAAAAATCCATCATACACACGTTTCTTCTAATGAGAGGATGCCATGTGGGGCTCAGGAGGTTGGTTAAACGGTAGATGCGTCGAGCAGCGTTATCAACTCGGAACGGGGTAGCGCCAGCGAAGGAAAAAAATTCCATCATACACACGTTTCTTCTAATGAGAGGATGACATGTGGGTCCCAGGAGGTTGATTAGACGGTAGATGCATCGAGAAACGCTATGAACTTTAGAACAGGGTAGCGTGAGCGAAGGAAAAAATTCCATCATACACACGATCCTTATAATGAGAGGCTTACATGTGGGACCTAGCAGCCTAACTAAACGGCAGATGCCTTGTGCTACGTTATCGAGTTCAAATCAGGGAGGCACGACCGAAAAGTATGGTCCGCTAGAGACACTGACGTCCGGGACCCACACGCCTCAAAAGACTTCGGCGACTCAACATTTCCCGAGGAAACGAAAATCTTACTTCTGCCACGCGGCATAAGAGCTTCCTCCATTTTTTTAGCAGATTCGTCATAGTAGAGGGCCACGAAACCGGAAAAAAAGTTTTCCACTGGCCAGGCCGAGCCGAGAATTTCGTCGAGGAAGACGCGCCTTCTACGACGACCGTCAGGCCAATTTATTGCGGAAGGAAACTTTTCTTGTAGTGGAAGTTGTTTCTAGACAGATAATATAGTTCTAGATCCCATGCAATGTTGGCATGCGCCCACATCTGCCACAAGTTTGTGTCATGGCTTGGCATATCACTCTTATAATTAGATGTATCAACTAGGTAGGATCATGTTGGCCAAGTGTTGAGTCAGGTAAACACAAGTTCAGGATGCAATGTTGGCATGGGCCCAGATTTGCCACAAAGTGTCTCATCATGTGTTTTGCATAGAAATGTTATACTTAGATCTATCAACTAGGTAGGATCATGTTGTCCAAGTGATGACTCATAAAACCACAAGTTGATGAAGGTGTGTCTAGATAGATAATATAGTTCTAGATCCCTTGCAACGTTGGCATGGGCCCACATCTGCCACAAGTTTGTGTCATGGCTTGGCCTAGCACTGTTATACTTAGATGTATCAACTGGGTAGGATCATGTTGGCCAAGTGTTGAGTCATACAACCACAAGTATAGGATGATTTTTCTAGCCTACCAAGAGAGGTCCATAGCGCATGCAATGTTGGCATGGGCCCACATTTGCCACAAACTGTCTCATCCTGTCCTGTCATAGCAGTGTTATACTTAGATCTATCAACTTGGTAGGAACATGTTGTCCAAGTGATGACTCATACAAACACAAGTTGATGAAGGGCTTCTGTAGATAGGTAATATAGTTCTACATCCCATGTAATGTTGGCATGGGACCACATCTGCCACAAGTTTGTGTCATGGCTTGGCATAGCACTCTTATAATTAGATGTATGAACTAGGTAGGATCATGTTGGCCAAGTGTTGAGTTAGACAACCACAAGTTTAGGATGCAATGTTGGCGTGGTACCACACTTGCCAGAGTGTCTCATCATGTCTTTTGCATAGCAATGTTATACTTAGATCAATAACCTCGACAGGATCATGTTATCCAAGTGATGACTCATACAACCACAAGTTGATGAAGGTGTGCCTAGACAAATAATATAGTTCTAGATCCCATGCAATGTTGGCATGGGCCACATCTGCCACTAGTTTGTGTCATGGCTTGGCATAACACTCTTATAATTAGATGTATCAACTAGGTAGGATCATGTTGGCCAACTGTTGAGTCAGACAACCACAAGTTTAGGATGCAATGTTGGCATGGGCCCACATTTGCCAATAAGTGTCTCATAATGTCTTGCATAGAAATGTTATACTTAGATCTATCAACTAGATAGGATCATGTTGTCCAAGTAATGACTCATACAACCACAAGTTGATGAAGGTGTGTCTAGACAGAAAATATAGTTCTAGATCCCATGAAATGTTGGCTTGCGCCCACATCTGTCACAAGTTAGCGTCATGGCTAGGCATAACACTCTTATACTTAGATGTATCAACTGGGTGAGATCTTGTTGCCCAAGTGTTGAGTCAGACAACCACAAGTTTAGGATACTTTTTCTAGCCAACAAAGAGAGGTCCATATCCCATGCAATGTTGGCATGGGCCCACATTTGCCACAAAGTGTCTTATCATGTCTTGACATAGTAGTGTTATACTTAGATCTATAAACTTGGTAGGAACATGTTGTCCAAGTGATGACTCATACAACCACAAGTTGATGAAGGGCTTTTGTACATAGACAATATAGTTCTAGACCCCATGCAATGTTGGCATGGGACCACATCTACCATAAGTTTGTGGCATGGCTTGGCATAGCACTCTTATACTTAGATGTATTAACTAGGTGGGATCATGTTAGCCAAGTTTGAGTCAGACAACCACAAGTTTAGGGTGGTTTTTCTAGCCAACCAAGTGAGGTCCATAGCCCATGCAATGTTGGCATGGACCCACATTTTCCACAAAATGTCTCATCATGTCATCTATCAACTAGGTAGGAACATGTTGTCCAAGTGATGACTCATGCGACCACAAGTTGATGAAGGTGTTTCTAGACAGATAATATAGTTCTAGATCCCATGCAATGTTGGCATGGTCCCACATCTGCCACACGTTTGTGTCATGGCTTGGCATAACACTCTTATAATTAGATGTATCAACTAGGTAGGATCATGTTGGCGAAGTATTGAGTCAGAGAACCACATGTTTATGATGCAATGTTCGCATGGGCCCACATTTTCCACAAAGTGTCTCATCATGTCTTTTGCATCGCAATGTTATACTTAGATCTATCAACTAGGTAGGATCATGTTGTCCAAGTGATGACTAATACAACCACAAGTTGATGAAGGTATGTCTAGACACATAATATAGTTCTAGATCCCATGCAATGTTGCCATGGGCCCACATCTGCCACAAGTTTGTGTCATGGCTTGGCATAGCAGTCGTATACTTAGATGTATCAACTAGGTGGGATCTTTTTCGCCAAGTGTTGAGTCAGACAACCAAAAGTTTAGGATTGTTTTTCTATCCAACCAAGAGAGGTCCATAGCACATGCAATGTTGGCATGGGCCAACATTTGCCACAAAGGGTCTCATCATGTCTTGGCATAGCAGAGTTATACTTAGATCTATCACAAGTTGATGAAGGTCTTTTGTAGATAGATAATATAGTTCTAGATCCCATGCAATGTTGGCATGGGACCACATATACCACACGTTTGTGTCATGGCTTGGCATAGCACTCTTATACTTAGATGTATCAACTGGGTGGGATCATGTTGGCGAAGTGTTGAGTCAGACAACCACAAGTTTAGGATGGTCTTTCTAGCTAACAAAGAGAGGTACATAGCCCATGCAATGTTGGCATGGGCCCACATTTGCCACAAAGTGTCTCATCATCTCTTGGCATAGCAATGTTATACTTAGATCTATCAACTAGGTAGGAACATGTTGCCCAAGTGACGACTCATGCAACCACAAGTTGATGAAGGTGTTTCTAGACAGATAACATAGTTCTAGATCTCATTCAATGTTGGCATGGACCCACATATACCAGAAGTTTGTGTCATGGCTTGGCATAGCAGTCTTATAATTAGATGTATCAACTAGGTAGGATCATGTTGGCCAAGTGTTGAGTCAGACAGCCACAAGTTTATGATGCAATGTTGGCATGGGCCCACATTTGCCACAAAGTGTCTCATCATGTGTTTTGCATCGCAATGTTATACTTAGATCTAACAACTAGCTAGGATCATGTTGTCCAAGTGATCACTCATACAACCACAAGTTGATGAAGGTGTGTCTTGACAGATAATATAGTTCTAGATCCCATGCAATGTTGGCATGGGCCCACATCTGCCACAAGTTTGTGTCATGGCTTGGTATAGGACTCTTATAGTTAGATGTATCAACTGGATGGGATCTTGTTGGCCAAGTGTTGAGTCAGACAACCACAAGTTTAGGATTCTTTTTCTAGCCAACCAAGGGAGGTCCATAGCCCATGCAATGTTGGCATGGGCCCACATTTGCCACAATGTGTCTCATCATGTCCTGGCATGGTAGTGTTATACTTAGATCTATCAACTTGGTAGGAACATGTTGTCCAAGTGATGACTCATACAACCACAAGTTGATGAAGGGCTTTTGTACATAGATAATATAGTTCTGGACCGCGGAAGAACTATATTATTATTGGCAAGGTGGGTTCGCGGAAGAACGGAAATATTATTATAAGGAACACCGCTTGTCACAAAAAGGGAAACACTTATGGGAACAAATTAATAAATTGTATACCATTGCTAGAAACGTGTGCTCTACTTATAATGTTTCTTATTGCTTTGATAAATCTTGTTGCTGTAAGAGGTATAAACATCTCCCTTTTCAATGTGAGTATAATGATGATGTTACCATATCTTCTTATGTTAAGGGAAATTATGACTTTTATGATGTGGAACAAATTGAAGAATTTATTGCTTGGAAGGGTGCATTCGAACTTGCTTATTTTCTTGAAAATACTGATGATGCACCTTATAAATATGAGGTTTATGATATACTTAAATTTTTCTTTGATAATTACAAGGAAGAAAATGGCTATATTCTTGAATATCTTAATAGATCTCTCCACCAACAGAAGAGACTAATGTCTTGCAGGAGCCTATGGAAGAAGAAATTGCTGAAACTGGAAGCTCATTGGATGAAAAAGAGGAGGAGAGTGATGATCAAGAGGAGGAAGAATGGATCTACCATTCCTACCTTCTAATGAGAGTAACTCTTTACCGCTTACATTATTTGATTGTCCCCATGCTTACCAAAGGAGGATGAATGTTATGTTCCTCTAGATTCTTTTGAAAATGTTTATAATAAAGCTCTAGATGATGGTCCTATATTGGTTGATAATATTAATTGTACTACTATTGAAAATGAGATTGATCGGTCATCTTGTTATAAAATTGTTAAAAGTGGGTTTGAAGGTTTTAATCCCACTACTTTTGAGCTTGATAAAAATTATGTGTTTGTAGATCATGAAAAGCATGCTTTATGTGATAGTTATATTGTTGAGTTTATTCATGAGGCTACTAAAAATTATTATAAGAGAGGAAAATATGGTTGTAAAAGTTTTCATGGTACTGAAACACCTCTCTATTGCTGAAAGTTTTGAAGTTACTCTCGTTTTATCTTCCTATGCCTGTCACTTTGTTCTTTGTGAATTTATTTGCGTATAAGATTCCTATGCATAGGAAGTGGGTTAGACTTAAATGTGTTTTGAATTTGCTTCTTGATGCTCTCTTTTACTTCAATTCATATTTCTTATGTGAGCATCATTGAAATTTTCATGCCTATCTTAATGGCTATAAAGAAAGAACTATTGGGAGATAACCCAAATTTTTATTCAGTAAGTTTTTCTTTTGTTGAGTCTTGGAAGTTATTGCTTCAGTAATAACCTCTCCTTATCCTTTTTGTGTGGTTTTTGTTCCAAGAATATCCTCTAATGAGAGAGAAGTAAGACTTGGGGAAAGTTGTTGTCCTGAAATAGATTTTTGTGCTTTGCTGTAAAAATTCGTGAAAAATCTCTGTATGTCGGATTGAGCTGTAATTGTTTTTTCTTCTGCCCTAGGTTGTTGTCCAACTTTCGTTAGTTCAACACTTTTTGATTTGAGCAACAGAAGGTCTTCGAACAAATCGGTTTTTACCTGCTGGTCTGTTTTGACAGATTTCTGCCATTATTTGCATTTGCCTCTTAAATCTCTTTCTCTTTGAGTTCTTTCCAATTTCTTGAACTTTTTAAAGGAAGTGCTACAGTCGATTGTGTTTTAATGAAAGCTTTACTTGTGTTGAAACTGAACCAAAAGACTTATTATCTTGAGTACACTAATGTTGCTAATGAAGATTGTGTGAAGTTTTGTATGAAGGAAATTTTAAAGTGTAGGGAAGAGTAATGTGATAAGTTGAAGTATGGACAAAAGCTCAAGCTTGGGGATGCCACCCAAGTTACCCCAAGAAATATTCAAGAAGTACAAGCGTCAAAGCTTGGGGATGCCCAAGGCATCCCCTTCTTCATCAATAAAAATCTTAGGTTTTCTTCCAAACACTTCATTTTTATTGTTTCATGCATAATTGTGTTGTTCTTGGAGCGTATTCATTTTCGTTTTTAGTTTTAGTTTGCTTAGTTTGCTTAAATAAATTGGTTGGACCCCCGTATTCATACATAGTTTTCAAATAAGTTGGTTTGGATTAGAAAAGAGTAGGAAAGTTCATGCTTATACGTGGTATAAAAGGAACTTGTTTTTGACTATGGCCTATTCTTTGTCATGTCATGCTTGATATTTTTTGGCTTTATGCTTAGTGATTATTGCTTTAGCATGACTTGTTACAATCAATTGAGATTGCTTCATGTGCCTTGAAAAATCATGCATTGTTTTAGCATATAAAAGCATAATATTCTGGTATTCTCCTTCGATGCTTTATTTGGGTTGACTTGGCGCATGCTCACACCATGTTAAGACTATACCAAGTCACCATAGCCTCTATGATCATTTAGTTTTCTACTTGTAATATCACTTTATGCTTTAATTAATAATGTTTTATCATTTTGCATGATTATGGCCATTATTGCTCTCTTAATTGGTCGCTCCCAGTCTTTTGCTAGCCTCCATACCAAGTATGAGTTCTACTCATTAATCCAACTCCAAATAAAACCAAGTTATTCCAAAGAGTCCACCATACCTACCTATTAGCATTTGCTATTCCAAGTATATTCATGTTTTTATCTACCTTCCGAATTAAACTTGTTATGTGAAAATTAGTGATGAAAGCTCTCACAAACTTGATGGCACACTTTACTTTTCTTGCACTTAATAAACTTGAACCATTGTGCCCATCTATGTTGCGTATATGCTTGCGCTTTATAACTTGTGAATTAGCAGAACCATGTTACCATGGGGAACCCTTTCAACATTACACTTTATTTGGTTGATATCATGTTCTTTTGCTTATGGATCCTGGCGGTGTGAAATAAAAGGGGAGCTTGTAAGTTCATGGAGTTTGTATATGTGTTAGAGAAACGCCTAGGACGCTAGCCTAACCCGTGCCTAATCATGGTGGAAACTTGCAGCATAACCATAATGAGCAATCTATGAAGTATCCCCAATAAAAACCTATGCAAATAGCAAATAAAAAGATCGCTGAGATGCTCATTGTCTGCTTGCCTTGTCATTTTGATATGGGAAAGCTCCTGTATCATGGGGCAAGGGGTACCTCGTTGGCAGTTCTCTATGATACACATGTACTTACAATGACAATAACTTACTTGTGACTAAAGTTGAGTAGCATGAGGTTCGGTCTTCGTAAGTAAGGGGCATGAGATTTCAACTTATAACTTGTCAAGCATATCCTCATATTTGTTCACTTTAACCTTAATCACCTAAAGATGCTTATGATAGGGGCAATGAAAGCTGAAAGATAATAAGTACCATAATTTTTGGAAGCTCTTTATGAGACTTGAATCCCTGCTTCCTTCTATGAAGGGCCTTTCTTTTACTTTTATGTTCAGTCTCCATCTTCTATCTTTATGCACCTATTGAGAGAGCATAGTGGCCATTCTTAGTTTAATGTGCATTATCCCAAAACTTGTTGATTGATTCATAACTTTGATATTGCTTGTTCTTAAACTATTTGTATCTAGTCACCCTTATGAACTTTCAAGGTGTCCTATGTATTTATGTTTTGCTATACTATGAGGAACAAGCTGAATACCATTCTCATTATGTTTTCTAATATGTGAAACAAACAAACGTCTTTCAAAGCATTGCTATTCATGAATCTTTTGTTTGTACCTTTTCATGTTACAACATAGTTGCTATGTTTTATTGTTAGAACTATATCTTTCATGCTATGTTAAAGTACTATGATCCCAGCTATCAATGTTTTACAAATACCTTGATCAAGATTGTGATGGTGCATGTCACCTTAAAAATTATTCTTATTTTTATCACTTACCTACTCGAGGACGAGAAGGAGTTAAGCTTGGGGATGTTGATACGTTGTAAACGTATCTATAATTTTTGATGTTCCATACTTGTTTTATATCTACTTTCTTATGTTTTGTCTACACTTTGGAGTATTTTTTACATTTTTCTGGAACTAACCAATTAACAAGATGCCATCGTGCCAGTTGCCTGTTTTCTGCTATTTTTGGTTTCAGAAAAGCTAGTAAGTAAATATTCTCAGAATTGGACCGGACAAAAGCCAAAGTCAATATTTTACTCGAAGCAACACAGAGTCCAGAGGGGAGATGAAGTGGCGCACCAGGGCGGCCACACCTGGTGGTGGCGCGGCTTGGGGGGCACGCCACCAGGGGTGTGGGCCCCCTGGTTCTCCACAGACCTAGCCCTTCCGCCTATAAAGACCCCTTAGGACGAAAACCCTAAGTACCTGGTCAAAAATTCCACGAAAGAGTCTGTAGCCACCTTCATCTCCATCCCTAAATTGGGAGGGATCTGAAGCTCTTCCCGGCACCTTGTCGGAGGGGAGAGATCACCCTGGAGGCCTTCTTCATCACCATGCCTACCTCCGGTATGATGCGTGAGTAGTTCATCCCTGGACTATGGGTCCATGTAGTAGCTAGATGGTTGGTTCTCCTCCTTGCTACCATGTTTAGATCTTGTGATGTCCGTTCATGATCAAGATCATCTATTTGTAATCCTACATGTTGTGTTTGCAGGGATCCGATGGATATTGAGATACTATTTCAGATTGATCATTGATTCTATCATGTCTTTGTTATTTGTGATCTTGCATGATTTCCGTTGTTAGTAGCTATCTTGGCCAAGTAGATGCTAGCAACTCCAAGAGGGAGTATTTATGCTCGATAGTGGGTTCATGCCTCTAGTAATCTGGGGAAGTGACATAATTGTCTAAGGTACTATATGTGCTGTTGCTACTAAGGAGAAAACAACAATCCTTTGTCCATAGGGTAATCATATTGTTTAATTTACACACTTTTCTTAATGCAATTATCTGTTGCTTGCAACTTAATATTGGAGGGGGTTCGGATGATAACCTGAAGGGGGATTATTAGTCATAGATGTAGTTGGATTATGGTCTATGTATAATGTTGTAATGCCCAATCAAATCTCATAGGAGTCAAGATGATTAGTATATCCATGTATGCTTTCTCGGTGTCTATCAATTGCCCCACTATAATTTGTTCACCCAACATGTCATCTATCTTAAGGAGAATCACCTCTAGTGAACAATGGACCCCGGTCCATTCTTTTACCATCAATCTACATTCTACTATTTACTGTTTACTTTCTGCAAATAAATTACTATCTTCCACACAATACGTTTAATCCTTTATTTCAGCAAAACCGGTGAGATTGACAACCTCACTGTAAGTTGGGGCAAAGTTCTGTGGTTGTTTTGTGCAGGATTGCAAGTTGGAGACAACACCTTGGGGTTGTTTCCTCGCTCCTACTGGTTCGATAACCTTGGTTTCATAACTGAGGGAAAACTTGCTGCTGTGCTCATCATACCTTCCTCTTGGGGTTCCCAACAAGCTTATCATATTTTGAGCCATCAAGCTTCTAGGGATACAGAGATACAGATGACCAAGATGTTGAACTACTTTTGATACAGAAGGGCCACTTTTTAGTTCAACATAAGGCTAGACATAAAGGTGTTTTGTGGTGAGGACTCGTAAGAGTCACAAGGAATATGTAACAAGAGAAACTTCTGATTTACAAAGGTCACTCTTCAAACATGTTAGAGGAAACAAGGAAAACTCTTTATTCATCGAGGTCTATCAAAATCTTTGCCAAAGATTCGTGATATCACTTTACACCACCAAATGAACAAGTGAGAAGATTCCTGATGACACGAGGAAAAAGAAACTTCATTCTCAGACTTCAATTACTTGGCACAACAACTTGCCAACATAAAAGGATCTGGAGGATCGACCAAGAGACATTTAGCAACACTTCTTTAAATGTTCTCCTTGATGTTCAGAACACGAGACATCAAGTAAAGGTCAGACTTCGGAGACAAAGTAAGTCATAAGTGAACTCCTATAATAAATCATAGAAGGAGCCTCATGAAGAGTGGTTGTTATTGCTGATTCAAGAGAATAGGAAAATAGGTCTTCCGACTAGTTGTGTAAACCATTACATCAATCTTGCCAGATTTACAAAAAGACCTATGTCAAAACCTTGAGAAACACCAACCATCGTTGCTTCTTGAGATTCAGCTCTGGTTAAGTGTAGTGAAACTTCAGACTCAGCATGTCCAAATAGAAAATGTGCAACACTTACCACAAAGGTAAAGTCACTAGATTCTCAAGACATGGACTACAGTGTTAAGCTACAATCGACTGTGCTGTTTTGCTAGACCCATGTATTAGCAACTTGTCGAAAGACAACTGCACAAACATCAAGTACTTGCAACGAAATACACCTGTGTCCTTAAGGATACAAATATAACCCTACTCGAATCCATAGCGACATCTTTCTACAATGGCATGTGAATCAGAGAAGGTCACTTCCAACATCCAGAACACATACTTCGAGAAAATAAGGATGTTATCGATGGGCTCAACAACAAACTTATCGAGATACTCCAAGAATACGGACTCAGATGTTGTATGAACAAGGCAATGGTATTGGTCAGACCAACAAATTGAGGATGTACTCAAGTGAAACATCACGAGTAGCAACATCATCAAGACAATCCTTGGAACTGAGTTTGATTTGACGATAACCCAAATCAAATCAAAGACGGGGGAAGATAACATATCCACGAAGGAAATACTACCTTTCTTCAACACGAACTCATATAGAACTTTTGTCTTGCAACTCTCCAAGTTGTTGTTTAAGCTCAACCAACTAGTTCAGGGGTATCTAGTATGGATCCTTGGAGAAGGAAGCAGTTCAGAGAATTTCTTCCTCAACAACTTGACAACACGGTCATGTGGCAACATGGCGATACTTCTAGAAGACAACTAGAATATCACGAACCACCGATATGTCACTTAGTTCAAGAGGAAACTTGCTTGGTAAGGCAAGAAGACATAGTCTTAGAGCTTCGGCACAAGCCTAACTCTTTGACCGAGGAGAGTGTACCAGACTACTAGAGTAGCAGACTTGGTAGCATAATCATCCTTTGATTAGTGATAGGGTTAACCAATCATGCTAAGAATGACACAAATGTCCATGGAGTTCAGAGCAATGAGAATTGCTAAGAATCTCAGATGACCACATTATCATGCACACGCATCATTCATGAGCTGGAAAGCTCGGGGGAAGGGTGGGTCAATATGTGTAAGAGCATCACTTTGTTAAGAGGGTCATGAGACTTAACACGACCTCTTAGTATAAAAGAGGGTGATACTCTAAGGTAGAACAAACTAATCAAGCCTCTTAATCTGCGGATTACAACACTTTGACCTGGTCCTAGATATGACGAGGCACTAGAGTTTGTTTCTCCTGACATCCCGAAATGGTTTGTCATGACAGACCACAAGAGTATCTTGCATCGGGAGACACCAATGCGCATACTTGGCTATCAACTGGTAGAAAGATCTCGGAAACAACAAGGGGAAAAGAACATGCTCAGGATAGAATCCCGAGATGTGGACGCATAGTTTATCAATCTTCCGATAACCAATGCAGAGAAGAAAGAGTGTGGCAGGGTCACGAGTATAGATGCGAGACTCATGATGAGTACTATTGTCGTGATCTATTTGGTTCCATTAAAGAACATCTTCCATAGCTAGTGGTAGGGGATGTCCTTTATTATCAAAATTCAATCACGACAATAATCATAAGCTTGAAGGCTATACTTGAAATTAGCTATTCTAAGGTAATGCTTGAACATTAACAATAGCGGACAATGGAATGGATCTTGGGTTAAAGATCAGCTTCATGTACCAGATTTACAACATTAGAATCCAGTATAATTCGGGACCTTCAATTCAAGGTCCAAGGGTTAAGACCCGAGAAAGAAGTAACTACTACTTGGGTAACACTACGTACACTACAAGATAGTAATCCCGAGGTAGCTTCCAAAATAAGAATGAACTTATCAAGTACCCAAACAAACAAAAGGGATGCACGTGAGGCAAAAGGAAACCTGTTCGAAGCCTAGAACAGAACAGTATGGATCCTACAGTATAATATTGTGGGCCCATAGGGTAGAGAGATCATGATGGAAAATAATCTCTTAGACGAAGCAGAGCAAAGGGAAACAAGGAATACACAACACACACAACTCTAGAGAACTCAACACTAGGTCAACTGGTAAGAAACGACCTGCCAAGAAGGCACCTAAGTTTTGAAAGACTAGAAGAGACATCAAAACTTTTCAAATCAAACACAAGATGAGATAACCCAGAGTTAGAGCGATATCAGATAAGGAGTAAAAGAATCATACTAGAGTTTTCGCAAATACTTTTCATCTTTGAAATAGTTTGCACAAGCACTAGACTCAACATCGACCAGTAGCAAGGTTTTCCTACGATCGGTACTACTCTGATACCAAGAACTATGACACCCCCAGGATTAGGGTTAAACAAATCCTAGACCTTAGCCTGTCATAAGGTTAACCTAGAGCTCGAGGATATCCAGTGAAGAATTGGTAACACAACAGTAACCCCGCGACACAAAATTAAAAATAGAATAGCAAGCTCATAGCTGAGCAAAGAACCAAAAAATTATAGGCAGAGGTCACTGACCACAAACATCAAACAACGGAAGGAAAAATATGCTATTAAGTATAGCAAACCTAACAAATGGCCTAAGAGGCCTAAAGCATAACAATGACATCCCAGCCCATAGATTCTAGGCTGCCGGTCGGGAACCCCAAGCTACTCGTCGGTGTCGATGTCATACCAAACTTGTCTTCAGAGGAAACTTATTCTGCTACAAAAGTATCAACAAAGCAAGGGTGAGTACAGGGTGTACTCTACAAGACTTATGGCTGGTGGGGCTATTTTGCATAAAGTCATCTTTGTTTATAAAACAAGAGGGAGAAGACGGTCGTATAATCAGAATATTTTAAAAGGGGATAAGAGAGCGATATCTCCAAACAATTGATCATCATATTTTGATATCCACCAAAGTAATCGTCATCTCACAACTAGGATCACCCCCTCGTACCCATGAGGAAGCATCCTTAAGCACACATTGAACTGCCAAGTTTTAGATTAGGTTATAGTTCTCTATGATCTTAGAATTTAGTCACCAAGCATTCATAACCGTGAAAATGGCTTTTCGAAAAGATTTAACCCTATAAGGGTGTACAACTTTACCCACACGTACTAACTGACTCTTAATGCCAGAATCATTAGCCCTCTTCCTTGGAAGGCCGGAAGAGGGTGGTTACGCACGACCTTTACCTTGCTTTCCTCGAGACCATGAGTCACGCCCTAAGGAGGGTTCCGCCGTAACGGGTCAAATCCCGAAGCCGATCCTAGAGATGTGGGCAAGGTTGGTTTATCAGGGGCTCCGTCGACCCGAAGCAACCCCGGCCACGCTTACCTACCTGTTATGATGCACCTTCACCCACCAAATCTTCCAAAACGTTTTCTATGTATATGTCGAATGGAATGCCCGAACTATGTGACTCATGGAATCTACTAGGAAAGTTAGTTACTTGTGAGTTTTTCTAGGCCCCGTGTGGCTGTACGTTCGTCTCGGTTCTAAAGGCAAGAATTCGGTTCCTAGTGGTGGCTAGCATGGGACTACAAAAACCACATCCCACCGTGGCCTCCCATACAAGCCTTAGCATGTTTAACCTTTACCACTGATCTTACCTTATTAGTATACCTTGTTCTCCTATCATACTAGGTTCTCTACATCTGATACATCATCTGGATGAACCAACACTGATAGCTAAGCATGGCTAAGCAAGACAAAGATAATAGCTCTAGTAGTGCACATAAGCAAAACCTAAATATGCTAGGAGTAGTGGATCAGGTAATATAAGCTCAAAGGGAGTAATGCAACGGATAGGATACTCTATCTATCGATAAAATACCACAATAGAATCGTATGCATCATGGCAAGAATGAAATACTTTCGAAATCGTGGGATTGTATAATGGTGGGCCTTTGCTTGCCTTTGCCTGTTGATACCAAGATATAAATCTTCGGAAGCCTTGTACTTTACTTGGTTATAGTTGGCCAAGTATTGTTCGTCGATCTTCAATGGTGTTGATCTTGGTCTTTGATCTTGGAGTTGGTATTGTATTCTACCGGGAAGAACCA
This sequence comes from Avena insularis, assembly GCA_023614405.1. Taxonomy (NCBI): domain Eukaryota; kingdom Viridiplantae; phylum Streptophyta; class Magnoliopsida; order Poales; family Poaceae; genus Avena; species Avena insularis. The sequence continues at coordinate 357,648,286 of CM042694.1, forward strand.
AACACCAAAAAGAAAGGGAAACAATCAACACATGGCATTGATGAAATTCTCAAGCAATAATGATGATATGACAAGTTATTTTGTATTGAAATGAAGCCCAAAAGCATGCTTGGCAATTTAAGTGGGATCTGAGGGGTTCAAACCCTAATACAGGGAAGACCCCGAAATCACCTACGGGGGTTCGATTGTTCTTCCAATTAAACTTGTAATTAAAGTTGTTGAACAATGCATGATTATGAGTCTATGGTAAAGATGTCATTTTTCTGAACATTTTGATAACACATATTTTTCTGACTTATAAATAATTAGTTATTGAATTTATAAGATTAAACTAATTTCTGAAATTATTAAAACAAATTAAAAGGGTTTAATGCGTCACGCTGACGTCAGCACAAGCACTGGGTTATTTTACACAAACACGGTACTAACCACAGTCACTGAAGACTGGGACCTAGGGCCACATCAAGGTCCCACGGTAGCACGGTCAAACTGAGTCAATGGGAACCCACTGACCATGTCAGCTCACCGGCCGGCACGTCAGATGGATGATGGCGACGATGCTAGGGGCAGAAAGAGGCAGAGGTGTTGGTTCTGTTCGAACCAGAATAGGATGGCGAGTCCAATAGTGGTTGCACCGCCCCTTTTTGGTAGCCGGAGCGTCAGCAACGATGGTGGCTGGTGGCGGAGCCCGTCGGAGGCAGGAGAGAGGGCTTCAATGCAGCCAGTTGCGGCCTTCCCTGCTCGATTCCATTGGCGGGGTGGACGAGGACGACGAGGCGAACATGCTAGCATGCTCGGATGGCCGAGGGGAGGCCAGAGACGGCGGCGATTTGATGACGGTTCTTCTAGGTTTCCCGGCCAGAGAGAGAAATGGGGAAAACGGGAGAAATAGGGTTTGTCTGCGGCAGCTCAGAGTACTTGTAGGTACAAAGAATGTCGGTAGCGCGCATCACAACACCGGTGAGGATCCTGGCGCAGACGGGCGGCGGGGATGGCGACACGGAGGAGATTCCTCCGTCGGGATCGAAGACAACACAGAGAAAGAGAGGCTGAAGGGGTATGGGCCGTGGACGGGCTACCGTGGGCTGAAGGTGGGCCACAGCAAAGGTTGCTAGCTGGGTCGTGTTGAGATGCTCGAGAGCGGCAGGTAGAGGGAAGAGGGAGGTGGGCTAGCTAGGCTACGGGTATGCTGCCGTTTTTATTTGCAAAAACATTTTTCCTTTTCTATTTCCTGTTTTCTATTTGTATTTTCAAATTCTTTTCTGTTTTCTGATCATTTCAAAAATACTAGAGACTTTTGTAAACAATAGGAAATATTGCAGGGGCCGTTTAATCAATTTGGGCTCCATACATTTTGATACTTTTCAAAATTCAAAACCATTTGAATGTGTTTGAGAGGAAGAAGGAAATTAGGGTTTAGGGTTAGGCATTATTTCTTTTGCATGCATTTTAAAAGTTGATGCTCATGAATGCACAATCAAAGCCCTAATTAGGATTATCTAAACTGGGTTATTACACTGGGTACCGGTGGCAAAGATGCATTTTGGTCCATTTTCTGGAGATAAGTTTTTGTTAGTACTTTTGGACATTTGGATGTCGGTATTTTCTCTGAGATCCATATCATCCCATGAGTCAGGAAATTTTTCGTCGTATCTTTCGTCCATACTATTGTAGGGACATGGTTCCAACCCTTCTCCTTCCTCCACAACCCTTGAGCTGAGTTCTTCTACGAATTCTTTTTCGTACGCCTGGAGTTCTACCGACATCATGGATTCCTCTAGAGAAGCCGGTGTGTCAATGTTTGTTCCGATTGCGTCCAAAACTGAGTCGGTGTCATCTCTAGCATTGACATATCCAGATCCAGAGCTGCCATAGCCGACAAAGTGAGATCCATGCGGCCTGAGGTGCGCGAGGCCTTCTTCTTGTGCTTCCTTGAAACTTTTGATGTTCTCGAGAAAATCAACCATATTGGCGTCTCCTCGCATCATCATCTGGCTCACAGTGTGCCTTAGAAGTGATTTTGCTGCTCCAGCATTGGTAGAGCTGGATCTAGAGTTGTTGTAGATTTGATCTTCCTGAGATTCGACCTCTTGCGGGAGATCTTCTTCAGATCCGATACTCTTTTCCTCCATGATATCCGCTTTAGGTTCGGGTTGGGTCGGATTAGGGTTTCTGAGATCCAGAACTCTCCTCCCTCCACAGGCAAAGTAGATCCAGAAGTTTCTTCCGTCTTTATCATCACCGCTGAAGGGAATATGCCTGAGAGGCAATAATAAAGTTGTTATTATATGTATTCCAAGTATATGATAGATGTTAATTTTGCATGCTATAATTGTATTAATTTGGAAACATTAATAAATGTGTGTTTAATAAACAAATAGAAGGTTCCTAGTTAAGCCTCTCTTAAACTAGCTCGTTGATTAACAAGATGGTCAAGGTTTCCTAATCATGGACATTGGATGTTGTTAATAATGAGGTCACAACATTAGTGGAATGATGTGATGAACATTCATCCGAAGTATAGCATTACGATCAAAGTCATTGTGTTTATATTGATATAACATCATATGAAGTAATCCTAATCCTTATACCATGATATCATGTCAATCACTAACACTGGAAGAGTATCTTGATGACATCAAACATCACACTGTGATAGGGTGACTATAAAGGCGGGTTCAGTGCTACGAAGGTGTTATGTAGAGGCTCATGGATCAAGAGTGGGATTTTTCCATCCCGATGATGGATAGATATACTCTGGGCCCTCTCGGTGATATCACATTAAGATAGCTTGCAAGCAAGTGATGTGATCACTAGAATGTTACATCACAGGAACGAGAAAAGAGTGCATGTCAGCAACAAGACCAAACTAGGTACGGAGATACTGATGATCAAATTTTAGACATGTATTATATCACGAGACAAAGGGATTTAGTACTAGCATTAAAGGTTCTCACGATTACAAGAATTCATTGTTGAATGTGTGGGAGTCAGTATGGATCTCTAGGTCCTGCTACTGATTATTGATTAGAGAGGGGTCTCGATCATGTCTGCATTATTCGTGAACCGTAGGGTGACACACTTAAGGAATAACAACACCATTTGGGGCAAATGTGTTCCAGACGAAATAAATTACAAAGCGCTGGAATTATTTCAATGGACACCGAAATTGTTTCGGGTGAAATTGCTGTAATTGGTTCTACGTGTAATATTGAAATATTGCAGGGGGTTTTATGTGAATGTATGTTAATTAAAGTAATTAACAAAATTCTGAATAAATAAATAAAAGAGTTTTATTAAATGAGAGTTGTATTAAATTTGGTGCATATTTAATGCATCTTGAGTGGGATTTTGAGTGGAGAAAATGGGGATCCAAATTTATGTGAGTGGAGCTTCTACCACATGAATGAGGAAGAGGTGGGGGCAGCCTCCATGGGAGCCAGCCATGGGGAGGGGCTGCCCTCCACTCCTATAAAAGGCCCCCCTCTCACTCATTCTCACTCACACCTCCTCGTGAAGGATCTCTCCCCCTCTAGAATTATTCCCCCATGGTCTCGGATTAGCAAGATACATGTTCCTGGTGGCATTTCGTATGGAAGGAGTTGCTGCTTCCGCTGCATCGCTGGAGCAAGCTGGTGGAGGTTGTTCGGTGGCCTGAACGTGTGTGCGATCACGGATGCGCTGCTGAGTTGCGGCGCTGGACTTATTCTCGATCCTGAGATCGGCAAGCGTTCAACTAGATCATCCACGAGTTCAACGTTGTTACACTTTGTTGGTCTACAAGGGTATGTTCTTTAGGGATGTATATCCACCCGTTGCTTGTATCTAGTAGATAGATCTTGGTACTTAGTAGTTCCCATCATAGGAATTTTTTTGTTTTCTATGTTGCGAACCCAACAGTGGTATCAGAGCCTGATCTATGCGTAGATGCTTTGCACAGGAGTACACGTATGAGTATGTGGGCGATGATGATCATGTTATTGCTTCTTAAATGTATTTTGGATATTGGTGGCATAGTGGTATGAAGTGGCCTGGACTAACTTTACATGTCCTCGCACGTGAGACCTGTTCCACGCTTGACATGCAACTAGTTTTGCATAAGTGGCTAGCAGGTGTCTATCTCTCCTACTATAGTCAATATATGATTTACAACAAGTTGCTAATAATTTGGTTATCATCGTTGTGGTTCCATGTCCATAGGTAAGACCAGTTCTATCGTCAAAATCCCTAAGCCACGTAAAACTTGCAATGGATAAATTAGAAGCGTCTAGTTTAGATTGTTGCTGGGATGGTGTCATGATATGGTAATGTTTTTTTTGAACGATAAAAGGGTCTAGAAGACCTGAGAAGCTGCAAAACAATACATGTGATGGGTACAGATTGCAAGAAGGACCCTAGCGTTAAGCACCCTAGCAAAACTAGAAAAGACAGAGAGGGGCCTACAGTAGACAAAAAACACCTCAGGACTAAAGATAAAAATACAATCGAGTCCTTGGGCACCGCCACCACCATTCTTTGATGACCTCAAGCCGAAAGAATCGGTGAGATCTAGGGGTACTCTTGCTCATGATGCCCCACGAACCGGAGAAGAAGCAAAACCGCCGGCCATCTCGCACTCGGCAGGAATGAACCACTTGGCTAATACGGGATGTCGAGCTCCAACGCCTTGCTTCAGAGAAGGGCCTCCAATGGTGGTTTGATCCCATGGCCGCCTTTCGACCAGAATTGTCAGCAGCCTGGTAGCCCCGCTACCCATGGACCGCTGCAAAGAAGAACATGTGGGCGCATCTTCTATTGGCCTCCGCAGCATCTTCCGCTCCGAGCAATCCCCCTTCCACCCCTCACCACCATGGCAGGCCAAGAGAAGGGGGAGGAGCAGGTCGCTATCGACACTGAAGATAGAGGCCAGCGATGGTTGATGGAGATGCCTGTATCGCTCTCCTTCCTTCCTTTGACCCACCATGGGCCCCAAGAAGCAAAGAAGGACGAGAACCGCCTAGCTCCGCATCGGAGCACTAGCACATACGAGCCGCCAGACCCTCTCTCTGAAGCACGGATCTTGCTGATAGTGCATATCCCCCTCGCGAGCACTGCCGGCCAGTTGATACGACACCGCCGCTTCATCATGCAGGAAGAGGAGGTCCGAAGCCTTGCTTTTATTCACGGAGGTGGTGCCGCCCTCCACCGCACCGAACTCCAACCAGGGGAGCCATTGGGCGAGCAGGACGGACCCTAGAACATGCAAGATCAGGCTCCCGAGATCTCGTGTAATACCTCGACTACCGGGCAAAGAGCCCAACCCTATGGGCAGAATGCCCAGAGACCTAATCCTACATCTAAAACTACTAGGAAGGAGCCGAGCCACTCTCTCTTCCCCATCCCCGATGGCACCGCCGCTGGAGAAGGGTCGAGAGAGGGCTCGGGGAAAGGGGCAACTCTCAAGGGGGCTGCCTCTAGATTCGTGCGGGGGTCGAGGTCGGGTGCTTGTAGAAGTTCACATCGGATGATATGGTAAAGTTGTAAGTTGATGTATAGTTGATACTCTTACAACACACCTAACATGTAAGTTCCATAGACCTTAGCCTTACACACAAAGGAATGATAAAGATCATACCACGATGCACATGATAGTGTCAAGTGCAAGAACCATATCATTTCACTTTACACATATGATGCTTTCATCTTATATTGCTTGTTTAGCATTTTAGTAGCATTATAAGATGATCCCTCTTTTAGATATCAAGATAAAAATGTGTTCTTCCTTAAGTACACATCGTTTTATGTTTCGTCGCTTCAAGACATCACGTGATGATCGGGTGTAGTTGAATCCACGTTCGTATAATGGGTGTAAGACATTTTTACACACATGAGTACTATGGTTCTTACTTGGCGAGCCTAGCATGTATAGACATGGCCTTGAAACACGGACCCAAAAGGTTAAGCATGAGTCATATAGTTGATATGATGCCCATATAGATGCTCGCCCTTGAAGCTACACCGACTCACGTGATGACCGGACTTGGTGTAGTGGATTTGGTTCATGTAATCACCAAAAAGACACAACATATGTTGTTTTTGAGTGGGAGTTCATTTGTAATTTGGATTAGTTGAACTCAATCAATCATAAACTTAGTCTAGATAAACTTTACAAATTCTGTTGTAGATGGCACCACCTGCTTTTAATTTCAATGTGTTCATGGAGAAAGAGAAACTTGCGGCAAATGGTAGCAACTTTACCAACTAGGCCATGAATTTGAGGATTGTCCTCACTGCTGCACAAAAGCAATATGTGCTAGAAGCGCCGCTAGACCCCACACCATCTCCTGGTTGGGTAGCTTTCAGCGGCGAGGAAGCAGAGATTGGGCAGTCGATGACGCCATCGGAGGCGAGGAAGCAGAGCTTGGGCGGTCGATGATGCCATCGGCGTGGTGAATGACACCGTAGCTCCGGTGCAGTGGCAGAGAGACCCAGTGAACTAGATCCGATGGGTGAGCGTCGGTAAAGCGGCTCTGCGGAGGTGCACGAGACCAGAGATCAAGCCGGTGCGCGCGGTGGCCGTGGAAGCGATAAAGGAGCTTGGGAATATTGGGAGGGCCAGGGGAAAAACTATGCGAATCGGGACCATAGTATAGGTGAATAGCAATATAATTACGATCGTGGCCCCAAGGTACTGACTTTAGCATGCCCATCTATCGTCTGAACAGTGGGTAGACCAGGAAATTTAAAGACAAAAGATTTTGAAATAGAGGGGCGCGAAATGCTTCAAGGTCGGTGTGTGATATTGCCGCTCGATCGAGATTTGAATTTGGCCCGTGTCCAGCTAATAATAATTGAAAAATGGTACTATCCGGTGGGAAATTTTGGCTCAAAGGTTTTTAATCGGTGGGGCGGGAAATGCTTCAAGGTCGGTCGGTGATTTTGCCGCTCTATTCAGATTTTGAATTTGGCTAGCATCCATCTAGTAATAGAAAAAGGTAGTAGACCTTAACCTATCTGTCCAGGTAATCAAAGCCGAGAGTCACATCAACTGATCATCCATATCCATACTAGTAAAAGGCACGTGACACAATTTCCATACCACTATATAGTGCTTGACACTTCTTTTCAAAATAAAAAATGACTATGTTGCTTCACAATTTCCATACCACTATATAGTGTACGAATAACTTCGAACATCGGCAGTTGGATATAGATTGGCAAAAACCGACATTTGTGACCGTTGGATCTCTTTCAGTACATTTGATTATGTCATGTATAGCATATAGAAGATCCTATTATTGTTGGCCTCTAGCCGCATGAATATACTAAGCACAGAAAGTACAGAGAACATGGTTTTGAATGCCACAAGCCAAGTTTCCAGATATACTGGACAATGTTTTATGTATGATTCCCATGGTTTATGAGTTTTCAAAGCTTCCGAGCTAACTCGGACCACTCAAATGACTGTATGTCTCTATTAACAAAATCATGACATATTTGAACTAGAAGCTCTAGTAAGTGGTAGATTTCTATCGAAGTTCTACAAAAAGCTTTTGGTGGTACGCATCAGGTAGTTAATATATCGAAAACAATCGAGAGTTTTGACAAATTCAACTTCCTGCTAAGAATTTGTATCTTGATAGTTTTGAACACGTTTTGAAACAATCACATGTAATAAAGAAAAACAGAAAAACAAATATTTACGCATGGCATCCAATCACGTCACATGTACAGCCTGCCAGGAAACTGATAACCTTGGGATTTGACAGCTTCTGGAAACCAGCCACACCATATTTTCCCACCATGTATGAATATTATTAGGTTTCAACCCTGATGACCAAAAAAGGTCATGGCCATATCGACATCATAGTTAATATATTGTTCGCACATTAATTTGGTATATGGGTGCATCTTGGCGTAGTAGGAAATGTTGCTGGTGGGAGTCTCAACATTGGGCCTGTTTTTTTTAACGGGCAAGGGATGAGTTTTCCCTTTTTCTCCGAACACACTCCATCATTGGAGCAAGCAAGATTGATGATTAAGTCTGCATTTCTGTGCATACCTTGTTCTTAATCAATGCATGTGTGACCAATATATATGCAACCGAAGAAGCCCAGGCCTCATCTAGATTGAGAAGGCCATGTTTCAAAAGAAAAGCAAAACAATCTACTGCCATTGATCAAAACAAGTACCAGTACAAGAGTATTAATTCTACAAAATACTTTAATAATAGCAACATCGAGAGATTCGGTAGCTTTTGAAAGATTCAGCAGTACATGCCATATTCTGCACTCGATCTGAACATCTCACAATGGGTTGATGCCGTCGTCGATCCAACATTGGAACTCCGACCAACAATTGAGGAGCTTGACAATAAGTCCTTGCTATTGATAGGTAATGGTTGAGCGCCTCCAGCGCGGCTTCAGCCGGCGGCTGCCTAATCTTTTGCTCGGTATCAAACTCGAGCAGATAGAACCCACGACAATCGACCAATGATGATATCCTCACCTCGTAGTCATCCAACTCCCACGCTGCGGACCTTACGCGGCTGACGGACAGGACAATCTCCATGTTGTGCCCGTCAATCTGGCCGATGAACAACATGCCCGTCTTCCCGATGCCGATGACATTTGTTCTCCGCGAGCACCCTGCAGGCACCGCCTTAGACGGGTCCCATTGTTTGACGCTGTAGAGGACTGTGGGCACCTCGATCGAGTGGGTGGATTTGAGGTGCAGATACAACGTTAATTTGTTGTTGACCCAGTTGCATCCTGGCTCCGTGCAGATAAACAGGATGTGGATGCGGGAGATCATGTGGGCATAGACTTCATTGAAGGAGGTCACTTCCGGGAAGTTGTAGTTCGGGCAGCTGTAACCTTCTCCACCAACGACTTGGCGGTGTAGCTCCTTGGAGCATGCGGCCAGCCGGACGACGCTTTTAGCATCGAGACTCTCAGCGATTTGGTTGACGATGTTGTCACCGACCTTGTTAAAGCTGCTGCACCGCCGACTCTCCCTCGGACCTCTCCAAATTTTGTATAGACGATCGGCCATCATGTTGAGGAGGATTGGGAGCGAGGGCGGATCTATATAGAAATGTTTGGGTTTTTTTGGAGGAGAGGGGTGGTGATCTGTAAGGTGAGATGCACCGGGCGAGATGGCGAGGAAAATGTGTGATCAATGCGGTGGAGAGGATCCCAATGCGGCCAGGTGGCATCGGCGAGTGTGGATAAACTAAACGGAGATGGGAAAGATGCGATGCCTCTTTGAAAGAGTTTTTTTCTTTTCTTGTAATAAATTACCCATGTCACCTCCTGGCGTAGTATAGTCTCATCACGTCTGTTGACAACTTCGGTTTGGCACCGCCGTCCCGAGGAATAATAAGGAATCCTTGTTTTGGGTGTTTTTCTTTGACCAAGATTTACTCTAAATATATAGTACTACCTCTGTCCCAAGGCTTAAGGCCTATAATTTTTTGAAATAGTCAAACTATGTAAAGTTTGACCAAGTTTTAGGAAAAAATATTAATATTTACAATATCAAATATATAATCTTGGATATATCATGAAACATAGTTTCACATGGTATCTATATAATATCATAGTTCTTGATAGTTTAAAAAGATAGTTTGGTCAAACTTTCTATAGCTCGACTTTTCAAAAATAAATAGGCCTTAAGCCTTGAGACGGAGGGAGTATAAAGAATCTTGGTAGAAAATTAGCATTATTGGAAAGTTTTACTCTACCTCCAACAGTACGAGTACTAATTTTACACAAATTAATCAAGTATATTAGTTACTCTATTTATTCGGTCAAATTTTACACAATGTAATCAAGTATGTATCTTCTCGGCACGCCCGTGCACACCTGCTAGTTGATCTCTCCCTCGTTCGGAGTGTGGCGCTCAACACATGTGCCATGGTTAGGGTTGCGAGTGGGATCTCGCGAAAGTTCTGCCTCTAGTTCATTTTGAAGTTTCTATAGGAGTACTTCAAAATAAACTATAAGCGGAACTTATGCGGGATGCTGCTTTCAATTCTAACATTGGTACGAAGGCTCTGTGTCTGTCTATCGTGTGTTCATCAGCTACGTTGTGTTGGTTTGCATATGAAGGAACCACTTTGGGCGTTGGGTTGGGGCGGCGGAAAAAAGTAGTCGCAGATCAAACTTTTCGGGTTTCGATTTTTTCACTTGCTTCGTCCCAAACATCGCATGGAAGGTTATTACAAGGATCAAGACTCACAACATTAGGGAAGGGATATTCTACTTGGTATGTATATATAAATATATACACGTAGGCAGCCCGAGAGAAGGCATCCCAAGAGTGCTGCAGCGAAGGTTATTACAAACTACTGTAGAAGAGATTATGGGGTTAGAGAAGGCAGCCCGAGAGGGCTGCAGCGAAGATGTGTTGAAAGCGGTTCGACGTTAGAGCAAAGTTATGAAAAAAAGATAGAAACAAAGCCACCGTAGTACCATGGCACACGTGTGCAGCGCCACACCGTGGACGAGGGAGATATCAGCTAGAGGATGGGTGTGATGCATCAAAGGAGAGAGTAGTATACAATTTATTTTCCTTGCATAGAGGAGGAGTAGCACAATGTAAGGCTGCAGGAGTGAGCACCACTCGGATTTTCTTTGTTAAGCAAGTACAAGTGGACCTCATAAAAAATGAAAATTGCATCCAATTCCTTGCATTTAGCACAAGGACCCTGAAACTTAGCAATGAAGTGTGTGTTTTGAGGTTTGCGCATACTAGCGTTCATCGTGCGAAAGTAGAATCTTTGTAGATGCTAAGAATGGAAAAAAAAAGATCCAATGGTTAGCAATGTTTGGATTTGCCTGTCTTGATCAAACATTCATTGTTCCGTACACCATGTAGTGGTATATATGGTATTGTGAGAGATAAGCGACAAGATAAAGATAAGGTAAGAAGTACTGCGAATGGCCGATCTAACTTTAGGTCTCGTAGGAGCGAGTTGCTCGAGAGTTAACACGGTCAGTGGAAGTACAGGTTACATCAAGGACCTCGTAAAAACTAAAAAAATAATATCCAAGTCCATGCATTTAGCACAAGGACCCTGAAACTGAGCAATGAAGTGTGTGTTTTGAGGTTTGCGCATACTAGCATTCATACTGCTAAAGACTTATGCTCAAATGTCCCATTCATGAGCCCCCCAATAATATCATTATCAATAACTTTTATGCAAGGCTCCCTCTACATGACAAGGATTTATTGGATGCTTCTTGTGCTGGATCATTCACTCGCATGGAAGAAGAAGCTAAATGGGATCTTCTGGACCGTATTCAAGACAATGCTGAAGCATGGGAGAATGACAAAGGTAGAAAGTCAGGTATAAATTATGATTATGAATGCATTGAATCTTTTATGGCAACTAATGACTTCCAAAACATTAGTAATGCTTATGGTCTTGATTTACAAGTTATTACAAATTGCTTTAAGGCTTTTGCTTCTTACATTGAAATTCCAAAAAGGGGATGGAACAAGTACCATGCACCTTAAAAAGTATTGTTGACTGTGTTCCTGTTGGGAGTACTGAGTATTGCACTATTGATCACATCTTACATGAACCTTATATCGAGAAGATTCCCTTCCCAGATAAGGTAAGGATCATCCTATGATAACTAGTGTAATCACTAAAAGTGAAAAGAGAACTGTAAAACCTGATGAACAAATAAACGTCGAACCTGTGGTAGCAATTGTGAAAGACCTTGTCACTAAAGGCATAGAATATGGACACATAGTCTTTTGTGAGGATGCTTCTAATATTGTTTCACATCCTAATAGAACTAAAAAGGCTAGTGTCCCTGTGCTTTCCGTTAGAATTGGTGATCATTGCTATTATGGTTTATGTGATATTGGTGAAAGTTCCAGTGCTATTCCTTATGAGCTTTATAGAGGAATTATGCATGAAATCAGTCCCTGCGAATTGGAAGAGATTGATGTGGTTATTCACCTTGCTAATAGAGAGACCATCTCTCCAATTAGTATTGTACGAGATGTGGAAGTTCTTTGTGGTAAGATTAAGTATCCTGCTGATTTTCTAGTACTTGGTTCAGCTGCTAGTAAAACTTATCCTATCATTTTTGGTAGACCTTCCTTGAGTACTTGTGGAGGTATTATAGATTTCAAGAGGGAGAAAATCTTGACTAAGTTTGATGGGGAATCTAATGAGTTTAATTTTTCGAAATTTACTAAAGAACCTTGTGAAGAGGAAACCCATAATGAGGATTTTAGAGTTGAACAACTTGCTTCTATTTCTCTTGCTCCTAACAATGCTTTGCAGCAATTTATGGAAGATCACGAAAGTGAGATCTTCATGGAAGAAAGGAATGAGATTGACGAGATTCTCCGTCGTCAACCCAAGATGCTTAAGCATAACTTGCCTGTAGAAGACTTGGGTACCACATTGCCACCTAAAAAGGATCCGTTCTTCGATCTAAAACCTCTCCCTGATAATCTTAAATATGCTTATATTGATGATAAAAAGATATATCCTGTTATTATTAGCTCTAAACTTTCAGGGAAGGAAGAGGAAAGGTTATTGGAGGTTTTGAAGAAACACCGAGGAGCTATGGCCTATACTCTAGATGATTTAAAAGGGATTTCACCTACTATATGTCAGCATTCTATCAATATAGAACCAGATGCAAAGCCATTAGTAGAGCACCAACGACGTTTAAATCCTAAGATGAAGGAAGTGGTAAGGAATGAGGTATTGAAACTCCTTGATGTTGGTATTATTTACCCTATTGCTGATAGTGAATGGGTTAGTCATGTCCATTATCTTCCTAAAAAAGGAGGAATTACCGTTGTTCCTAATGATAATGATGAGCTTATTCCCCAAAGAATAGTAGTAGGCTATAGGATGTGCATTGATTTTAGAAAAGTCAACAAAGTTACTAAGAAAGATCATTACCCGCTTCCTTTTATTGATCAAATGTTGGAAAGGTTGTCTAAAAAGACCCATTTTGTTTTCTTGATGGTTATTCTGGTTTCTCTCAAATTGCTGTTAAACAACAAGATCAAGAAAAAACTACTTTTACTTGCCCTTACGGAACTTATGCTTATAGACGTATGCCTTTTGGTTTATGTAATGCTCCTGCTACTTTTCAAAGATGCATGTGTGCTATCTTTCATGGTTTTTGTGAGGAAATTGTGGAAGTGTTCATGGATGACTTTTCTGTCTATGGAACTTCTTTTGATAATTGTATGCACAACCTTGATAAAGTTTTGTAGAGTTGTGAAGAAACTAATCTTGTTCTTAATTGGGAGAAGTGCCACTTCATGGTTCATGAAGGGATTGTCCTTGGGCATAAAGTTTCTGAAAGAGGCATAGAAGTTGATAGAGCTAAGGTTGAGGCAATTGAGAAAATGCCATGTCCAAGAGACATCAAAGGTATTCGTAGTATCCTTGGTCATGCTGGTTTCTATAGAAGGTTTATTAAAGACTTTTCTAGGATATCAAAACCCCTCACTAATCTTCTTCAAAAAGATGTACCCTTTGTTTTTGATGATGATTGTAAGGAAGCTTTTGAAACTCTTAAGAAGGCTTTAACTACAACCCCTATTATTCAGCCACCTGATTGGAGTTTACCCTTTGAAATAATGTGTGATGCTAGTGATTTTGCTGTAGGTGCTGTCCTTGGGAAACGAATTGATAAAAAGCTAAACGTTATTCATTATGCTAGTAAGACTCTAGACGCTGCTCAAAGGAATTATGCTACTACTGAAAAAGAATTTCTAGCTGTCGTTTTTACTTGTGATAAGTTTAGACCCTATATTGTAGACCCAAAAGTCACCATTCATACTGATCATGCTGCTATTAAATACCGTATGACGAAAAAGGACGCTAAGCCTAGGCTTATTAGATGGGTGCTGCTTTTACAAGAGTTTGATCTACATATAGTAGATAGGAAAGGTGCTGAAAACCCTATAGCTGATAATTTATCTCGATTGGAAAACATCTCTTTTGACCCTATGCCTGTTAATGATAGTTTCCCAAATGAACAATTGGCTGCAGTAGGGTAAGCTCACGAGGGAGCCCTTGGTACGCTGGTTATGCTAATTTTATTGTCTCCAAGTATTTGCCTCCAACTTTTACAGCTCAACAAAGAAGGAAGTTATTTTATGATTTGAGGCATTATTTTTGGGATGACCCACACTTATATAAAGAATGAGTGGATGGTATTATGCGAAGATGTGTTCCAGAATATGAACAAAAGGAGATATTGCGTAAATGTCATGGTAGTGCTTATGGAGGACATCATGCATGAGATAGAACTGCGCAAAAGGTGCTACAACCAGGTTTCTATTGGCCTACCCTTTTTAAAGATGCAGGAAAATTTGTTTTATCTTGTGATGAATGTCAGCATGTTGGTAATATTTCTAGACTCAATGAAATGACTATGAACTACTCTCTAGTTATTGAACCATTTGATTGCTGGGGATTTGACTTTATGGGTCCTTTTCCTCCCTCGAAAGGTTATACTCATATTCTTGTTGCCGTTGATTATGTTACTAAGTGGGTAGAAGCCATTCCTACGAAGAGTCTTGTGAGGATACTTCTCTAAAAATGCTTAAGGATGTTATCTTTCCTAGGTTTGGAGTGCCTAGGTATCTCATGACTGATGGGGGTTCTCATTTCATTCATGGTGGTTTTAGAAAGACCCTTGCTAAATATGATGTTAATCATAGAATTGCTTCAGCTTATCACCCCCAAACTAGTGGGCAAGTAGAGTTATCAAATAGAGAAATTAAATCCATCTTGCAAAAGACTGTTAATAGATCTAAAAAAACTGGGCTAAAAAGTTGAATGATGCTTTATGGGCTTATAGAACTGCCTACAAAAACCCTATGGGGATGTCTCCTTATAAAATGGTTTATGGGAAAACTTGTCACCTACCTTTAGAATTAGAACACAAAGCTTACTGGGTAGTTAAAGAACTCAATAGAGATTGTAAGCTCGCAGGTGAGAAAAGATTATTTGATTTAAGTTCCTTAGATGAATGGAGGAGTGAAGCCTATGAAAATGCTAGGCTCTTTAAAGAAAAAGTTAAAAGATGGCATGACAAGCGAATACTTAAGAGAGAATTTCATGTTGGTGAGAAAGTTCTATTGTATAGGTCTCGTCTTAGATTTTTTGCAGGAAAGCTACTGTCAAAATGGGAAGGACCCTTCATTATTGAAGAAGTGTACCGTTCGGGAGCAATAAAAATTTCTTCTTTAAAAGATAATACTACACAAGTAGTGAATGGGCAGCGACTCAAGCACTATATTGCTGGAGATTCTTACAATGAAGATGAAGATATTAATGTTATTCAAGTGGTGACTCTGGAAGAATCGACTAGATACCAAATTCAGAGACCTGTAGAGTCCATTTTCAAATAGGTAATAGTTCTGGTAAGAAAAGTTCCGTGAAAATACTATCCAACTATATTTTTGTAGTTTTTAGTCAATAAGGGAAGCTACGAAGCGAAAGAGGGCAGAAACGGAGCCAGGGTGGCTCACACCACCCTGTGGCGCAGGCCCACCCCTGGCCGCGCCACCAGGTTGTGTGGCCACTCCGGACTCCGTCTCCGACCCGTTTTCTCCCAGTACCTTCCTTTTGTTGTGAAACTTCGTAATATATAACCCCCCCCCGGATCTCCTGAGGTTCGTATATCGTATTTTCGTCGTGTTTTCATTTCGATCTGTTTCTGACAGGTAGAGTCCCAGATTTGGAGCCAGAATGTCTTCTTTTGGATCAGCCATGGAAGATTCCTTAGAAGATATCATCAACCCATACATGAGAGAGTTGAAGATTCATCCCAAGGAGTTGTTGCTGAAGATGGGGAGGTCCAGATAAAATAGGTTCAAGGCCCTAAAGGTGAAGGAAGTCTGGAGGACAGGATGGAAGCACTAGAGCAAGAAGTCTTTAGGTACAAGAAGATGGCGGAATGCGAAGTGGATATCATCCATAAGATTTGTTCCGAACTCATCGCCGAGCATGAAAAGGAGACTGCTGAGCTCAAGGATGAAGTCCTCTCACTCCACCAAACAACCAACAAACTGCAAGCACATCTCTACGATGTTCAAAATCAAAACTATGAGTACGAGGTTAGATTTAAATGCATAAGTGCTACTGCAAGTTTCAGGATGCTGGAGACCACAATGTCCTTTGTTGATGGGGAGCCTTTACCCTGGAAGTCGGACGATGACGAGAGGATACCACCACCACCAAAGGAGTAATTCGTCATCAGTTTTGGCATCCCCTTGGTTTGTTCCAAGCTTGGGGGAGTGCCACGGTATCATATCACTATCTTCTATCTTTTTACCTTTTTAGTAGAGTCATATCATGAATAGAGAAATTATCATGTAGGATGGTTTGCATTTGGAAGTGTCCCCTCTCTCGTTAGATACGTATCCCTTGGTGTGAGTTGCCGTTATGGAATATTAATGAGAAGTTCTATCATTTACTCTTTTGCATAGCTTATATTAGTTTTCAATTCGTGGTTATATGATTGATCTTGTTGTTAGTATTGGTATCACTCTGGGATCATTGAGTTAATTTAGTTGGTTTTGGCAAACCTGGCTTGGTTAGTAGCAACACTATTTTTGAGAGTTGAATGAAAAGATAAAAGTACTCTAAAGAAAAATAATTTCATCATCTTTCTTTCTTGATTTGCTCATAAGTCTAGTATTCTCTAGTTAAGATATTTTGTGCTTCCAAGGAAGATTGCATGTTTGTTTTTATCACTTGTATGTTTGTTTTTTTCCTTCAACTTTTATACTTGCTACCCAGCCTTGCTAGCCAAAAACCTGTATTGAGAAGGAATTCTTCTCGTGCATCCACTTCCTTTAAACCAAACCCATGCCATTTGTGTCCACCATACCTACCTATTAGCATTATTGCTATTCCAAGTAAATTCATGTTTTTATCTACCTTCCAAATTAAACTTGTTATGTGAAAATTAGTGATTAAAGCTCTCACGAACTTTATGGCACACTTTACTTTCTTGCATTTAATAAACTTGAACCATTGTGCCCATCTATGTTGCGTATATGCTTGCGCTTTGTAAGTTGTGAATTAAGCGAACCATCTTTGTCATGGGGAACGCTTTCAACATTGCGGTACTTAGTACCTAGTTGATATCATGTTCTTTTGTCTATGGATGTCGATTGTGAAATGAAAGGGGAGCTTGTAAGTCCACGGAGTTATGCATGTGTGTTAGAGAAACGCCTGTGTCGCTGGTCTAATCCATGCTGACATGGTGGAAACCTGTAGCGTAACCATAACGAGCATCTATGAAGAATTCTTCTTATAAAAAAAGAGATAGAGATTGAGAAAAAGAGGAAAAGGAAAAAAAGAGATATTATGAAAAGAGGAAAGAGAGAAAAAGCACCATATTCCCATGGTAAATAAGAAGATTACTGAGATGCTTGATGTCTGCTTGCCTTGTCATTTTGATATGGGGATTCTTCCGTATTATTGGGCAAGGGGTACCCCGTTGGCGGTTCTCTATGATACACATATGCTTACGATGACAAGAACTTACTGGTGACTAAACTTGAGTAGCATGAGGAGCGGCCCTCGTATTCAAGGGACATGAGATTCTCAATTTACAACTTGTCAATGCATATCCTCATATTTGATCACTTTAACCTTAATCACCTAAAGATGCCTATGATAGGGGCAATGAGAGCTGAAAGCTAGTAAGTATCATAATTTTTGGGAGCTCTTTATGAAACTTGCAATCCCTGCTTCCCTCTGCGAAGGGCCTTTCTTTTACTTTTTAGTTGAGTCAATAAACCTATTCCCTTCTATCTCAGCAAGTATTTTGAGTTGTTATGTTTCATTCATTCATATGATGATTTATTCAATCATGTTTCTTATGTTCCTTGTTTTGCACATTGCTCTTATCTGGATGTTTACTACTGTGAAAGCTTTCATTGAAAATTAGTTATTTGTGAACTCCAGCAAATTATCAACTATTCTTTAACCAAGAGCTAAGTTTGCCATTACCAATTATGATTCACTTTATGTATCTTTATTGTGTTTCTTTTACTTATTGCAAGTTAAGTTATATAATAGTGAGTTGTCTTCTATTATGATCTATGTATTGATGAATGTGATGCTTCTTGTCCGTAATCTTTTATCGACTCTTCACTCCATAAACCTGACGTCATGTTTATTGAGCTTAGTTTAAACAGGGACAAGCGAAGTATAAGCTTGGGGGGAGTTGATACGTCCATTTTGCATCACTATTCTATGTCATAATTCACTGTTATTCATTGATATATTTCATATTAAGAGATGATACTTATGTTATTTCATCTGTTTTTGCATGGTTGATGACTTTTGGAGCATGGACCGCTGCAGTCAGGATTCTGATGGAAAAGGTGCTGTTTGGAGGCAAAATTCGCGAAGATTAGAAAATCCGAGAAAATATACGGAAAATCCTATTTTTCCAGAAGACGAAGGAAGCCAGAAGAGGGAGTGGAGATGGGCCACAGGGGCCCACACCACCCCTGGCGCGGGCCACCCCCTAGCGCGGGCCACCCTAGGCCACGCCACTAGGTGGTGTGGCCACCCTGGCCCACCTCTGGCTCTCCCCTCTGGCGTATATATTCCTCCCGAAACCCTAAGACCCGGGGAGCGACCACAGAAAGATTCCGCCGCCTCTGCGGGGTGGAAAACACCGAGAGAGAAAGATCTCTCCGGCAGACAGATTTCTGGTGGGGTAATTCCTTCCCGGAGAGGGGAGATCGTCGCCATCAACACCACCATCAAGCTGGACTTCATCGGGATCATCATCATCATCACCACCATCATCACCATCAGCACCCTCATCACCATCTCCATATTGCTGTAACAATTGCGTTGAATCTTGCATAGTTCTTAGGGGAAACTTTCCTAGTGTTGATTACTCTTTGTAGTTGATGCTATTGAGTGGAACCATTGAATTATTGTTTATGTTCAAATTGTTATACATCATTATTCCATCTCTGATCATGATCCATATGATGTCTTGTGAGTAGTTCGTTTTGTTCTTGAGGACATGGGAGAAGTCATGTTATTAGTAGTGGAATTGTGTTGAGAGAGATTCAATAGTTTGATATTTAAGTTGTGGTGTACTTCTTCTAGTGGTGTCATGTGAACATCGACTACATGACACTTCACCTATATGGGCCTAGGGGAATACATTTTGTATTTGGCTACTAATCATGGGGGTTGCCGGAGTGACAGAAACCTGAACCCCCGTTAGGAAACCATTGCACAAGGGATGTAAGGGTCTTAGAGTTTAAAGCTGTGGTTAGGTTTCTACCTTAATTACTTTATTGTACTTACGGATGTTTTCAAGGGGTATAATCACAAGTATGTATTAGTCCTAGGAAGGTCGGTACATTAGCACAGGTTCACCCACACAACACTTAGCAAGCTAAAGAAGATTAATCAACTATATGAAGCGAAAGCACTTGACAGTATTCCCATGTGTCCTCGAGAACGTTTGGTCATCTTAAGTAATACAACCGACTTGTCCTTTGCTGCATAAAGGATTGGGCCACTTGCTGCATTTGTTCCTACAGTCTTTTATTTGCTCGTACTTTGTTTACTTGCTTTATCAAAAACCCCTAAAAATCCGTTTGCTAAGTATTTGCAGAAAATTCCTGATCCATAACACTAGCCAGCACCTTCTGCTCCTCGTTGGGTTCGACACTCTTACTTATCGAAAATACTGTGATACACCCCCTATACTTGTGGGTCATCATAGACATATGACATATCATCACTATATACAATTTTAACTGGTAAAGCACAAAAAAATTATAAATTTGATCAATATCTATAAAGTATGGGTGTACATTTGGTCCTTGTACTTTGTATCATCATGTAGAAGTCAAAGATTATTAGCTACCTAACAGATGATTTTTTATAACATGGTCTAGAGAAACAAGGGAGAAGCTTCTAGTATGATGGAGAAGTGTGTATTGAGGTTTGTGCATACCATTCATTATACCGAAGACTATCAATAGAATCTTCTAGATGCTAGAATGGAAAAGAAGATCCAACGGCTAGAAATGCTAGGATTCGCGAGTCTTGATCCAACGGTCAACATTCAAAGTTATCTGTACACTACATAGTGGTAAGATAAGATAAGATAAGATAAGATCATGTAGAAGTCAATGATTATTAGCTACGAGGGAGAAGATTCTAGTATGATGGAGAAGTGTGTTTTGAGGTTTGTGCATATCATTCATTATGCTGAAGACTATCAATAGAATCTTCTAGATGTTAGAATGGAAAATAAGATCCAATGGCTGGAAATGTTGGGATTCACGAGTCTTGATCCAACGATCAATATTCAAAGTTATTCGTACACTATATAGTCGTAAGATAAGATAAGATAAGATAAGATAAGATATCTCTATCTCTACTACTATAGTGGAGCAGTTTTGAATTGGATCCATAGCACCAATCCTGACCATTGGGCTGTTGGATCCAATGGTTCAGAGAAGCTGGATTCGTGTTGAATAGTACTTACAACAAACTCCACCATGCATGTTCTAGAACCATCATGTCACCACCCCCTAAATTTCATAGCACAATAGAATGTATTCTCTCTACTTATACTACTATAGTGGAGTAGTTTTGAATTGGATCCATAGCACTAATCATGACCGTTGGGCTGTTAGATCCAATGGTTCAGAGCAACTGGATTAGTCTTTGAATAGTACTCCCTCCGCCAAAATATAAGGCGCCTAAGGATTAGTCAAAAGTCAACATTTTTTAAGTTTGACCATGATTATACACAAAAATATAAAAATTTAGAGTATTAAATTAATATCAATAGATTCACCATAAAGTATATTTTCTTAATATGTCCATTCAATATTGTAGATGTAGATATTTTTTACTAAATATTTGGTCAAAGTTAGTAAGGTTTGATTTTGGCCAATCCTTAGGCCCCTTATGTTTTGGGGACGAACGCAAGAATCTGAACCTAGATGCTAGAATGGAAAAGAAGATCCAATGGTAAGCAATGTTTGGATTTGCCAGTGTTGATCCAACGGTCAATGTTCAGATAAGTTAATCCCTACATTATTTAGTGGTGGTATGCATGGAATTGTAAGAGATAAGAGACAAGATAAAGGTAAGATAAGAAGTACTACGAATGGACGATCTAATGGTAGGTCTCGTATGAGCAAGGTGATTGAGAGTTAACATGGTCGGTGGAAGTAAAAGTTACATCAAGAACCTCATAAAAAATGAAAATTGCATCCAAGTCCATGCATTTTAGCACAAGGACTCTGACACTGAGCAATGAAGTACTGTGTGTTTTTAGGTTTGCGCATACTAGCGTTCATCGTGCTAAAGACTATCAATAGATCAAATCTTTCTCGATGCTAAGAATGGAAAAAAGATCCAACGGTTAGCAGTGTTTGGATTTGCTAGTCTTGATCCAACGGTTAATATGTTCAAAGTTAATCCCTACACTATGTAGTGGTATGGTATTGTAAGAGATATGAGACAAGCTAAAAGATAAGATAACAAGTACTGCGAATGGCCGATCTTATGGTAGGTCTCGTAAGAGAGAGGTGCTTGAGAGTTAACACGGTGGGTAGAATTACAATTTACATCAAGGACCTCATAAAAAATGAAAATTGCATCCAAGTCCATGCATTTATCACAAGGACCCTAAAACCGGGTAATGAAGTACTGTGTGTTTTGAGGTTTGCGCATACTAGTGTTCATCATGCTAAAGACTATCAATAGAATCTTTATAGATGCTAAGAATGGAAAAGAAGATCCAATGGTTAGCAATGTTTGGATTTGCCAGTCTTGAGATCCAACTGTCAATGTTCAAAATAAACTAATCCCTACACTATGTAGTTGTGGTATATATGGTATTGTAAGAGATAAGAGACAAGATAAAGATAAGAAGTACTGCGAATGGCTGATCTAATGGTAGGTCTCGTAAGAGCGAGGTGCTCGAGTGGTCGGTGGAAGTACAAGTTACATCAAGGACCTCATAAAAAAATGAAAATTCCATCCAAGTCTGTGCATTTGGCACAAGACCGAGTAATAATGAAGTACTGTGTGTTTTGAGGTTTGCGCATACTAGTGTTCATTGTGCTAAAGACTATCAGTATAATCTTTCTAGATGCTAAGAATGGAAAAGAATATCCAACGGTTAGCAAAGTTTGGATTTGCCAGTCTTGATCCAACGATCAATGTTCAAAGTTAATCGGTTAGCAAAGTTTGACCTAATTTCATGAAACAATGAGCAAAGTTTGATCTAATTTCATTAAATAGTCAGGATGCAAAATCTTAGCAAGAAGATGAACCTGTTGTGAAAATTCTCGGTGGTTTCTGATATATATTAGTTGACCCTCCCCCCGATGGGTACCTCCAAGAGCTTTTTCGTAAAACTTTCAAAGCAACCTACAATTTACTTGCAGTAGTCCAAAATTTACCTAATTTCGGTAAATCGACATAAAATCATGTAAGTGGGTGAAGTTAGCTTGGAAATTTGAGAACTGATAAAACATGGTAAATCGTAAGTGCATCGTGTTGGTCCACTATATATGTGTGAAAACTTGGCTTGTGGCATTCAAATCCATAGTTTTTGGACTTTCTTTAGGGGAAAGAACAATCTAGTAATCACTCGAAAAATTAAGAATGTTCTTTCCTAAGATAGTTGGAAACTCACACTAGTGGAATTGTCTACTACAAGAAGATGCACCTATATCTACCTCCGAAAAGACTTTTAAATCAAGAGGAATCTATTGCACTTACTTGTAGCTAAAGTTTGGCCTAATTTTGTTAAACTGGCAAGATGCAAAATCTTCGCAAGAAGTTGAATTTGTCGTCAAAAATCTCGTTGGATGGTTTCTCATATATTAATTGTGACCCCCCGATGGGTACCTTCAAAAGCTTTTTCGTAAAACTTTCACAGTAACCTACAAGTTGCTTGTAGTAGTTCAAATTTGACCTAATTTTGATAAATCAACATAAGGTCATTCAAGTGGGCAAAGTTACGTAGCGAGTTTGAGAATTCATAAAACACAGGAAATCATAAGTACAATATGTTGGTCCACTATATATATATGTGTGTGAAAACTTGGCTTCTGGCATTTAATTAGATCGATATTCTTCGAAATTCCTTTACGAGAGAGAATAATCTTGACATCGCTTAGAAAATTGATAATGGTCTTTCCTGATAATTGGAAACTCACACCGACGACATTGTTTACTACAAGAAGATGCACCCATCTACCTCTGAAAATACATTTAATTCAAGAGCAATCTATCGCGCTTACATGTAGCTCAATTCTGACTTAATTTTGTTAAATTGTCAAGATGCAAAATCTTAGAAAGAAGTTGAACCTATCATCAAAGCTCATAGTGGTTTCTGATATATTAATTCACCCCTCCCCCGAAGGGTACCTAAAAAAGATTTTTCATGAAGCTTTCAAAGCAACCTACAATTTACTTGTAGTTCAAATTCAACCTAATATAATTTCGATAAATCAGGATAAAGTCATTCAAGTTGGCAAAGTTAGATAGGAAGTTTGAAAGCACATAAAACATCGGTATCGTCAGTACAACATGTCGGTCCACTATATATATATATATATGTCTGAAAACCTGGATTGTGGCATTCAGATCTATATTCTTCGGACTTTCTTGACGAAAAATAACAACCTTGCTTGTCATCTCTCAGAAAATTGAGAATTGAATGTTCTTTCCTGATAGTTCGAAACTCACACTGACGACATTGTTTACTGCATATTGATTTTTTTTCAATGAGTATACTATTTAATACTGTATATAGTTGGTCAAACTTTGTAATGGTTGACTTTGACTAAACCTAATATGATGAGTAATACTCCCTCCGTCTAGAAATATAAGACGTTTTAGCTTTGTAAATCGAATGTATCTAGACATCTTTTAGTGTATGGGTTCATAGAGGTTCAGAGTGAACCTATACACTAAAAGGCGTCTAGATACATTCATTTCACATAGCTAAAACGTCTTATATTTCTGAACAGAGGGAGTATTAAATAAATGGAGTATAGGATAAGATTAGAAAAACAACATTTTTTAGAACCCTCACAAGCTTTTTCTTAGCATCACAGATCTGAATATTACATTGACACTGATGATTAACCAAACTGCAAACAGAGAAAAGGTAAACACATACTGAGTAGTAGTAGTACAACTTAACGACTTCTAGGGGGACTCCGCGGTCTTCTCAGGCAACTTGGCAGCATCCTCCATGGGTAACTTGGTTGTGTCCTCCGTGGTACCATCGCCAAGCAGGGACTCATGGATGCTTTGGATGCGACGTTCTTGTGCGATGGTAACACCGGCCCAGCGCTTCTTGAAGCCTCGTCGTGCATGACGCCAAGCATCACGTGCCTCGAGATGATGCGGATCTTCTTGCTGTCCTTCACGGCTTGCCTGGCGAGCTCCAGCACCTCGGTAGTGAGGTACTCGAGAATGACCCCGAGGTAGGCGAGAGCCCCGAAGCCTATGCGCTGGGAGTACCGACCCTCCTTGAGGTAGCGCCCGATTAGGCCGACGGGGAAATGCAACCCGGCCTTGACGGACCTCGACACCTGCTTCTTCCTGCGGCTGCCTGGTGCGAGACTACGACTTGGGATGGACAAAGTAGGATTCGGAAGCCGGGGACATGTCTTCTTTTTCTCCATGGCCTTTGTCGCCGCCACCTGGGTCTTCTTCTTTCCATAGGGAGCTTCGGTCTTCGGAGCCATAGCTGCAAAGTCTAAGAGGAAGAAAGGTTAATTGTGGAGGGCCGGTGAAGGTGCCTAGGTCCCTTGTATTGAAACTTTAGCAGCGCCGTCTTTACTATTTTACAAGTATGAATTTTTAATAGGAGTACTACTAAAAAGCTGTGTGCATGTTTCCTGATTTTCTTTCACTTTTTTGAAACATGGCCAGATGTGTGAGCATGAAAATTCATACAAAGAAGTTGTATCTTTCAAAACAATAGTCGGTTTTCAGTATGACTGCGTGGGTACAATAATTAGTACTATATGAATTTCTGACAAATTTACAAGCAATCTATCACGCACTTGTAGATCAAAATTTACCTACTTTGGTTTTATTGACAAAATGTCATTTAATTATGTGAAATTAGCTAGAAGGCCTGAAAATTCATGAAACTTGTTAACCAGGAAACATACTCTATTTTGTGTGAAATTTAGTGTGTTGTGGCATTCGGAGCCATACTCTTTGCCTTTTCTTTAAAAAATAGTTATATGTGGCACTTCTAAAATAATTTAACAAAATTCTATACATAGGAGTAGAAAAGTCCAATTAACAACATTAGTATGCCATGCCAAGGTGCATCCCGTCTACCCGAAATGGACACGACCTTTGTCATTATTTAACTTGAAACCCAAGTACTCCCTCCGTCTCAAAATAGATGTCGCAATTTTTTTTAAATTTAGATGTATCTACACTAGATAGTGGCTAGATACATCCAAATTTAAACAATTTTGAGACAGAGGGAGTATGGTACACATCGCTGGTCATATTTTAACATTTTTTATTGTTTTCTTTACTTTTATTTAATTTATCCCAATAAACGGGACGAGTGATGCATATATGACCTTGACATTGGTAACTTGGCTTAAAATGTGAACAATGTCCATACATGGTTATGACCATATTGTATAGCAAGTTTTTCGAAAGTTGTCCAAATCCATGTTTGTAGTTTTCATCCAAACAAGCACAAATATAAGAGGACATCATTTAAGTTTCAACTATGTATCATTACCCCCCACCCCCCACCCCCCCACCCCCGCAAAAAAACCATGTATCATGACACACATTGAAATGAGTATTTTCATATAGTACTAACACGCGGTGGAAATTATCTATATTTTGCTAAAATACAGTGAGTGCACTCTAAGCCAAATTATCCGGACGTACTTAATTACGAGATATAGTATATTGCCCGCCTCTTCTCTAGACGCCATTTAATTTTGCACTCGGGCACGCTTCTTCAGTGGGGGCGGGAAGAGACCTCCTTGTCGTCGTCCTCGGCCTCCTCCCCGCCATCGTCCTCGACCTCCTCCCCGCCATCGTCCTTGGTCTCCTCCCTGTCGTCATCTTCGGCCTCCTCCTCAAGGTCGAGCTCAGACTCCTCCTCTTCCTCAGTCTCATCTTCCGTCTTATTGGAGTCGCTCGGTGTTGGTGGTGGTGTCCCTTCGAAAAAGCGCTGCTAGTGGTTATCTTCTTCATTAGAGGAGTCAGACAGCGGCGACATCCATGGCCCGTCGACTGAGTCTGGGCTTCTAGGTGGAGTTTCGGGGCCTTTCCCATTTGTCAGGTCAATCGACGTGTTCTGGAGAGAGTTTTCATACGACATTTTGGAAGGAAATAGAGAGAGATCGACTTCTAAGCAACGGTGCGTTGGGTGTTTTGGATGAAAGTAGGTGTGCGTACTATTGCAATTTATAATGTCTATTTATAGTCGTGCTTATGTTAATACCCTGAAAACTATCCCAAAATATCATAAATAGATTGTACCAGACTCGTCCCGCCAACAAAAAAAAAGGATTATACCAGACTTGTCGGTTCTTGATTTTTCTCGGCCCAGAGAATTCAGGAGGCGCCCCGCTTTATCCAAAAATGAAGAGAATCATGCAGATCGTGCTAAATTACTCAGTGTCTCTTACTTCCTCCATTAAAAATTAAGTGTCTATAGTAGTACATACTTATCTAGCTACATTACTACTAGTATACATATACTCTTCACAAAGTTGCGTCACCGAACTTGATTGCTGGTGGTATGGTGTGGGCCTCATCTTTTTCTGCACCGCTACATCTCAGACTAGAAGTATAATCATTGTGTGAAAGCTTACACGGGAAGGAAGGAGAAATGGAGAGGATAGTGGATGGATGGTGAGAGGAGGCGAAGGAGAGAGAAAATCTAGTAGGTAGTAGTATGTGTACTAGTACCATGTGTCACGACCCATCGTGATATGTAAACTTTTAGCCGAAGTTAGATAGGAACCATGATCAACTACAGTATGTGTGAAACCATTGGCTTGTGGCATTCTGAACCATATTATTTGGACTTTCTTCACAAAAAAACATCACCGTCCTTACTAGGAAAATTGATATTCTTTTTTTCCTAATTGTTGGAAACTCCCACATGCTACAATTCTTACTACGCCAAGATGCACCCATCTACCAAACTATCGTGGGAACTCTATCAAATTGTAAACTATGATGTAAATATGGCCTTGATGACCTTGGTCGTTCGGGTTGAAATAAACCCAATAGTGTCCATACACATGGTAGGACAATGTTGTGAAGCTATTTTTCCAAAACTTATCTAATCCCATGATTATAGTTTTCATGGCACGTGGTGCACAAGACATGATAGGACATCATGAGCAAAACTTTTGTTTTTTGTTTTTCGTTTATTCAATGTGATCAATGTTCAAAACGGGTTCAAAATTGCCTTCCCTCCCAATGTTTGGCCGATCTTTTGGATAACCTTCCCTCCTGATGTTTGGGAAGCAAGTGAAAATTTCAAAAACCGGAAAAGTTTGAATTTTTGTGCCGCAAGGACCAAAGTGATTTACTTCCTATGTACTCCTCCTTGTCCCTACTCCGCACTAATGCACGGCTACTGAACACACCAGAGACACAGAGCCGCCGTACCAAGGCACACGTGCGCAGCGCCACGTTGTGGATGAGGGGAGAGAGATCAACCGGACCGGTACGCGAGGGGAAGGGGGAGGAGAGATGGAGCATAGGAAAGAAGAGAGAAAACACACGATTTGTTTTGCGTGCATAGGTCCTGAAATTTACTACTAGTAGAGTGGAGTACATTGTAAGGCCGCAGGAGTATCTCGTGTCAGAAACCCATCATAACTTTGCTCTGACATGGAACCGCCTTCAACTTCTCTTTGCTGCTTCCCTCTTCCCCTGCCAACATTTTATTATCTCAGCATGTACAGCACGTGGACAGAGGTGACCATATGTCTAAGCAAACAAATATACTACTCCCGCATTGTCTAAAAAAGCACACTTTAATAAGGCCCAGATATTAAATCGTATAACATATTGTCACTATATAAAATTATAATTGGTAAAGCACAAAAAATTATAAATTTGATCAACATCTATAAAGTATGGGTGTATATTTGGTCCTTGTACTTTGTATCATCATGTGTAGAAGTCAAAGATTATTATCTACCTAACAATTGAAATTTTTGTTAACATGGTCTAGAGAAACGAGGGAGAAGATTCTAGTACGATCGAGAAGTGTGTTTGGAGAGGTTTATGCATAGTTCATTCATTGTGTTCAAGACTATCAATAGAATCTTCTAGATGCTAGAATGGAAAAGAAGATCCAATGGCTAGAAATGCTAGGATTCGCGAGTCTTGATCCAACGGTCAACATTCAAAGTTATTCGTACACTATATAGTGGTTTGTAATGAAAAATATCAATATAATCTTCAAGATGCTAGAATGGAAAAGAAGATCCAGCGACTAGAAATGTTGGGATTCGCGAGTCTTGATCCAACGGTCAATATTCAAAGTTGTTTGTACACTATATAGTGGCAAGATCATGTAGAAGTCAACGATTATTAGCTACTAGTAAGTTGCACATGAGACTCAGAAAGTAGGCGTATGACATATCATCACTATATACAATTATAATTGGTAAAGCACGAAAAATTATAAATTTGATCAACATCTATAAAGTATGGGTGTACATTTGGTCCTTGTACTTTGTATCATCATGTAGAAGTCAAAGATTATTAGCTACCTAACACATGATTTTTTTTGATAACATGGTCTAGAGAAACAAGGGAGAAGCTTCTAGTATGACGGAGAAGTGTGTTTTGAGGTTTGTGCATAGCATTCATTATGCCGAAGACTATTAATAGAATCTTCTAGATGCTAGAATGGAAAAGAAGATCCAACGGCTAGAAATGCTGGGATTCGTGAGTCTTGATCGAACGGTCAACATTCAAAGTTATCCGTACACTATAGTGGTAAGATAAGATAAGATAAGATCATGTAGAAGTCAACGATTATTAGCTACGAGGGAGAAGATTCTAGTATGATGGAGAAGTGTGTTTTGAGGTTTGTGCATAGCATTCATTATGCTGAAGACTATCAATAGAATCTTCTAGATGCTAGAATGGAAAAGAAGATCCAACGCCTAGAAATGTTGGGATTCACAAGTCTTGATCCAACAGTCAATATTTAAAGTTATTTGTACACTATATAGTCGTAAGATAAGATAAGATATCTCTATCTCTACTACTATAGTGGAGCAGTTTTGAATTGGATCTATAGCACCAATCTTGACCGTTGGGCTGTTGGATCCAATGGTTCAGAGAAGCTGGATTCGTGTTGAATAGTACCTAGAGCAAACTCTACCATGCATGTTCTAGAACTATCATGTCACCACCCCCAAAATTTCATAGCACAGTAGACTGTATTCTCTCTACATATACTACTATAGTGGAGCAGTTTTGAATTGGATCCATAGCACTAATCATGACCGTTGGGCTATTAGATCCAATGGTTTAGAGCAACTAGATTCGTGTTGAATAGTACTCCCTCCACCAAAATATAAGGTGCCTAAGGATTAGTCAAAAGTCAACATTTTTTAAGTTTGACCATGATTATACACAAAAATATAAAATTTAGAGTACTAAAATTAATATCAATAGATTCACCATAAAGTATATTTTGTTAATATGTCCATTCAATATTGTAGATGTAGATATTTTCTCTCCGCGCGTACATCACGTGGATAGTGGTAACCATATGTCTAAGCAAAAAAATATATGTACTACTCCTGCATCGTGTAAGAAAGCTGTAAGAAAGCACACCTTAATATGGCCTACTACCCGTTCAAAAAAAAGGCCTACTTTATGGCATTCGCTAAGGTTCACCTTGTACATAGTGGAAAAATAAAGTTATCTTTAAGCCTAAGGTGCACCTCAAGCTTGTGGGTTGCCCATATAGAATAGAAATATCATTTCCCCTCTCTCCCTATTTCATGTGATCGTTTTCAAAAGGGGTTCAAAATTTTCAAGATGCAAAATCTTTTTTTTCTTTGAGAAAGATGCAAAATCTTAGCTAGAGGCCGAACCAGTCGTCATCAATTGAGAATGTTCTTTCCTGGTAGTTGGACACTCACACCGACTACACTGCTTTTACAAGAAGAGATGCACCCATATATACCTTCGAGAAGACAATTAATTTAAGAGCAATCTATCACGCTTACTTGTAGCTCAAGTTTGTCCTAATTGTGATAAACTGTCAAGATGCAAAATCTTAGCAAGAAGTTGAACCTGTTGTGGACGAGGAAGAGACAAACCGGACTGTGCACCCGCGGCTGCAGAGAAGAAATCGATGGAGGATGAATGGTGAGAGCCAGCGAAGGAGAGAGAAAACACAACTTGTTTTGCGTGCATATACTCCTACTAGTAGTAGGTCCATACATTTACTACTATTAGAATGTACCCTGTACCTCATGTCAGACGCCCATCATAGCTTTGCTCTGACATTGCAGCGCCTTCAAGTCCTCTTCTGCGCTGATCTTGTGCTGTTTTTGTTTGAAAGTCTCGCGCTGCCTCCCTTACTTGTGTAGTAGAGTTGGCTAGGAAGTTTTAAAATTTGCAAAACATGGGAATATCGAGAATGTTCTTTCCTGAAAGTTGGCAAACTCACACCGATGACATCGTTTACTAAAAGAAGTTGCACCCATCTACCTTCAAAAAAACAATTAATCCAAGAGCAATCTATCACGCTAACTTGTAGATCAAATTTGACCTAATTTCGTTAATTGTCAAGATGCAATTTCTTAGCAAGAAGTTGAACGTGTTGTCAAAATTTCAGGACCTTTTATTTACTATATATATGCACGCAAAACAAATTATGTTTTCTCTCTCCTTCTTCACTACCTCATCACCATCCACGCACACCCCTGTCGGCTAATCTCTCCCTCGTCCACAATGTGGCGCTGCCCACGTGCGTCGACCTACCTTGTCGTTCCATTTCACACCCAACACAGAGGAAGCACCATGCACATCCCCTGTCACGTTAGTTCGAAAGTGTGAGGAGCGTTTTTTGTGTGAAGCGAGTACAGTAGTAGGAACGGTATGGCTCAGTTTCTCGCTCGAGAAGGACCCACCTGCTTTTCCTTACTTAACTTTAGGGCCCTTTGTGCTAAATTTATGGACCTCTACATGTAATTTTTTTTGAGGTCTTCGATCTAAACCATACTCCCACCGATCGTGTCAAATTTTAATTACAAGTAAGCACGGTAGATAGTTTCCTCTTAAATTTTTCCAAAAAACTTTTGAAGCTAACCAGGAATTTAGTACATCGAAAACCACCAAAAAAAGTTTCGAAAAATTTCCAAAGCAACCTCAATTTACTTATAGTTCAAACTTGACCTAATTTCGATAAATTGGCACATAGTCTCATTCAAGTCGACAGAGTTAGCTAGGAATTTTTAAAATTCGCAAACCATGGGAAAATCAAGAATGTTTTTTCCTGATAGTTGGAAGCTCGCACTGACGACATCGTTTAGTAAAAGAAGATGCACCCACCATCTACCTTCGAGAAGACAATTATTCCAAGAGATATCTATCAAGCTTACTTGTAGCTAAAGTTTGACTTATTTTCAGTAAGTTGTCAATATGTAGAGTCTTAGCAAGAAGTTGAACCTCTTGCCAAAATTTTAGGACCTTTACCATATACTAGTAAGTTGCACATGCCTTGCACGTGATACTCGGATAGTAGACGTATGACATATCTATATACAATTATAATTGGTAAAGCACAAACAAAATATAAATTTGATCAACATATATAAAGTATGGGTGTATATATTTGGTCCTTGTACTTTGTATCATCACGTAGAAGTAAAAGATTATTAGCTACCTAACACATGAAATTTTTGATAACATGGTCTAGAGAAACAAGGGAGAAGATTCTAGTATGATGGAGAAGTGTGTTTTGAGGTTGTGCATAGCATTCATTATGCCGAAGACTATCAATAGAATCTTCTAGATGATAGGATGGAAAAGAAGATCCAACGGCTCGAAAAGATGGGATTCGCGAGTCTTGATCCAACGGTCAACATTCAAAGTTATTCGTACACTATATAGTGGTTTGTAATGAAGACTATCAATAGAATCTTCAAGGTGCTAGAATGGAAAAGAAGATCCAACGGCCAGAAATATTGGGTCGCGAGTCTTGATCCAACGGTCAATATTCAAAGATGTTTGTACACTATATAGTGGTAAGATCATGTAGAAGTCAACGATTATTAGCTACTAGTAAGTTGCATGTGAGAATCGGATAGTAGACGTATGACATATCATCATCACTATATACAATTATAATTGGTAAAGCACAAAAACTATAAATTTGATCAACATCTATAAAGTATGGGTGTATATTTGGTCCTTGTACTTCTTATCATCATGTAAAAATCAAAGATTATTTAGCTACCTAACACATGAAATTTTTGATAACATGGTCTAGAGAAACAAGGGAGAAGCTTCTAGTATGATGGAGAAGTGTGTTTTGAGGTTTGTGCATCGCATTGATTATGTCGAAGACTATCAATAGATTCTTCTAGAAGCTAGAATGGAAAAGAAGATCCAACGGCTAGAAATACTAGGATTCGCGAGTCTTGATCCAACGGTCAACATTCAAAGTTATTCGTACATATAATGGTAAGATAAGATATGCATGCAAAACAAGTTGTGTTTTCTCTCTCCTTCACACTGCCTCATCACCATCCACACACACCCCGACCGGTGACCTCTCCATCAACCTGGCATTGGTGCTACCCACGTGCGTCGACCTTCCTGGCGTTACATTTCACACCCTGAAAAGAGGAAGCACCAAGCACACCCCAGCATGCTCATTCGAATGTGTGAGGAGCGTTTTTGTGTGTGTGAAGCAAGTACACACTAGTATGAAGGGTATATGGCTAAGTTGCTCTCTCGAGAAGGACCAGACTGCTTTTCCTTGCTTAACTTTAGAGCCCTTTATGCTAAATTTATGGACCTCTATGTAAATTTTTTTAGGTCTTCGATGCAAATTCTACTTTCTCCCATCGTCCATATCAAATTTTAACTACTAGTAAGCGCGATAGATAGATTCCTCTTAAAATGTCCCAACAAACTTTTGAAGCTCTAACCAGGATTTCAGTACATCGAAAACCACCGAAAGCTTTTTCGTAAAACTTCCAAAGCAATCCATAATTTACTTGTAGTTCAAATTTGACCTAATTTCGATAAATTGTCATAGAATCTCATTCAAGTCGGCAGAGTTAGCTAGGAAGTTTTAAAATTCGCAAAACATGGGAAATTGAGAATGTTCTTTCCTGATAGTTGGAAACTCACACCTAGAACATCGTTTACTAAAAGAAGATGTACCCATCTACCTTTGACATGACAACTAATCCAAGAGCTATCTATCACACGCTTACTTATAGCTCAAGTTTGACCTAATATAATTATGTTAAGTTGTCAAGATGTAGAATCTTAGCAAGAAGTTGAACCTATTGTCAAAATTTTGGTACCTTTACTATATATATGAACGCAAAACAAATTGTGTTTTCTCTCTCCTTTCCTGCCTCATCACCATCCACACACACCCTGCTGGCCCGCTGATCTGTCATCTACAACGTGGCGCTGCCCACGTGCGTCAACCTGCATTGTTGTTCCATTTCACACCCTGCGAAGAGGAAGCACCAAGCACACCCCCAACACGCTGGTTCGAAAGTGTGAGGAGCGTTTTGTGTGTTTGTGTGTAGCAAATATAGTAGTACGAAGGGTATGGCTCAGTTTCTCGCTCGAGAAGGACTCGAGTGCTTTTCCTTGCTTAACTTTAGGGCCCTTTGTGCTAAGTTTATGGACCTCTATGTAATTTTCTCTTTTTTGAGGTCTTCGATGTAAACCGTACTCCCACCGACCGTGTCAAATTTTAACTACAAGTAAGCACGATAGATAGATTGCTCTTAAAATTTTCCAAATACTTTTTAGGCTAACCAGGAATTAAGTAGTACATCGAAAGCTTTTTCTTAAAACCTCCCATCTTATAGACAAATTCTGCCACCATAGGTGATGCCCTAATACTAGTATGAAAATAGAAGCTGACGTGATGAGAAAGTACTGCGCTAGGAAGAGACATATTTAATTTATTGCACAGGGGCGCGTTTTACACGCATTCACGCTTAGCCGACGTCCTTGATGCGGCCGCTTCTTACAGCAGAAGAAAAGAAAAAACCTCTTTCAAAGAGCCATCCTATCTTCCCCATCTCCGTTTAGTTTATCCCGACTCACCCACGCCGCCTGGGCGCATCTCAGGCGCGTGCTTCACACATTTTACTCCCCATCTTGCACGCTGCATCACTCCCTCCAGGCCACCAGCCCCCTCCTCCAAAAACCACCAACAACTCTACATAGATCCACCCTCGTCCCCAATCCGTTCGAACGGGATGGCAGATTTGAGGTGCAACCCGCGGCACTACGGCTAGAGCAAGGTCGGCGACGACATCTTCAACGAAATCACTATGCGTCTGGACACTATCAACGCTGTTAGGCTGGCCACATGCTCCAAGGAGATGTACCGCCAGGTCACCGGCAGAAAAGGTAGCAGGTGCCCCAATGACCGCTGTTGTTCATTGGTCTCCTACAATGACGTCTACGAGCACAAGGTCCAGTGCTGCTATTCCCCGTGCGTAGCCTGCACGGAGCGATGATGCGAGTTCGTCAACCGGCCATTGACTTTGCACGAGCTCGTTGACCACTTGAAACTTGCCCACAAGATGTACTATTTTCCCCAAGTGACCTACTCCAACAAATACTGGTACCCGACTAACCGGGTGCATATACCAGAGATCATCGGCATCGGGAAAGAGGGCACGGGGTTTGCCGCCCTAATTGGAGGGTACACCACGAACATCTTCCTATCCGTCAGGTACGTCAGGTCGGCGGCGTGCGAATCACCACGGTACAAGGTGATGTTATGGTCGCTGCCGTCATGGAATAAGCTCCATTCGGTCGAAATGGCAATGACATCTGAGCAGATGAGCATGCCTTCGTTGGCTGAAGTCGCGCTGACAGGGCTCATATCGTACCTGTCGAAACCGAGGCATTACCCACGAGCTTCTCAATATGTTGTCGGAATTCCCCCTGGATTACAATAATATCAACCAAGAGTGAGTTAACCCATATAAATCTTCTTGTGATGATCCTAATATGAATATATGTAATGTCGTACTAATTAATTACTTTATGTTGGTGACAGACCCAATTGGTATGGGCTGTCCAGCAAAATATGTCTTCATGTTCAATGCTCGCTGATGCAGTCGAATGGAACTGCGTGGTGCCTAGCTGCGAGTTATCCGCAATTCCGTTTGTGCTCCACTCCCACCTCATAGAAGCCCACGCCATGAGGTTGCGCATTTTACACTATGGTAGGAAAGGCACGTACATCTCTAAGCTGGTGCCGGCACCGGTCTTGCAAAATGTAGATATCAGGCTAACCAGGTTCGATGACACGGTGTTGTGCGTGCTATTCGATGGGCGCGATGATGTCATGTTGATATCTGTCCTGTGCGTCAGGCTGGCGGCGTGCGTGTCGCCACAGTTCATGGTGAAGTTCAGCTCTGCACATCCAAATGGCTTGTGTGAGAAGGTATTCTATGCGAATTCTAAAGCCACTTTCTCTTTGCCGGTTTGTCGGTCTAATCTGGTCGCTCATCGTGGGAATCGACCATCGGAGTTCACCGTGGAATACAAGCTTCGTATCGACAAGATTATTACCGTAGATGCAGAGATGGGATATGTGGGAGACTTCTAAACTAACTCTAAACTAAGTGGGATAAGCGGGATAAGTGAGATTTAACAAATCTCACTTATCCCGCTTATCCCACTTAGTTTAGAGTTAGTCTAGGGGTCTAAAATTAAGAATCCCTCATGTCCCATTTGTCCCACTTCTGCATCCCTATTTCTTAGCGATTAACCCATCTTTATCTTCTTGTGATGATCCTAACTTGAACACATGTACTCCTCGACCAGATTTTTCTTACCATTTTGGGACATGTGGTTCCTAGCTTAAGGTAGTTCTGAGTATTTTCTATGGAGTTCTGTTATTGCTAATCTATTTTGTAGTAGGAGTAATACCTATATACTAGTACTTGTTCAGACCGATGGATCTAGTTCAGAATAAGGTCTCTCTTTCCTTTTGAATCATGGCCATGCTACATCTACCAAATTTCAATGTCTGCATTGCTGAATCTTTCAATTCCTTTGGTCATTATCTGTACTACTAAATTGGTCACTTTGAAATGGTGCTAAATCTGTCAAGTGCCGCTTATTATGAACTGGGAATCTGATGATATTTTTCTGTCTTATTCAATACTGCTGAATCTTTCAAGTGCCATTGAATCTGTCGAACATTCTGTTGTTGCTATTACTAAAATATTTTTTAGAACTAATAGTGATGTATTGGTACTTGTTTAGATCAAGACCAGTAGATGGTCTTGCTCTTCTTTTGCAACATGGCCAGAATATGTTCTCTCTGTCCTTTTGAATTATGGCCTTGCTACATCTATTGGATTTTAGTGTCTGCATTGTTAAATCCGTCTATACTTTTGGTCATTATCTGTACTGCTAAATCGGTCACTTTGAAATGCTGTTGAATCTGTCAAGTGCCTCTGATTATGTGTTTGGAATCTATTGATATTTTTCTATTTTATTTAGTGCTACCGAATCTTTCAAATGGTAGTGAATCTGTCAAATGTTCTGTCGTTTTTATTACAGTACTAAAGTATCTTGTAGAACTAATACTGACATACTGATACTTTTTTAGATCAAGGGCAATAGATGGTCTTATGTTCTTTTGAAACATGGCCTTGTCACAATCTAGATGAGGCTTGGGGCATTTTGATTTGCATATGTGGGTCACACAGTCATTGATGTGAGTAGAAAGTATGCACAGAAAAGCAAGCTTGATGGTCAGTTTTGCTTGCTACGATGATCGAGTGTGTTCGGAGAAAAGCGACTGATCCCGCACCAAGGCTTTTAGTGCTGAAACAAGATTCGATTTTCACTGTCCTGCTATTGAATTTCAGAGTCTGTATTGCTGAATCGGTCACTTTGAATCCTGCTGAATATGAACTGGGAAGCTGTCGTTATTTCACCAAGCATGATGCAATTTAGGCCGTGGGTTCTTGCCTTTCTAGAAGTTTCAGCAATTTTAGGAGGCTTGCCAATCTTTGCAAAGGGGTATCTTTCTAGAAAGTTCATATGAGGTTTAGCATCTTGGTATTTTGGTACGTACTATGCAGTACCGAAAAACGTAAGTGATTCAACTTACAACTACTCTGTCTAACTGATGTGAATCTAGACAAAGTTGAGGCCATTAGAATACGAACTGGAGGGAGTAGTATAAAATGGAAGCAGTAAATAAGTCATCTCTAAGTTCTAATAACTAAGATGTGATGAGAGAACACTCCATGGCAACATGCCAGTCTAGAGTACCTATAGTAGTACTCCCTACTCCATAACTCTAGTCGGCGTGTGCTCGATGCAGTACGCCCGGCAGAAGACAGCCGTAGGAGCACGGCAAAAACCCCTCCTTAAGAGCCATTCCCATCTCCGAGAAGCCGCATTTGGATCTTCTCTAGCGTGCACTTCACACATTTTTCTTGCCATCTCACCCGCTACATCGATCCTTCTAGGCCGCCACCCCTCTCCTCCAAATAATCCCTTGCCCCCAATCATTCGGATGTGATGGCTTTCGATTCGAGGCACAAACGGCTGAACAACATCTGGACGAATGTCGGGGATGATGTCTTCAACGAAATAGCTAAGCGTTTGGACACTACCAGCGCCGTCCGGCTGGCCGCATGCTCCAAGGAGCTGTACCGCCAAGTCGCTGGCGGAAAAGATAGTAGATGCCACAACAACATCTGCTGGACTTTGGTCTCCTACAAGGACGTCTACGACCACAAGATCGTGTGCAACTACCGCCGTGTGTACGCGAGCCAGATGCGAAGTTCACCGGCATCAATAAAGTGTTCGTCGAGCACCTCATATCTTCCCACTCGATGACAATGCCCAGATACAACCCAAAAAATGGGACCCGTCTATGCCAGTTCGTGCACCGGGCTCGCTCAGAGCTGAGGTCATCGGCATCGGGAAGGAGGGTAAGTTGTCTGTCGCCCAAATTGACGGGCATAGCACGGACTTGATCCTGTCTGCCAGGCCGGTCAGGTCAGCGGCATGCGAATCTCTGCGGTACGAGGTGAGGTTTTGTTCGTTGGTCTTGTTCGCTAGTTTCAATCAGGTTGTAGTAAAGAGGTCACCCGAGACAGCGATTAGGCCGTCACCGACCAACGCTGCGTAGGAAGTGCTCATGTCTTTTCTGTCCAAGTCGCGTCTTTACTGGCATACTACTGAACCTGTAGTCGGACAAGATTCACCGGTGAGATATCACATCTTAATCCTCTTTTGATGATCCTACTGTGAGTGTATGTAATGTTGTACTAATTAGCTAGTTTATGTTGGAGGGAGATTCACTTCATAATTGGAATTGCTGAAATTAAGGATCCCGAACTTCCTGGTTTGTCGTATGAATTTTACATGTATGCTGCTGACCTAGAGGCCGACAGGCGACAATGAAACGAGAGACGCGTCCCAGGCAGGAAATCAAGGGTGCAGTGCGACCAGCACTTTGACACGCTGAAGCATTCTCATTTCTTCGAGTACATATGTAAGCTTCTAGTTCTATAGTTCTACTAAGTATTTTGTATGGAGTTCAGCTACTACTAATCTATTTTGTAGTAATACCTATGTACTTGGACTTATTCAGATCGAGTGGAGAAAATGCATGGTCACGCTTTCCTTTTGAAACTTGGCTTTGCCACATTATTGTACATCCATTGAATTTCAATGTCGGCATTGCTGAATTTGTCAATTCTTTTGGACATTTTCTGCCACCGTTGAATCGGTCACTTTAAATTGCTGCTGAATCTGTCATGTGCTGCTGAATGTGAAACAGACGAGTGCTCGTCGCCCTTGTACATGGACGTGTCACAATCTAGATGAGACTTGGGCATTTTGGGTTGCATATGGGGGTCAGATAGGCATTGATGTGAGAATAAAGGTACTCAAAGCATACTTGATTGTCAGTTTTGCTTGCTCCGAAGGTCGAGTGTTATTGGTAAAAACGACAAACTGATCGCGCGACAAGGTTTTTAGAGCTGAAACAAAAACTGGTTCTCTCTGTACTGCTATTTGTATTTCATTGTCTATATTGCGGAATTGATCACTTTTGAAATGCTGTTGAATTGGTCAAGTGCTCCTGAATAGAACTTCAAATCTGTTGATAATTTTTCTACCTTATTCTGTACTGCTGAATTTTGACATGAATAGCCGCCAAAAAGAATTATCGCTTTTCCCCCTCCCTCTCTGAGGTCTTTGTTTCGAATCTGGCCAAGCACATCACAATGCAATTTTTATTAACCAGGAGAAGAAATCTAGTACTCTGTAGCTCATTCGGTCCCTCTTTATCCCAAAACATTTTTATTCGGTCTTTTCGGGGTCAGGGGACTACTGACCACAACCTAGTGAAATTTGAGAAAGGAACCCATGGTGCATAGCCGAGAACATATTAATTTGGCCTTTTAGGGGTCAGGGTACTGCTGAGCACAACCCACTAAAATTTGAGAATGAAGCCCATGGAGCCTGCCCTACGGAGAGCAGCCTATGTAGAATAGCCAAACTCTTTTTAATTTGGCCTTTTGTGCATTGCCCCACCTCTCAAAATAAATAAAAACTCTGCCTACCCATGTTTTTAAGAAAATACTCCATTATGTGGCATTTTATAAATTGAGATGCCAGGAGCGCTGCCCTTTTATATTTTAAAAGAGATAAACATAGACACACAAAATATTTTTAAGAAGACTAATACATAAATTGTAGTACTAATCAAATTTTAATGATATTTATTCTACAAATATCTTTGTTGTAGTGGCAACACAATCAGTTTATGTTTATTTGATTTGAAGGTCTTTTGTTCGAATCATATCTTGGATTTACAATTTTTTCTTCTAGCAATATCGCATTACAGAGAGGCTGATATCATGGACCCACCAGCATGCAGCGTCCCTGGAGTTTGTTTTGAGGGTGGGTTCGAAACAAAAGTTTAAATACTTGTACAGAGAGGCTCGCATCGGGGACCCACTAGAAAGAACATACAAGGCTGCATCGGGGACCCACAAGCCAGAACATGCCAGAGAGGCTGACATAAGGGCCCCAACAGTAAGACCATACACGACTGCCACGGTGAAAACAGCGGACGTGGCCGAAAAAAATGTCCATCATACACACGTTGCACTTACAGAGAAGCTGACATGTCAAACCCAGCAGGCCCAAGCATAGCCCATAAAATTAGCCTATCAGCCCCAAGCATAGCTCAATACCTTCTAATTCGTCCTTTTCATGGTCTTGTGGCCACCGACCATAGCCCATTCAACTTAGGAGTGAGCCCATGGAATATAAGCCATGACGAATAGGGCATCCGCCCCAACTTTAGCCTGGAATCTTTTTAATTCGGCCTTTATGAGCATTTTTTGTACTCTGAGGCTGACATCTGGGACCCTAAAAAAAGTCCAACATACACACGTTTATTTCAAATAGAGGCTGTCAGCTGGGACCCAGCATAGACATGTTTCCTGCACAGAGGTGGTTGACATCTGGGACCCAGCAAGTTCCCAAGGTCAAAATAGTGGGCATGGCCAAAAAAAAGTCCATCATACGCATGTTTCATTTACAGAGAGGCTGATATGTGGGACCTAGTAGTGTGACCTTATACAGATGCTGCATCGAGCAACGTAGCTAGTTCGAAATAGGAAGGCACGAGCGAGAAAAAAGTTCAGCATGTACACGTTTCTTTTAATGAGAGGCTGAAATGAGGGACCCAGCAGCGTGAGCAAACGGCAGATTCGTCGAGCAACGCTGTCTAGTTCGGAACATGGCAGTGCTAGAGAAGAAAAAATTCCATCATACCCACGATTCTTCTAACGTGAGGCTAACATAAGGGACCCACTAGCCTGAATAAACGGCTGATGCAGCAAGCAAA
This sequence comes from Avena insularis, assembly GCA_023614405.1. Taxonomy (NCBI): domain Eukaryota; kingdom Viridiplantae; phylum Streptophyta; class Magnoliopsida; order Poales; family Poaceae; genus Avena; species Avena insularis. The sequence continues at coordinate 357,689,454 of CM042694.1, forward strand.
GCTATCAAGTTCGGAACACGAAGGCGCGATAGAGGGTAAAAAATCCATCATACACGAAAGCTATCAAGTTCGGAACACGTTTCTTCTAATGAGAGGATGACATGTCGGGCTCAGGAGGTTGGTTAAACGGTAGATGCATCGAGCATCGCTATCAACTCCGAACGGGGTAGCGCCAGTGAAGGAAAAATCCACCATACACACGTTTCTTCTAATGAGAGGATAACATGTGGGGCCCAACATCATGATTTAACGGTAGATGCATAGAACAACGCTATCAAGTTCGGAACAGGGTAGCGCGATCCAAGGAAAAAAATCCATCGTACACACGTTTCTTCTAATGAGAGGATGCCATGTGGGGCTCAGGAGGTTTGTTAAACAGTAGATGCGTTGAGCAGCGTTATCAACTCGAAACGGGGTAGCACCAGCGAAGGAAAAAATTCCATCATACACACGTTTCTTCTAATGAGAGGATGACATGTGGGTCCCAGGAGGTTGATTAGACGGTAGATGCATCGAGAAACGCTATCACCTTTAGAACAGGGTAGCGTGAGCGAAGGAAAAAATTCCATCATACACACGATCCTTATAATGAGAGGCTTACATGTGGGACCTAGCAGCCTAACTAAATGGCAGATGCCTTGTGCTACGTTATCGAGTTCAAATCAGGGAGGCACGACCGAAAAGTATGGTCCGCTAGAGACACTGACGTCCGGGACCCACACGCCTCAAAAGACTTCGGCGACTCAACATTTCCCGAGGAAACGAAAATCTTACTTCTGCCACGCGGCATAAGAGCTTCCTCCATTTTTTTAGCAGATTCGTCATAGTAGAGGGCCACGAAACCGGAAAAAAAAAGTTTTCCACTGGCCAGGCCGAGCCGAGAATTTCGTCGAGGAAGACGCGCCTTCTACGACGACCGTCAAGCCAATTTATTGCGGAAGGAAACTTTTCTTATAGTGGAAGTTGTTTCTAGACAGATAATATAGTTCTAGATCCCATGCAATGTTGGCATGCGCCCACATCTGCCACAAGTTTGTGTCATGGCTTGGCATATCACTCTTATAATTAGATGTATCAACTAGGTAGGATCATGTTGGCCAAGTGTTGAGTCAGGTAAACACAAGTTCAGGATGCAATGTTGGCATGGGCCCAGATTTGCCACAAAGTGTCTCATCATGTGTTTTGCATAGAAATGTTATACTTAGATCTATCAACTAGGTAGGATCATGTTCTCCAAGTGATGACTCATAAAACCACAAGTTGATGAAGGTGTGTCTAGATAGATAATATAGTTCTACATCCCTTGCAATGTTGGCATGGGCCCACATCTGCCACAAGTTTGTGTCATGGCTTGGCCTAGAACTATTATACTTAGATGTATCAACTGGGTAGGATCATGTTGGCCAAGTGTTGAGTCATACAACCACAAGTATAGGATGATTTTTCTAGCCTACCAAGAGAGGTCCATAGCGCATGCAATGTTGGCATGGGCCCACATTTGCCACAAACTGTCTGATCCTGTCCTGTCATAGCAGTGTTATACTTAGATCTATCAATTTGGTAGGAACATGTTGTCCAAGTGATGACTCATACAAACACAAGTTAATGCAGGGCTTCTGTAGATAGGTAATATAGTTCTAGATCCCATGCAATGTTGGCATGGGACCACATCTGCCACAAGTTTGTGTCATGGCTTGGCATAGCACTCTTATAATTAGATGTATGAACTAGGTAGGATCATGTTGGCCAAGTGTTGAGTTAGACAACCACAAGTTTAGGATGCAATGTTGGCGTGGTACCACACTTGCCAAAGTGTCTCATCATGTCTTTTGCATAGCAATGTTATACTTAGATCAATAACCTCGACAGGATCATGTTATCCAAGTGATGACTCATACAACCACAAGTTGATGAAGGCGTGCCTAGACAAATAATATAGTTCTAGATCCCATGCAATGTTGGCATGGGCCACATCTGCCACTAGTTTGTGTCATGGCTTGGCATAACACTTATAATTAGATGTATCAACTAGGTAGGATCATGTTGGCCAAGTGTTGAGTCAGACAACCACAAGTTTAGGATCCAATGTTGGCATGGGCCCACATTTGCCAATAAGTGTCTCATAATGTCTTGCATAGAAATGTTATACTTAGATCTATCAACTAGATAGGATCATGTTGTCCAAGTAATGACTCATACAACCACAATTTGATGAAGGTGTGTCTAGACAGAAAATATAGTTCTAGATCCCATGAAATGTTGGCTTGCGCCCACATCTGCCACAAGTTAGCGTCATGGCTAGGCATAACACTCTTATACTTAGATGTATCAACTGGGTGAGATCTTGTTGCCGAAGTGTTGAGTCAGACAACCACAAGTTTAGGATACTTTTTCGAGCCAACAAAGAGAGGTCCATATCCCATGCAATGTTGGCATGGGCCCACATTTGCCACAAAGTGTCTTATCATGTCTTGACATAGCAGTGTTATACTTAGATCTATAAACTTGGTAGGAACATGTTGTCCAAGTGATGACTCATACAACCACAAGTTGGTGAAGGGCTTTTGTACATAAACAATATAGTTCTAGACCCCATGCAATGTTGGCATGGGACCACATCTACCATAAGTTTGTGGCATGGCTTGGCATAGCACTCTTATACTTAGATGTATTAACTAGGTGGGATCATGTTAGCCAAGTTTGAGTCAGACAACCACAAGTTTAGGGTCGTTTTTCTAGCCAACCAAGTGAGGTCCATAGGCCATGCAATGTTGGCATGGACCCACATTTTCCACAAAATGTCTCATCATGTCATCTATCAACTAGGTAGGAACATGTTGTCCAAGTGATGACTCATGCGACCACAAGTTGATGAAGCTGTTTCTAGACAGATAATATAGTTCTAGATCCCATGCAATTTTGCATGGTCCCACATCTGCCACAAGTTTGTGTCATGGCTTGGCATAACACTCTTATAATTAGATGTATCAACTAGGTAGGATCATGTTGGCGAAGTATTGAGTCAGAGAACCACATGTTTATGATGCAATGTTCGCATGGGCCCACATTTTCCACAAAGTGTCTCATCATGTCTTTTGCATCGCAATGTTATACTTAGATCTATCAACTAGGTAGGATCATGTTGTCCAAGTGATGACTAATACAACCACAAGTTGATGAAGGTATGTCTAGACAGATAATATAGTTCTAGATCCCATGCAATGTTGCCATGGGCCCACATCTGCCACAAGTTTGTGTCATGGCTTGGCATAGCAGTCGTATACTTAGATGTATCAACTGGGTGGGATCTTGTTCGCCAAGTGTTGAGTCAGACAACCAAAAGTTCAGGATTGTTTTTCTATCCAACCAAGAGAGGTCCATAGCGCATGCAATGTTGGCATGGGCCAACATTTGCCACAAAGGGTCTCATCATGTCTTGGCATAGCAGAGTTATACTTAGATCTATCAACTTGGTAGGAACATGTTGTCCAAGTGATGACTCATACAACCACAAGTTCATGAAGGTCTTTTGTAGATAGATAATATAGTTCTAGATCCCATGCAATGTTGGCATGGGACCACATATACCACACGTTTGTGTCATGGCTTGGCATAGCACTCTTATACTTAGATGTATCAACTGGGTGGGATCATGTTGGCGAAGTGTTGAGTCAGACAACCACAAGTTTAGGATGGTCTTTCTAGCTAACAAAGAGAGGTACATAGCCCATGCAACGTTGGCATGGGCCCACATTTGCCACAAAGTATCTCATCATGTCTTGGCATAGCAATGTTATACTTAGATCTATCAACTAGGTAGGAACATGTTGCCCAAGTGACGACTCATGCAACCACAAGTTGATTAAGGTGTTTCTAGACAGATAATATAGTTCTAGATCCCATTCAATGTTGGCATGGACCCACATATGCCAGAAGTTTGTGTCATGGCTTGGCATAGCAGTCTTATAGTTAGATGTATCAACTAGGTAGGATCATGTTGGCCAAGTGTTGAGTCAGACAGCCACAAGTTTATGATGCAATGTTGGCATGGGCCCACATTTGCCACAAAGTGTCACATCATGTGTTTTGCATCGCAATGTTATAGTTAGATCTTACAACTAGCTAGGATCATGTTGTCCAAGTGATCACTCATACAACCACAAGTTGATGAAGGTGTGTCTTGACAAATAATATAGTTCTAGATCCCATGCAATGTTGGCATGGGCCCACATCTGCCACAAGTTTATGTCATGGCTTGGTATAGGACTCTTATACTTAGACGTATAAACTGGATTAGATCTTGTTGGCCAAGTGTTGAGTCAGACAACCACAAGTTTAGGATTCTTTTTCTAGCCAACCAAGGGAGGTCCATTGCCCATGCAATGTTGGCATGGGCCCACATTTGCCACAATGTGTCTCATCATGTCCTGGCATGGTAGTGTTATACTTAGATCTATCAACTTGGTAGGAACATGTTGTCCAAGTGATGACTCATACAACCACAAGTTGATGAAGGGCTTTTGTACATAGATAATATAGTTCTGGACCCCCATGCAATTTTGGCATGGGACCACATCTACCATAAGTTTGTGGCATGGCTTGACATAGCACTCTTATACTTAGATGTATTAACTGGGTGGGATCATGTTGGCCAAGTGTTGAGTTAGACAACCACCAGTTTAGGATGGTTTTTCTAGCCAACCAAGAGAGGTTCATAGACCATGCAATGTTGTCATGGGCCCACATTTTCCAAAAGTTTCTCATCATGTCTTGGCATAGCAATGTTATACTTAGATCAAGCAACTAGGTAGGAACATGTTGTCCAAGTGATGACTCATGCGAGTACAAGTTGATGAAGGTGTTTCTAGACAGACAATATAGTTCTAGAACCCATGTAATGTTGGCATGGGCCCACATCTGCCACAAGTTTGTGTCATGGCTTGGCATAGCACTCTTATAATTAAATGTATCAACTAGGTAGGATCATGTTGGCCAAGTGTTGAGTCAGAGAACCCCAAGTTTATGATGCAATGTTGGCATGGGCCCACATTTTTCCCAAAGTGTCTCATCATGTATTTTGCATCGCAATGTTATACATAGATCTATCAACTAGGTAGGATCGTGTTGTCCAAGTGATGACTCATACAACCACAAGTTTATGAAGGTGTGTCTAGACAGATAATATAGTTCTAGATCCCATGCAATATTGGCATGGGCCCACATCTGCCACAAGTTTGTGTCATGGCTTGGCATAGGACTCTTATACTTAGATGTATCAACTGGCTAGGATATTGTTGGCCAAGTGTTGAGTCAGACAACCACAAGTTTAGGATTCTTTTTCTAGCAAACCAAGAGAGGTCCATAGCCCATGCAATGTTGGCATGGGCCCACATTTTCCACAATGTGTCTCATCATGTCCTGGCATAGTAGTGTTATACTTAGATCTATCAACTTGGTAGGAACATGTTGTCCAAGTGTTGACTCATACAACCACAAGTTGATGAAGGGCTTTTGTACATAGATAATATAGTTCTGGACCCCATGCAATTTTGGCATGGGACCACATCTACCATAAGTTTGTGGCATGGCTTGGCATAGAACTCTTATACTTAGAAATATTAACTGGGTGGGATCATGTTGGCCAAGTGTTGAGTCAGACAACCACAAGTTTAGGATGGTTTTTCTAGCTAACCAAGAGAGGTTCATAGCCTATGCAATGTTGGCATGGGCCCACGTTTTCCAAAAAGTTTCTCATCATGTCTTGGCATAGCAATGTTATACTTAGATCTAGCAACTAGATAGGAACATGTTGTCCAAGTGATGACTCATGCGACTACAAGTTGCTGAAGGTGTTTCTAGACAGATAACATAATTCTAGAACCCATGCAATGTTGGCATGGGCCCACATCTGCCACAAGTTTGTGTCATGGCTTGGCATAGCACTCTTATAATTAGATGTATCAACTAGGTAGGATCGTGTTGGCCAAGTGTTGAGTCAGAGAACCCCAAGTTTATGGTGCAATGTTGGCATGGGCCCACATTTGTCCCAAAGTGTCTCATCATGTCTTTTGCATAGCAATGTTATACATAGATCTACCAACTAGATAGGATCATGTTGTCCAAGTGATGACTCATACAACCATAAGTTTATGAAGGTGTGTCTAGACAGATAATATAGTTGTAGATCCCATGCGATATTGGCATGGGCCCACATCTGCCACAAGTTTGTGTCATGGCTTGGCATAGGACTCTTATACTTAGATGTATCAACTGGCTAGGATCTTGTTGGCCAAGTGTTGTGTCAGACAACCACAAGTTTAGGATTCTTTTTCTAGCAAACCAAGAGAGGTCCATAGCCCATGCAATGTTGGCATGGGCCCACATTTGCCACAATGTGTCTCATCATGTCCTGGCATAGCAGTGTTATACTTGGATCTATCAACTTGGTAGGAACATGTTGTCCAAGTGATGACTCATACAACCACAAGTTGATGAAGGGCTTTTGTACATAGATAATATAGTTCTGGACCCCCATGCAATTTTGGCATGGGACCACATCTACCATAAGTTTGTGGCATGGCTTGACATAGCACTCTTATACTTAGATGTATTAACTGGGTGGGATCATGTTGGCCAAGTGTTGAGTTAGACAACCACCAGTTTAGGATGGTTTTTCTAGCCAACCAAGAGAGGTTCATAGACCATGCAATGTTGGCATGGGCCCACATTTTCCAAAAGTTTCTCAGCATGTCTTGGCATAGCAATGTTATACTTAGATCAATCAACTAGGTAGGAACATGTTGTCCAAGTGATGACTCATGCGAGTACAAGTTGATGAAGGTGTTTCTAGACAGATAATATAGTTCTAGAACCCATGTAATGTTGGCATGGGCCCACATCTGCCACAAGTTTGTGTCATGGCTTGGCATAGCACTCTTATAATTAGATGTATCAACTAGGTAGGATCATGTTGGCCAAGTGTTGAGTCAGAGAACCCCAAGTTTATGATGCAATGTTGGCATGGGCCCACATTTTTCCCAAAGTGTCTCATCATGTATTTTGCATCGCAATGTTATACATAGATCTATCAACTAGGTAGGATCGTGTTGTCCAAGTGATGACTCATACAACCACAAGTTTATGAAGGTGTGTCTAGACAGATAATATAGTTCTAGATCCCATGCAATATTGGCATGGGCCCACATCTGCCACAAGTTTGTGTCATGGCTTGGCATAGGACTCTTATACTTAGATGTATCAACTGGCTAGGATATTGTTGGCCAAGTGTTGAGTCAGACAACCACAAGTTTAGGATTCTTTTTCTAGCAAACCAAGAGAGGTCCATAGCCCATGCAATGTTGGCATGGGCCCACATTTTCCACAATGTGTCTCATCATGTCCTGGCATAGTAGTGTTATACTTAGATCTATCAACTTGGTAGGAACATGTTGTCCAAGTGTTGACTCATACAACCACAAGTTGATGAAGGGCTTTTGTACATAGATAATATAGTTCTGGACCCCATGCAATTTTGGCATGGGACCACATCTACCATAAGTTTGTGGCATGGCTTGGCATAGAACTCTTATACTTAGAAATATTAACTGGGTGGGATCATGTTGGCCAAGTGTTGAGTCAGACAACCACAAGTTTAGGATGGTTTTTCTAGCTAACCAAGAGAGGTTCATAGCCTATGCAATGTTGGCATGGGCCCACGTTTTCCAAAAAGTTTCTCATCATGTCTTGGCATAGCAATGTTATACTTAGATCTAGCAACTAGATAGGAACATGTTGTCCAAGTGATGACTCATGCGACTACAAGTTGCTGAAGGTGTTTCTAGACAGATAATATAATTCTAGAACCCATGCAATGTTGGCATGGGCCCACATCTGCCACAAGTTTGTGTCATGGCTTGGCATAGCACTCTTATAATTAGATGTATCAACTAGGTAGGATCGTGTTGGCCAAGTGTTGAGTCAGAGAACCCCAAGTTTATGGTGCAATGTTGGCATGGGCCCACATTTGTCCCAAAGTGTCTCATCATGTCTTTTGCATAGCAATGTTATACATAGATCTACCAACTAGATAGGATCATGTTGTCCAAGTGATGACTCATACAACCATAAGTTTATGAAGGTGTGTCTAGACAGATAATATAGTTGTAGATCCCATGCGATATTGGCATGGGCCCACATCTGCCACAAGTTTGTGTCATGGCTTGGCATAGGACTCTTATACTTAGATGTATCAACTGGCTAGGATCTTGTTGGCCAAGTGTTGTGTCAGACAACCACAAGTTTAGGATTCTTTTTCTAGCAAACCAAGAGAGGTCCATAGCCCATGCAATGTTGGCATGGGCCCACATTTGCCACAATGTGTCTCATCATGTCCTGGCATAGCAGTGTTATACTTGGATCTATCAACTTGGTAGGAACATGTTGTCCAAGTGATGACTCATACTACCACAAGTTGATGAAGGGCTTTTGTACATAGATAATATAGTTCTAGACCCCATGCAATTTTGGCATGGGACCACATCTACCATAAGTTTGTGGCATGGCTTGGCATAGCACTCTTATACTTAGATGTATTAACTGGGTGGGATCATGTTGGCCAAGTGTTGAGTCAGACAACCACAAGTTTAGGATGGTTTTTCTAGCCAACCAAGAGAGGTTCATAGCCCATGCAATGTTGGCATGGGCCCACATTTTCCAAAAGTTTCTCATCATGTCTTGGTATAGCAATGATATACTTAGATCTAGCAACTAGGTAGGAACATGTTGTCCAAGTGATGACTCATGCGACTACAAGTTGATGAAGGTGTTTCTAGACATATAATATAGTTCTAGATCCCATGCAATGTTAGCATGGGCCCACATCTGCCACAAGTTTGTGTCATGGCTTGGCATAGCACTCTTATAATTAGATGTATCAACTAGGTAGGATCATGTTGGCCAAGTGTTGAGTCAGAGAACCACAAGTTTATGATGCAATGTTGGCATGGGCCCACATTTGTCACAAAGTCTTTCATCATGTCTTTTGCATAGCAATGGTATACTTCGATCTATCAACTAGGTAGGATCATGTTGTCCAAGTGATGACTCATACAACCACAAGTTGATGAAGGGCTTTTGTACATAGATAATATAGTTCTAGACCCCATGCAATTTTGGCATGGGACCACATCTACAATAAGTTTATGGCATGGCTTGGCATAGCACTCTTATACTTAGATGTATTAACTGGGTGGGATCATGTTGGCCAAGTGTTGAGTCAGACAACCACAAGTTTAGGATGGTTTTTCTAGCCAACCAAGAGAGGTTCATAGCCCATGCAATGTTGGCATGGGCCCACATTTTCCAAAAAGTGTCTCATCATGTCTTGGCATAGTAATGTTATACTTATATCTAGCAACTAGGTAGGAACATGTTGTCCAAGTGATGACTCATGCGACTACAAGTTGATGAAGGTGTTTCTAGACAGATAATATAGTTCTAGATCCCATGCAATGTTGGCATGGGCCCACATCTGCCACAAGTTCGTGTCATGGCTTGGCATAGCACTCTTATAATTAGATGTATCAACTAGGTAGGATCATGTTGGCCAAGTGTTGAGTCAGAGAACCACAAGTTTATTATGCAATGTTGGCATGGGCCCACATTTGTCACAAAGTGTCTCATCATGTCTTTGGCATAGCAATTTTATACTTAGATCTATCAACTAGGTAGGATCATGTTGTCCAAGTGATGACTCATACAACCACAAGTTGATGAAGGTGTGTCTAGACAGATAATATAGTTCTAGATCCCATGCAATGTTGGCATGGGCCCACATCTACCACAAGTTTGTGTCATGGCTTGGCATAGGACTTTTATACTTAGATGTATCAACTGGCTGGGATCTTGTTGGCCAAGTGTTGAGTCAGACAACCACAAGTTTAGGATTCTTTTTCTAGCCAACCAAGAGAGGTCCATAACCCATGCAATGTTGGCATGGGCCCACATTTGCCACAATATGTCTCATCATGTCCTGGCATAGCAGTGTTATACTTAAATCGATCAACTTGGTAGGAACATGTTGTCCAAGTGATGACTCATACAACCACAAGTTGATGAAGGGCTTTTGTACATAGATAATATAGTTTTAGAACCCATGCAATTTTGGCATGGGACTACATCTACCATAAGTTTGTGGCATGGCTTGGCATAGCACTCTTATACTTAGACGTATTAACTGGGTGGGATCATGTTAGCCAAGAGTTGAGTCACACAACCACAAGTTTAGGATGGTTTTTCTAGCCAACGAAGAGAGGTTCATAGCCCATGCAATGTTGGCATGGGCCAACATTTTCCAAAAAGTGTCTCATCATGTCTTGGCATAGAAATGTTATACTTAGATCTTGCAACTAGATAGGAACATGTTGTCCAATTGATGACTCATGCGACTACAAGTTGATGAAGGTGTTTCTAGACAGATAATATAGTTCTAGATCCCATGCAATGTTGGCATGGGCCCACATCTGCCAAAATTTGTGTCATGGCTTGGCATAGCACTTTTATAAGTAGATGTATCAACTAGGTAGGATCATGTTGGCCAAGTGTTGAGTCAGAGAACCACAAGTTTATGATGCAATGTTTGCATGGGCCAACATTTGTCACAAAGTCTCTCATCATGTCTTTTGCATAGCAATGTTATACTTAGATCTATCAACTAGGTAGGATCATGTTGTCCAAGTGATGACTCATACAACCACAAGTTGATGAAGGTGTGTCTAGACAGATAATATAGTTCTAGATCCCATGCAATGTTGGCATGGGCCCACATCTGCCACAAGTTTGTGTCATGGCTTGGCATAGGACTCTTATACTTAGATGTATCAATTGGCTGGGATCTTGTTAGCCAAGTGTTGAGTCAGACAACCACAAGTTTAGGATTCTTTTTTAGCCAACCAAGAGAGGTCCATAGCCCATGCAATGTTGGCATGGGCCCACATTTGTCACAAAGTGTCTCATCATGTCTTTTGCATAGCAGTGTTATACTTAGATCTATCATCTAGGTAGGATCATGTTGTCCATGTGCTGACTCATACAACCACAAGTTGATGAAGGTGTGTCTAGGTAGATAATATAGTTCTAGATCCCATGCAATGTTGGCATGGGCCCACATCTGCCACAAGTTTGTGTCATGGCTTGGCATAGGACTTTATACTTAGATGTATCAACTGGCTGGGATCTTGTTGGCCAAGTGTTAAGTCAGACAACCACAAGTTTAGGATTCTTTTTCTAGCCAACCAAGAGAGGTCCATAGCCCATGCAATGTTGGCATGGGCCCACATTTTCCACAATGTGTCTCATCATGTCCTGGCATAGCAGTGTTATACTTATATCTATCAACTTGGTAGGAACATGTTGTCCAAGTGATGACTCATACAACCACAAGTTGATGAAGTCCTTTTGTACATAGATCATATAGTTCTAGACCCCATGCAATTTTGGCATGGGACCACATCTACAATAAGTTTATGGCATGGCTTGGCATAGCACTCTTATACTTAGATGTATTAACTGGGTGGGATCATGTTGGCCAAGTGTTGAGTCAGACAACCACAAGTTTAGGATGGTTTTTCTAGCCAACCAAGAGAGGTTCATAGCCCATGCAATGTTGGCATGGGCCCACATTTTCCAAAAAGTGTCTCATCATGTCTTGGCATAGCAATGTTATACTTATATCTAGCAACTAGGTAGGAACATGTTGTCCAAGTGATGACTCATGCGACTACAAGTTGATGAAGGTGTTTCTAGACAGATAATATAGTTCTAGATCCCATGCAATGTTGGCATGGGCCCACATCTGCCAAAATTTGTGTCATGGCTTGGCATAGCACTTTTATAATTAGATGTATCAACTAGGTAGGATCATGTTGGCCAAGTGTTGAGTCAGAGAACCACAAGTTTATGATGCAATGTTTGCATGGGCCAACATTTGTCACAAAGTCTCTCATCATGTCTTTTGCATAGCAATGTTATACTTAGATCTATCAACTAGGTAGGATCATGTTGTCCAAGTGATGACTCATACAACCACAAGTTGATGAAGGTGTCTCTAGGTGGATAATATAGTTCTAGATCCCATGCAATGTTGGCATGGGCCCACATCTCCCACAAGTTTGTGTCATGGCTTGGCATAGGACTCTTATACTTAGATGTATCAACTGGCTGGGATCTTGTTGGCCAAGTGTTAAGTCAGACAACCACAAGTTTAGGATTCTTTTTCTTGCCAACCAAGAGAGGTCCATAGCCCATGCAATGTTGGCATGGGCCCACATTTTCCACAATGTGTCTCATCATGTCCTGGCATAGCAGTGTTATAATTATATCTATCAACTTGGTAGGAACATGTTGTCCAAGTGATGACTCATACAACCACAAGTTGATGAAGTCCTTTTGTACATAGATAATATAGTTCTAGACCCCATGCAATTTTGGCATGGGACCACATCTACCATAAGTTTATGGCATGGCTTGGCATAGCACTCTTATACTTAGATGTATTAACTGGGTGGGATCATGTTGGCCAAGTGTTGAGTCAGACAGCCACAAGTTTAGGATGGTTTTTGTAGCCAACCAAGAGAGGTTCATAGCCCATGCAATGTTGGCATGGGCCCACATTTTCCAAAAAGTGTCTCATCATGTCTTGGCATAGCAATGTTATACTTATATCTAGCAACTAGGTAGGAACATGTTGTCCAAGTGATGACTCATGCGACTACAAGTTGATGAAGGTGTTTCTAGACAGATAATATAGTTCTGGATCCCATGCAATGTTAGCATGGGCCCACATCTGCCACAAGTTTGTGTCATGGCTTGGCATAGGACTCTTATACTTAGATGTATCAACTGGCTGGGATCTTGTTGGCCAAGTGTTAAGTCAGACAACCACAAGTTTAGGATTCTTTTTCTAGCCAACCAAGAGAGGTCCATTGCCCATGCAATGTTGGCATGGGCCCACATTTTCCACAAAGTGTCTCATCATGTCCTGGCATAGCAGTGTTATACTTATATCTATCAACTTGGTAGGAACATGTTGTCCAAGTGATGACTCATACAACCACAAGTTGATGAAGGGTTTTTGTACATAGATAATATAGTTCTAGACCCCATGCAATTTTGGCATGGGACCACATCTACCATAAGTTTATGGCATGGCTTGGCATAGCACTCTTATACTTAGATGTATTAACTGGGTGGGATCATGTTGGCCAAGTGTTGAGTCAGACAACCACAAGTTTAGGATGGTTTTTCTAGCCAACCAAGAGAGGTTCATAGCCCATGCAATGTTGGCATGGGCCCACATTTTCCAAAAAGTGTCTCATCATGTCTTGGCATAGCAATGTTATACTTATATCTAGCAACTAGGTAGGAACATGTTGGCCAAGTGATGACTCATGCGACTACAAGTTGATGAAGGTGTTTCTAGACAGATAATATAGTTCTAGATCCCATGCAATGTTGGCATGGGCCCACATCTGCCACAAGCTTGTGTTATGGCTTGGCGAAGCACTCTTATAATTAGATGTATCAACTAGGTAGGATCATGGTGGCCAAGTGTTGAGTCAGAGAACCACAGGTTTATGATGCAATGTTGGCATGGGCCCACATTTGTCACAAAGTCTCTCATCATGTCTTTTGCATAGCAATGTTATACTTAGATCTATCAACTAGGTAGGATCATGTTGTCCAAGTGATGACTCATACAACCACAAGTTGATGAAGGGATTTTGTACATAGATAATATAGTTCTAGGCCCCCATGCAATTTCATGGGACCACATCTACCATAAGTTTGTGGCATGGCTTGGAATTGCACTCTTATACTTAGATGTATTAACTGGGTGGGATCATGTTGGCCAAGTGTTGAGTCAGACAACCACAAGTTTAGGATGGTTTTTCTAGCCAACCAAGAGAGGTTCATAGCCCATGCAATGTTGGCATGGGCCCACATTTTCCAAAAAGTGTCTCATCATGTCTTGGCATAGCAATGTTATACCTATATCTAGCAACTAGGTAGGAACATGTTGTCCAAGTGATGACTCATGCGACTACAAGTTGATGAAGGTGTTTCTAGACAGATAATATAGGTCTACATCCCATGCAATGTTGGCATGGGCCCACATCTGCCACAAGTTTGTGTCATGGCTTGGCATAGGACTCTTATACTTAGATGTATCAACTGGCTGGGATCTTGTTGGCCAAGTGTTGAGTCAGACAACCACAAGTTTAGGATTCTTTTTCTAGCCAACCAAGAGAGGTCCATAGCCCATGCAATGTTGGCATGGGCCCACATTTGCCACAATGTGTCTCATCATTTCCTGGCATAGCAGTGTTATACTTAGTTCTATCAACTTGGTAGGAACATGTTGTCCAAGTGATGACTCATACAACCACAAGTTGATGAAGGGCTTTTGTACATAGATAATATAGTTCTAGACCTCATGCAATTTTGGCATGGGACCACATCTACCATAAGTTTGTGGCATGGCTTCTCATAGAACTCTTATACTTAGATGTATTAACTGGGTGGGATCATGTTGGCCAAGTTTTGAGTCAGACAACCACAAGTTTAGGATGGTTTTTCTAGCTAACCAAGAGAGGTCCATAGCCCATGCAATGTTGGCATGGGCCCACATTTTCCACAAAGTATCTCATCATGTCTTGGCATAGAAATGTTATACTTAGATCTATCAACTAGGTAGGAACATGTTGTCCAAGTGATGACTCATGCAACCACAAGTTGATGAAGGTGTTTCTAGACAGATACTATAGTTCTAGATCCCATGCAATGTTGGCCTGGGCCCACATCTGCCACAAGTTTGTGTCATGGCTTGGTATAGAACTCTTATAATTAGATGTATCAACTAGGTAGGATAATGTTGGCCAAGTGTTGAGTCAGACAACCAAAAGTGTATGATGCAATGTTGGCATGGGCCCATATTTGCCACAAAGTGTCTCATAATGTCTTTTTGATAGCAATGTTATACTTAGATCTATCAACTAGGTAGTATCATGTTGTCCAAGTGATGAATCATACAACCACAAGTTGATGAAGGTGTGTCTAGCCAGATAATATAGTTCTAGATCCCATGCAGTGTTGGCATGGGCCCACATCTGCCACAAGTTCGTGTCATGGCTTGGCATAGGACTGTGATACTTAGATGTATCAACTAGGTGGGATCTTGTTGGCCAAGTGTTGAGTCAGACAACCACAAGTTTAGGATTCTTTTTCTAGCCAACCAAGAGAGGTCCATAGCCCATGCAATGTTGGCATGGGCCCACATTTGCCACAAAGTGTCTCATCATGTCCTGGCATAGCAGTGTTATACTTAGATCTATCACCGTTTGAACATGTTGTCCAAGTGATAACTCATACAACCACGAGTTGATGAAGGGATTTTGTACATAGATAATATAGTTTTAGACCCCATGCAATGTTGGCATGGGACAACATCTACCATAAGTTTGTGGCATGGTTTGGCATAGCACTCTTATACTTACATGTATCAACTGGGTGGGATCATGTTGGCCAAGTGTTGAGTCAGACAACCAAAAGTTAAGGATGGTTTTTCTAGCCAACCAAGAGAGTTCCATAGCCCATGCAATGTTGGCATGGGCCCACATTTGCCACAAAGTGTCTCATCATGTCCTGGCATAGAAGTGTTATACTTAGATCTATCAACCATGTATGAACATGTTGTCCATGTGATGACTCATACAACTACAAGTTGATGAAGTGCTTTTGTAGATAGATAATATAGTTCTAGATCCCATGCAATGTTGGCATGGGACCACATCTACCACAAGTTTGTGGCATGGCTTGGCCTAGCACTCTAATACTTAGATGTATCAACTGGGTGGGATCATGTTTGCCAATTGTTGAGTCAGATAACCACAAGTTTAGGATGGTTTTTCTAGCCAACTAAGAGAGGTCCATATCCCATGCAATGTTGGCATGGGCCCACATTTGCCACAAAGTGTCTCATCATGTCTTGGCATAGCAATGTTATACTTAGATATACCAACTAGGTAGGAACATGTTGTCCAAGTGATGACTCATGCAACCATAAGTTGATGAAGGTGTTTCTAGACAGATATATATAGTTCTAGATCCTATGCAATGTTGGCATGTGCCCATATCTGCCACATGTTTGTGTCATCGTTTGGCATAGCACTCTTATAATTAGATGTATCAACTAGGTAGGATCATGTTGGCCAAGTGTTGAGTCAGAGAACCACAAGTTTATGATGCAATGTTGGCATGGGCCCACATTTGCCACAAAGTGTGTCATCGTGTCTTTTGCATAGCAATGTTATACTTAGATCCATCAACTAAGTAGGTGTGTCTAGACATATAATATAGTTCTATACCCCATGCAACTTGGCATGGGCCCACATCTGCCACAAGTTTTTGTCATGGCTTAGCATAGCACTCTTATACTTAGATGTATCAACTTGGTGGGATCATATTGGACAAGTGTTGACTCAGACTACCACAAGTTTAGGATGGTTTTTCTAGCCAACCAAGAGAGGTCCATAGCCCATGGAAAGTAGGCATGGGTGCACATTTTCCATAAAGTGTCTCATAATGTCTTGGCATAGCAGTGTTATACTTAGATCTATCAACTTGGTAGGAACATGTTGTCCAAGTGATGACTCATACAACCACAAGTTGATGAAGGGCTTATGTAGACAGATAATATGAGCTAGATCCCATGCAATGTTGGCATGGGACCACATATACCACAAGTTTGTGTCATGGCTTGGCATAGCACTCCCATACTTTGATGTATCGATTGGGTGGGATCATGTTGGCCAAGTGTTGAGTCAGACAACCACCAGTTTAGGATGATTTTTCTAGCCAACCAAGAAAGGTCCATAACCCATGCAATGTTGGCATGGGCCCACATTTGCACAAAGTGTCTCATCATGTCTTGCCATAGCAATGTTATACTTAGATCTATCTACTAGGTGGGATCATGTTGTCCAAGTGATGATTCATAGAACCACAAGTTGATGAAGGTGCTTCTAGACAGATATTATAGGTCTAGATCCCATGCAATGTTGGCATGGGCCCACATATGCCACAAGTTTGTGTCATGGCTTGGCATTGAACTCTTAAAATTCAAAATCTTCATTCTAATTCAAATTGCGTATTCCACACTCAACTTCAAATAGCTGCAAAACCAGGTAGCCACGATTGAAAAAGAGAGAGTGGGTGGGCCACTAGCGAGGGGCCGCCGAGAGATAGAGGGAGATTTATAGTGCGTGGTCCACCTTACGCCTCCGTGCACGTGAGAACCGTGCAGTACCATAGGCGTGTCCAAGGCGCACCATGGGCGTGTGAACTGTGTAGCAGGTGCACGTGTGTACAATGCAGAACCGTACACATGTGAACCGCAGGAGCACGAAACGTCGGCGGCTCACCATAAAGAGCCCATCTCTCTCTGTCTCCGCCTCCCCTCATTCACTCCCTCACGCCACCGGTTCCCAACTCTGCGAAAAACCCTCCCTCACACCCCAGCACTTGCGATGGAGAAAGCGGTGGCCGTCGCAGCCGTTGGAGCCAAGGCCTCCGTCCCTATTCCCGCTGAAGCCAAGGACTCTGTCCCCGCTCCCGCTAAAGTCAAGGCCTCCCTCCCTACTGTTGCTGGAGCCGGTTCATCGGAGGCAGCCACCAGCGCTGAAGGAGGCGGTCGCAGCAAGGTGCCCATCAACTTTGATCCGTATAAGGATCATATCTACATTGCGCCGCAGTAACCCTACGACTCAAACATCCACGACGTTGACCCAGATTTAACTAGAGTTTGGTCCCTTCATCCCTTTTGGGCTAGATTCCGTCCGGCGGTGCTCACAGCTGCTATCTAGGAGTCGCCGTTGTACATTTATTATTAGCTTCAGGTCAACCATGCTCACATCGGGTACATTGGGTTCGACAGTTTTGTTTGGGGTTTGTTTGTGTTTAAATCTGGATGTGTTCTTTTGAATCCTCTGTTCTTTTTTGCTTGGATTAATAGTCAGAGTTCACTCGGTTTGACTTATGCAGGTTACTTTCATGCATATCCATAAATTGGGTCCGTATTTAATAGTTAGAGTTCACTTGATTAGATTTATGCAAGTTGGATTAACGCGGATCTGTAGTTTCAGTCAAAAGTTGATAGATTTAGGGTTTGGGGAATTAATTTCACTCAGTTAATTTATGCAAATAATTACAGTCACTTGGTTAATTTATGCAAGTCACTTAGTTAATTTTCTAATGATGAATTGTTGGGCCTGATGTGATAGAACCGTTGGTGTGTAAAAATTATGTGTGGATGATCTTTGGTTCACTTACTCCCATCTTTGAGTATTAATGTGTCCAATATACAACTGAGGATGCCTCGTAGTTTCTGTGATGTAATATTTTGATCACGGGATCCCTTTGATCATCATTAATTTGGTTCACTCTTTTTTTGCTATATAACAGGTAGACAGTGATGACGTTGACAGCAAAGATGAGTCTTTCCACAAGAAGGCTCGTCATGTCTTGAGGAGGCTATAGTCGGGCAGTCTCGATCGCTACTACTGTGCTGGAGGCGTCTACATGTGCCCCTTCTATGATAGACACATCGGCAAGGACTTCAACAACATCGTCAGGCATGCTTAATCCCTCGGCTCGGACCATGCTAAGGTGGAAGAGAACGTCAATGTGTATGCCTTTGGGGTTACGCACCTGGCGTTCGGGCTTGACCTCTGCCACCTGTGGAACTTGTCCATCCAGCGTGGTGAGGTAGTGCCTCCCAAGCCAAAGCATCGGAAGATCAAGGGCCTGGGCAGCAAGAAGGAGAGGAAGCGCCAGCGGGAGGAGCAAGTTAGGAGGAGGGCTTGAAGAACTGGCTATTGAACTGCCTGCCTATATGTATGAACTTAGTTTTTGTATGCTGCGGCCTATATGTAAGCAGCTTTAACTGTTGAACTATGTGTGGTGGCTGCTGTAAGCAACATTTTTTTGAATCTTAACGTGGGATTTAATACTGCTATTCTACCTTCTATCTACAATGGGATTCTGTCTACATCTGTTTCTATATGTTTTTTTGATGTTTGATGCTGGTGGTGTGATATCTTTAAATAGGTAAGAAAGAGAGAAGCTAATGTAGATTTGCTACCAAATAGGGCAAAAACTAATATTGTTCTTTCATTTGCTTCCAGAAATAGTGAGACACGAGGTTATATAGGGAGAGAGAGAGAAAAGATGCTCTGCTTTTTCCTAGTCTGGTCTAGCAGCAGTAAAATGAGTGATAGAGACAGTCCCCACTCATGCAAACGCAACGGCCAAACATGGTACCGGCCCTACACGACCACACTAGTCAGCTCGCAAAGGCAAAAGAGCACCTAGTACTACATGGCCTCACTTGTCAACTATTAATGGTGAAGGCCTTTGACTCGATGGCAACGTCTTGTCTAACCTTTTCTCAGAGTTTAACAAAAGTAAGGTGTTGACAAAGTTGAGTAGAACAATGGAACGAAGGGCACAAAAAATGTTGAGTTAGAACTTCGTCAACATGATCCCACCTAGTTGTTAGATCAAATTATAAAGTGTTATGCCAACATAGCAGTGTTATACTTAGATCTATAAACTAGGTAGGATCACGCTATCCAAGTGATGACTCATACAACCACAAGTTGATGAAGGTGTTTCTAGACAGCTCAGATAGGTCTAAATCCCATGCAATGTTGGCATGGGCCCAAATTTTCCACAAGTGTCTCATGATGTCTTGGCATATCACTCTCATACTTAGATGTATCGACTGGGTGGGATCATGTTGGCCAAGTGTTGAGTCACACAACCACAAGTTGATGAAGGAGTTTCTAGATAACAAAGAGAGGTATATAGCCCATGCAATGTTGGCATGGGCAGACATTTGTCACAAAGTGTCTCATCAAGTATTGGCATAGCAGTCTTTCACTTAGATCTAACAACTGGGGAGGATCATGTTATCCAAGTGATGACACATACAAGCACAAGTTCATGAAGGTGTTTCTAGACAACTTATATAGGTCTAGATCTCAAGCAATGTTGGCATGGGCCCACATCTGTCACAAGTGTCTCATGATGTCTTGGCATAACATCGTTATACTTAGATCTATCAACTAGGTAGGATCATGTTGTCTAAGTGATGACTCATACACAATAAGAAGTTGATGAAGGTGTTTCTAGACAGATAATATAGGTATACATCCTATGCAATGTTGGGATGGGCCCACATCTGCCACAAGCATGTATCATGGATGCGCATAGCACTCTAATACTTAGATGTATCAATTGGGTGGGATCATGTTGGCCAAGTGATGACTCACAACCACAAGTTGATGATAGTGTTTCTAGCCAACTAAGAGAGGTATAGATCCCATGCAATGTTGGCATGGGCCCACATCTGCCACATGTGTGTGTCATAACTTGGCATTGCCCTCTCATACTTAGATATATCAACTGGGTGGCATCATGTTGGGCAAGTGAAGAGGCACAAAACCACAAGTTGATGAAGGAGTTTCCAGCCAACTAAGAGAGGTCTACAGCCTATGCAATGTTGGCATGGGCCCACATTTACCACAAGGTGTCTCATCATGTCTTGGCATAGAAGTGTTATAGTTTGATCTATCAACTAGGTAGTATCATGTTGTCCAAGTGATAACTCATACAACCACAAGTTGGTGAAGGAGTTTCTAGCCAGCCAAGATAGGTCCATAGCCCATGCAATGTTGGCATAGGCCAACATGTAACACAAAGTGTCTCAACATGTCTTGGCATAACAGTGTTATACTTAGATCTATCAACTTGGTAGGAACATGTTGTCCAAGTGATGACTCATGCAACCACAAGTTGATGAAGGTGTTTCTAGACAGATAATATAGTTCTAGATCCCATGCAATGTTGGCTTGGGCCCACATCTGCCACAAGTTTGTGTCATGGCTTGGCATAGCACTCTAATACTTAGATGTATCAACTAGGTAGGATCATGTTGGCATGGGCCCACATCTTCCACAAGTCTGTGTCGTGCCTTGGAATAACACTCATAAACTTAGATGTATCAACTGGGTGGGATCGTTTTGGCCAAGTGTTGAGTAAGACAACCACAAGTTTATCATGTTTTTTCTAGCCAACTAAGAGAGGTCCATAGCCCGTGAAATGTTGGCATGGCCCACATTTGCCACAAAGTGTCTCATCATGTCTTGGCATAACAATGTTATACTTAGATCTATCAACTAGGTAGGAACATGTTGTCCAAGTGATGACTCATGCAACCACAAGTTGATGAAGGTGTTTCTAGACAGATAATATAGTTCTAGATCCCATGCAATGTTGGAATGGGCCCACATCTACCACAAGTTATTTTCATGGCTTGGCATAGCAGTCTTATAATTAGATGTACCAACTAGGTAGGATGATGTTGGCCAAGTGTTGAGTCAAACAACCTCAAGTTTAGGATGCAATGTTGGTATGGGCCCACATTTGCCACAAAGTGTCTCATCATGTCTTTTGCATAGCAACGTTACACTTATGACGAGGGTTTAACTCATCAATGCCCATTGTTATGGACTTTGGTTTTGGAGAAGGAGGGAGCACTGGAGACACCTATCGGCTAGCAAACAAGCACACAGGGGACTCGAAGATTTACCCAGGTTCAGGCCTCGTAGAGTTCCCTACTCCTCCTTGTCTTCTCGTGGAATTATCAAAGGAATCGAAGATTACAATGGTGCACAGATGCAATCTGGCGAGGGTTGTGGAAACTAGGGTTGCATGTGTCCTCCTCGCTGCCCCCTAGCCTTTATATAGATAGGCTAGGTCTCGGGTAGCAGATTGAGTCGGTTACAGGTTAGGGTTTTTCCCCTTTGAACTTTCTATCTCTAGCTTCTTCTTGTCCTTCAAGCAATCGAGAGTCCGTAGGTTACTCGAGTTCTTCATTTGGGCCTTGGCGACACCGTGGGCCTTTATGTATTCAGGCCGTATATACCAAGCTCGAGTACCTGTAGGGTATACCCATGTCAGTAGCCCCCGAGTGTCCAGTGGAATCGTAGATTCGACTAGAGACTTTAATAAGCCTTTCGAGTACATGACTAACTACATTTTTCGACTGCTCTGTTTATGTCATAGGGATTGTTGATGTGCATGCCTGATTTTAACCGATGTATCGGTATCCGTTAACTACCTTAGGGTAAAACAACGCCACCTACTCAAACTCGAATCCCTGGACTCGAATCCGAAAAAGTGCTGGTGTAATTCGACTCAAGCCGTGGAGGTCTTACAGGAGCCGAATTCCAGTATATGGGTGTGAGCACTCGACGCGTCCGTCAAGGCATGTTCATCGTACCTGTAGGCATGGATATATTTCTGGTAGTGCGCATCTTAATGCGTTGCCAGGCCTTATTCAGGTCTTATCTTCACGCTGTAAGCGCGGCATCCGAATTTTATCATCGCGGAGACGATTCGGGTGACCCAGGAGACGCGGTCTCTTTGTAGGGAAAATTATGAGGCGGTGTCGCCATAAACTTCAAGTGTGGATGTTATCAACACACAGTACTTTGTACCAATAATCATAGGGTGCGCGACCAGCGCTCCCTATGGGAGTAGCCCCGAGTGCCTGGTTGAGTGGAAGACTCAGGTAGGGACTAAAGAACTTTTGCGACTGCTGTCGGCTTTTATTTGCTTGTTTCAGTCGAAATTTGCTTCCGGTGCTCCCTATGGGAGTAACCCATGTCCACAGTCGAACCGTGCTTCGAGTGATTGGGTTTTTGCTTTGATTGTTCATGTTCCTGTAAAAGAAGAAGAAACATCATAGGGTGCGTGACCAGCGCTCCCTATGGGAGTAGCCCCCAAGTGCTTGGTGGAGTCGAAGACTCGAGCAAGGACTAAAGTAGTCAAAATCTTCTGCTGCTTTGTTTTTGATGACGTCAATGCTGACGATTTCATGACCTCAGTTGCCCGCGTGAGCGAGTTTGACGGGACGTGACGAGCGGTGGGTCCCACTCCCTGACTCTGATTTGACCGAGCGTGCGTAATCTTTATTTTAACCGCGCCTCCTCGATTTCCGCACGTAATGGGAGTAGTGGGGGACGGTTCGCGTTTCAGCTCCTCCACGTGTCGAGCACGATGAACGCCACGCGTCCTGTAGGGTTTTTCTGAGCCGTTGGATTGCATCTTCCAGAGGTTAAGTAGCAACGCTGTGACAGTAAATTTCACATATGCTTTCCTTCATCCTTGGCCTTCATCGCCATTGTCGCTGCTCCTCTGCTTTCTCTGTGAGCTTTTCCCTCCACGGCGCTGGACCAGCTCCGCACATTTCCCAGCTACTTCCTCTGGTCGCATCGCCGCCGCGTAATGGGGAAGAAGAAATAAGGTGCGGCGGCTGATTCCTTCTGCGGCTAACGCTGCTTGCCAAGAAGAAGAAAACACGGCGGCGTCACCCGCACCGAATGGCGCGTGGCATCCATCTGTCATCAAGTCCTCTAATCTTCGTCTTCTTCGCCGAGACGGCGTGTTGTCCGCCGTAGTCACCGACGCGCGCATCCCCAGTGGCGAGGTAACTCCCTCTCCTCCTGCCGGTTTTTGAGTGATGTTCCTAGCGTTCATCATTCACGGCCTCTCGTTGCCCCTGCATCCTTTCTTCAGGGGCCTTCTTTGCTTTTACGGGCTCCAGCTCCATCAGCTGTCCCCCAATTCCATTCTCCATGTAGCTTGCTACATCACTCTTTGCGAGTGCTGGCTCGGAATCGAGCCGCATTTCGGCCTCTTCAAGCGCCTCTTCAAGTTGAAGCGGCAATCAGCGTCTGGCTCCATAGTCTATGATATAGGTGGCTGCGGAATCCACGTCGATCCATCCGCCACATACTTTGACATCAAGTTGGCGATGTCCGTCCAAGGGTGAAGGGACAAGTGGTTCTACGTCCGCGACGAGAAGGCTGACGGAGAACACTTCGGACTCGCACCCTTCGACCCCACGATGCCATGCCAGAGGAGGCGCTCCTGGAAGAATGTGGTCATGCCTGGCGAATCCGCGAAGACAGATGTGCTGTACGAGCGCGTCTGCGACCTCGAGAGTCGCATAGGCAAAGAGGAGGGGAGGCTGCATCCTCATTCGCACGTGGCTGCGCCGTCGCGTCCAGCCCCTGCAGGCCAGAGTCCACCCCATGTTTCATGGCGATGGCACTGGCGATGCTTTTTCGTCTGCCGATGGCATGTCCGTGAGTCAAGTAGATAACAGGGTTCGACTGGTGACCAAGTACACCGTCAAGGATGTGCTCCCCAGTGAACCAGTCGTTCCTCCATTTGACGCTTCTAACCCTCCTCCTGAGGTACAGTTGTGCTACATAGTAGCTTAGTTTGTTGATTGTTTCTTTGTTGTTTCTTTGCTTTATGCTGAATTGTGGTCTGTATGCAGGATTGGGCGGTGTCACCCTGTATGCCCCCTCTTCTTGAGGGGGTTATCCCTCGCGAAGCCTTGGAAGAGGACGAGTCGGAGTCGACCATCCCATCTGATGTGGAGGAGGAAGCCCCCGAGTCGGGTAGTCCGGATACTCGCAAGCATTCACGCAGCAAGGATTCCGATGCGTCGTCTCCCTTGACTCCGGAAGGTGCAGGCGTTGGTGCGGAGTCGCCGATCCCTGCCATTCCCGTGAGTGCCGTGGCGCCATCTTCTCGCAAGAAGATGCGACTGCCAAAGGAGTCCTCATTAGACTCGGGGGAGCCAACTTTTGACTTTGATAAGTTTGATCGGTAAGTTTTCTAGTTGCCCTTTTTGGTTCTTCTTTGGATTTTTGCCCTTTCTTGATGTTGGTTTTGTCTTGCAGCCAGCAGGCATCATCATCTTCTGGCGATGTCCAATTTTTGAAAGAATCGGGAGTCGCAACCTCAAGGGCCAAGAAAGAGGTCGAGCGTGCTCCTTCTCCTCCATTAGCGGCCCACTCCGGGCACAACTCTTCCAGCTCTCCGCATGATGGGGAGCATCGGATGGTTGCCCGGATGACTGCACACCAATCGACTTCGGAGTCATTGGAGGATCATGTAAGTGTAGGATTTCTTCTTTTTGATGTTGCAATCGATGTTTTCTATGGCTTCTGCTGATCCTTTGTTGTGTTTCCTTTTGCGATAGCTCCTTGTGAAGGAAGCCGCTCACTTGGTGGAGCAGGTGCTTGCGATGGGCCACCAGCATGCAATGCCGGAGACGCGCCATCACATGGTAGAAAGTAAGTGCTCTTCACTTCTCCTTCTTCTGCATCGTTACTATGTAATCGACTGATAGTAATTCCCTTTTTGTTTTGTAGCTGAACATAATGCCCTTCTGCGCAATGCCACCACCATGGAGAAGACACTCACCGCGACTGTGAAGGGCCGCGATGAGGCAATCGCGGTGTCTGACGAGGCACAAAGGCGCGAAGAGGATTTGCGTGCCTCCATCGTAGCCAGGGAGAAGTTGTTTGAAGAACAGCTTTTCTCGATTGCCAAGACCCTCTCAGGTACCTTGCTTGGATATCATTATCGTTCTTTGTTCAATCTTTGCCGCTGGCGCTGATTTTCGTGTCCATGTGTGGGTTTATGTTCGGATGCTGGCAATTTGAGCTTCGACCCTCAGGCCCTCCACCGTGATGATGCCTTGGCGGGTGCGCTTTCAGCAGTCGAGGACCGCAGCACCGCCGTTCAAGATATGCTCTCCAAGGCCAAGGGTGTGCTTAGTCGCCTCTGCGAGGAGTTGATGCCCATGGCTGAGCTAATCAAGAACATGAATGAGCTGGTGGAGTCTCTTGCCGGGGGTGTTCCTGCAAGCTTCATGAACTCGCACCATGCGGCTGGCGCGTCAATGTCACTCGCCATGGTGCAGGCTCACGGAGTCAAAGTTGATCCTGCAGCGGTTTCAAGGGCGATGCCCGTTAGCACGGACGGCCAGCAGGTAGTCTTTGCTCCCTTCGCGACTACCTGTGGAAAATATGGGCCGCAGCTGATTAACATAGTTGCGAAGTACTCTGAGGAGCTGCAGCGGGCCAAGAAGGCGCAAAGGCTGCGGCATCAGGGGCAGGCGGAAAGTCAGTGGCATCTAATACTGCCACAAACTCGATGAGGCCCCCGAAGCCGTCAAAGTCGAAGAAGCCAATCGCTCCTCTGTAGCTGTGTAATAGTTGATTAGTTTATGTCTTTTGTCAAGAACATGCCTTTGGCGAGTGTATCTGGTGATACTTTTGCCAATCCTGAATACACTCGAATCTTTTGTCTGTTGTGTCGATTTGATCTTCTTATTGCTTCTTGCTTGGCTTCTGGTAGGGTACATCAAGTGATCCTTTGAGGGAACCTCAGGATTCGCCGTCCCTTGATGATACTTTGGCACCACCACGTTCCAGGGTGGATGAGTTATCCTTTGCTTCGCGTTGCATGATCGCGTGAAGCGATTGGGCGTGAATTGCCCGTGCTCATGATAGCGGATGTATGGAAGTCAAAGGCAGAGAAGGCCGCCGCCCGAGAACCGTATCTTCTAGGGGAGATGACGTAGCTGGGCGACCAATTTAAGTGTTAGTTTGCTTACTCTTATCTTTTTCCTTGTAGTCACTCGCAATGGTGTGCTGTCCTTATGCTTCCGTTGTTCCTTTGTATAGTTGTCAGCGCGCGCCATCCGCAGGATGAGAAGGATAGGATTGCTATTCGCATGCATGATCTGACTCAAGAGCAACTTCAGGAGAGTGGATACTTCTGGGTGGATCATGATCGTGCGATTGCACTGGCCACCCTGCAAGATCGTGCGTCGCGAGTGCTGCACTTTCTGAAGAAGTCGTAGTCATGCTTGAAGAACATTTATCAGACGATGTTTCCGTTGGATGTTGCTCCATCGAGCATGCTGGCCCTCCTTGCCAAGTTTCAAGACCTGGCTGCGGTTCGCGAATGTGTAAGGCAACAGTTGGTGGCCGGTGCCAAGGCCGCTTTGTCGCTTGTACGACTGCATAGGCCTGATGTAGACGTTGTGGCGATTGCGGCTGGGCCACCTGCGCCACCAGCGGGTTCTTCTTGGAATACGGTGTCGCATTATCAGGTGGTGGATCGCCCAGCAGAGGAGATTATCGACTTCTTCGAGGAACAGACCAGCGTTCTCTTTGAAGTAGTGGTTTAGTTTGTATCCTGCACATAAATGTATCGGTGTTGTAAAGTTCGTAAGAAATGATGTGCATAACTGATTGTTGATAATGTATGAGAGAGCTTGTTTTTAGTATGTATGAGTGTGCTGCACTATGCGATTCCTTTTCGTTAGCCTGGCCATGCGCCTATCTTAGTCCCTTGTCAACCTGTCAGATGCGTTGCAACTGGGTTGTTGTGTGTCAAGGGTTTCGATTGATGTGTCAGCTACTCAGGAATATCGCGTTTTAGTTCGTAGAACAGATATGTATAGGGTGGCGCAGAGACACAGAGTTTTGGGGCACTTAGCTTTATTTATTCGCGAGACAGTACGAAGTACAATGTGTGGCTAAGTAGCTTGGCTGAGTGCCTTATTTGCAATGTAAAAGTAAAAACGACTAAGGGTAGAAGCATCGCAGCTGCGCGATGTTCCAGGGGTTGGAGTATGCGACTCCTGTCTCTAAATCTTGAAGGTGATAGGCGTCACCTGGGATTACTTCTGTAATCACCTATGGTCCCTCCCAGGGGGACTCGAGTTTGAGATGTCCTTGCTGCTTCAGTCGCAGGACTAGGTCATCTTCGACGAAGGATCTGAGGCGTAGCCTCCTACTATGGTAGTTGCGCAGGTTCTGCTGGTAGATCGTTGATCTTTCGGCGGCGATTTCCCTTGCCTCGTCAAGGAGGTCGACAAAGTCTTCGAGTGCAAGGGATGACTCCTGCTCGCTGTAAGCGACCACGCGCGGAGCCTTGTACCATACCTCGGCGGATAGCACCACTTCGGCCCCGTGCACCATAAAGAACAGGGTGTAGCCCATGGCACTGTTTGGAGTTGTGCGTAGGCTCCAAAGTACGGATTGCAGTTCGTCTGGCCAGCAACCCGCGGCTTGTTCGAGTGGCCAGAGGAGTCGCTTCTTGATGCCGCCGCAGACAAGCCCGTTCGCCTTTTCAACCTGACCGTTGGTCTGTGGATGTGCTACCGAGGCGTAGCTAATGTTGATTCCCAGATTCTCACCGAATTCTTGGAACTCCTTGGATGTGAAGTTCGTTCCATTGTCTGTGATGATGCTGTGTGGCACTCCGAAGCGAAAGACGATGCATTTGAAGAACTTGACTGTGTTGTGCCCTGATTGATTGGTTACTGGCATGGCCTCTATCCATTTGGTGAACTTGTCGACTGCCAGTAGGAGGTAGACGTAACCTTCTCGTGAGGACCTGGGGAGCTTGCCGACCATGTCGAGTCCCCATTGCGCGAAGGGCCAGGCTAATGGGATTGGCCGGAGCTCTATGCCAGGTGCGTGCGGTTTGTCCGCGAATCATTGACACGCGTTGCATTTCTGGACAATGTCCTTGGTGTCGCGCATGACCGTAGGCTAGTAGAACCCAGCCCGCAGAGCTTTGGCCACGAGGGCGCGACTGCCAGCGTGGTGTCCGCAGGTTCCCTCATGGATGTCAGGGAGAACAGCTTTTCCATCAGCCGTGGAGACGCATCGCTGGAGTACTCCTGTGATGTTGCGCTTGTATAGTTCGCTGTTGATAACAGCGAATGCCTTGGATCACCGCGCGATGTGTCGTGCATCAGTTGGATCGTCCGGTAGCCTTTTGCTGAGGAGGTACGTGATGTACGGCTGAGTCCAGGATGATTCGATCATCATGACGCTCATTGGTCCTTCGAGTCCTGTATCCAGCTCCAGGTCGTCGAGTGCCATTGGATCATTGGGTGGCGTAGCCCCCGAGTCCGTTGCTGCGCTTGTTTTCTTCTCTGTTGCCTTTGGCTTGATGGAGCGTTCGGAGATGCGCTCGAGAAATACCCCAGGTGGTATGGGGGCGCAGGTGGAGCCTATGTTGGCGAGTGCGTCCGCCTCTTCATTGCTTTCGCGGCCTACGTGTCGTAGCTCACAGCCGTCGAAGTCCCCTTCGAGTGTGTCGTAGAGGTCGCGATAGGCGATCATGTTGTCGTTCAGCGTGTCGCACTCATGCATTGTTTGGTTGACGACTAACTTGGAGTCGCCGTATATGATGAGCCTTTTAGCGCCGCAGGCTTTTGCCATCCTCATCCCGTGTAGCAGGGCCTCGTATTCAGCTTCGTTGTTGGAGGCGGTGAACTGCATTTGCAGGATGTACTTCAGCTTGTCCCCTTGAGGCGATGTCAGTATGACACCTGCACCCGCTCCGTCCTTCCGCTTGGATCCGTCGAAGTGCATTGTCCAGAGGTAGGACATATCTGGTTTGTCAGGGAGCTGGTTCTCCATCCAGTGCACGAGGAAGTCAGGAAGAACTTGCGACTTGATTGCGTCGCGCTTTTCATATGTAATGTCTCGTGGAGACAATTCTATTCCCCAAAGCGCGACTCGTCCCGTAGCATCGGGGTTATTGAGGATATGCCCCAACGGGGCGTCATTGACCACCACGATTGGGTGTTCCTGGAAGTAATGGTGCAGTCGCCGGGTGGTCATGAAGACGTCGTACGCCAGCTTCTGGTAGTGCGGGTACCGCTGTTTTGTTGGCGTGAGGACCTCGCTGAGGTAGTATACTGGGTGTTGTACCCCATGGACCTTGTTTTCCTCGGCTCACTCGATGACGAGCACTGTGCTGACCACTTGGTTGGTGGCGGAGATGTAAAGTAACAACGGTTCCCTTTCTCGGGGGGTCACTAGTACTGGCGAGGTGGATAGCAATCGCTTGAGGTCTTCGAATGCCTCATGTGCTTCGTTGGTCTATTCGAACATTTTGGCTTTGCGGAGGAGTTGGTAGAAGGGCAGTGCCTTTTCACCCATCCGACTGATGAACCGACTGAGGGTCGTGATTCGCCCAGCCAGCTGCTGGACGCCCCTTATGTTTTTCGGCTTCTCCATGGCAAGTATGGCTTTTATTTTCTTTGGGTTTGCCTCGATTCCTCTCGCGGATATGAGATACCCGAGTAGTTGCCCAGATGGGACGCCAAAGCCGCATTTGTCCAGATTGAGCTTGATCTGGTAGCGGTCGAGGTTGGCGAAGGTTTCGCGCAAATCGTCGATTAGGGAGGCTTCCTCCTTGGTCTTTATTACTATGTCGTCGACATAGACTTCAATGTTGCTACCAAGTTGGTCCTTGAGGCAAGCCTGCATGCACCGCTGGTAGGTGGCTCCTGCGTTTTTTAGCCCGAAGGGCATTATGTTGTAGCAGAACACACTGAAGGGCGTTGTAAATGCTGTTTTTTCTTGATCTTCCTCCTTCATTCGAATCTGATTATAGCCTGAGTAGGCGTCGAGGAAGCAGAGGCGCTCGCATCCCGCGGTGGAGTCGATGATCTGGTCGATTCGCGGTAGCAGGAAGTGATCCTTTGGACAGTGCTTATTCAGAGAGGTGAAGTCCACGCACATCCGCATGATATCCGTGTCCTTTTTTGGTACCAGCACCGTGTTGGCGAGCCAAGTGCTTTCCTTGATCTCGCGTATGAATTTGGCGTCGAGGAGTCTGTTGATCTCCATTCCGACTGCCTTTGCCCGTGGCTCAGATAATCGCCGTATTGTTTGCTTGACTGGCCTTGTGTCTGGGTTGACATTGAGTGCGTGGTCGGTGAATTCCCTGGGAACTCCTGGCATGTCCGCTAGACACCAGGCGAAGATTTCCCAGTGCTCACGGAGGAATTCGACGAGCGCGAGTTCCTATGCGGGACTCAAGTTGTTGGCGACGAGGGCCGTTTTGGCGGGATCCGATGGGTGGACCTGCACTTTGTTTGTGTGTACTGATGAGTCGAAAGATAGATCAGGCGAGCTTGGCCGGCTTAGGGGAGGTAGACTGTTGTCTGTCGACTCCTTTAGTCTCGCAAGTTCTTCCTGCATGCCGAAAGACTGGGAAATTCTGTTGAATTCCCTGTCGCAACTGTCGGACCTCTCGAAGCTCCCGTTGACTGTGATGACGCCATTGGGACCTGGCATTTTTATCTGCAGGTAGGCGTAGTGTGGTACCGCTATGAACCTAGCGAACACGACACGTCCGAGGATGCAGTGGTACTGTGAGGGCCAGCCGACGACCTCAAAGTCGATGCGCTCGCGCCGAAAGTTTTTCGGCGTGTCGAAGATGACGTCGAGGTTGATTTTTCCCAGGGGATATATGCCTTTTCCTGGGACGATGTCGTGGAATGTTGTGTCTAAGGCCTCTAGGCAAGTCAGAGGGATCCTCATTGCTCGCAAGGTACTCACGAATATAAGGTTGATGCCGCTTCCACCGTCCATAAAGACGCGGCTCATGTCGAAGCCTCCGATTTGCGCCTCAAGTACGAGGGGGCAATGGCCTGGACGAGGTACTTAGGGCGGATGATCGCGTTTGTCGAAGGTGATGCAGGACTCGCTTCCGCTGAGGTACTTAGTGGTAGATGGTGGCGAGTTTGTGGCCAAGTTGACTTGGCGAGTGATGGCCTTCTACACCCTGTTGGAGGGGCTTCCCTTTTGGATCATCATGGTACCCATGGCCCGTGGGTAGGTCTCGCCACCCTGGTGCTGGTCCGGCGCAGCTGCGTTTGGGGGTAGTCCAGGTGGTGGCGGCGGAGCGCCATGTGCCACGGCGCCTGGAGCGGCTCCATAGCCTCTTTCGACTATGTTGCGGTTCATCCGAGCTAATCCTTCATGTAGTTTGAGGAACTCGCGGCAGTCCTTGAGGAGGTGGCTGGACTTCTTCTTTCCATCATGCTTGTCGATGTAGAAGTGCACCGTACATGGCCTGGACAGTTTGTCTTCAATGGATGTCGCGGGTGCCTCATCACGATTGCGGCATTGCCACACTTGCGTGGTATTCCCGGAGTCGTGGTACCCACCGCTGCGGTATCCACTGTTGCGGTTATCGTCGCGTCTGTCGGCGTAGCCAACTGCGACCATGTTGACGTCGTCACGGTCATCGTAGATGCGCATGCGGCGTTTGCCTCGGCGGTCACGTCTGCGCTCGAGTTCTGCTTCCTCGTCGGAGTGAACACGATTCTTCACCAAATCTTCTCCATCAGCCCACCGATTTGTGATTTCCATCAGGTGGTCGATGGTCTTGGGCTTTGAGCGGCCCAGCTCCTCCCTGAGCTCTATGCGGCAGACGCCGCTGTTGAATGCGTCAATTGCGCGATCCTTCGAGATGTTCTCTGCGGAGTTCTTGATGATGGACCACCTTTGGATGTAGGAGCGTAGCGATTCGCCCGATCTTTGCTGGCAGCATCTCAGCTCTTCGATTGATGCAGGCCGCTTGTAGGTGCCCTTGAAGTTGCGCACGAAACTGTAAACCAGCTCATTTCAACTGCGAATGGATCCGCGTGGGAGGTTGTTGAGCCATGCTTTCGGCGCGCACCGCAATTGCAGGCATTGCATGGTCGTGCTTCGACTGCCGCCATGGAGCCTGACGGAGGAGATGTGGTCTTCCAGCTAGATCTTTGGGTCCTGTAGGCCGTCAAACTTCGGGTTTTCTGATGGGAGTTTAAACCCCTTGGGCATTCGCGTTTTCCTGATGGCCCTACTAAAGCATCTGGCGCCACCAAGCTCCAAATCCTCATCTTCTGAATCTGTCGACCGAGCATGTCGCGCCCTTGATTTGTCGATCTTGCGCTGCGTGAGGTCGTCACGCGCATCATAGTCATGGTCGTGTCGCCGTGAGCGGCGACGTCGGGACAGGTCGTGACTGTCGTCGCTGGATGAGGGCAAGGAGTAGCGCTTTGCCTTTTTTCGGCTCCGGTGTTGGCTCCTTGTCGAGGGCGGCTTAGACTAGTCCCAAGCCCGCGATCGTAGATCGGTGCATAGTGGCTCGGGGATCTCCAGCTGGCGGCTGATTGTTGAGGAGGTACATGGTGGCTGCGGTCACCGCGGCCTGCGGCGTCTTGGGGACCACGTTGCCTCGTGTATCGACTGTCATAGAGCTGAAGTTGAGGACCTTTGCAGCTTCTATGCGCTCTTGCTCGGTGAGATGGGCCATCCGAGATCGCCTCTTGTTTGCGAGGTACTCGTTGCCCTTTGAGGAGGATCCTCTGTGGGAGGAGAGCCCAGCACGTCGAATGCTCGACTCGTCCGCCGCCTTTTTATGTGCCTCGAGTTGCGCTATAGTTTGCACTTGGCTCTTAAATTCTTCCTTCAGGAGCCAATGGTAGCCCATTAGCAGTTCTTGTGGAGATCCGAAGGGTAGAGGGGTGCCTCGTAAGGCCTCGCGGCAGCAAGCCCACTCCTGCTCGTTGAGCCTGATCGCGACGCGTTCGCCGGTTTGCTCGTTTGTTATGGTCGGAGGCTCGACTGCTCCTCCATTGTTGACGGGGATGCGATTGCCACCGTTGCCGCCATTTCCACCATTGCCGCCGTTGCCACCGAGAGGCGGGTCGGTTTCGTTACCGCGATTGCCCATGTTGTCGCGGTTGGCGAAGGTGTCGCCTGCGTTGATGACGGCGCACATGAAGTGATTGGGGAAGCTACTGCTCCCGCAGATCTCAGATCCGGAGCCATAGGCTCCATCTTTAGTTGCCAGATCGCTCAGATCGGAGTTGCGACTGCTGTCGCTGACTGTGTTCTCGACTATTGTCGGGGCATTGAGCTCACTGAGGGTGCCGATCGATGGAGGGAACCACGATGCTGGGGCAATCGACGGCATCGTCGGCTGGTCAGGCATGCAGAGCGTGCCCATCTGACCAACTTGGAAGCGGAAGCTCCCGAGTGCCAGGCTGATTCCATCGCCCACGGACTCGAAAGCCAGGTGAGTGGCCGGCGTGTGGACTGTGAAGTCAAACGCGCTGAAGAGCTGGCGAATCTCCGCTATTGCGGAGTTGTAGATCACGGTTGATGGGGCCGAAGAAGCCGCAACATCGGCACTCCCAGTTCCCACAGACGGCGCCAATTGACGAGGGTTTAACTCATCAATGCCCATTGTTATGGACTTGGGTTTTGGAGAAGGAGGGAGCGCTGGAGACATCTATCGGCTAGCAAACAAGCACACAGGGGACTCGAAGATTTACCCAGGTTCAGGCCTCGTAGAGGTCCCTACTCCTGCTTGTCTGCTCGTGGAATTATCAAAGGAATCGAAGATTACAATGGTGCGCAGATGCAATCTGGCGAGGGTTGTGGAAACTAGGGTTGCGTGTGTCCTCCTCGCCGCCCCCTCCTAGCCTTTATATAGATAGGCTAGGTCCCGGGTAGCAGATCGAGTCGGTTATAGGTTAGGGTTTTTCCCCTTTGAACTTTCTATCTCTAGCTTCTTCTTGTCCTTCAAGCAATCGAGAGTCCGTAGGTTACTCGAGTTCTTCATTTGGGCCTTGGCGACACCGTGGGCCTTTATGTATTCAGGCCGTATATACCAAGCTCGAGTACTTGTAGGGTATACCCATGTCAACTTATATCTATTAACTAGGTAGGATCATGTTGTCCAAGTGATGACTCATACAACCACAAGTTAATGGAGGTGAGTCTAGACAGATAATATAGTTCTAGATCCCATGCACTGTTGGCATGGGCCCACATCTGCCACAAGTTTGTGTCATGGCTTGGCATAGAAATCTTATACTTAGATGTATCAAGTGGCTGGGATCATGTTGGCTAAGTGTTGAGTCAGACAACCACAAGTTTAGAATGCAATGTTGGCATGGGCCCACATTTGCCACAAAGTGTCTCATCATGTCTTTTGCATAGCAACGTTACACTTATATCTATTAACTAGGTAGGATCATGTTTTCCAAGTGATGACTCATACAACCACAAGTGGATGAAGGTGAGTCTAGACAGATAATATAGTTCTAGATCCCATGCACTGTTGGCATGGGCCCACATCTTCCACAAGTTTGTGTCATGGCTTGGCATAGAAATCTTATACTTAGATGTATCAAGTGGGTGGGATCATGTTGACCAAGTGTTGAGTCAGACAACCAAAAGTTTAGGATGGTTTTTCTAGCCAACCAAGAGAGGTCCATAGCCCATGCAATGTTGCCATGGGCGCACATTTGCCACAAAGTGTCTCATCATGTCTTGGCATGGCAGTGTTATACTTAGATCTATCAACTCGGTAGGAACATGTTGTTCAATACCAAGTTGATGAAGGTCTATATCCCATGCAATGTTGGCATGGGCCCACATGTTACAAAAAGTGTCTCGTCATGTCTTGGGATAGCAGTTTTATACTTAGATCTATCAGGTAGGTAGGATCCTGTTCTCCAAGTGATAACTCACGCAACTACAAGTTGGTAAAGGTGTTTCTAGCCAGCCTAGAGAGGTTTAGATCCCATGCAATGTTGGCATGGGACCACATGTAACACAAAGTGTCTCGGCATGCATGTATTGGCATAGCAGTGTTATACTAAGACCTGTCAACTTGATAGGGACATGTTGGCCAAGTGTTGACTCATAGAACCACAAGTTGATGAAGGTGTTTCTAGATAGCCTAGAGAGGTCCAGATCCCATGCAATGTTGGCATGGGCCCACATGTAACACAAAGTGTCTCATCATGTCTTGGCATATCAAAATTAGACTTAGATCTATCAACTAGGTGGGATCATGTTGTCCAAGTGATGACTCATAGAACAACAAGTTGTTGAAGGTGTTTCTTGGCATAGCACTCTCATACTTAGATGTACCAACTGGGTGGCATCATGTTGGGCAAGTGCTGAGGCACAAAACACAAGTTGATGAAGGAGTTTCTAGCCAACCAAGAGAGGTCTACTATAGCCCATGCAATATTGGCATGGGCCCACAGTTTCCACAAAGTGTCTCATGATGTCTTGGCATAACAGTCTTATACTTAGATCTAACAACTAGGTAAGATGATGATATCCAAGTGATGACTCATATAACCACAATTTGATGAAGGTGTTTCTAGATAGCTCAGATAGGTCTAGATCCCATGAAATGTTGGCATGGCCCCACATTTGCCACAAAGTGTCTCATCATGTCTTGGCATAGCAGTCTTATACTTAGATCTAACAACTAGGTAGGATCATGCTATCCAAGTGATGACTAATATAACCACAATTTGATGAAGGTGTTTCAAGATAGCTCAGATAGGTCTAGATCCCACGCAATGTTGACATGGGCCCGCATTTGCCACAAAGTGTCTCATTATATATTGGCATAGCAGTCTTATACTTGGATCTAACAACTAGGTAGGATCATGCTATCCAAGTGATAACTCATACAACCATAAGTTGATGATGGTGTTTCTACACAACTTACATAGGTATAGAGTTGGCATGGGCCCACATTTGCCACAAAGTGTCTCATCATGTCTTGGCATATCAGTTTTATACTAAGATCTATCAACTAGGTAGGATCATGTTAGCTAGCAAGTAATGACTCACACATCCACAAGTTGATGAAGGTGTTTGTAGATAACTCAGATAGGTCTAGATCACATGCAATGTTGTCATGGGCCCTCATCTTCCACAAGTGTTGGCATGGGTTGGCCATGCACTCTCATACTTAGATGTATCAGCTTGGTGGTATCATGTTGGCTAAGTGCTAAGGCACACAACCACAAGTTGATTAAGGAGTTTCTAGCCAACCAAGAGAGGTCTATAGCCCATGCAATGTTGGCATGGGCCCACATTTTCCACAAAGTGTCTCATCATGTCTTAGCATAGCATTGTTATATTAAGATCAATCAACTAGGTAGAATCATGTTATACAAGTTATGACTCAAACAACCACACACTAATGAAGGTGTTTCTAGAGAACTCAAATAGGTTTAGATCCCATGCAATGTTGGCATGTGCCCACATTTACCACAAAGTGTCTCATCATGTATTGGCATAGAAGTTCGATACTTAGATATAACAGCTAGTTAGGATCATGTTATCCAAGTGATGACTCATACAACCACAAGTTGATGAAGGTTTTTCTAGATAGCTTAGATAGGTCTATATCCCATGAAATGTTGGCATGGGTCCACATTTGCCTCAAAGTGTTTCATCATGTCTTAGCATAGAAGTTTTATACTTAGATCTAACAACTAGGTAGGATCATGCTATCCAAGTGATAACTCATACAACCAGAAGTTCATGATGGTTTTTCTAGATAGCTTAGATAGGTCTAGATCCCTTGCAATGTTTGCATGGGCCCATAGTTGCGACAAAGTGTCTCATCATGTCTTGGCATAGCAGTGTTGTACTGAGATTTATCAACTAGGTAAGATCATGCTATCCAAGTGATGACTCATACAACCACAAGTTGATGAAGGTGTTTGTAGACATCTTAGATAGGTCTAGATCACATGCAATGTTGGCATGTGCCCACATCTTTCCACAAGTGTTGGCATGGGCTGGCCATGCACTCTTCATACTTAGATGTATCAACTAGGTGGGATCATGTTGGCCAAGTGCTAAGGCACACAACCACAAGTTGATTAAGGATTTTCTAGCTAGACAATAGAGGTATATAGCCCATGCAATGTTGGCATGGGATCACATTTGCCACAAAGTGTCTCATCACGTCTTAGCATATCAATGTTATATTAAGATTTATCAACTAGGTAGGATCATGTTATCAAAGTGATGACTCATACAACCACAAGTTGATGAAGGTGTTTCTAGACAACCGAGAGAGGTCAAGATCCCATGCAATGTTGGCATGTGCCCACATTTGCCATAGTGTCTCATCATGTCTTGGCATAGCAATGTTATATTAAGATCTATCAACTAGGTTTTATCATGCTATCCAAGTGATGACTCATACAACCAGAAGTTGATGAAGGTGTTTATAGACATCCTAGATAGGTCTAGATCACATGGAATGTTGGCATGGGCCCACAACTTCCACAAGTGTTTATCTCATGATGTATTGGCATAACATTCTTATATTTAGATGTATCAAGTAGGTGGGATCATCTTGGCCAATTGCTAAGCCACACAACCACAAGTTGATTAAGGAGTTTCTAGCCAACCAAGAGAGGTCTATAACCCATGCAGTGTTGGCATGGGCCCATATTTGCCACAAAGTGTCTCATCATGTCTTGACATAACAGTGTTATACTTAGATCTATCAACTAGGTAGGATCATGCTATCC
The DNA here is from genome assembly GCA_023614405.1 of Avena insularis. Classification (NCBI taxonomy): domain Eukaryota; kingdom Viridiplantae; phylum Streptophyta; class Magnoliopsida; order Poales; family Poaceae; genus Avena; species Avena insularis. Next base: position 357,727,615 of record CM042694.1, read on the forward strand.
AAGCGATGACTCATACAACCACAATGATGTAGCCCGACCTTCGGTCGTTACCACATCATGGTCTTCAACTTATGCCAAGTCGTCATGGACTCCAAAGGTGAATCTGTTCCTCTATGCGAACCCACTTCCTACCCTCTTGAATCATATACTAATTCATACTCCGTCCCATTATCATGATAGGTTCACACCGACAATTACAGAGGCAAGGGAGTAAGCCCGGAGCACCAAGCCCGACAGTACGGAGGCTTAGAAGAGAAGACAGAAGAAGCAGTAGCTGAAGCCTCGGAGTCTCTGGTCCAGATGCCCGGAGTCTCCGGCCTCCAACCCCGAAGTCTCCGGCTAGGACTCCAGCCAGGACCCATGAGTCGACCTAGGAGCGTTCAGTACACCCCTCCAGAGACAAGCACGGAGAGCAGTGACTACACCTCTCCGGACACAATGGAGTCTCTGGCCCTTCGCACCGAAGTCTCCGCACCAGGACTCCGGCCGCCTTCCTAGAAGTCTCTTCATGCCACCCCGGAGTCTACCCCGGAGGGCAACGTCTACCCCAGAGTCTCCGGCCCCTGCACCCCGGAGTCTCCGGCCTAAGTGGAATGGGCCTGCGTGCCTTGTGCTAGGCCTCCAGCCCATGTACCCCTCTTATCCTTAGAAACCCTAGTTTTATGCCCAAACTACCCCTTGTTCTGTAGCTAGCCTATATATAGTGCTCCCACCCCCTCATGTAACCGGAGGCATAGATGATAGACTAAAGACACCCCCTTTGTGGAATCTCTAGTTTTTCCTCATCCCCTTGGTAAAGGGGACCAACTATCGTCACCACATCGTTGGAGTTTGCATCGTGCCTCCCTCGTTGTACAAGGCCTTGGCATCAGTGTCCCTTTGCCAAGACGTCAAGACCCTCTCCAAGGTGTTCTTCCCTCTCCGCTTGGGATCGAGGGAGCACATTGATCGATCTTTCCTTGCGAGGATTCTATCAGACTGGTGGCCATCGGTGGGAGCAATCGGCCTTGTATCATGTGAGTTTTGCGTTTGTTCATCGTGTTCTTCGCAAGGTGTGCATCCGCTTCCGCTACCTTCCTCCTTTCCCCTCACTTTCCCATCGATTTGACCATGAGATCTGTGAAGATCGGGCAACCCACGGGGTTACCCCTTAACATCTGGTATCAGCAGCTTTTGGTTGGCACAGATTTCTCATCGATTTGGTATTTTCCCCATAAATTTGAAAATTCACCAAAAATAGCCCCAATTCATGTTTTGGATCGATCTGTGATTTTATTGCATTTTGGTAGGTTTTTATCTGTGGATTACTTGCTAAACTTGTGGATCTACCTTCCCTTGCGTTCCCATATCCTAATTCCTTAATTTGCCCCATCAATTTGAGGTTTTGGTTTGAGTTTTTTCGCCAAAACGTGTCCCATTCGAGTTCTGGACACGCTTCAGACCCTGACCCTAGAGTCTCCACCCCCCTCCCCCCCGAAGTTTCCGCCCCTGGACCCCAGAGTCTCTGGCCCCCTGTAGACAGGAAATCTGTTTCACGGTTTTGAGCATAACTTTTGCATTCGAACTCGGATTTTGGTGTTCTTTAGCTTGTTTCTAAGAGGAGAAGAAGAGATACATCATCATCCAGGTAGTTCATGATATATACTTCATCCAAATTACGTGAGTAAGGCGGTATCCACCAATGAAGGGTGAAGATCGGCGAAGAAAGGTATAAACATTCTGCGTCTTCTCCCCACTTGCTTTCCTTTGTGAGCTACACTATTTTTGTGATCAACAAACACCTATTGATAATAATCCTCCTATTATTGCTTGGGATATCCACATTTGATACTTGTAGATTTCCGACCAAAAGTAGTGAGCACGCTATCTCATATAGTTATCTTGTATAGTTGTTGGCACAAGGAAGAGGCAAGTGAAAAAGAAAACAAAAGAAAAGAGAAACAATAGAAAAAAATAAAAAGAATAAAAAGAAAGAAAGAAACAAGTGCCTCATAGAATAGGAAGTGCAATCTCGATGAACATCAAATAGGTGGTACTTATTGTGCATATCTTGTAGCCCACCAATTTATTACAAACGAACTAGCGTCTCTCCTTGCACTTGTCGGACACGAGCTTATAGTCTTTGCTAGGTAATCATTTGGTTTTTAGCTCACTTTCTCCATCGCACAAGTCCCATTTATCCCACCATGTGTGTTTCCTTGTACATAATTCCTATCTTGTGGATTGACTTGTTGTGATTTATGATCATCGTGGTTCTTTACTTGCCATTACAATATCTTGATTTCGGATTGTTCTTGGACATGCCACTTTTTCATACCCATCCACCATAAGATTTGTGTTTTTTTAGTGGTTAGTTGGTTTTGGTGTTCCACGTGAACTTCACTTTGCTTGGTTTTGATTGCTCTCAAGTATGGCCACTTGCACGATACTATCTTCCAAGGTAAAATAAGGTTTGACATTGCAACCCTAACCCCTACCACTTCCATATACACCATTTGGTCTTGTGAATCATGTCCAGGGACTCCGGAACCGAGGATGATATCTATGAAGAATCCACGATGAGCCACCATGCATATGCCTCCACAAGCATGGATGACATGATGGAACACTACACCGACAATGGCTCCACATTCTTGGGTGATATGGAGTTCTACAACAACAATAACTCCCCAAGCATGGACGACTTCAAGAACGACAATGACAGGATACTCAAGTCGCGTCGACCAAGAAGGAGCCTCCATCTCTAGAGCGCCAAGGTACACCATCAAATGGACAAGCTCGAAAGCACCCTAAACAAATTCAAGAGCGACATGGACAATGACTTCACCAAAACCATGACCATGATGGCCAATACTAATGATGCTTTGCACTCATTAAAATGCCTCACCAAGAGGAGTGCCAAGGAAAAGGATTATCGTCGCGAGCATCATAGGGATGACCAAGTGCGCCACCTACGTCAACCTTCGGCAAGGCACGCCAATGACCTCTGTCGACAACATCATCATAAGACACCTTCTACTACTTGTGCCACCACCGCAATGGCCCCAAGAGCAAGCTCAAGCTACAACCACACTCCTCAACATGTGGTATCTCCTTCTAGGGCCACCACCACAATGGCACCCCTATGCTACAAGTGCAACGACCAAGGTCACTACATGTGGGCATGTCCAACCATCATATGCGGCAAGTGCCAACACCAAGGTCATATATTTTGGGAGTGCACCACTACTCAAGCGAAGGTGGTCCTAGCGAAGGATGAGAAAGCTCCATGTCAAGAGTCTACATTTCAAGTTGGAGGAAGGCAGGGCCACATATGTGATGAAGTCGATCCGAGCATCGCTCTCGACAACAACATGAGCCTACTTCCACCACTACTTCAAGACAACGACAAGGTCGAGATTGGTGAGCATGGGACTTTCCCTTCACTAAAGGAGGCGCCTAGAGTTGAGGAAACGGAGCCTATCCCCATACACTTGAGTGATGATGTGGTACCAATCCCACATGAGTATGAGAGCCACTTAGCCCACTTGAGTGAAAGCAAGAGTGCAATGAGTGACTCCACCATAGGTGAGATTGAGTGCTTCCACTTTGAGGGCATCAGTGATACACCGAGTGAGTTGAGAGTGGTAGTTTATAGGTCATGTGAGACATTTTGATTTCTAACAACTTACCCTCTACCTCTAGTGTGTTTTATCATGATGTGCTAGGTTCCATGGATCAAGAAGCACCAAGCTTGGAGATGATGATGCCTCCTAAAGAGAACACGTACATGGTGCATGAACATGATTCCATCACCATGGAGAAAGAAGAAGTCGCCCACATGGAGGCCATTACTACCACAACACCCACTTCATATGAGAGGTATGAACAAGGTAAGAATACGAGTGTTGATGATGCCATGATCCCACTAGTGGACATGATGACTTGTGATGATTGGCATGCTATGGATGATGTTTCTGATATCACATATGATTCATTGATATTTCCATGTGATACTTTGCCTTTGCATAATTTTGAGCATGTGATTTTTTTTGATTATGATGATGTATAGACATGCCATGATCTAAACGTTACATTGATGATATCATTTCTGGCACTTTGTTGAACAATTTCTCTTCCCAATGTTTTGCTTGCAGTGATGATCAAAATGGTACCCCTCGGACTATGCTTTGTCATGGATGTTTTACAATTTCTCCCATTGCTTGCAATAAGATGAACAATTGCTCTTTCACTTGTTTTGCTTGCAACAATAATTCTCATATGTTTTCTATTGAGATGGCCCCCATAGTCTTCTCAAATCTTGGAGATTTTGATGATTTCCATGATAAGCATGTTCCCCACTTGCATAGTCACCATGCATATATTTCATACTTGATTGACACTAATGGTGATGTGCATAAGAAGAGATACGTCATGATGGATGATATGTTTCTCTACCATGAACACACGTTCTTTCTTTTGTGTTTGATGTGTGTAGGTACCCGCATGATCATTTCAACCTCGGTTGAGTAGGAGTTGACAAAAAGAGCTCTAAAGAGCATCCCACAAGTGAGTTCAAGATCGAACCAAGCTTTGATACCGTTTGCATGCTTCACATATTTCATGTTGAAAAATTGCTCTTTCCTATGGTTAGATTGCAAGATTGTTGATGGTATTCTTTCACCTTGTGACAATCATGTATCTTTGTTATTGGATATTGATGCTTTGTGTGTTGCAACAAAAATGTTGAACAGTTTCTCTTTCCGATGTTTTGTGTGCAACCATAATGCCATTTTAAGCATGTATTGTCATGTGAGATTCCAAGTCTCTCGTATTGTTGTTGCAACAAACATAAGGACCGCTTGCTCTTTCATATGGTTTGTTTGCAAACATGTTGATTTTGCTTCCGTTTGTGATATTCATATGCCCATGAGCTTTGAGTTTGATGATTTGTGTGTGGCATCCAACACGTCGAACAATTTCTCTTTCCAATGGTTGGTTAGCCCACATAATGATGTTGTTTTGGATGTTCTTCCTCATGTGTTTTTGCCAAATTCTCCTAGCTTTGCATCAAAGATGTTGACCAATATTTTAGTCCATTGCTTTGAGCGCCACACTAAAACGTTTTATGGAGTTTTTGAGTTCCCACATTTGGTTGATGTTCAAACGATTTCCATACAGTTTGACCTTGCATATGCATTCCGTTTGTTGTACTTGAGTTGTGCTAATATTGTTGTGAACAAGAATGGACATGCCACAAATGACATGCTCCTCTATCACACACAAACTTATTTTGCTTGGTCTTTGTTATATGAAGGTACAATTACTTACACGTCAACCTCTATGGACAAAGAGTTGACAAGACGAATCGAAGAGAGTTACCTATGGTTGCCCTTCAACGAGCCATCTATACATCCTAAGGTGACTTCCTTCTACCTGAGGAATCATGCTATAATCTTCATGAATTGGCTAGGCTTTGATTGTTGCTTCGCTTTGTTGTTAGCCTTGTAGGCTTCATGGGAAGTGAAGGAACATTGGAGTGTTGTCAATTCAATCTTCTCGAGGACGACTATATGGTGAACCCCAGGATCAAGAAGGTCTCTCGACATCTTCTACTTTGTGATGAGCATGTAGAGTCGAGGACGACTCTTTTTGAAGGGGGGGGAGATGATGTAGCCCGACCTTCGGTTGTTACCACATCATGTTCTCCAACTTATGCCAAGTCGTCATGGACTCCAAAGGTGAATCCGTTCCTCTATGCGAACCCACTTCCTACCCTCTTGAATAGTATACTACTTCATACTCCATCCCATTATCATGATAGGTTCACACAGACAAGTACGGAGGCAAGGGAGGAAGCCCGAAGCACCAAGCCCGACAAGATGGAGGCTTGGACGAGAAGATGGAAGAAGCAGTAGCTGAAGCCCCAGAGTCTCCGGACCTCAAGCCCGGAGTCTCCAGCCTCCAACCCCGGAGTCTCTGGCCAGGACTTTGGAGTCGCCCCAGGAGCGTTCAGTACACCCCTCCGGAGACAAGCCTGTGGAGCAAGGACTGCAACAGAATCTCTGGCCACACCGGAGTCTTCGTCACTTCGACACCGGAGTCTCCGGCCCTTCGCACCAGTCTCCGCCCAAGGACTATGGCCGCCTGCTTGGAAGTCTCTACATGCCACCCTGGAGTCTACCCCAGAGAGCGACATTTACCCCGGAGTTTCCGGCCCCTGCACCCCGGAGTCTCCGGCCTAAGTGGAATGGGCCTACGCGCCTTGAGCTGGGCCTTCAGCCCATGTATCCCTCTTATCCCTAGAAACCCTAGTTTTATCCCCAAACTACCCCTTGTTATGTGGCTGGCCTATATATAGTCCCCCACACCCTCATGTAACCGGAGGCATATATGATAGACTAAACACACCCCCTTTGTGGAATCTCTAGTTTTGCCTCATCCCCTTGGTAAAGGGGACCGACTATCGTGACCACCTCGTTGGAGTTTGCATCATGCCTCCCTCGTTGTACAAGGCTTTGGCATCGGTGTCCCTTTGCCAAGACGTCAAAACCCTCTCCATGGTGTTCTTCCCTCTTCGCTTGGGATCAAGGGAGCATGTTGACCGATTTTTCCTTGCGAGGATTCTATCAGACCGGTGGCCACTAGCGGGAACAATCAACCTTGTATCATGTGAGTTTTGCGTGTGTTCATCGTGTTCTTTGCGAGGTATGCGTCCGCTACCTTCCCCCTTTCCCCTCGCTTTCCCATTGATTTGACCATGAGATCCGTGAAGATCGGGCCACCCATGGGGTTACACCTTAACACAAAAGTTGATGAAGGTGTTTCTAGACAGCTCCCATAGGTCTAGATTCCGTGCAATGTTGGCATGGGCCCACATCTTCCACAAGTCTTTTTCATGGCTTGGCATAGCACTCTCATACTTAGATGTATCAACTAGGTGGGATCATGTTGGCCAAGTACTGAGCCACACAACACAAGTTGATGAAGGAGTTTCTAGCCAACCAAGAGAGGTCTATAACCCATGCAATGTTGGCATGGGCCCATATTTGCCACAAAGTGTCTCATCATGTCTTGAAATAGTAGTGTTATACTTAAATCTATCAACTAGGTAGGATCATGCTATCCAAGTGATGACTCATATAACCACAAGTTGATGAAGGTGTTTTTAGATAGCTCAAATAGGTCAATATCCCATGCAATGTTGGCATGTGCCCACATCTTCCTTAAGTGTTTGTCATGGCTTGGCATAGCACTCTTATACTTAGATGTATCAACCCGGTGGCATCATGTTGGCCAAGTGCTGAGACACACAACCACAAGTTGATGAAGGAGTTTCTAGCCAACCAAGAGAGGTCTATAACCCATGCAATGTTGGCATGGGCGTACATTTGCCACAAATTGTCTCATCATGTCTTGGCATATGAGTGTTATACTAAGATCTATCAACTAGGCAGGATCATGCTATCCAAGTGATGACTCATACAACCACAATTTGATGAAGGTGTTTCTAGACAGCTCAGATAGGTCTAGATCACATGAAATGTTGGTATGGGCCCACATCTTCCACAAGTGTTTGTCATGGCTTGGCATAGCACTCTCATACTTAGATGTGTCAACTGGGTGGAATCATGTTGGCCAAGTGCTGAGGCACACAACCACAAGTTGATGAATGAGTTTCTAGCCAACCAAGAGATGTCTATAGCCCATGCAATGTTGGCATGGGCCATATTTGCCACAAAGTGTCTCATATTTCTTGGCATAGCAGTGTTATACTTATATCTATCAACTAGTTAGGATCATGTTGTCCAAGTGATGACTAATATACAATACCAAGTTGATCAAGGTGTTTTACACAGATAAGATACGTCTACATCCCATGCAATGTTGGCATGGGCCCACATATGCCACAAGTGTGTACCATGGATTGGCATATCGCTCTAATACTTAGATGTATCAATTGGGCTGGATCATGTTTCCCAAGTGTGGACTCACAACCAAAAGTTGATGATGGTGTTAGCCTCATGCGACGGGTCTCACTCCGCTTAGTCAGAAGTTAGCCTTCTTAATTAAATTTCGATCATACTTCAACACTATGCATAGTTGTTCATGTATTTTCAGTGCTCAATTTTATTTCATTAAATTACAATGTAAGATGCATCGATAATAGGAAGTATGAAATAATAGAGATGCATATTCCATATGACACTCCTATTTTTTGAATTTTACTTAAAGCAAACGGGGCCTAAATGCATGGTCAACTTACTGTAGTAAACTAATATACCTCTGCTGAAGATTTAAGGTAAGTTTTATTTGAAGTATGTTCAATCCCATATGAAAAATTGTGTGATAGAAATTGAAAGCGGTCCTCTAGATAATAGGTCATCCTTAGTAACCCTACTGCTCTAGTTATGTTGTTTCACGTACCGTACGCGTACGCGACATTTACAACATATGTTGTGGTGGTGGGGTGACGTGGGCGAAACCAAAATGACACCATGGATAAAAGGGTTCGTCTGCCGAATCGTCTCCTTTTCCCCACTCATTTCCCCCCAAATCGGGAAGAAGAAAACCCTCGTCTCACTCCTTCAACTCCAGCGCCTCCCACCCGATTCTTCTCCCTCTCCCCGCACATTCGTCGACTTTGCCAACGATGAAGGCGGGGAGCAGCGCAGCTGACGCGGCCGCTGCTACTGTGGACAAGAAGTGTGCCATCGCATGCATAGATGCAGTGATGGAGGTTGGCGGTTCCCACAGAAGTGCGGGTGGTGGTGCAGCCAAGTTGGCCGGTTTCATCACGGTGGTTCTAGATCAGGACGAGCAGGAGGATGTGGCGATCGTTGAGGCGGACGTGCTAGATCTGGGCGTCAAGCACGGCTCCGACGAGGATCTGGTGGTGAAGGCCCAGCAGCTTATGGTGGTGCATCTATGTGTTTTCTTTAACCTCCATTTCTCCTCTTGTCGTACTGATAACTAGGGTTTGATTATTAGGGTTGATTCTTAGGATTTGAATGTTAGTACGAGCTTGCTGTACTACTTCGTTCAATGGTCAGTACCTTTTGGGGGCATTGAACAGTAGATGAAAACACATTTTGTACAACACTAATAGGCCTTTGTAGAGTGGATCATAGATATTGAATGTTTATAGTTTGAAGAATTATGTGTATGATAAAATTTCACTGGATTGAATGCTGGAATTCGTTGGTGCATAATGACAGTATACATCTTCGGCAACTGACAAGTTATAATATTTATGTGCGGTTTATAAAAATATAATTTATGATATCTAAACATTCGAAAAAAGTGGACACATGTTTATAAATGATTCATCTCTAGGAATTACTAATGATGTATATAAATTCATCATGTTTACATAGTCGAAGTGCACAACACAAATTTATGTTAGGAGCTTTAAATTTGTTCCTTTTACCCATGGCTTAAACGTTTGATTTGCATGAAATGATACTGCAAATTTATATGTGTGAAATTAAGCATATGTGTTCTTTGTTAAATTTTAGATGTATGGAATTATTATTTTCAGTCTTGTACTATTTTTCGAGGGAGCATGTGCTTCAGGGTGTAGTTTTGTTCATGCATTGTTTATATTCCAGTTGCTGATCTACTATATAATTATTACTTGTGATCACCAACAAATAGACTGGAAGAGGCCCTGACCATAAACAAATAGACTTATTTTTATATTCTTGTGGCTGGTCTACTATATAATGATTATTGCCAGCAATTATACATGCCAAGCTTTTATTTGTCATTTATTCAAACACTGGTATCTGTTATAAACTATGCACTGGAATTTATCAAATTGCTCCAATTATATATAGTATTGAGTTTGAACTTTGGCCTCATGGAATAGGTTGGCAATTGCAGGTTATATGTTGTCATATATTTTTTTCTCTAGGTCATTTGCCAAGTGGACCATAGTGAGTTCCTTTTAAGTTTTTGTGAACCTTTATGTGCATAAATACTAATTGAATGGTTATGAACAATCTAAGTGTGTCTCATTTAGATGGAAAGTTCATGTTGAATTTGTAGAAGGATTGGTCCCTTTGTTTTGCTTGTTTTTGCAATAGACAATATGCAAATCAAAGACACCTTGTCATCAATACATAGATGTGATAGTAGTATATAATCTGTGAAGATTGCTCCCCTTTTTTCGGGTTATTTATGTTCTTGAAAGTATTTACAACCTTTTGTAATCTGTCTGATGTGTAAAAATTACAAAACTTAGTTTTATTTGAATTACAAGGTTGTGTAGGTTTAAACTTGATAACCATACAAAGACAATTAAAAAACTAAATTTTGTTTTACAATACCCTATTATCCAGTAGAATCTTAATCATAATATCACAACCTATTGTCATGTGCTATGAAATCTGTGAAATACTTCTAGATCAGGGATTTAAATTGAATTGTTGCTGGTCTAGTGGAACCTAACAATGCATTCAGAGATGAGTAGTGTTTAGATATACATGACAGTTATAAATTGACAATTCATTTTCATCGTAGAGGATTTCATTTCCTTCCACTGTCTTAATCCATAATTTTAGAAAGTATTTGAACTTAGAAGTTTTACTTCCCATTATTCTTTCTATTACAAGTTGCCAATTATTTTGCTTTCCATAGTTACCTCTTTTCAAACTTGATCATGTGAGCTCAGGTGTTGTTTAGTTCTTCAAACATGAAGGGGAGCTAGCAGAAGGTGGGCAGAAGAGGATGGTGCACCTTGGGTACTCCTCCGATAGATACGAGTCGGTGAGTTTTCTGATAGATGTATAAACTGAATATAAGTGCCTACTCAAAACCGGGACGTCGGGTATCGAGGACCAACCGGAGCGCATTTTACACTTTACACAGTGGGCGCTTTCAATGAGGGGCTCATAGTAACGCCTGGCTGTCCGCAGACAGTTTGTTCCTTCTCCAGGTCGATGTCCCACATGGACCCTTAAGGGAGAAGGCCCAGCCTCCGGGGATCGCGATCCCCTGTAGTAGTTGCGAGGCAGCTTATACCGGAATAGACAAACATCAAATCCAGCCCTGTCCTATTCCAGAGTAATGTGGTTGCATGGGTTAATTGTTCTGGCAAAACTGCAAAGAACCGGGTGCGTTTCGTAATCCTTTTTCCTCTGGTTTTCCTCCAGCATCTTTGTAAAACAAAACCTTTTTCTTTCTCAACAACTCTTGGGAGGTCCCACCTCACCAAGGTTTTATCATAAAACATTTGGTAAAACTTTTTCCGGGGTCTTCCCATCCTCTAACTTTGCTTTGGCTAAAATTGGGTCTCCAGAAGGTTATGGTGATATACACCATCTATTCTACTAGGGACAAGTAGGTGTCACCAAGGGGGTTGTACTTAATAGTACAAAAGTGGAATAGTTCGGAGGAGCCAAACCACTACCATATATACATCAACATATAGTAAAGCAATGCAGTTTTCATAAAGCAGTAAGTAAAACATGCATAAGTAAAACAGTAGGACAAGGCTTATGAGCAAGAAGGTGGCTTGCCTGATGATCATCAATATGGCAATATGTCCCTGGACTTCTTCTTTAGATAACCAAGAATACCAATACCAATAATAATAAGATCTTTTTCTTCTCGGCGTCAATACAAGCGCAACTATCGTCGTCATCGAGTATACATGCAAACAAGCAAGACCACAATCAAAACAAGGCATACAAGCATCATTACAATACAGAAAACAAACATACCACACATTACTCAAATCAGTAGGTTTTGATAGATTGAGTGGGTTGTAATTGGAATTACTTTAATTGCCCTTGTGGTCTTTGTTTTATGATGTATTTGTCCAAATACCACCTGTTAAGGGGATTTAGAACTGGGCTTGGATCTGTATGATGTCAAGGTGCAAAGATGATACCATCAGGTAGATATTGACAAAATAAGGCCAACAAAATTGGTTTCACCATTTTATCACTTTTCTTTAAATTCTTTTGAATATTCTAGTGATAAAAGCTCTAGTTTTAGGAAATAATTCACCATAAAAGTTCTGGAGATCCAAAAATTATTTCCTTGGATGGTTAGGTAGGGCTTGAAGTACTTGTTCACTGAGAGTTGGAGTCATGCCAAGATAATTACCAGAATGCCCTCGGGAAATTCCCCAAGGCAGTTCTGGAGCTGTTTTGTCTTTTTCACCAAATTAAATCTACAGAAGCTTTTGATTTGATTCGAAGGGCACATGGTAGGCATTTAGAATACCTTTCTGTAGAAATTGTAATTACCCAATTTGGATATAAGGAACTACTGGAGTGATTTATTTAGTGAAATAAGTCTACACAGAAAAGTTTAATTCATTAAGATTGAACCAGAGCTCAATAAAACTTGAGCTGCTGGGGATTGATAGAGGTTGAATTCATGGAGTCTTTTCCGTACATTGTCAAGTATAAGAAGGGCAAAGATAATGTAGTTGCGGACGCATTGTCTCGCAAACATACAAGCCTTCTTACGAGACTTGAAATCAATGTGTTGGGTCTTGAGGAAATAAAATCTTTGTATGCTTCCGACCCGTTCTTTGAACCAATTTTCGCAAAGTGCTCCAATGATAAGGGAGTTGATGATTTCTATTTGCATAAGGGCTTTCTTTTTAAACAAAACAAGCTATGCATTCCGAAGTCGTCGCTTCAACTTTTGCTTCTCCAAGAATCTCATGGTGGAGGCCTTATGGGTCACTTTGGTCGCGACAAGACATTGGACATGCTCTCCAATCACTACTTTTGGCCTAAGATGAAGCGTGACATGGAGCGCTACGTTCAACGATGCACGACATGTGGTCAAGCTAAGTCACAAGCTAATCCCTATGGTCTTTATATGCCATTGCCTATTCCTCATACACCTTGGTCCGACATTAGCATGGATTTCGTGTTAGGATTGCCTAGATCTAAGCATGGTCATGATTCTATATTTGTTGTTGTGGATCGTTTTTCCAAGATGGCACACTTCATACCGTGCCATAAGACCGACGATGCTTCACATGTTGCAAATCTGTTTTTCAGGGAAATCGTCCATCTTCACGGTATGCCAAGGACAATCATCTCCGATCGCGACGTCAAATTCATGAGCTACTTGTGGAAGACCCTCATGGCCAAGATCGGCGTCAATCTCCTCTTCTCATCCGCATCACATCCTCAAACTGATGGACAAACCGAAGTTGTCAACCGGAGCCTCGGAACTCTCCTTCGTGTGTTGATCAAGAAAAACCTAAAGGATTGGGAGTAATGCATTCCACACGCCAAGTTCGCCTACAATCGAGCCAAGCACTCAACAACCAAGATGAGTCCATTCATGATTGTCTATGGTTTCGAGCCCCTCACCGTGCTCGACGTCCTACCACTACCTCTCCATGAGCGCACAAACATGGACGTCGAGAAGCGCGCACAAGCTATGAAGAAGCTTCATGAAGAAACAAGAGCTACTATCGAACAACAAGTCCTTCGCCAAGCTTCAAGGCTAAACAAGGACAAGAAGGAGATGATATTTGAAGAAGGTGACCTTGTGTGGATACACCTAAGCAAGGACCGCTTCCCCAGGGAACATGACTCCAAGCTCAAGCCAAGAGGAGATGGTCCCTTCAAGGTCCTCAAACGAATCAACAACAACGCCTACATCATCGACATCCCGACCTCCAAGTACCTTGCGAGCAATACATTCAATGTCAAGGATCTCTCACCCTACCATGGAGATGTTCAAGATGATACCCATGAAGAGTCGAGGACGACTCTTTCCCAAGGGGGGGGGGAGATGATGCAGCCCGTCCTACGGACGCTTCTACATCTACACCAACAAGTCCCCCAAGTGGACCCATGACTCGTGCCCGAGCCAAACTCCTCCAAGCTAAGGTGAACTCGCTCCTCTCTTCATGCCAATTTGATACCTCCTTGGATGGCGTGCTACTTCATACCACTACTTTGTGCATCATCAGGTATGAGCCCCCGCCGCGTCGACCCACGAGCCCTGAAGCTGCACCTGAGCTGAAGCTACCTGAGCCGGAGTGTCCGCCCAAATCCAGCCGGAGTATCCGGCGCAACCGGAGTGTCCGGCGCGACTCAGTCGGAGTGTCCGGCCTGCCCAAGCCCGGACCTGGCGTGGACATTCAGAAGGTCAAATCGGACACTCCCCGGACACCACCCGGAGTGTCCGGTCACCCCGGACTGTCCAGCCCGAGCGATGGGCCTGCGAGCCTAGCTAGGCCCTATGGCCCATGTACCCCTCTACTTCGCCCAGAACTCTACTTTAATGCCTGAAGTACCCCTGAACTTGTGGCTGGCCTATATATAGACCCCCACCTCCATTGTAAACCCTAGGCTTGATATTGGAATTAGTGGAAACCCCTTTGTGGATCTATCTAATTCTTGCCTCATGCTCCTTGACTAAGGAGCACCAATATCCCCAAACCTCGTTGGAGTTTGCATTGTGCCTCCACGTTGTACAAGGCCTAGGCATCGGTCTCACTTTGCCTAGACATCAAGATCTCACCGAGTCTCCCATCTCGCCGTACCGGTTTGAGAGAGAGTCCTCTGCCCGACGCCGATCCTAGGGATTGCACCGGACCAGTCATCGCTGGCGTGAGCTATTGGTGTTTATCGTGGTCTTGCGTGTGTGTGTTCATCACGTTCTTCGTGCGTGTGTTCGTCGTGTTCATCCTTCCCTGCTTTCCCGCACTCCACCCTCGATTTGAAAGGGAATCGTGAAAGATCGGGCCACCCTAGAGGTTTTCCCTCAACATGTGGTTTTCCCGCTATTGTGGTATCCGCCGTTGCGGTTGTTATCGTCGCGTTTGTCGGTGTAGCCAGCTGCGACCATGACGACCTCCTCGTGGTCCTTGTAACCGCACATTCGACGTTTTCCTCGGCGATCACGCATGTGGCCGAGGTCGTCATCATCATCGGAGTGGACACGATTTTTCACCGTGTCCTCTCCATCGGGCCACCTATTCGTGATCTCCATCAGGTGGTCGATTGTTTTGGGATTTGAGCGGCCCAGCTCCTCCCTGAGTTCTGTGCGGCACACACCACCATTGAACGCGTCGATTGCGCGGTCCTCGGCCCCAGTCATGTTATTTGTCTAGCCTTCAATCAGAATAGCCTCTCCACCAGTTTCGAAGATTCTTTCGGCATCAATGTGCTTTTGGAATCTTCCTATGAAACAGATGTCTTCTTGGAGTTTTTGATGATGGACCATCTCTGGATCTATGAGCGCAGCGACTCGCGAGTTTTCTGGTAGCAACCTCTTAATTCTTCGATTGATGCGGGCCTTTTGTAAGTTCCCTTGAAGTTTCGCACAAAGCTATAGACCAGCTCTTCCCAGCTACAAATCGATCCGCACGGGAGGTTGTTGAGCCATGCACGAGCGGAACCTTGCAGTTGTAGCTAGAGGCATTGCGTCGCCGTGCTCGTGGTTCCGCCGTGCAGCCTGACGGAGGAAATGCTGTCCTCTAGCCAGATCTTCGGGTCCTAGAGGCCGCGAACTTCGGGTTCTCCGATGGGAGTTGGAACCCTATTGGCATTCGCTTTTGCCGTATAGCTCTGCTGAAGCAGCTGGCGTCGTAGAGTTCTATCCCGTCATCTTCCATGTTAGTCAAATGAGCACGCCTCGCGTGCATCTTGTCGACTTTGCGCTATGTGATGTCATCACGCACGTCATAGTCATGTCGTCGTGAGTAGCGTCATCACGACAAGTCATGGTTGTCATCGCTCGAGGAGGAATAGTGTTTGGCTAGAGCCTTGTTTTTATGTGGCTCTGATGCTGGATCCTTGATGAGGGAAGCTTCGACTAGTCCCAGGCCCGTGATCGTAGATTGGTGCATGGCGGCTTGCTGGTCCCCAGCCGGTGGCTGGTTGTTGAGCAGGTACATGGTGGCCGTTGTCACTGTTGCCTGTGGTGTTTTTGGGAGCACATTTCCCCGCGTATCCACCATCATAGATGAGAAGTCGAGGACTCGCGCGGCCTCTTCTCGCTCCTTATCGGTGAGATGAGCCAGTCGAAAACGTCTCTTGGCGGTTGTATGATCATTTTCCTTGGAGGAGGATCCTCCAATGGAAGAGAGCTGAGCTCGCCGAAGGCTCGACTCATCCACTGCCTTCCTGGGTGCCTCGAGTTGGGCCGATTACTTGCTGCTGGCGCTTGAATTCTTCCTTGAGAAGCCAGTGATAACCCATCAGCATGTCTTGCGATGAGTTTGGTGGTAGGGGTTGCCCCGCAGGGCCTCTCGGCAGCGAGCCCACTCGGCATCGTTGAGCTTGATCAGCATGCGCTCTTGGGTATGTTCATTCGTAGTAAGGTGCAGATGACTTTCCGGCGCATTTTTGGTGGGTTCTCCGTTGGAGGAACCAACGTTTGCGACTGGGATACCGCCGCTAGTACCAGTGTTGTCACAATTGCCGCCGTTGTCGCCTGTGTTGATGACGGTGCACATGTAATATTTGGGGAAGCTGTTGCTTCCGCCACTTTCAGATCCGGTGCCATAGGCTCCATCTTCTGTGGCCATATCGCCTAGATCGGACTCGCGACTGTTGCCACCATCCGTATTCCTGACTGTTGTCAGGGCGTTGAGTTCACTCAGGGTGCTGATCAGCGGTGGAAACTACGATGCTAGAGCAATCGCGGGGACCTTCGGCTGGTCAGGGAGGCGAAGCATGCCCAGCCGACCAACTTGGAAGCATAAGCTCCCGATCGCCAGGACGATCCCATCGCCCACGGACTCGAAATCCGAGCAAGTGGCCAGAGTGTGGATGGTGAAGTCGAAGGCACCAAAGAGGAGGCGAATCTCCGCTATTGCGGAGTCGTAGATTATGGTTGGTGGGGCCAAGGAAGCCACAACATCAGCACTCCCTTTTCCCACAGACGACACCAATTGACGAGGGGTTAACTCATCAATGCCCATCACACATGGCTTAGGTTCGAGGAAGTGGGGAGCGCTGGAGGCATCGATCGGCTAGCAAACAAGCACACAGGGACACAAGGTTTACCTAGGTTCAAGCCTCGTAGAGGACCCTACTCCTTCTTGTCTACTCTTGGAATTATCGAAGGAGTTGAAAGTTATAGGGGTGCGCAGATGCAATCTGGCGATGGTGCGGAAACTAGGGTTGTGACAGTCGTCCTCGCTGCTCCCTCCTAGCCTTTATATAGATAGGCTAGGTCTCGGGATAGCAGGCCGAGTCGGTTACAAGTTAGGGTTTTCCCATTAAACTTCTATCTGAAGTTTGTATTGTACTACAAGCAGTCGGAGTCTCCGGGTCACCCGAATCTTGGCTGGGCCTCAACAACGTTGTCGGCTTATTTCAATGTTGGACCGTATATGACAAGCTCGAGTACCTGTAAGGTATGTCCATGTCACTATCCATGTCTAGGATATGCTCATTTAGGCTTTTCGCCGTCCCAACCCTAACGCCGTCGCCAGCCCACCGCTCCGAAGAGAAATTCCGGATAATGTCGAGCCGCCATAGCAGCTTCTACCTTGGGGGCAAAGCTTGGGGGCGGGAGAGCTCGCATCTTTGTCGACGACGTGGCTCATGACGCGTTCGTCCACTCCGAGGCTGCGAGGAAGCATTTGGCTCGCTGTTGGACCAACCGCGAGGAGTCGCCACCATGGAAGCTACGCGCATACATGCCACCGGGCTTTGTCTCTGCAGTGCTCGCGCGGCCGGTGAGGGATCGTCCCACGGTGGGAGCACCTCGCACGGACCAGCCATGGTGGAAGCTTGGCGTCACGACTCCGACAACGACAACTGGATCTCCCCTTCCCCATCGCATGCGCGTGTCGTCGCGGCCGCAAACTATGCCAACGACTCTGACGAGGAGCGCCACGCGATGGAGATGGTTATCCGCGAGTCGGAGCTGGAGCGGGAGGCGGAGGAGGAAATCGAGGCTGTCGACGAGCGTCGGGCTATGAAGCTCATCGAGGTGCGGCTGGTACGAGAGCGGGAGGAGGAGCGCCTCGCGAGGGAGCGCGCCGCCGCACCAGTTGTCAAGATGGAGATGGAGGACGTGATCGACCTCACTGACTAAGGTCGACGCCACCCCCAACGCCGCCGCAACCTGCGCTGGAGCTCAATTTTGGTCTAGGTTGCGACGGCGTCCACCACTATTAGATTTTATTTTTAAATTGTAGCTTTTGTGAAGCTACACAATGTGTAATTAGAACTAATTCGCGTGAAAATCTTCTCTAATCGATTATCTATGCCGTGCTATCTTAAAATTCGAATATGTAGTTCGTGTTTTACAGTTTTTGTTCCGCGCCTCAGGGAAATGCAACCTATTTTCCGTTTACAGAAGACTGTACGTAGGTTTTACAGTTCGCATGTTTACGGACATTGTTATAGTTGCTCTAAGTCATGCATGAGACGTATTAACTATAATTATTGTGATCATAGAAAATGAAAACATACTTTATCTGGTGAGTACTCAATTATGTGGAACCTAAATAACTCTATATTGGTCTTGGAATGCTCTTTTGATATTTGGGGATTCTCTCCCCCGACACTACAAGAAAAGTTTCCTTCCACAACGAATTGGCCCGACGGTCGTCGTAGAAGGCGCGTCTTCCGCGACGAAATTCTCGGCTCGGACGTGGCCGATGGAAATATTTTTTTTTCCGGTTTCGTGGCCCTCTACTACGACGGATCTGTAAAAACATGGAGGAAGCTCGGCCAGCACGTGGCAGAAGCAAGATTTTCGTTTCCTCACGTGATGTTGACTCGCCGAAGTCTTTTGAGGAGCGTGGGTCCCGGACGTCAGTGTCTCTAGCGGACCATACTTTTCGGCCACGCCTCCCTAACTTGAACTCGATAACGTTGCTCGAGGTGTCTGTCGTTTAGTCAGGCTGCTAGGTCCCACATGTCAGCCTCTCATTAGAAGGATCGTGTGTATGATGGAATTTTTTCCTTCGCTCGCGCTACCCTCTTCCGAGTTGATAGCGCTACTCGACGCATCTACCGTTTAACCAACCTACATGTCAGCCCCATATGTCATCCTCTCATTATAAGAAACGTGTGCATTCCAGGTAGGAGAGTGGAGGCCTTGGCAAGGGCAAGTGCTGCCAGGTCGGTCGCTAGTTCTGCCAAACCGAGAAGACGCCCTAGGTCGGTTGGACACCATGCCACGGAGTATCGTCCTATGCGCTTATACATCCAGTTAGTCCAGCATGACTTGTATATTCTTATCATCCCGACTTACTTCATGTCTTAATTGAAGGGACGCCTCTACCCACAACTAGTGGTGGTCCAAGCATGCGAGGAATGCGAGTGGGTTGTCCATGCCAACCGCAACAAATTCCAGATCGTCCTGGACAAAGAGTGGGCTACCTTTTTGCTTTCCATGGGTTGAAGGAGGGTGACTGCCTTATGTTCAAGGTCACCGCAGACGGGTTCAAGATGAAAATCTACGACCGCATCACCTCCTGCTGGAAGGTGTTTGTCTATCGTGAGCACACACATCTTGTTTAAGTGCCAATTTGGATCAAAGGAATTTTGGAGGAATTCGACCCATAGGATTTTTTTCATAAGGAAGATGATGAGGACATCCATACTATTCCACTATCTCCTACTCCTATTCACAATGAAGATGTTGCTGCAAAGAACAAGTCCAATGAAATCAGAATTGGACCCACTACAAAAGCTCGTGCAAAGCTGATTGAGCAACAGGTGAATTCACTCTTAATTGAACCTGATATTTTACTTAATGAGAACTTTATACTACCTAAGTCTATGCATTTATGTATGATCAGGTTCGTTGAAGAAACAAGCATGGCACGAGGAGGAGAAGGGCTACAAGAGGAGCCCGGCATGATGATCGCCCGAGGATGCGCGAGGGAGGAGCGGGAGGAAGGCGCAAGAGAAGATCATCAAAACGAAGTCGACCGAGAGTTAGAAGGCGAACAACAAGGAAGGTTCAATTTGGACAGACAGAAGTTCTGAAATTGAAACAGACGTGGTTTCCACATACCAACTCCGAAATAAGCACATAAGTACTTGTTGGAAAGATAATTCCGAAATCTTTCCAACGGGTACTTGCACGTCTCCTAGTTCGTTACGAGCAGTGCGCAGCAACCAAAACAAGTCGACAGACGTTTTCTGTCAGTTTACAAATAGAGTCCTTTTAAGTTAGGAAAGTTAGAGATATGTTTGGTTTTGACCCCAACTCTATGTTGGACGTCCAGCAACCTTTATATAGGCCTGTAAATCATGGTTTTTAGGTTTTAGACCACGTTAAAATATTTTGGAGTTGTTTCTTTCATAGGACCTCTGGAATTATCCTGTGTTCGAATCTACCAACTATAATTGAGTGTGATCTGTTGTTCCATTGGGAATTAGTAGATTGCATACTACCGTTCGTGGTCACCGCTGCATGCGCAAGAGTGTGGTGTTGTGAATATCCTACAAGGTTCGAGATCTGTTGCGCTGGCATCAGGGATCGAGCGGGAGAGATCATAGCTACGCCATAGTTATCTATCATCCACCATCATCATCGCCATCCGCTTACTGAGAAGATCGGGCCACCCCATATCATCTTGGTATCTGATTTCTAGTGTTGCCTCGGTAAGCATCCACAAATCCGTCCATCGATTAGTTGTTTTTGTCCTATACAGAAAAAGCCACACAAAAATATTAGGATTCATAGTTCATTGCCATAGCCTAGATAACACTGTTCGTGAGTTCTAGTTGCTGATCGTAATCCTTTTGTGTAGCCTTTCTTCTAAATCTGAGTCGTAGTTTTTGTCTAGTTTTCATCTGTTTTTGATCCGTTGTCGGAGTCCCTAGACTATTTCTAGACTGTTCGTCGTGTTCTTAAGTCTTAGATCTAGTAGATATGTTTTCTTTTAGTCTCAGGTTGTAGATCCGTTTGAAACAAGGAGAAAAAAAAGCAAATCGATCGGATCTAGACTTGTACTGAGTTTGCTTCACGCTGAAGGAAAAAAACTCGCTGCCTCACGCCTGACCCCAGACGCGTCCGTGCTGTAGCGTGAAAGCAAAAAATAATCCGAAAAAAAAAAATCGGACCGTCGCCTTACCACAGACCAGTCTGTGCTAGTACGAGAAAAAAAAATTCTGCCGCCATCCTGCCGCAGCAGGATTTTAGGCCGTTTTTCTGCCGTGGCAGAGACCAATTCTCAGGTCAATTTTTTTTTCTTTTTTGTTTATTTTTTTTACTGAGTCCATATAGCATGCCTATCCTTGTGAGCCTTAGTAAACCTTTCTTTGTGTCTAAAACTATCCTACGAGACTAGCGTGCTTAGTGCTCTACGGGCTGCTCAGTTTAGCAATCTTGTGCCTGTTTCGTTGAGACATTGCTAGCGTCTCTCCTTGTGCATTGCAACACGAGCATTCCTCCGACATACCTTACTTTATTGAGCTCATTTTCATAGTTGCAATGGCCCCATTTATCTCCACCATGTGTGTTTCCGTGGGTCTTTGTCATACGATCAGCACTAGGACTTGTTTGCGGTGTAGTTAGGATACCATACCTACCGCTCCACCATAAATACCATGTGTGCCCTGTGATCATTCTCTATACCTTTGATATTCACTTCATCACATCAGTGCATCAGTTTTTGATTTTGTTTGGTAGAGCATCTCTATTCACTTTGGAACGGTAAGATCTCCTTTCTTATTAGTTGTGAGTGAGCTGTGAGAGTTCCACCATACAGATTTTGATTTTTGCACTAACCTACTAATCATGTCTTCTAGTGATGATGATGTTGTGATGCAGAAAAAGAAGGATGAGGAGCTTGTTAATTGGCGTGAATATGAGGCTTTGAAGTCCCACTTGACACGTGTGTTTACTAACACGACAGATGCCATTGACAAGAATCTCCAGGATATGAATATGAGATTGGATCAGCATGTTGGAACGGTTGATACTATTCAAACGCAAGTGGCTACGCTCAATGTTAATGTCACCACTTTGCAGCGTTCCATTGATTGGTTTAACAGCCGCTTTACATAGAAGGGAAGATCCTCAACATGATGATGCCTTTGATGATTTCGATGAGGGTAGCGCTCTGGATGCTGCCCCACATGTTGGCAGGGGACGTGCTATTCCCCCTGCCCATGCACCTGCTCATGGCCATGGGTTTGCCCCTCTTGGGCATGATCAACGTGTTCACAACCAAGCTGCTGATGATGGTTTGGGCAAGCCAAAGTTTTCGATCCCCAAGTTTGATGGTTCCATTGATCCTGAAGATTACCTCACATGGGAGTTGAAGATTGAGAAACTCTGGCGCTTATTTGACTATCCAGAAGACAAGAAGGTCAAGCTTGCAGCATCTGAATTTGATGGTTATGCTTTGCGTTGGTGGGATGCTCTTGTGCAACATAGGAGGGAGGACAATGAACATCCTGTGATGGATTGGCGCGAGATGAAGCAAATCATGAAGGCTCGTTTCGTTCCAACCAACTACTGGCGATCGGTTTTTGATAAATTGACGCAATTGAAGCAAGGCACAATCACAGTAGATGAGTACTACATGGAGATGGAGTTGCTTATGCAACATGCTCGAGTTCGCGAGTCAATTGAGATGACCATGCAGCGATTCCTAAACAATCTGAAGTTGCCAATCAAGAGCATAGTGCGTCATCACAAGTATGAGACCATGAATGAGCTATTGCACCATGCTAGAGAGCCTGAATCCCAGTTGGCAGAAGAGGCAAAGTCACGTGCTCGTTTTCCATCCTCCAGCAGACTTTTGGCCAGATCTATTCCTCCTACAGTCACGCCACCAGCTGCTGTTCCTTTTACACCATCGGCCAAACCAGCAAGTATACCTTCGTTTGGTTCTAATGCTTGGAAACCCGCTGCCCCTGCTGCTAGCTCGGGTTCCAACATGTCTATTGCACGTACTCGTGATTTGGTGTGCCATACTTGTGGAGGTAGAGGTCACTACAAGAAGGATTGTCCAAAGAGCAAGGTTATGTTTGTTAATGAACAAGGTGAAGTAGAAAGTGGAGATGAAGCTTCTGATGATGATATTGATGATGGCGAGGATGGTGCTGATGCATATGCTGAGCGTGCACCAACTATTGTCGTGTCTTCACGTGTACTTAGTGTGCAACCGGTTGAGGAATCCCAGCATTGCAAATTGTTCCAAACAAAAGCTCTAGTTGGACCAAATAAAGCTTGCAAGGTCATTATTGATGGAGGTAGCTGCAGAAATCTTGCAAGTAAGGAATTATGTGCCAAACTGAATTTGACATACTTACCTCATCCCAAGCCATACTACATACAATGGTTGAGCAACAATGGTGAGATGAAGGTAAATCATATGCTACGAGTGAAATTTCAAATAGGGCCATAAAAAGATTCTATTGATTTTGATGTGGTTCCTATGACTGTTTGTCACCTACTATTGGGTCGACCTTGGCTCTATGATCGCCATGTGCAACACAATGGTCGACCCAATACATATCACTTGGAATTCAAAGGAAAGAAGATTACTATGCAGCCAATGAAACCACAAGAAATTGTGAATGATTCTCGCCAGAAGATAGAGGTGAATTTGAAGGAAGATACTACCACTCGGCGAGATTGCGTGACAGCTGTTCCTGATGTAATTGAGCCTAAACTGAGTGATATAACGAAAAGTGAGAGAGTGCCTGGTTTATTGATATTAGCCACTAAGGAAGATATGAGAGAATTTCGTGAGGATCCTATAGCCATGCCACTTGTGCTCATGTATAAGGGCGAGGTATTGGTTTCTAACGATATGACCCCTATTTCTCTTGGTGTCTCGTCTGTTTTGCAGGACTTTGGGGATGTGTTTCCAGAAGATGTACCCGCAGGCTTACCTCCATTGCGTGGTATAGAACATCAAGTGGACTTGATTCCTGGCGCCACACTTCCCAACCGTGCATCCTACAGGACTAATCCTGAAGAAACTAAGGAAATTCAGAAGCAAGTACAAGCGTTGATGGATAAAGGGTACATTCGTGTTTCTCTTAGCCCTTGTGTTGTTCCTGTTATTTTAGTTCCTAAGAAAGATGGTACATGGCGCATGTGTGTTGACTGTAGAGCGATTAATAACATCACTATTCGATATCGTCATCCTATTCCATGCTTAGAGGATATGCTAGATGAATTGAGTGGTGCTCCTGTTTTCTCTAAAATTGACTTGCGTAGTGGTTATCATCAACTTAGGATGAAAGAAGGGGATGAATGGAAAACTGCTTTCAAAACTAAATTCGGCTTGTATGAGTGGTTAGTCATGTCGTTTGGTCTTACTAATGCACCTAGTACTTTCATGCGTTTGATGAATCATGTTTTGAGAGAGTTTATTGGTCGTTTTGTGGTTGTTTACTTTGATGATATACTCATATACAGCCACACCGAATCTGAACATTGCACTCATATTAGACAAGTTTTGCAAGTGTTACATGATAATAAACTGTATGCTAATCTTGAGAAGTGTACATTTGCAAAAGATAAGGTCATATTCCTAGGATTTGTTGTTTCTAAGCATGGAGTAGAGGTAGATCAATCTAAAATTGAATCAATTCCGAATTGGCCTACTCCAATGAATGTAAGTCAAGTGCGTAGTTTCCACGGTCTCGCTGGTTTCTATAGGCGCTTTGTGAAAGATTTTAGCACCATTGGTGCACCATTAAATGATTTGACAAAGAAAGGTGTTCCTTTTGTATGGGGCGTGGCCCAAGACATTACATTTGATACATTGAAACGTTTGCTTACTTCTGCACCATTGCTTGCATTACCTGATTTTTCGAAGCAATTTGAAGTTGAATGTGATGCTAGTGGTATAGGCATAGGTGGCGTTTTGATGCAAGAGGGTCGGCCTATAGCTTATTTTTCTAAGAAATTGACTGGTGCTCGTTTGAATTATTCAATCTATGATAAAGAATTGTATGCACTTGTGAGAGTACTTGAAGTTTGGCAACATTATTTGTGGCCAAAGGAATTCATCATACATTCTGATAATGAAGCATTGAAATACTTGAAAGCTCAATCAAACTTGCATAGAAGATTAGCTAAATGGGTTGAGTTCATTGAGTCTTCTCCTTACATCATTAATTATAAGAAGGGAAAAGAGAATGTTGTTGTTGATGCTCTATCTAGGAAGAACATGCTATCAACCAAGCTTGATGTTAAAATTCCTGGATTAGAAGCTATTTGTGCACTTTATGCAACTGACCATGATTTTGCTGAACCATATCGTTTATGTGCTCTTAGAAACGCATGGGATAAGTATCATATACATGATGGATATTTGCTCCGAGCTAACAAACTATGTATTCCAGAATCGTCGTTGTGTTTGTTCTTAGTGCAGGAATCACATGCTGGTGGTTTGATGGGTCACTTTGGGCGTGAGAAGACGTTGCGCATGCTTGCTGATCATTTTTATTGGCCCAAGATGAGGCGTGATGTGTACAGATTTGTGAGCAGATGCATTACTTGCCACAAGTCGAAATCCAAGCTGAAGCCTCACGGTTTGTATACACCTCTCTCTGGACCTACTACTCCATGGGAAGACATTAGTATGGATTTTGTGCTAGGTCTACCTAAAACTCAGAGAGGTCATGATTCTATATTTGTGGTAGTGGATAGGTTCTCTAAGATGGCTCATTTTATTGCCTGCCACAAAAGCGACGATGCGTCGCATGTTGCTAACATGTTTTTCAGAGACATCGTGAGATTACATGGCGTACCAAAGACGATTGTTTCTGACCGTGATGTGAAGTTCATGAGCTACTTTTGGAAGATCTTATGGGGGAAGCTAGGAACGAAGTTGTTGTTCAGTACTACATGTCACCCCCAAACAGATGGTCAAACAGAGGTGGTGAATAGAACATTGTCACAGCTACTAAGGACCATGATTAAAAAGAATCTGCGGGAGTGGGAAGAGTGTCTGCCACATGTTGAGTTTGCTTACAACAGGGCTGTGCATTCAACTACTCAGCTTTGTCCTTTTGAGGTGGTGTATGGCTTCAAGCCATTGACGCCACTTGATATGTTGCCTCTGCCATTACATGAGAGAGTTGATATGGAGGCATCAAAACATGCTGATTATGTGAAGAAAATACATGAGAAGACTCGAGAGGCTATTGAGAAGAAAGTGATGAGGACATCCCTACAATTACACCTACCCCAATGACTACTGAAGATGCTACAACTGTTGCAAGAAAGGATCAGTCCAATGAGATTAGAATTGGACCTATTACAAGAGCTCGTGCTAAGCTACTGGAACAACAGGTGAATTTACTCCTAAACGAATCCGGTACTTTGATTGATGAGAACTTTATACTGCCTAAGTCTATGCATTTATGTATGATCAGGTTCTTTGGAGAAACAAGCATGGCGCGAGGAGGAGAAGGGCTACAAGAGAAGCCCAACATGATGATCGCCCAAGGATGCGCGAGGGAGGAGCAGGAGGAAGGCGCAAGAGAAGATCATCAAGACGAAGGCAAAGAGATCTGCCACGGAGAGTGTCGGCCAGATCCACCGGACCGTCCCTGGTCGAGAGGCGAACTGGCGTGGACATTCAGTATGCCAGTTCGGACACTACCCGGACGCCACCCGGAAACTTCAAAGTTTCCGGCCAGACCGGACTGTCCGGCACACTTCACCCGGAGTGTCCGGCCTGACCGGACTGTCCGGCCGATTTTGACCGGAGTGTCCGCCCGCCGATCGAATCTGGTCCGAGTCGGTTTGTATCAGTTTGAGTCGTTTGCATTCAGTTTCAGTTTCTGCCGCCGTTATATGATATGGGACGACCTCTAGTTAGGGTTTAGACCATGTTAAAATATTTTGGAGTTGTTTCTTTCATAGAACCTCTAGAATTACCCTGTGTTCGAATTTACCAACTATAATTGAGTGTGATCTGTTGTTCCATTGGGAATTAGTAGATTGCATACTACCGTTCGTGGTCACGGCTGCGTGCGCAAGAGCGTGGTGTTGTGAATATCCTACAAGGTTCGAGAGTTGTTGCATTGGCATCAAGGATCGAGCGGGAGAGTTCATAGCTACAGGCCAGTTATCTATCATCCACCATTATCATTGCCATCCGCTTACTGAGAAGATCGGGCCACCCCATATCATCTTGGTATCAGATTTCCAGTGTTGCCTCGGTAAGCATCCACAAATCCATCCATAGATTAGAGAGTGCTTTCGTCCTATACGGAAAAAGCCTTACAAAAAGATTTACCATAGACTAGATTGCATCGTTTTCGAGTTTTAGTTGCTGATTGTATCTTCTCGTAGATCTGATCTGCAGGTTTTTCCTCGTAGGAGTCTAGTTTCCGTTTGTGTCTAGGTTTAAGGTTTCATCTTGTTTTCCGTTGTTCCCACCGTACCGTTTCCGCTAGTATTTATCGTTTTTCCGAGTCCACATAGCGTACCTTTGTTTGCATACCATAGACACAGCCTATCTACAGCATCTGTGCCTAGGAACGTACCCACGAGACTAGTTGCTTTGCTCCGACAGGCTGCTCATTAGGGTTTGCAGTGCAGAAATTTTCGACAGGCAAAACCGGACTATCCGGCCGAATCACACCGGACTATCTTGCCCAACCGGAGTCTCCGGCGCATATCAACCGGACTTTCCGGCCCAGTTCTGTTATAAGTTGCTGTGCTCGTTTGCATTGAGTAATATAGTTGAAAAAAAATCAAAAAGGGAGAGAAAAGAAAAGAGAATCAGTATAAAAAAAGAGATATAGAGGTGTGCAACATTGGAGGCCTTGTTGTATAGCACTGGTAGATTGAGCAATCTTGTGCCTGTTCTATTTGAGCTATTACTAGCGTCTCTCTTGTGCATTGCAATATTCCTGTTCATAAATTGCTTTGCCACGCTTATCTCCACCGTGTGTGTTTCTTGGGTATTTGTACGATCAGCACTAGGACTTGTTTGTGGTGTAGATAGGATACCATACCTATAGCTCCACCTTAAATAACCTGTGTGCCCTGCGATCGTTCTCTATACCTTTGATATTCACTTCATCACATCAAGTGCATCAGTCTTTGATTTCGTTTGGTAGAGCATCTCTATTCACTTTGGAACGGTAAGATCTCCTTTCTTATTAGTTGGGAGTGAGTTGTGAGAGTTTCCACCATACAGATTTTGACTTTTGCACTAACCTACTAATCATGTCTTCTAGTGATGATGATGTTGTGTTGCAGAAAAAGAAGGATGAGGAGCTCGTCAATTGGCGTGAATATGAGGCTTTGAAATCCCACTTGACACGTGTGTTTACTAACACGACAGATTCCATTGACAAGAATCTACAAGATATGAATATGAGATTGGATCAGCATGTTGGGACAGTTGATACTATCCAAACGCAAGTGGCTACGCTCAATGTCAATGTCACTACTTTGCAGCAGTCCATTGAGGGTTTGACAGCCGCCTTGCATAGAAGGGAAGATCCTCAACATGATGATGCCTTTGATGATGTCGATGAGGGTAGCGCTGTTGATGCTGCTCCACATGTTGGCGGGGCGTGCTATTCCCCTGTCCATGCACTGCTCATGGTCGTGGGTTTGCACATCTTGGGCGTGGTCCACGTGTGCCCAACCAAAATTTCTTGATGATTTGGGCAAGCCAAAATTCTCGATTCCTAAGTTTGATGGTTCCATTGATCAAGACTACCTCACCAGGAATTGAAGATTGAGAAACTCTGGCGCTTATTTGACTATCCAGAAGATAAGAAGGTCAAGCTTGCAGCATCTGAATTTGATGGTTATGCTTTGCGTTGGTGGGATGCTCTTGTGCAACATAGGAGGGAGGACAATGAACTTCCTGTGATGGATTGGCGCGACATGAAGCAAATCATGAAGGCACATTTCGTACCAACCAATTACTTTCGATCAGTTTTTGATAAATTGACGCAATTGAAGCAAGGCACCATGACAGTTGATGAGTACTACATGGAGATGGAGATGCTTATGCAGCATGCTCGAGTTCGTGAGTCCATTGAGATGACCATGCAGCGATTCCTAAACAATCTGAAGTTACCAATCAAGAGCATTGTTCGTCATCACAAGTATGAGACCATGAATGAGTTGTTGCATCATGCTAGAGAGGCTGAATCCCAGTTGGCCGAAGAGGCGAAGTCACGCGCTCGTTTTCCATCCTCTAGCAGATTTTCGGCCAGACCTACGCCTCCTACAGCCGCGCCACCAACTGCTGTTCTGTTTACACCATCGGTCAAACCAGCAAGTACACCTTCGTTTGGTTCTAATGCTCGGAAACTCGCTACTCCTGCTGCTAGCTCGGGTTCCAACATGTCTACTGCACGTACTCGTGATGTGGTGTGCCATACTTGTGGAGGTAGAGGTCACTACAAGAAAGATTGTCCAAACAGCAAGGTTATGTTTGTTAATGAACAAGGTGAAGTAGAAAGTGGAGATGAAGCTTCTGATGATGATATTGATGATGGCAAGGATGGTGCTGATGCATATGCTGAGCGTGCACCCACTATTGTCGTATCTTCACGTGTACTTAGTGTGCAACCGGTTGAGGAATCCCAGCGTTGCAACTTGTTCCAAACAAAAGCTCTAGTTGGACCAAACAAAGCTTGCAAGGTAATTATTGATGGAGGTAGCTGCAGAAATCTTGCAAGTAAGGAACTATGTGCCAAACTGAATTTGACGTATTTACCTCATCCCAAGCCATACTACATACAATGTTTGAGCAACAATGGTGAGATGAAGGTAAATCATATGGTACGTGTGAATTTTCAAATAGGGCCATACAAAGATTCTATTGATTTTGATGTGGTTCCTATGACTCTTTGTCACCTACTATTGGGTCGGCCTTGGCTCTATGATCGCCATGTGCAACACAATGGCCGAGCCAATACATATCATTTGGAATTCAAAGGAAAGAAGATTACTATGCAGACAATGACACCACAAGAAATTGTGAATGATTCTCGCCAGAAGATAGAGGTGAACTTGAAGGAAGATACTACCACTCGGCGAGACTGTATTGTGATGTTCTGATGTAATTGAGCCTAAATTGGTGATATAACGAAAAGTGAGAGAGTGCACTGGTTTATTGATACTAGCCACCAAGGAGGATATGAGAGAGTTTCGTGAGGATCCTCTGACCATGCCACTTGTGCTCATGTATAAGGGCGAGGTATTGGTTTCTAACGACATGACCCCTATTTCTCTTGGTGTCTCTTCTGTTTTGCAGGGTTTTGGGGATGTGTTTCCAGAAGACGTACCCGCAGGTTTGCCCCCATTGCGTGGTATAGAACATCAAGTGGACCTAATTCCTGGCGCCACACTTCCCAACCATGCACCTTACAGGACTAATCCCGAAGAAACTAAGGAAATTCAGAAGCAAGTACAAGCGTTGCTGGATAAAGGGTACATTCGTGTCTCTCTTAGCCCTTGTGCTATTCCTGTTATTTTAGTTCCTAAGAAAGATGGTACATGGCGCATGTGTGTTGATTGTAGAGCGATTAATAACATCACTATTCGATATCGTCATCCTATTCCACGCTTAGAGGATATGCTCGATGAATTGAGTGGTGCTGCTGTTTTCTCTAAAATTGACTTGCGTAGTGGTTATCATCAAATTAGGATGAAAGAAGGGGATGAATGGAAAACTGCTTTCAAAACTAAATTCGGTTTGTATGAGTGGTTAGTTATGCCGTTTGGTCTTACTAATGCACCTAGTACTTTCATGCGTTTGATGAATCATGTTGTGAGAGAGTTTATTGGTCGTTTCGTGGTTGTTTACTTTGATCATATACTCATATACAGCAACACCGAATCTGAACATTGCACTCATATTAGACAAGTTTTGCAAGTGTTACGTGATAATAAACTGTATGCTAATCTTGAGAAGTGTACATTTGCAAAAGATAAGGTCATATTCCTAGGATTTGTTGTTTCTAAGCATGGAGTAGAGGTAGATCAATCTAAAATTGAATCAATTCAGAATTGGCCTACTCCGATGAATGTTAGTCAAGTGCGTAGTTTCCACAGTCTCGCTGGTTTCTATAGGCGCTTTGTGAAAGATTTTAGCACCATTGCTGCACCATTAAATGATTTGACAAAGAAGGGTGTTCCTTTTGTATGGGCGCGGCTCAAGACATTGCATTTGATACATTAAAACGTTTGCTTACTTCTGCACCATTACTTGCATTACCTGATTTTTCGAAGCAATTTGAAGTTGAATGTGATGCTAGTGGTATAGGCATAGGTGGCGTTTTGATGCAAGAGGGTCGACTATAGCTTATTTTTAGAAATTGACTGGTGCTCATTTGAATTATTCTATCTATGATAAAGAATTGTATGCACTTGTTAGAGTACTTGAGGTTTGGCAACATTATTTGTGGCCAAAAGAATTCATCATACATTCTGATCATGAAGCATTGAAATACTTGAAAGCTCAATCAAACTTGCATAGAAGATTAGCTAAATGGGTTGAGTTCATTGAGTCTTTTCCTTACATCATTAACTATAAGAAGGGAAAAGAAAACGTTGTTGCTGATGCTCTATCTAGGAAGAACATGCTATTAACCAATCTTGATGTTAAAATTCCTGGATTAGAAGCTATTTGTGCACTTTATGCAACTGACCATGATTTTGCTGAACCATACCGTTTGTGTGCTCTTAGAAACGCATGGGATAAGTATCATATACATGATGGATATTTGTTTCGAGCTAACAAACTATGTATTCCAGAATCGTCGTTGCGTTTGTTCTTAGTGCAGAATCACATCTTTGGTGGTTTGATGGGTCACTTTGGGCGTGAGAAGACATTGCTCATGCTTGCTGATCACTTTTATTGGCCCAAGATGAGGCGTGATGTGTACAGATTTGTGAGCCAATGTATTACATGCCACAAGTCGAAATCTAAGCTGAAACCTCACGGTTTGTATACACCTCTCTCTGCACCGACTATTCCATGGGAAGACATTAGTATGGATTTTGTGCTAGGTCTACCTAAAACTCAGAGAGGTCATGATTCTATATTTATGGTAGTGGATAGGTTCTCTAAGATGGCTCATTTTATTGCCTGCCACAAAAGCGATGATGCGTCGCATGTTGCTAACCTGTTTTTCAGGGACATCGTGAGATTACATGGAGTACCAAAGACGATTGTTTCTGACCGTGATGTGAAGTTCATGAGCTACTTTTGGAAGACCTTATGGGGCAAGCTAGGAACAAAGTTGCTATTTAGTACTACATGTCATCCCCAAACAGATGGTCAAACGGAGGTGGTGAATCGAACATTGTCACAGCTACTAAGGACCATGATTAAAAAGAATCTGCGGGAGTGGGAAGAGTGTTTGCCACACGTTGAGTTTGCTTACAACAGGGCTGTGCATTCAACTACTCAGGTTTGTCCTTTTGAGGTGGTGTATGGTTTCAAGCCATTGACGCCACTTGATATGTTGCCTCTGCCATTACATGAGAGAGTTGATATGGAGGCATCAAAACATGCTGATTATGTGAAGAAAATACATGCGAAGACTCGAGAGGCTATTGAGAAGAAAGGCAAGAACATTGCTGCTGCAAGGAATCATGCAAGGAAAGAAGTGTTGTTCGAGCCTGAAGATATGGTTTGGGTGCATCTACGCAAGGATAGGTTTCCACTACTTCGAAAGTCAAAATTGAAGCCACGTGGTGCTGGTCCTTACAAGGTGTTAGCCAAGATTAATGATAACGCCTACTCGGTTGATATACCTATTGAGGAGTTTGGTGGAGTTAGCAATAGCTTCAACGTTGCTGATTTGTCACCATATGCTGGAGAAGACCTTGGAGCGTCGAGGTCGACGCCTTTTGAAGGGGGGGAGATGATGAGGACATCCCTACAATTACACCTACCCCAATGACTACTGAAGATGCTACAACTGTTGCAAGAAAGGATCAGTCCAATGAGATTAGAATTGGACCTATTACAAGAGCTCGTGCTAAGCTACTGGAACAACAGGTGAATTTACTCCTAAACGAATCCGGTACTTTGATTGATGAGAACTTTATACTGCCTAAGTCTATGCATTTATGTATGATCAGGTTCATTGGAGAAACAAGCATGGCACGAGGAGGAGAAGGGCTACAAGAGAAGCCCAACATGATAATCACCCAAGGATGCGCGAGGGAGCAGCGGGAGGAAGGCGCAAGAGAAGATCATCAAGATGAAGGCAAAAAGATCTACCACGACCGGAGTGTCCGGCCAGATCCACCCGGACTGTCCGGCCTGGTCGAGAGGCGAACTGGCGTGGACATTCAGTATGCCAGTTCGGACACTACCCGGACGCCAGATCGGACTGTCCGGCACACTTCACCCGGAGTGTCCGGCCTGACCGGACTGTCCGGCCGATTTCGATCGGAGTGTCCGCCCGCCGACCGAATCTAGTCCGAGTCGGTTTGTATCAGTTTGAGTCGTTTGCGTTCAGTTTCGGTTTCTGGTCGCTCCAGCCGCCCTTATAAGCTATGTGACGACCTCTAGTTAGGGTTTAGACCACGTTAAAATATTTTGGAGTTGTTTCTTTCATAGAACCTCTGGAATTACCCTGTGTTCGAATTTACCAACTATAATTGAGTGTGATCTGTTGTTCCATTGGGAATTAGTAGATTGCATACTACCGTTCGTGGTCACGGCTGCGTGCGCAAGAGCGTGGTGTTGTGAATATCCTACAAGGTTCGAGAGCTGTTGCATTGGCATCAGGGATCGAGCGGGAGAGTTCATAGCTACAGGTTAGTTATCTATCATCCACCATTATCATTGCCATCCGCTTACTGAGAAGATCGGGCCACCCCATATCAGAAAGGCAAGAACATTGCTGCTGCAAGGAATCAAGCAAAAAAAGAAGTGTTGTTCGAGCCTGGAGATATGGTTTGGGTGCATCTACGCAAGGACATATTTCCACTACTTCGCAAGTCCAAGTTGAAGCCACGTGGTGCTGGTCCTTACAAAGTACTAGCCAAAATTAATGATAATGCCTACTCAGTTGATATACCTATTGAGGAGTTTGGTGGTGCTAGCAACAGCTTCAACGTTGCTGATTTATCACCATATGCTGGAGAAGACCTTGGAGCGTCGAGGTCGACGCCTTTTGAAGGGGGTGGGAGATGATGAGGACATCCATACTATTCCACTATCTCCTACTCCTATTCACAATGAAGATGTTGCTGCAAAGAACAAGTCCAATGAAATCAGAATTGGACCCATTACAAGAGCTCGTGCAAAGCTGATTGAGCAACAGGTGAATTCAATCTTAATTGAACCTAATATTTTACTTAATGAGAACTTTATACTACCTAAGTCTATGCATTTATGTATGGCCAGGTTCGTTGAAGAAACAAGCATGGCACGAGGAGAAGGGCTACAAGAGGAGCCCGGCATGATGATCGCCCGAGGATGCGCGAGGGAGGAGCGGGAGGAAGGCGCAAGAGAAGATCATCAAAACGAAGTCGACCGAGAGTTAGGAGGCAAACAACAAGGTTCAATTTGGACAGACAGAAGTTCTGAAATTGAAACGGACGTAGTTCGTTACGAGCTGTGCGTAGGAACCAAAACAAGTCGACAGACGTTTCCTGTTAGTTTACAAATAGAGTCCTTTTAAGTTAGGAAAGTTAGAGATATGTTTGGTTTTGACCCCAACTCTATGTTGGACATCCAGCAGCCTTTATATAGGCCTGTAAATCATGGTTTTCAGGTTTTAGACCACGTTAAAATATTTTGGAGTTGTTTCTTTCATATAACCTCTGGAATTACCCTGTGTTCGAATCTACCAACTATAATTGAGTGTGATTTGTTGTTCCATTGGGAATTCGTAGATTGCATACTACTGTTCATGGTCACGGCTGCGTGCGCAAGAGTGTGGTGTTGTGAATATCCTACAAGGTTCGAGATCTGCTATACTGCATCGTGGATCGGCGGAGAGATCATAGCTACGCACTAGTTATCTATCATCCACCATCATCATCGCCATCCGCTTACTGAGAAGATCAGGCCACCCCATATCAGAAGCCCTTTGGATGAAAGGAATCATACCTCCAAAATTCATATAGATTGCATTTCTACACCCCAATCCCAAAGGAATTTCAACATACACTTTTTTACACTCATTCGCATAGGATTGAGGCAATTTTCCTTCGCGTTTACTATATTTCATTGAAATGACTTTAAGCCAGCCGATTTCCTTAGTTTTGTACCTCCGACCCTGTTATCATGTGTTTTGAAATTATGTGATCCAAAGAAAGCTATTTCCTTTGTTTTGCAATCCATTGTTTTGTACATGTGACCGAGTCAAATTCCTGTGATTTTAAATCCTGTTATCTAAAGAAGCCCAAAGTTATCTTTAAGTTTTCCGTTCAATCTTTTGGCGACCGTTTGTGATGCGTGTTTTGGAATCCTGTTATCTCTAAGTATATTCAATGTGACTACTACTACTACTACTCCTCCCTCAGATTCATTGCTAGATACGTCCAATTCAGCGACGAGTAAATATGGATGGGAGGGAGTACTACTACTACGAGCAAGCACAGCATGAGCTGTTCCTAACGTGGCTAAGAAATGTACGTACTAGACTTATTTTTCTGAATCTACTAGAAATTTACTACACTGGCCAGCAAAAACCAATCCTAAAGATGGGACCCACTTAGTACAGCATAAGCCAGTTGATTGCACCACTATGTATCTAGCCAAATTTCTCCATAAACTTTGGGTGGGTCGTAAGAGCAAGCGCAGCGTATGAGAATTGCGGTGGCTAAGAGAATCTTTTTGTTTCTTAGCTCGAGTCTAAACGGTGGAGCACCTGTGACATGGGTATACCCTGCAGGTACTCGAGCTTGGTATATACGGTCCAAATACATACAGGCCCACGGTGTCTCCAAGGCCCGGATGGAGGGACTCGAGTAACCTACGGACTCTCAATTGCTTGAAGAACAAGAAGAAGCTAAAGATAGAAAGATTAAAGGGAAAAACCCTAACTTGTAACCGACTCGACCTGCTACCCGAGACCTAGCCTATCTATATAAAGGCTAGGAGGGGGCGGCGAGGAGGACACACGCAACCCTAGTTTTCACAACCTTCACCAGATTACATCTGCGCACCATTGTAACTTTCGACTCCCTCAATAATTCCACGAGCAGACAAGCAGGAGTAGGGACCTCTACTAGGCTGAACACAGGTAAATCCTTAGTCCCCTGTGCTTGTTTGCTAGCCGATAGATGTCTCCAGCGCTCCCTTCTTCTCCAAAACCCAAGTCCATAACAATGGGCATTGTGAGTTAAACCCTCGTTAATTGGCGCGCCGTGTGGGAAATGGGAGTGCTGATGTTCGGCTTCTTGACCCCATCAACTGCGATCTACAACCGCACAGCGGAGATTAAATCGACTTTTGGCGCCGACTTCACCGTCCACGCCGCCACCGCACGGCATTCGAGTCCGTGGTGGCGGAATCAACTCTGGCGATTAGGAGCTTCGCCTAAGTTGGTCGAGATGGGCACGCTCATGCCCGATCACGACAACACCGCGATTACTCCGGCATCATGGTTCCCTCCATCGATCGGCACCCTCGGCGAGCTCAACGCCCGGTGGCGCCGAGAAACACGGTCACAGCGATCGCGACTCCGATCTAAGCGATCTGGCCACTGAAGAGGGAACCTACGGTTCCGGATCTGAAAGCTGCGGAAGCAACAGCTTCCCCAATCACTTCATGTGCGCCATCATCAACGCAGGTGACACCTCCGCCAATCGTGGCAACTGCGGTAACACCGGCAACGGCACCGATCCACCCAATCGTGGCAACGGTGGTAACACCGGCAACGACACCGATCCACCCAACACCGGCAACGGTGGCAACAGTGACAATGGTGGCAACGGAGGACTAGTCAAACCTCCCAGCATGATCAATGAGCAAACCGGTGAACGCGTCGTGATCAGGCTCAATGAGCAAGAGTGGGATCGCTGCCGAAGCCACAGGGTGCACCTCTACCTTCGGTCCCGCAGAACGCGATGGGCTACCACTGGCTCCTAAAAGAAGAATTCAAGCGCCAAAAACAAGCAATCGCGCAATTTGAGGCACGTAAAAAGGCAGCAGACGAATCGAGCCTTCGTCGTGCTGGGCTCTCCTCCTACGGAGGATCCTCTTCAAGAGGCAACGAGTACCTCGCCAAGAAGAGGCAGTCTCGGATGGCTCACCTCACCGAACAAGAGCGCATAGTGTCCGCGAAAGTCCTCGACTTCGGCTCTATGACAGTCGACACGAGAGGCAATGTGGTTCCCAGGACACCGCAGGCCGCGGTGACAGCAGCCACCATGTACCTCCTCAATAACCAACCGCCAGCTGGAGATCCCCGAACGGCCATGCACCGATCTACGATCACGGGCTTGGGGCTAATCGAGGCCACCCTCGACAAGGAGCGATGCAGACCCAAAAAGCGCAAAGCGCTACTCCTCGCCCTCGTCCAGCGATGACAGTCACGACCTGTCTCGACGCCGCCGCTCACGGCGACACGATCGCGACTAGGACGCGCGCGACGACCTCATGCAGCGCAAGATCGACAAGTCAAGGGCATGCCATGCTCGGTCGACTGACTCGGAAGAGGAAGATGGGGAGCTCTACGGTGCCCGATGCTTCAGCAGAGCCATTAGGCAGAAGCGAATGCCTAAAGGGTTTAAACTCCCATCGGAGAACCCGAAATTCGACGGTCTACAGGACCCTAAGATCTGGCTAGAGGACCACATCTCCTCTCGGGCTACGAGGCAAAGGAAATCTTGCCATGCAATGCTTGCGCCTACCATAAATTTGCGCCCGCCCCGGGCATGGCTCAATAACCTCCCACGCGGATCCATTCGCAGTTGGGATGAGCTGGTCTATAGCTTCGTGCGCAACTTTAAAGGCACATACAAACGGCCCGCCTCAATCGAAGAACTGAGATGCTGCCAGCAAAGATCTGGCGAATCGCTGCGCTCTTACATCCAAAGGTGGTCCATCATCAAGAACTCCGCGGAGAACATCTCGGAAGACCGCGCGATTGATGCATTCAACGGTGGTGTCGCGCATGGAACTTCGAGGAGGAGCTAGGCCGCTCAAAGCCCCAGACCATCGACCACCTGATGGAGATCACGAATCGGTGGGCCGATGGAGAATATTCGGTGAAGAATCGCGTTCACTCCGACGAGGAGGCAAAACTCGAACGCAGACGCGACCGCCGGGGCAAGCGTCGCATGCGCGATGACGTCAACATGGTCGCAGCCGGCTACGCCGATAGATGTGACGCTAACCGCAACAGCGGATACAGCAGCGGCGGATACCGCGACTCTGGGAAAACCACGCAAGTGTGGCAACGCCGCAGTCGCGATGAGGAACCCGTGACCTCCATCGAGGACAAACTGTCCGGGCCATGAACGGTACACTTCTACATCGACAAGCATGATGGCAAGAGAAAGTCCAGCCACCTCCTCAAGGACTGCCGCGAGTTCCTCAAGCTACACGAGGGATTAGTTTGGATGAACCGCAATGCAGTCGAAAGAGGCTACAGAGCCGCTCCAGGCGCCGTGGCACATGGCGCACCACCACCACCACCTGGGCCACCCCCGAACGGAGCTGCACCGGACCAGCACCATGGAGGCGAACCGTACCCATGGTCCGTGGGTACCATGATGATCCAAAAGGGGCGCCCCTCCAACAGGGTGCAGAAGGCTATCACTC
Source organism: Avena insularis (assembly GCA_023614405.1). Taxonomy (NCBI): domain Eukaryota; kingdom Viridiplantae; phylum Streptophyta; class Magnoliopsida; order Poales; family Poaceae; genus Avena; species Avena insularis. The sequence continues at coordinate 357,766,250 of CM042694.1, forward strand.
GCCAAGTCAACTTGGCCACGCACTCGCCACCATCCACCACTGAGTACCTCAGTGGAAGCAAGTCGTGCATTACCTTCGACAAACACGACCACCCGCCTCAAGTACCTCGCCCAGGTCATTGCCCCCTTGTACTCGAGGCGCAAATTGGAGGCTTCGACATGAGTCGCGTCTTCATGGATGGCGGAAGCGTCATCAACCTCATATTCGCTAGTACCTTGTGAGCAATGAGGATCCCTCTAACCTGCTTGGAGGCATCGGACACAATGTTCCACGGCATCATCCAAGGGAAAGGCGTATACCCCCTGGGCAAAATCAACCTCGGCGTCATCTTTGGCACACCAAAGAACTTCCGGCACGAGCGCATCGACTGGCCCTCACAATACCATTGCATCCTTGGGCGCGTCGCATTCGCCAGGTTCATGGCAGTACCCCACTACACCTACCTGCAGATGAAAATGCCAGGTCCCAACGGCGTCATAACAATCAACGGGAACTTTGAGCGATCGGCGCTGCGACGAAATTCAACAGAATCTCCCGGTCCTTGACATGCAGGAGGAACTTCATAAGGCGAAAGAGACAACAGACAATAGTCTGCCTCCCTTGAGTAGGCCAAGCTCACCTGATCTCTCCTTCGACTCATCCGTGCACACAAAGTAGGTGCAGGTCCATCCATCGGATCCCGCCAAGACGGCCCTCATCGCCAACAACTTGAGTCCCGCATAGGAACTCGCGCTCGTCGAATTCCTCCGTGAGCACTGGGAAATTTTTGCATGGTGTCCTGCGGACATGCCAGAGTTCGAGAATTCGCCGAAACGCACTCAACGCCAACCCGACGCAAGGCCACCAAGCAAACAATCGGTATTTATGCGAGCCACGGCGCGGCGAATGAATGGAGATCAACAGACTCCTCGAGGCCAAGTTCATACGAGATCAAGGAAAGCACTTGGCTCGCCAATACGGTGCTGGTACCAAAAAGGACATGGACATCCTACGGATGTGTGGACTTCACTTCTTTAAACAAGCACCGCCCAAAAGATCACTTCCGCTACCAGATCGACCGGATCATCGACTCCACCAGCGGGATGCGGCGCCTACCGCCGTCGGCGCCTACTCGTGCAATAATCAAATTCGAATGAAGGAGGAAGATCAGAGAAAACAACGTTTATAACGCCCTTTGGTGTGTTCACATAACACAATGCCCTTCGGGCTAAAAAATGCGGGAGCCACCTACCAGCGATGCATGCAGGCTTGCCTCAAGGAACAACTAGGTCGCAACATCCAAGTCTATGTCGACGACATAGTAATCAAGACCAAGGAGGAAGCCTCTCTAATCGACGATTTGCGCGAAACCTTCGCCAACCTCGATCGCTACCGGATCAAGCCCAATCCAGACAAATGCGCCTTCGGCGTACCATCTGGGCAGCTACTCGGATATCTCATCTCCGCGAGGAGGATCGAGGCGAACCCGAAGAAGATAAAAGCCATACTGGCCATGAAGAAGCCGAAGAACATAAGAGGCGTCCAGCAACTGGCCGGACGAATCGCGGCCCTCAGTCGATTTATCAGTCGGATGGGGGAAAAGGCACTGCCCTTCTACCAGCTCCTCCGCAAAGCCGAAAAATTCGAGTGGACCAATGAAGCGCAAGAAGCATTCGAAGATTTCAAGCGCCTGCTATCCACCTCGCCAGTACTGGTGACTCCACGAGAAAGGGAACCACTTTTGCTATACATCTCCGCCACCAACCAGGTGGTCAGCACAGTGCTTGTCATCGAGCGAGCTGGGGAAAACAAAGTCCATGGCGTACAACGCCCGGTATACTACCTTAGCGAGGTCCTCACGCCAACAAAACAGCGGTACCCGCACTACCAGAAGCTGACGTACGGCGTCTTTATGACCGCCCGACGATTGCGCCAATACTTCCAGGAACACCCAATCGTGGTAGTGAACGACGCCCCGTTGGGGCATATCCTCAATAACCCCGATGCCACGGGGCGAGTCGTGCTTTGGGGAATAGAGCTGTCTCCACGAGACATCACATACGAAAAACGCGACGCCATCAAGTCGCAAGTGCTCCCTAACTTTCTCGTGCACTGGATGGAAAACCAGCTCCCGGACAAGCCAGATATGTCCTACCTCTGGATAATGCATTTCGATGGGTCCAAACGGAAAGATGGAGCAGGCGCAGGTGTCATATTGACATCACCTCAAGGGGACAAGCTGAAATATCCTGCGAATGCAGTTCACAGCCTCAAACAACGAGGCTGAATACGAGGCCTTGTTGTATGGGATGAGGATGGAAAAAGCCTGTGGTGCCAAAAGGATCATCATATATGGCGACTCCAAGTTGGTTGTCAACCAAACAATGCACGAGTGAGACGCACTGAACGACAACATGATCGCGTACCGCGACCTCTATGATACACTCGAAGGAGACTTCGATGGTTACGAGTTGCGACACATAGGTCGCGAAAGCAACAAGGAGGCTGACACACTTGCCAACATAGGCTCTACCTGCGCCCCCATACCACCTGGGGTATTTCTCGAGCGCATATGCGAACGCTCCATCAAGCCAAAGGCCGCAGAGAAGAAAACAAGCGCAGCAACAGACTCGGGGGCTACGCCACCCAATGAGCCAATGGCACTCGATGACTTAGAGCTGGACACAGGACTCGAGGGACCAATGAGCGTCATGATGATCGAGCAATCTTGGACGCAGCCGTACATTACATACCTCCTCAGCAAGAGACTACCGGACGATCCGACAGATGCACGGCACATCGCGCGGTGCTCCAAGGCATTCGTCGTTCTCAACGGCGAACTATATAAACGCAGCATCACAGGAGTGCTACAACGATGCGTCTCCATGGCCGACGGAACAACAATTCTCCTCGACATCCATGAAGGGACCTGCGGGCATCACGCAGGCAGTCGCGCCCTCGTCGCCAAAGCTCTACGAGCTGGATTTTACTGGCCCACGGCCATGGGTGACGCCAAGGACATAGTCCAAAAATGCAATGCTTGCCAGTGATTTGCGGACAAGCCACACGCACCAGGCACCGAGCTACGCCCTATTCCATTGGCCTGGCCCTTCGCACAATGGGGGCTCGATATGGTCGGCAAGCTGCTAAGATCCTCGCATGGAGGCTATGTCTACCTCTTGGTGGCAGTCGACAAATTCACCAAGTGGATCGAGGCCATGCCAATGACCAACCAATCAGGGCACAGCGCAGTCAAGTTCTTCGAGTCCATCGTCTACCGCTTCGGCGTGCCGCACAGCATCATTACCGACAACGGGACGAACTTCACATCCAAGGAGTTCCAAGAATTCTGCGAGAACCTGGGGATCAACATCAGCTACGCCTCAGTAGCGCATCCACAGACCAACGGTCAGGTGGAAAAAGCAAACGGGCTCGTCTGCAGCGGCATCAAGAAGCGACTCTTGCGACCACTCGAACAAGCGGCGGGTTGCTGGCCAGATGAGCTGCAATCCGTACTCTGGAATCTACGTACAACTCCAAACAGCGCCACGGGCTACACGCCATTCTTCATGGTGCACGGAGCAGACGCAGTACTACCCGCCGAGGTATGGTACAAGGCGCCGCGCGTGGTCGCCTACAGCGAACAAGACTCATCCCTTGCACTCGAAGACTCCGTCGACCTCCTCGACGAAGCAAGAGAAATCGCCGAAGAAAGATCTACGATCTACCAGCAGAACCTGCGCAACTACCACAGTAGAAGGCTTCACCCCAGATCCTTCATCGAAGGTGACCTAGTCCTACGACTGAAGCAGCAGGGACATCTCAAGCTCGAGTCCCCCTAGGAAGGACCATACGTGATTACAGAAGTAATCCCAGGTGGCGCCTATCGCCTTCAAGATTTAGAGACAGGAGTCGCATACTCCAACCCTTGGAACGTCGCACAATTGCGACGCTTCTACCCTTAGTCGTTTTCTTTACTTTTACATCGCAAATAAGGCTACTCAGCCAAGGCTACTTAGCCGCACATTATACTTCGTACTATTCTTCGAATAAATAAAAGCTAAGTGCCCCGAAACTCTGTGTTCTCCTTTACTTTGTCAATTTTCATACTCGGGGGCTGCGCCACCCTATACACATATGTTCTTCGAACCAAAACGCGACATCTTGAGTAGCTGGCACATCAATCAAACCCCTTAACACAAACTCAACCCAGCTGCAATGCACCTGACAGGTTGACAAGGGAACGAGATAAAAGGATGGCCAGGCTAACAAAAAGGACTCGCATAGTGCAACGCACCTCACGCTCACAAAACTCCTTATGCACATTCGACAATAAATTATCTACAACATCTATACGAACTTTACAACACAAGTACAATTATGTGCAGGATACATATTTGGCTACCCTTGCAATAGAAGAACATTAGTTTGTTCCTCGAAGAAGTCGACGATCTCCTCGGCTGGGCGGTCCACCGCCTGATAGTGCGGCACCATATTCCAGGAAGATCCTGCTGGTGGCGCCGGCGGCCCAGAGGCAATGGCGGTAATATCCACGTCAGGCATGTGCAAACGCACCATCGAGAGGGCAGCCTTGGCACCAGCCACCAACTGCTGCCTCACGCACTCGCGAACCAGGGACAGATCTTGAAATTTGGCAAGAAGAGCTAGCAGGCTTGGCGGGCGTCGTCCGCGGGAACATAGCCCGATAAATGCTTTTCAAGCCATTGCGACTTCTTCAGAAGAGCAGCACTTTCGCGATCGCGATCCTGAGGTCGCCAACGATCATACGATCATGATCTACCCAGAAGTATCCACTCTCTTGAAGTTGTTCCTGGGTGAGATCATGAAGGCGAATGGCAATTCTATCCCTCTCCTCCTGCGGATGGCGCGCGCTAACAACTACACAAAGCAGCACCAATAGCATGAGTACAACGTACCTCTGCAAGTGACTGCAAAGGAAAAGATGAGGAAAAAGCAAACTAACACTTAAATTGGTCGCCCAACTGCGTCACCTCGCCAAGCAAATATTGCTCGCGGGCAGCGGCTTTTTCAGCCTTTGACTTCCACACGTCCGCGCTACCACCGATCACGGGCAACTCACGCTCCAGCTGCTTAACGCGATCACGAAGTCGCGAAAGCAAGGACAGCTCCTCTACCCTAGAGCGCGGAGGTGCCACTGTATCTTCAAAAGATGGCGAATCCGGGGTTCCCCCCACAGGATCACTTGATGTACCCTACCACAAAGTCTAGTCAGAGGCAAATAAGGCGACCAACTTAACACAAAGGCAAAAGTAACAAGATGCATTCAGGATCAGCATAAAGTATTCACAAACACACTCGCCAGCAGGCATGTTCTCATACCAAAAGGACAATCCATTAACTATTACAAAAGGCTAACTACGGAGCAGCTGACTTCTTCGACTTCGACGGCTTCATCAAGTCTGTGGCGATGTCGGGCATCGACTTTCCGTCGCTCCCCGAGGCGAAGCTTTGCCTTCTTCGCACGTTGGAGCTCCTCCGAATACTTGGCAACAGTATTTATCAAAGAATGGCCATATTTGGCACAGGCAGTCGCGAAAGGAGCGAAGACTACCTGATGACCGTCTACGCCAATAGGCATCGCCTTTGACACCACAGAGGGATCTATCTCGACTCCGTGGGCTTGCACCATGGCGAGTGACATGGTCGCGCCAGCCGTGCGGAGGGAGTTCTTGTAGGTGGCAGGCACACCCCCGGCGAGTGAATCCACCAGCTCGTCCACATTATCGACCAGCTCTGCCTTCGGCATCAACTCCTCCCGGAGGCGACTAAGGGTGACCTTGGCCTTGGACAATGTATTTTGGACAGCGGCGCTACGGTCCACGATTGCAGACACCACGCCTGCCAGAGCGTCATCGCGATGAAGGGCCTGCGGGTCAAAGCTCAAATCGCCAGCATCTGCACAGAAAACCCACACATAGATGAAATCTCTAGCACCACCGGCAAAACTCCAGATGCAGAGAAGAACAATAATAAAATATATACCAGCAAAAGTACCTGAGAGGGCCTTGGCGACTGAGAACAGTTGCTCTTCGAACAACTTTTCCCTGGCCGCAAAGGAGGCACGCAGATCCTCTTCACGCTTTTGTGCATCATCACGAGCTGCGATTGCCTCGTCGCGCCCCTTCACAGCTGCGGCTAATGTATTTTCCAAGGTGGCGACGTTGCGTAGTAAAGCGTTATGCTCAGCTACATGGCAACCAAAGGTTGACTATCAGTCGACTATACAAAAAAAGGAGGAGACGAAAAGAATAAGTGTAGAACACTCACTTTCGACCACGCGGTGACGCGTTTCCAGCATTGCATGCTGGCGACCAATCGCCATCACCTGCTCCGCCACTTGCGCAACTGCCTTTACAAGGAGCTGTTGCACAAACAAGGAATCAGAGAGGGCAACAGAGAACGTCGACTGCCACACTAAACGAAGGAAAGATATACTTACATGGTCCTCCAGCGACTCCGAAGAATTTTGCTGAACGGTCATCCGAGCAACCATTCGATGTTCCCCTACGTGAGGAGAGCTCGAAGAATTGTGCCCGGAGTGGGCCGCCGCCGGAGGGGAAGGAGCGTGCTCGACCTCTACCTTGGCCCTTCAGGTCACGACTCCCGATTCTTTCAAAAACTCGATGTCGCCAGAAGATGACGACGCCTCTTGACTACGACACCAAATCCACATTGAGAAATGGCAAACTCCAGGGCAAAGTCAACAAGAAGAAAACAGAAAAGAATGAAGGACCTAGCAAACTTACGAGTCAAACTTGTCAAGATCAAACGTGGCCGCCGCCGACTCCGACGAAGACTCCTTGGGCAATCGCATCTTCTTGCGAGAAGACGGTGCCACAGCCCTCACAGGAACGGCTAGAATTGGCGACTCCATGCCAACAGTCGTGCCTCCTGGAGTCGAAGGAGTCGACGCGTCAGAATCCTATGACAACCGTGATATCCGGGCTCTCGGACTCGGGGGCTTCCTCTTCCACATCAGAAGGGACAGTCGACTCAGACTCTTCCTCTTCCAAAGCTTCGCGAGGAATAATCCCCTCAGGGAGAGGAGGCATACAAGGCGACACCGCCCAATCCTGCATACAGATAGTGAAAATCAGCAAACAGAAAAAGTAAGCAAACAGAAAAGCAATCACGAAAAATAAGCTACTGCGTAGCACAACTATACCTCAGGAGGAGGATTCGAAGAATCAAAAGGAGGAGGAACTGGTTCACTTGGAAGCACATCCTTGACAGTGTACTTCGTGACCAGTCAAATCCTCTTATCCACCTCACTCGCGGACATGCCATCGGCAGACACGCGAGTGGCATCATCAGCGCCACCCCATTGAAACATGGGTGGACTCTGGCTTGGAGAGGCTGGACGCGACTGCGCAGCCAAGTCCTGATAAGGGCGCAGCCTCCCTCTTCTGCGCCTATGTGACTCTCGAGGTTGCAGACGCGTTGATACAGCGTTCTCCAGGCATTACTACGTTCTTCCAAGAACGCATCTTCTTGCAGGGAGTCGCCGGATCGAAGGGCGCGAGTCCAAAGTGCTCATCTTTGGCCTTCTGATCGCGGACATAGAACCATTTGTCCCTCCATCCCTGGACAGACTTGGTAAGCTTGATACCGAAGTAGGTGGCGGATGGGTCGACATGGATTCCGCAACCACCTACGTCATAAACTAAAGAGCCAGATGCGGATTGATGCTTCAATTTAAACAAGCGCTTGAAAAGACCAAAGTGTGGCTCGATTCCGAGCCAGCACTCGCAAAGGGTGATGAAGCAGGTGATATGGAGAATCAAATTTGGGGACAGCTGACGAAGCTGGAGCCCGTAGAAGCAAAGAAGACCCCTAAGAAAGGGGTGGAGAGGCAAGGAGAGACCGCGAATAACGAATGCGAGAAACATCACTCGAAAGCCAGCGGGAGGAGTAGGAATGGTCTCACCACCGGGGACGCGCGCATCGGCGACTGCCGCAGAGATAACTCCATCCTGGCAAAGCAGACGGAGATCCGACGCCTTGATAATGGAGGGGCGCCATGCACCATTGGTCACGCGAGTGCCCGCGACCTTCTTCTTCACGCCGGCAGCGGCGCTGGTGCCCGCAGCAGCGGAGCCACCCTTCTTCTTCGTTGCGGCGACGGTGGCCGCGGAATCAGCGGTAGCACCTCCTTTCTTTACCCATTGCGCGGCGGCTATGAGAGCGCAGAAAGTAGCTTGGAAACGAGCGAAGGTGGTCCAGCACTGTGGAGGAGATGAGCGCAGGGAAAAGCAGAAGAACAGCAGCAATGGCGATGGCAGCAAGGAAGAAAGAGCGCAGATGGAAAATTACCGCTGCAGCGCCGCTACTTAACCCCTAGGAGATGCAATCCAACGGCTGATAAAACCCTACTGGACACGTGGCATGCATCGCGTTGGACACGTGGAGAAGAGAGAGCGCGAACCGTCCCCCACTTGTACCATTACGCGCGGAAATCGAGGAGGCGCAGTTAAAAATAAGATTGCGCACGCCCAGTCAAATCAAAGTCAGAAAGTAGGACCCACCGCTTGTCACGTCCCGTCAAACTCGCTCACGCGGGCAACTGAGGTCATACAAGCATCAGCACTGACGTCATCAAGGCTACGTAGTGGAAAACTTCGAATATTTTAGTCCTTGCTGGAGTCTTCGACTCCACCAAGCACTCGAGGGCTACTCCCATAGGGAGCGCTGGCCGCGCACCCTACGACTTTTTCTTTTCTTGTTGCAGGAACGTGGACAATCACAAAGCAAACCTAACCACTCGAAACAAAGTTCGATTACGGACAAGGGTTACTCCCATAGGGAGCGCTGGAAACAAATTCGACTGAAACAAGCAGGCAAAAGACGACAGCAGTCGCAAAAGTGTTTTAGTCCCTGCCTGAGTCTTCGATTGAAACAAGCAAGCAAAAAGACGATGATCATAAAAGTTCTTTAGTCCCTGCCTGAGTCTTCGACTCAACCAGGCACTCGGGGGCTACTCCCATAGGGAGTGCTGGTCGCGCACCCTATGATTATTTGCACAAAAACTGTGTGTTGATAACATCCGCACTCACAACCCTTGGCGAGACCGCCTCACAAAATTTCCCTACAAAGAGATTACGTCTCCTGGGATGCCCGAATTGTCTCCGCGATGATAAAATTCGGATGCCGCGCTTACGGCGTGAAGGTAAGACCTGAATAAGGCCTAGCAACGCATTTAACTGCGCACTACCAGAAATGTATCCGTACTCTGACACGATGAATATCTGTTGACGGACGATGGCCGAGTGCTCACACCCATATAACTGGAATTCAACTCCGTAAGACCTCCCGGCCCGAGTCGAATTACATGCACTTTCGGATTCGAGTCGAGGACTCGAATTTGAGTACATTCGTTGTTTCACCCTAAGGTGGTTAAGCGATACCGATACTTCATTATATCGTGCACGTATATCAACAATCCCTATGACACAAATAAAAGCAATCGAAATGTACTCATTTAGGCACTCGAAGGCTTCAAAAAGTCCCCAGTCGAATCTGCGATTCCACTGGACACTCGGGGGCTACTGACATGGGTATACCCTACAGGTACTCGAGCTTGGTATATATGGTCCAAATACATACAGGCCCACGATGTCGCCAAGGCCCGGATGGAGGGACTCGAGTAACCTACGGACTCTCAATTGCTTGAAGAACAAGAAGAAGCTAAAGATAGAAAGATTAAAGGGAAAAACCCTAACTTGTAACCGATTCGACCTGCTACCCGAGACCTAGCCTATCTATATAAAGGCTAGGAGGGGACGGCGAGGAGGACACACACAACCCTAGTTTTCACAACCTTCGCTAGATTACATCTATGCACCATTGTAACTTTCGACTCCCTCAATAATTCCACAAGCAGACAAGCAGGAGTAGGGACCTCTACGAGGCCTGAACCTGGGTAAATCCTTTGTCCCCTGTGTGCTTGTTTGCTAGCCGATAGATGTCTCCAGCGCTCCCTCCTTCTCCAAAACCCAAGTCCATAACAGTGGGCATTGACGAGTTAAACCCTCGTCAACCTGTGTCTAACCAAAAAATTCTTAGGCACGTATCTAGTACTAGTCCTAGTGTCTAAGGAAACAAAAGGCAGAAAATGCCCACTGTCAGCCTCATATTATCCTGACGCTGATGGCAGAAAAGTGGGCAGAAAAGGTACTACCTATTTCTAGGCTTGTGGGTCCTACCGAGGTGGCTATCTAGTGCAGCCATATTTGCTCTGCTAGCTCCGTTGTTGAGTTGGCAAGCTTTATTGATAGACACTATCTAAACGGTGAGCGTGTGCAGCGTAAAGGAAATGGGCTGGCTAAGAAAACTTTTCATCTCTTGCACCTATGTCTAAACGGTGGAGAAGATGGGTCTAAGGAAAATATTCTTGGACTTGTGTCTAGTACAAGACCCAGAGGCTAGTTGATTAAAATATTTGGCATAATACTTTGAGGCATTTTCATTGGCCAGAGCACTAGTAGTTTGGAGAGAAAACGTGAAAAAAAAGCTGCTACATGGGACTCACGCAAGAGACCTAAACGGTGGAGCATTTTTGATTTTCCTAGACTCACGTCTAAATTATTTTCTTAGCTCATGCCCAAGCCTTAGTACACTGCACAATATTTGCAGCTAGTAAGCTCGATCGCTAATGGACCAACGAGATTGCTCGTAGGCCGGCACGAGACCTAGTACTTTTTTTTGAACAAGCGAGACCTAGTACTTGATGTTTTACTTCTACTATTCACTCTCCTCTCACCTCCTACTAGTACTACCTCGCTCTGCCTTCGCAGAAACCATTTTCTTCCACTGCTCCTCCCTTTCTTCTCTACTTCTTCATCTAGCGATGTCACAAAATATCCTGTCTTGTCGGAAGAATAGCAGGATGGCGGTGGTTAGAGCCGTGGAGAAATCCAACCGGCAGGGTGACCTACATGCTCGGACTGAGAAAGGAGACCAGCCATGGGGCGAGGGATCGTCTTCGCACATGAATCCGAAGAGCAGCTATCATGGGGACCAAGAGTGTGGGTAGGTTTGTACTTTCGTTGATTCCTGGGCTCACTGCTCCTACTATTGAATCGACTCTGTACATCTTCCAAGGCAGGCGGCTCGAGCGTCAAATTTTCCACCCCACGGGTCGATAGCACGACGGATATATCTGACGCATACGATGCCCTCATGCCTGCTCTCGGACGAAGAAGAGAGGTACTGTAGTCACTATACATGTATTGACATTTTATGTTCTTCTCTGCATGCACTCCATGCTCTCTTACTGATGACGCATTTTCCATGCAGGAAGTTAGGGCGAGAATCTCTGCCAAAGTAGATGAAATCTACAACCATAACATCAACATTCTTTAGAAAAACTTCGAGCTCAACCTAGAGTGTGATCGCCTCCGAGCCTATTTGGCTTTTCAAATGAAGCTCGCACAATCTTATGAGCATGAGTCCTCCACACTTTGCGCTGAGTGCGAAAATTTGAAGAAAGAAGTCACGGTGCTCCGCAGCCAGCAGCTACCATTGCGGAGATCGTCCAGGTCACGCCCCGCTAAGTAGGAAGAGAGAAGCCATCTCATGTTGGCCGTCGAGGTTGCGACCATTGCGGAGGTCGTTGAGGCCCTTCCTCCGCAGGGAGGCCATAGTGTTGCAATCACCGAATCTTGGAGTAGGAACTAGGAAGGGGGAGGACTTGCCTACGTGGCCCTCCTTTTTCTTTCTTTTGGGTGCATGGATCGTTTTTTCTCATCCGTCTGCGCATAATTATATTGCAATCTTTAGCGTTCGAGTGTGCTCTGTGGAGCTTTTGTAAGGATATACTTGTCATATAGTAGTCACTATTTAGTGTACATATTACATTCAAATTTAGTCAAATATGTGTCATCTTTTTTAATTAGGTTGGAGGGCATTTTCAGAAAAATTAGGCTGGAGGGAGAGTATGTCTGATAAATCAAAAATAATTAAATTGTCAATGAGTGATCTTTAAATTTGGTCAGACTTTCTACTTTGCCAGATATGTAGGGATCCGGATCCAGTGTCTAGAAAAGAAGATGCAGCGTCACTATCGGGGACACCTAGCTATTGTCTGGACTCTGGAGTACTTTGGGTCACAAGAACAGCTACCCCTATAGTCTACCCATGGACAGTCAACGATTCCTTTCATAGGCATTCCCGCCAGAGCCTTCGCAGGGAAGGTATCCGCTTTGACCCGTTGATTTTGGATTGGACGGTCAAGATTGCTGGACGCTAAACTCTGTCTCCCTGGATGATGTTTCTACTACCACTACATAAAAATACACTTATGTGTGAGCTGTGTTGATTAGGGAGGGTCATCATCATACGGGGGCCTCGACCGCACAAAAAAAGGTTTTCCACTCAATCAATTGTGCTCACATCTACCATTAAATGTGAGCATTTTACCAGCTCGACTGCCTCTATGCACTAATCGTCCATCCATCTAATCACTCATTGTATAATTTAAAGTGTTCAATTGTCCGTATCTGACAAATGATTCTTCAAACTGACAACCTAGAAAACTCCTCTAGAAAGAGAGAAAGAGAAATTACTTATGATGTTAATTGGGTGTGTAGTATTACCTCTGTATGTAAATACAAATTAGCGGAAGTACTTAATCACTAACGAACTAATTTCGTGTGTTATTTTATAGTAAAAATACTTCAGTACAAAAATGTAAAACTGTGACGGAAGAAAAGAAGTGGTTTCGTTTATGGAGTGTAGCGAATATCATTATTTATCATGACAACATTGCAAATTTATAGTATTGTCGTACTCCCTCAATACGAAACTTAGATTTGTCTAGATTCACGAGTATATAGATCATATTCACGAGTATATAGACGTATTTTAGTGATACATATGAATCTAGATAAATTCCAAGTCACTTATTTCTGAACTACTAGTAATAGTTTTATCACAAGTCTCCTAAGACAAGAGGTCAATTGTCTTTGTGAGTGTCCACAAGAATGTAGTACATTTATTGAATTAAAAATTTGCACCTAGCCACTACAAATGATCTAGCATGCTCCCTCCTTGACACTTCTAATTACAAATTAGATGGTCATTAAGGTTTATACACATCAGGTCATTGCATATAGTTATTGTGTTAAAATTCATTTCTTGTGATATATATTCTTGGTGATGAAGACATTATTTTTTGTCATGTAATGGAAACATTTCTCCTGATGGTGAAAACATTGTTTCATTTTATGGAATGCTCTGTAAAATGGTAAAAAATAATTATTAACAATGAAAATATTTTTTGATACTAAAAAAAGGTCACAACTCTTTTTTGATCGTTTCATGCATCATTCGAAATGATGGTAGTTTAATGTAACATTTAGAAAGTAGGGAAAAACGACGAAACTTATCGTTGTTCATGGAGAGGTATATGTACATTGTCTACCTGGACGTCAAATGTAAACAATACAAAACCAAAATTGTGCATGTCGACAGTCATGCAAAATCATCCATAGTACTGCATCCAATAAAAAATACACGATATCTTGGTAAGCTAGAAACATGGTTGGGAGTACTTCTAAAATACCCGAGAGATGTTTAGTTCTAATAAGTAACCAAGTATTGCACCAAAGTTCTAAATTACGCAGGATATTATTATGCTTTCATAGGGTAAGTTATTGGAGTGCACACAATAAAATAGTCGTGTGAAGCACGTATAGTTTACTAGTCACATAAGTACAATATCTTTTTTTGAGCTGCATGCATTCACTCCTAAACACCATAAGTAAAAGTTTGAACTCGTGGAGCGCAAAAATGACATCGTGCCAGCTAGCCCAATTAATGGTCTGCTACTACATTAACCTACACATCTACCCCTATAGTCTACTCTGGGACACCCAACGATTGCTTGCATAGGCGTCCGTGCCAGAGCCTTTGAAGGGAAGGTATCCCCTATGGCCCGTTGATTTGGGATGGACGGACAAGATTGCTAGACAACCAAAATCATGTGGTCCCCACTCCCTCACGCCCCTCCATTTCAAACACTGCGAAATTTCTGGCGCCCCTCCATTTCAAACGATACCAAAATCACGTGGTCCCCACTCCCTCGCGCCCCTCCATTTCAAACACTGCGAAATTTATGGCGCCCCTCCGTTTCAAACGATACCAAAATCACGTGGTCCCCACTCCTCGCGCCCCTCCATTTCAAACACTGCGAAATTTCTGGCGCCCCTCCGTTTCAAGCGATACCAAAATCACGTGGTCCCCACTCCCTCGTGCCCCTCCATTTCAAACACTGCGAAATTTCTAGCGCCCCTCCATTTCAAACGATACCAAAATCACGTGGTCCTCACTCCCTCGCGCCCCTCCAGTTTAAACACTTCGAAATTTCTGGCGCCCCTCCGTTTCAAACACTATGAAATTTCTGGCGCCCCTCTGTTTCAAACACTGCGAAATCTCTGTTTCAAATGATACCAAAATCACATGGTCCCCACTCCCTCGCGCCCCTCCATTTCAAACACTGCGAAATTTCTCGCTTGGAACCTCCTCAAGCACTTCTCCATGGTGGCTTTGCCAGAACTCGACACCATGCACTCCTCAGCCAACAGTATACCAGAGCTGCATCAGATGCGGTCTCATCCAAAGCATCATTACCGCTTCACCGACATCCACCGCACCCGACCTTGGTCACCGAGTCTGTCGTCGTCCACCACACCTGATTTCCTTTTCCCACTTTCCCCTCCATGGTGTCGAATCCGTCAACGACTGCCCAAGATCTGCATCAACACCGGCGGCATCCTCCCCACACATACCTTACCTCAACCGCCGTGTAGTGCACCGATTCAACCTCGTCCACCGCGGTCAAGCCGGCATCGAGCGCCCAAGATCTACTTCCCCGACGCAAATAGCCGGTGCAACCGAAGCACCCTGGGTGATAAGGATGTCACCCGCGCTGGTACGAATGATGATTAGAAGCCTATCCGACCATGGTAACCAAATCACCAACTCTTTTTTTGTTTTGTCAGCAGTACAGCAGGTTCAAGCATGTCGCTATGAACTGCATTTTTCTAATCGTTCTGTACACCCAGTTAAAGTGCACGCCTGTTCTTCGTGCTAGATACTACGAAGTAGGGCACTAGACATGTTGGTTTGCATTCATTGCTCTACAAATTTTGAAGTCATGCACATGTTCTTAGCCACTCCGAACAACAGTAATTGCCTGCTGTCGTGTAGTTCTTGCAAAATGTAAAATCAGTGGAAAATATTAGTTTGGATTGCCTGCTCCACAGTTACTGAATCTATCTGGTTTGTCCTGAGATAAGTTCCTGTCATTATTTCCTCCTTGGCAACGTTATGCTGTCTGGTAGTACCTGTTTAGACTCTTCATACTAATTCGATTATAATTTTTTTGTTGCCATATGGTTCTTCAAAAGCTGCAACACTAACAATTTTCTTTTTCTTGCATAGAGCCTAGAATGGAACAATGAACATGATGGTTTGCATAGGCTCTTCTACAGGTTCACAAGCGACACCATTATTTCCTTATCTGGTGTTGGTTCATCCTAATCAATGGCATAACTGTCCTCTACTATGTAGTTCACTCCTGGTTTGCATTCCTGCTCTAGAAGTTCTCTTATGATGCCATATTTCTATATGGTTGATTCTTAGCTATGACAGAAACTGCATGACATTGTGTAGCTCAGCGTAAATTCTTAGTCACCGTACGTATCTTGCATTCCAGGAAATACCACTTCTTCATATATATTTGCTCATATGACCTGCCTAGTTTATATTTGGTGAAATTATAAAAAACACTTTGTTTGATTGCTCATTTCATTGTAGGCACACTTGTCTAATGATTGTTTGTCTTGTTCTACAGGTTCACGTGCGATGGTACTATATCTTGCATCTCGTTCTGGTTCGTCCTAAGCAACGACATAACTATCCTCTACAATATATAGTTCATTCCTCATTTTCATTCCTACTATACAAGTTCTCGTATGATGCGATTATAATTTCTATTTGGTTCATTCTAAGCTATGAGTAGTTTGTCATGTTTGTTGTATTAACTTGTTATTGATATGGGGTGGCCCAATCTTCTCAGCAAGCACTTGTCGATGGTAATGGTGGATGATAGATAACTAGCCTGTAGCTATGAACTCTCCCGCTCGAACCCTGATGCCAATGCAACAGCTCTCGAACCTTGTAGGGTATTCACAACAACACGCTCTTGCGCACGTAGCCATCGACCACGAACGGTAGTTTGCAATCTACTAATTCCCGATGGAACAACATATCACACTCAATTGCAATTGGTAGAATTCGATCATAGGGTAATTCCAGAGGTTCTATAAAGAAACAACTCCAAAATAATTTTAACATGGTCTAAAAACCCTAACTATTGCGCCCCCATCTATTTATGAGTTTAGGAGGCGGCGGCCTAAGGGGAACCCAAGTTGGTCCCACCCAAACTAGATACAAACCAACCCAACTTGGGTTCGCCCAACTTGCTTTGCCGTGGCAGAGTCCTAGCCATTTTCTCTACCGTGGCAGCCTTCCATGGAAGAGAAGGACTCGGTTTTCCTGCCATGGCAGAGAACTGAGGATTTTCTCTGCCGTGGCAGAGAACTCCCTTCTCTCATTGATCTTCATCTTGGACAGCTCCTTGCGCTTCCCAACTCTCCTCCCTCGCGCATTCTTCATTGATCAACACGCCTTGTTCCATTAGCTCCTCGCTCCGTGTTACGCCTTCTTCTCCTAAGTACCTGATCATGCAATAATTTAAAGACTTAGGTAGTATAAAATTCTCATTAATTAAAACACCAGGTTCATTAAGAAACAAGTTCACCTGTTGTTATAGTAGCTTAGCATGAGCTCTTGTGATTGGTCCAATCCTTATCTCATTGGATTGATCTTTCTTTGCAATTGGAACATCATCATTAGCAATTGGGGTAGGTGTCACTGTAGGGATGTCCTCATCATCTCCCCCCCTTCAAAAGGCGTCGACCTTGACGCTCCAAGGTCTTCTCCAGCACATGGTGACAAATCAGCAACGTTGAAGTTGTTGGTAACTCCACCAAACTCCTCAATAGGTATGTCAACCGAGTAGGCATTGTCATTAATTTTGGCTAGCACCTTGTAAGGACCAGCACCACGTGGCTTCAACTTGGACTTGCAAAGTAATGGAAATTTTTCCTTGCGCAGATGCACCCAAACCATATCTCAAGGCTTGAACAACACTTCCTTCCTTGCTTGTTCCTTGCAGCAGCAATGTTCTTGCCTTTCTTCTCAATAGCCTCTCGAGTCTTCTCATGAATTTTCTTCACATAATCAGCATGTTTTGATGCCTCCGTATCAACTCTCTCATGTAATGGCAGAGGCAACATATCAAGTGGCGTCAATGGCTTAAAGCCATACACCACCTCAAAAGGACAAAGCTGAGTAGTTGAATGTATAACCCTGTTGTATGCAAACTCAACATGTGGCAAACACTCTTCCCACTCCCGTAGATTCTTCTTTATCATAGTCCTTAGCAGCCATGACAATTTTCTATTCACCACCTCCGTTTGACCATCTGTTTGGGGATGACATGTAGTACTGAATAGCAGCTTCATTCCTAGCTTCCCGCATAAGGTCTTTCAAAAGTAGCTCATGAGCTTCACATCACGGTCAGAAACAATCGTCTTAGGTACTCCATGTAATCTCACGATGCCCCTGAAAAACAGGCTAGCAATATGCGACGCATCGTCGCTTTTGTGGCAGGCAATAAAATGAGCCATCTTAGAGAACATATCCACTACCACAAATATAGAATCATGACCTCTCTGAGTTTTAGGTAGACCTAGCACAAAATCCATACTAATGTCTTCCCATGGAGTGGTCGGTGCAGAGAGAGGTGTATACAAACCGTGAGGCTTCAGCTTAGGTCTCGACTTGTGGCATGTGATACATCGGCTCACAAATCTGTACACATGACGCCTCATCTTGGGCCAATAGAAGTGATCAGCAAGCATAAGCAACGTCTTCTGGCGCCCAAAGTGACCCATCAAACCTCCAGCATGTGATTCCTACACTAAGAACAAACGCAACGACGATTCTGGAATACATAGTTTGTTAGCTCGAAACAAATATCCATCATGTATATGATACTTATCCCATGCGTTTCTAAGAGCACACGAACGATATGGTTTAGCAAAATCATGGTCAGTTGCATAAAGTGCACACATAGCTTCTAATCCAGGAATTTTAACATCAAGATTAGTTAATAGCATGTTCTTCCTAGATAGAGAATCAACACCAACATTCTCTTTTCCCTTCTTATAATTAAAGATGTAAGGAAAAGATTCAATGAACTCAACCCATTTAGCTAATCTTCTATGCAAGTTTGATTGAGCTTTCAAGTATTTCAATGCTTCATGATTAGAATGTATGATGGATTCCTTTGGCCACAAATAATGTTGCCCAACCTCAAGTACTCGAACAAGTGCATACAATTCTTTATCATAGATATAATAATTCAAGCGAGCACCAGTAAGTTTCTCAGAAAAATAAGCTATAGGCCGACCCTCTTGCATCAAAATGCCACCTATGCCTATACCACTAGCATCACATTCAACTTCAAATTGCTTCGAAAAATCAGGTAATGCAAGTAATGGTGTAGAATTAAGCAAACATTTTAATGTATCAATTCCAATGTCTTGGGTCGCGCCCCATACAAAAGGAACACCTTTCTTTGTCAAATCATTCAAAGGTGTAGCAATGGTGCTAAAATCTTTCACAAAGCGCCTATAGAAACCAGCTAAACCATGGAAACTACGCACTTGACTTACATTCATGGGAGTAGGCCAATTCTGAATTGATTCAATTTTAGATTGATCTACCTCTACCCCATTCTTAAATACGACAAATGTGCACTTCTCAAGATTAGCATACAATTTATTATCAGGCAACACTTGCAAAACTTGTCGAATATGAATGCAATGTTCAGTTTCGGTGTGGCTGCATATAAGTATATCATCAAAGTAAACAACCACAAAACGACCAATAAAATCTCTCAAAACATGATTCATCAATCACATGAATGTACGAGGTGCATTAGTAAGACCAAACGACATGACTAACCACTCATACAAGCCAAATTTTGTTTTGAAAGCAGTTTTCCACTCATCCCCTTTTTCATCCTAATTTGATGATAACCACTATGCAAGTCAATTTTAGAGAAAACAACAACACCACTCAATTCATCTAGCATATCCTCTAAGCATGGAATAGGATGACGATATCGAATAGTGATGTTATTAATTGCTCTACAATATACACACATGCGCCATGTACCATCTTTCTTAGGCACTAAAATAACAGGAACAACACGCGGGCAAAGAGAAACACGAATGTACCCTTTATCCAGCAACGCTTGTACTTGCTTCTGTATCTCCTTAGTTTCTTCGGGATTGGTCATGTAGGGTGCACGGTTGGGAAGTGTGGCACCAGGAATCAAGTCCACTCGGTGTTCTATACTATGCAATGGAGGCAAGCCTGTGGGTACATCTTCTAGAAACACATCCCCAAAATCCTGCACCAAGAGAAATAGGGGTCATGTCGTTAGAAACCAATACCTCGCCCTTATACATGAGCACAAGTGGCATGGCTGTAGGATCCTCACGAAATTCTCTCATATCTTCCTTGGTGGCTAATATCAATAAACCAGGCACTCTCTCACTTTTCGTTATATCACTCAATTTAGGCTCAATTACATCAGGAACAATTGTTACACAATCTCGCCGAGCTATAGGATCTAATTTCAAATTCACCTCTATCTTCTGGCGAGAATCATTCACAATGTCTTGTGGTGTCATTGGCTGCATAGTAATCTTCTTTTCTTTGAATTCCAAGTGATATGTATTGGCTCGGCCATTGAGTTGCACATGGCAATCATAAAGCCAAGGCCGACCCAATAAAAGATGACAAACAGTCATAGGAACCACATCAAAGTCAATAGAATCTTTGTATGGCCTGATTTGAAACTTCACACGTACCATATGATTTACCTTCATCTCACCATTATTGCTCAATCATTGTATGTAGTATGGCTTCGGATGAGGCAAATATGTCAAATTCAGCTTGGCACATAATTCCTTACTTGCAAGATTTTTGCAGCTACCTCCATCAATAACAACCTTGCAATGCTGGGATTCCTCAACTGGTTGCACACTAAGTATGCATGAAGATACAACAATAGTCGGGGCACGCTCAGGGTAAGCATCGGCGCCCTCCTCGACATCATCATTGTCATCGTCTGAAGCTTCATCTCCACTCTCTACTTCGCCTTGTTCGTTAACAAACATAACCTTGATGTTTAGACAATCCTTCTTGTAGTGTCCTCTACCTCCACAAGTATGGCACACCACATCGCGAGTACGCGCAGTAGACATGTTGGAACCCGAGCTAGCAGCAGGAGCAACGGGCGTCCGAGCAATAGAACCAAACGAAGAAGTACTTGCTAGTTTCACCGATGTTGTAGGAGCACTAGCAGCAGGTGGTGGTACACTAGGGGTGTAGATCTGGCAGAAAATATGCTGGAAGATGGAAAACAAGCACGTGACTTCGCCTCTTCAGCCAACTAGGATTCGGCCTCTCTAGCATGGTGCAGCAGCTCGTTCATTGTCTCATACTTGTGATAACGCACAATGCTCTTGATTTGAAGCTTCAAATTATTGAGGAAACGCTGCATTGTCATCTCTTGTGATTCACGAACATTAGCATGCTGCATAAGCATCTCCATCTCCATGTAGTACTCATCAACTGTCATTGTGCCTTGCCTCAACTGTGTCAGCTGATACATTGCTAACATATCCATAATTTTTGATGTTCCATGCTTGGTTTTTATCTACTTTCTTATGTTTTGTCCACACTTTGGAGTACTTTCTATACACTTTCTTGGACTAACCTATTAACAAGATCCACAGTGCCAGCTGCCTATTTTCTGCTATTTTTGGTTCCAGGAAAGTCAGAAAATGAATATTCTCGGAATTGGACGGGACAAAAGCCAAAGTCAGTTTTTCATCGAGCGGGACACGGAGCCAAAATACGAGATGGAGAGGGGCTAGAGGGCCGCCACACCACCTGGCCACGCGGCCAGGCCTGGCCCGTGCCAGGGGGTGGTGTGGCCGCCTAGGGCACCCCCTCGGCCTCCCCTTTCGCCTATACGATGCCTCCAATATAGAATCTCTAAGTACCCGATCAAAATTCCACGAAAGAGTCTATAGCCGCTGTCATCTCCATCCCTAGATCAGGAGGGATCTGAAGGTCTTCCCGGCACCCTGCCGCAGGGGAGAATTCACCCTGGAGGCCTTCTTCATCAACATGCAAGCCTCCGGTGTGATGCGTGAGTAGTTCATATCTGGAATATGGGTTCATGTAGTAGCTAGATAGCTGGTTCTTCTCCTTTGTGCTATCATGTTTAGATCTTCTGAGCTCCGTTCATGATCAAGATCATCTATTTGTAATCCTACATGTTGTGTTTGCGGGGATCCGATGGATATTGAGATGCTATTTCAGATTGATTATTGATTCTATCATGTCTTTGTTATTTGTGATCTTGCATGCTTTTCGTTGTTAGTAGCTATCTTGGCCAAGTAGATGCTAGCAACTCCAAGAGTTAGTATTTATGCTCGATAGTGGGTTCATGCCTCTAGTAATCTAGGGAAGTGACAGAAATCTCTAAGGTACTAGATCTGTTGTTGCTACTAGGGAGAAAACAACAATCCTTTGTTCATAGAACAATCGTATTGTTTACTTTACACGCAATGCGTAATGCAATTATCGGTTGCTTGCAACTTAATACTGGAGGGGGTTCAGATGATAACCTGAAGGTGGATTATTAATCATAGATGCAGTTGGATTACGGTCTATGTATAATGTTGTAATGCCCAATCGAATCTCAAAGGAGTCAAGATGATTAGTATATGCATGTATTGCTTTCTCGATGTTTGTCAATTGCCACATTGTAATTTGTTCACCCAACATGTCATCTATCTTAAGGAGAGCCACCACTAGTGAACTATGGACCCCGGTCCTTTCTTTTACCATCAATCTACAATCAACTATTTACTGCTTTCTGTTTACTTTCTGCAAGCTATTACTTTCTTCCACACAATACGTTTAATCCTTTCTTTTCAGCAAAACCGGTGAGATTGACAATCCCGCTGTAAGTTGGGGGCAATGTTTTGTGGTTGTGTTGTGCAGGTTTCCATGTTGCTGGCACCGTAGTCGCCATAAAGTCCTAGCAACACCTTTGAGGTGTTTCCTTGATCCTACTGGATTGATAACCTTGGTTTCATAACTGAGGGAAAACTTACTGCTCTACTCATCTTACCTTCCTCTTGGGGTTCCCCAACGAGCTCGTTAATACACGAGTCAGCAAGTATATTTTCTGGCGCCGTTGCCAGGGACCAAAGAAGAAGAAACTCCCACGTCAACACCGTGCCATCAAAAGTATATTTTCTAGCGCCGTTGCCGGGGAGTCAAGGACATCTTCACAAGGGGAGTCCGTCATAACCAATCTCTTTACTTTGTTATTTTTGTTTTGCTTAGTTTATTTCTGCTTTGTTTGCTTGTTTCTTTATCAAAAATACAAAAAAATTAGTTCCTACTATAGTTGTTATTTTTGTTGGTATGTTATTGTCTTGCTTTATCATGCTTTCTATCAACGGTTGGTTTCTTTGAAACTGAATCTTATTGGCAAGGTGGGTCCACGGAAGAACAAAAATATTATTATAAGGAACACCGCTTGTCACAAAAAGGGAAACACTTATGGGAACAAATTGATAAATTGTATACCATTGCTATAAACGTGTGCTCTACTTATAATGTTACTTATTGCTTTGATAAATCTTGTTGCTGTAGGAGGTATAAACACCTCCCTTTTCAATGTGATTATAATGATAATTTTACCATATCTTCTTATGTTAAAGGGAATTATGACTTTTTTGATGTGGAACAAATTGAAGAATTTATTGCTTGGAAGGGTGCATTTGAAATTGCTAGTTTGCTTGAAAATACTGATGATTCACCTTATAAATATGAGGTTTAAGATATACTTAAATTTTTCTTTGATAATTACATGGTAGAAAATGGCTATATTCTTGAATATCTTAATAAATGGTCTCCACCAATGCAAGAGACTTATGCCTTGCAGGAGCCTATGGAAGAAGAAATTGCTGAAACTGGAAGCTCATTGGATGAAAAAGAGGAACAGAGTGATGATCAAGAGGAGGAAGAATGGATCTACCCATCCCTACCTTCTAATGGGAGTTACTCTTTACCCCTTACATTATTTGATTGTCCCCCATGCTTACCAAAGGAGGACGAATGTCATGTTCCTCAGGATTCTTTTGAAAATGTTTATAATAAAGCTCTAGTGTTTGTAGATCATGAAAAGCATGCTTTATGTGATAGTTATATTGTTGAGTTTATTCATGAGGCTACTGAAAATTATTATGAGAGAGGAAAATATGGTTGTAAAAGTTTTCGTGGTACTGAAACACCTCTCTATTTGCTGAAAGTTTTGAAGTTACTCTCGTTTTATCGTCCTATGCATGTCGCTTTGCTCTTTGTGAATTTATTTGCATATAATATTCCTATGCATAGGAAGAGGGTTAGACTTAAATGTGTTTTGAATTTGCTTCTTGATGCTCTCTTTTACTTCAATTCATATTTCATATGTGAGCATCTTCTCAAATTATCATGCCTAACTTAAAGGCGTTAAAGAAAAGTACTTATTGGGAGATAACCCAAAAGTTTTAGATGAGTTTTGGAAGTTATTACTACAGTAATAACCGCTCCTTATCCTTTTTATTTGCTTTTTGTGCCAAGAGTAACCTCTAATGAGAGAGAAGTAATGATTAGGAAAGTTGCTGTCCCGAAACAGATTTCTGTGCTCCATCGTAAAAATTCGTGTAAAATCTCTGTACGTCATTTTGAGGCGTGAATGTTTGTGCTTCTGCCCCAGGTTGTTATCTAACTTTCGTTAGTTCAACACTTTTTGATTTGAGCAACAGAAGGTCTTCGAAAAAATTGGTTTTTACCTGCTGGTCTGTTTTGACCGATTTCTGCCATTATTTGCATTTGCTTCTTGTTGGTTCCTTTTTGAGTTCTTTTGGGGAATTGAGCTTTTTGAGGGAAGTGCTACAGTAGCTTGTGTTTTAATGGAAGTTTTATTGGTGTTGAAACTGAACCTAAAGACTTATTATCTTGAGTGCAATAATGTTGCTAATAAAGATTGTGTGAAGTTATGTATGAAAGAAAAATTTCAGGTGTATGGAGGGAATGATGTAATGAGATGAAGAATGGACTAAAACTCAAGCTTGGGGATGCCACCCCGTGTCACCTCAAGAAATATTCAAGAGGTACAAGCGTCAAAGCTTGGGGATGCCCAAGGCATCCCCTTCTTCATCAATAAAAATCCTAGGTTTCTTGCAAACACTTCATTTTTATTGTTTCATGCACAGTTGTGTTGTTCTTGATGCGTCTTCGTTTTTTGTTTTGGTTTTCCGTTTGCTTGGTTTTCTTAGTTTGCTGAATAAATTGGTTGGACCCCCTCTTTCATGCATTGGTTTTCAAATAGTTTGGTTTGATTTGGAAAAGAGTAGGAAAAGTTCATGCTTAAGTGGTAAAGGAGCTTGATTTTGACTGTGGCCTATGCTTTGTCATTCCATGCTTGATATTGTTTTGGCTTTATGCTTAGTAATCTTTGCTGTAGCATGACATGTTATAAACAATTGAGATTGCTTAATGTGCCTTTGAAGAATCATGCGTTGTTTTAGCATATTAAAAGCATAGTATTGTGGTATTCTCCTTTGATGCTTTATTTGGGTTGACTTGGCACATGCTCACACCATGTTATGACTATCCCAAGTCACCATAAGCCTTTATGATCCTTTAGTTTTCAACTTGTAGTATCACTTTATGCTTTGATTAATGATGTTTTGTCGCTCTGCATGATTATGGCCATTATTGCTCTCTTAGTTGGTCGCTCCCAGTCTTTTGCTAGCCTCCATAACCAAGTATGAGTTCCACCTATGCATCCAACTCCTAAAACCAAGTTATTCCAAAGAGTCCACCATACCTACCTATTAGCATTTGCTATTCTAAGTATATTCATGTTTTTATCTACCTTCCGAATTAAACTTGATATGAGAAAACTAGTGATTAAAGCTCTCACGAACTTGATGGCACACTTTACTTTTCTTGCCCTTAATAAACTTGAACCATTGTGTCGTCTATGTTGTATATGCTTGCACTTGTATGTTGGGGATTAGCAGAACCATGTTGTCATGCGGAACGCTTTTAATATTGCACTTGTACTTTATACCTAGTTGATATCATGCTCTTTTGTCTATGGATGTCGTCGGTGTGAAATCAAAGGGGAGCTTGTAAGTCCATGGAGTTATGTATGTGTGTTAGAGAAACGCCTAGGCCGCCAGTCTAATCCATGGCGTCATGGTGGAAACCTGCAACGTAGCCATAATGAGTTGTCTATGAAGCATTCTTCATATAAAAAAAAGAGTCAGATATTGAGAAAAAAGAGAAAAAGAAAGAAAAAAGACATGAGAAAAGAGGAAAGAGAGGAAAAAGCACCATTTTCCCATGGTAAATAATAAGATTGCTGAGATGCTTGTTGTCTGCTTGCCTTGTCATTTTGATATGGGGATTATTCCGTATCATTGGGCAAGGGGTACCCCATTGGCGGTTCTCTATGATACACATGTACTTACTATGACAAGAAGTTACCGGTAACTAAACTTGAGTAGCATGAGGAGCGGCCCTCATATTCAAGGGACATGAGATTTCCAACTTATACTTCGTCAAGCATATACACCATAGTTTGTTCACTTTAACCTTAATCACTTCAAGATGGTTATGATAGGGGCAATGAGAGCTGAAAGCTAATAAGTACCATAATTTTTGGAAGCTCTTTATGAAACTTGAATCCCTGCTTCCTTCTATGAAGGCCTTTCTTTTAATCTATGTTGAGTCTCCACCTTCTATCTTTATGCACCTGTTTTGAGAGCATAGTGGCCATTCTTAGTTCTATGTGCATTGTCCCAAGACTTGTTGAATGATGCATAACTTTGATATTGCTTGTTTTAAACTATTTGTATCTAGTCACTCTTATAAACTTTGAAGGTGTCCTATGCATTTATGTTTGCTACTCTATGAGGGACAAGCTGAATGCCACTATGCAATGTTTTCTTTATGTGAAACAAACAAACGTCTTGCAAAGCATTGTTATTCATGAATCTTTTTTATGACTTTTCATGTTGCAACATAGTTGCTTTGTCTTATTGTTAGAACTTTATCTTTCATGCTATGTTGAAGTACTATGATCCCAGCTATCAATGTTTTACGAATACTTTGATCAAGTTTATGATGGTGCATGTCACCTCAAAAATTATTCTTTCTTTTTATCACTTACCTACTCTAGGATGAGCAGGAGTTAAGCTTGGGGATGTTAATACGTTGCTAACGTATCCATAATTTTTGATGTTCGATGCTTGGTTTTTATCTACTTTCCTATGTTCTTTCCACACTTTGGAGTACTTTCTATACACTTTCTTGGACTAACCTATTAACAAGAGCCACGGTGCCAACTGCCTATTTTCTGCTGTTTTTGGTTCCAGGAAAGTCAGAAAATGAATATTCTCGGAATTGGACGGGACAAAAGCCAAAGTCATTTTTTCACCGAGGGGGATACGGAGCGAGAATACGAGACAGGGAGGGGCTAGAGGGCCGCCACACCACCTGGCCGCGTGGCCAGGCCTGACCCGTGCCAGGGGGTGGTGTGGCCGCCTAGGGCACCCCCTCAGCCTCCCCTTTCACCTATAAGATGCCTCCGATACAGAAACCCTAAGTACCCGATCAAAATTCCATGAAAGATTCTGTAGCCGCCGTCATCTCCATCGCTAGATCGGGAGGGATCTGAAGCTCTTCCCGGCACCCTGCCGGAGGGGAGAATTCACCCTGGAGGCGTTCTTCATAACCATGCAAGCCTCCGGTGTGATGCGTGAGTAGTTCATCTCTGACTACGGGTCCATGTAGTAGCTAGATGGCTGGTTCTTCTCCTTTGTGCTATCATGTTTATATCTTGTGAGCTCCGTTCATGATCAAGATCATCAATTTGTAATCCTACATGTTGTGTTTGTGGGGATCTGATGGATATTGAGATGCTATTTTAGATTGATTATTGATTCTATCATGTCTTTGTTATTCGTGATCTTGCATGCTTTCCGTTGTTAGTAGCTATCTTGGCCAAGTAAATGCTAGCAACTCCAAGAGTTAGTATTTATGCTCGATAGTGGGTTCATGCCTCTAGTAATCTGGGGAAGTGACAGAAATCTCTAAGGTACTAGATGTGCTCTTGCTACTAGGGAGAAAACAACAATCCTTTGTTCATAGAACAATCGTATTGTTTACTTTACACGCAATGCGTAATGCAATTATCTGTTGCTTGCAACTTAGTACTGGAGGGGGCTCGGATGATAACCTGAAGGTGGATTATTAGTCATAGATATAGTTGGATTACGGTCTATGTATAATGTTGTAATGCCCAATCGAATCTCAAAGGAGTCAAGATGATTAGTATATGCATGTATTGCTTTCTCGATGTTTGTCAATTGCCCCACTGTAATTTGTTCACCCAACATGTCATCTATCTTAAGGAGAGCCACCACTAGTGAACTATGGACCCCGATCCTTTCTTTTACCATCAATCTACAATCAACTGTTTACTGCTTTCTGTTTACTTTCTGCAAGCTATTACTTTCTTCCACACAATACGTTTAATCCTTTGTTTTCAGCAAAACCGATGAGATTGACAACCTCGCTGTAAGTTGGGGGCAAAGTTTTGTGGTTGTGTTGTGCAGGTTTCCACGTTGCTGCTGGCACCGGTAGTGCACCCTGCCAAAGTCCAGCTAGCAATAGCTTTGAGGTGTTTCCTTGCTCCTACTGGATTGATAACCTTGGTTTCATAACTGAGGGAAAACTTACTAGTGTACTCATCTTACCATCCTCTTGGGGTTCCCCAACGAGCTCGTTAATACACGAGTCAGCATCAGCTTGTCAAACACGGAGCGCAAATAACTAGAGGGAACAAAACGATCCGCCATGATGGCCTTCATCTCACGCCAATCCCTCACAGGAAGTTCATTGTCGTTCCGTCTATTCTGCACAATAGCATCCCACCAATGCAAAGCATAACCATCAAACTCTGATGCAGCAAGCTTGACCTTCTTGTCTTCTGGGTAATCAAACAAACACCAGAGCTTCTCAATATTCAACTCCCAAGTAATATAATCCTCAGGATCAAGCGAGCCATTGAAAGAAGGAATTGAGAACTTGGGCTTGCCCAAACTATCATCAGCTGGATTGTAAACACGCTGAGCATGCCCAACAAGAGCATACCCACGGCCATACAGAGGGGCAGCCGCAGGTGCAGGGGGATTGGCACGTCCCCTGCCACAATGTGGGGCAGCATCAGCCGCACTACCCTCATCAAAGTCCTCAAACACATCATCATGTTGTTGTGCGGGTCCTGGTTGGAGTGTCGCTTGAATAGCCTCAGTTGAACGCTGCAAGGTGGCGAAGTTGACATTCATTGCAGTCAGTTGAGTCTGAATATTATTGATTTCTCTAGTATTATTCTCCACGGCATCTTGTATGTCGGTGATATTTCTATCAACAGACTCACGCCAAGTAACAAGCTCCTCAAGCTGCTTTTTCTGTGACACACCTTCATCATCACTCAAAGACATGATTAGTAGGTTAGTGCAAAAATCAAAATCAGTATGGTGGAAACTCTCACAACTCACTCACAACTGACAAGAAAGGAGATTTTACCATTCCAAAGTGAATAGAGATGCTCTACCAAACGAAATCAAAAACTGATGCACTGATATGATGAAGTGAATATCAAAGGTATAGAGAACGATCGCAGGGCACACAGGTTATTTATGGTGGAGCTATAGGTATGGTATGCTATCTACAACGCAAACAAGTCCTAGTGATGATCGTACAAAAACCCAAGAAACACACACGTGGAGAAAAACATGGCAATGCAACTATGAAGGGTGTTGCACTACTCTCGAGAGACACTAGCAAAGCTCAAAGTAAATAGGCACAAGATTGCTATCTACCGGTGCACAAAGATATCACTAGGCCTCTTGCTCAAATCCTCTTTTTCACAATTTTTCTTTTGCTTTTGTAGAGCTCTTTTTGCTTTTTCTTTGCTATATTGTTTTTTCTATTTTTTAAATTATAGGTCACACACGGCCAAAATACAAAGAACAACACCAAATCCCTTAGAGCAGCCTATAGGAGCAGAAACTAGTCTCAATGGGCAAGTTCCTACACCTATGTAATAGAATGGCTGTGGCTAAGGTTAAAGGAAAAGTGCAAATTCACACTTTGTAAAATTTCCTGCCGTGGCAGAAAAACTGGCCAAAATCGTGCCGTGGCAGAGAAACGCGTCAAAATTGTGCTACGGCAGCGAATCCGAGTCGTGGCAGAACAGGTCTTGTGGTAGAGAAACATGCCGTTTCTGTGCCACGGCAGAGTCGGTAGAATTTTTTTATTTTTTAATTCCGACTCGGCCAAGAGTAGAAGACTAGGACTCTTAGATTAGATCGGATCTGACCTGGTGGTGGCGGAAACTATGGTGGATTCGGCTAGAACAAAAACTAGAAAGATGATAAATCTATGAAGAACAGATCTAGATCTAAACTAAAGGATGAACACGACCAGCAACTATTACTCGTCTACGATGTAATCTAGTCTATGGCAACTCTTTTTGTGGGGCTTTTTCTGTATAGGACTAAAAACACTCTCTAATCTATGGATGGGTTGTGGATTGCTTACCGAGGCAACGAGAAAATCCGATACCAAGATGATATGGGGTGGCCCGATCTTCTCAGCAAGCACTTGTCGATGGTAATGGTGGATGATAGATAACTAGCCTGTAGCTATGAACTCTCCTGCTCGAACCCTAATGCCAATGCAACAACTCTCGAACCTTGTAGGATATTCACAACACCATGCTCTTGTGCATGTAACCTTCGACCATGAACGGTAGTTTGCAATCTACTAATTCCCGATGGAACAAAAGATCACATTCAATTGCAATTTAGAGAATTCGATCACAGGGTAATTCCAGAGGTTCTATAAAGAAACAACTCCAAAATAATTTTAACGTGGTCTAAAAACCCTAACTATTGTGCCCCCATCTATTTATGAGTTCAGGAGGCGGCGGCCTAAGGGGCAACCCGAGTTGGTCCCACCCAAACTAGATACAAACCGACCCAACTTGGATTCGGCCAAATTACTCTACCATGGCAGAGTCCTAGACACTTTCTCTGCCACGGCAGCCTGCCATGGCAGAGAAGGACTCGGTTTTCCTACCGCAGCAGCCTGCCATGGCAGAGAACTGAGGCTTTTCTCTGCCGCGGCAGAGAACTCCCTTCTCTCGTTGATCTTCGTCTTGGACAGCTCCTTGCGCTTCCTCCCTCTCCTCCCCCGCGCATTCTTCATTGATTAATACGCCTTGTTCCATTAGCTCCTCGCTCCGTGCTACGCCTTCTTCTCCTAAGTACCTGATCATGCAATAATTCAAAGACTTAGGTATTATAAAATTCTCATTAATTAAAACACCAGGTTCATTAAGAAACAAGTTCACCTGTTGTTCTAGTAGCTTAGCACGAGCTCTTGTGATTGGTTCAGTCCTTATCTCATTGGATTGATCTTTCTTTGCAATTGGAATATTATCATTAGAAATCCGGGAGGTGTCACTATAGGGATGTCCTCATCAGTTATTACTTAGTTTCAGACTATAATTATTGCTATTTCCACCAAAGAGGGGGCTGCAAGATCATGTCTCAAGGTGGTTTTCCTATGTAGCTGTCACACTCAAAAGGAGATGCAGTTGATGGATTGAGAAAGCAAATTGAGTACAATGCAATCAACTTGATTTCCAACTGAAATGTTGAATTTTCTTTCCCGAGCATTGATATTATGTAATATTTTTAAGAAGTTTGCAGCTGATGTAATATCTAGATAACTCGCATAGGCCATGTAGGTATTTTTTTGAGCTAGGCCATGTAGGCATTTAGTCGACCCCGTCCACGCATGTCGGTAATCGGTATCATAACTGCGCTAGCCAGGTCGATCAGGTAAGAGTTTAGGTCTTTGCTATTTTCCCTTATTGTATTAGGCCTACCATGAACAGTAAATGATGCTCGCTAATTGTACTCCTTTTATGATATTTGCCTGGGCTTCAGAAAGGCCGAAACTATAAGTGTCTACGACGCCTACCGTCAGGTGGCAACTAGTAATAGGCTAGAACAGTAATAGGCCAAACAGTAACATGCAAAAACAGTAATAGGCAAAAACAGTAACAGGCCAAAATAGTAACAGGCCAAAGCAGTAATAGGCCAAAGCAGTAACAGGCCAGAACAGAGGCAACCCAGCGCATTAACATGCCAGATTAGTAACAGACCAGAAAAGTGGTAGGCTAGAACAGTATAGGACCACAACAGTAACGGACCTAAATAGTAGATGGCCATAATAGTAACGGGGTAGAACAGTAGTAGGCCAAAAATATTACCATACAGGAACAGTAACAGGCGAAACATATTGGCAGACTAGAATAGTACTAGATCAGAACAGTTCCAGGCCGCCGGTGGGCCCGAGAAGTTGACGGACGGTACGGTAAAATGCTAGAACAGTATCAGACCTTCTCAAAAGTGGGCCATTCGTAGGCGGCCCAGAACAAGAAGAATATTGACGAGCTGATAGGGGGCCTTAACAGTATCGGGCCTACTTGAAGCAGCCTGTTAACGGGCCGTGCACTATTCGAACAATGTGGGCTTCTAGAGGCCAAAATAGTAACGTGCCTGACATTTCGCGGGCCGCTGCTGGCCACATCTTTGGGC
Organism: Avena insularis; assembly: GCA_023614405.1. Classification (NCBI taxonomy): domain Eukaryota; kingdom Viridiplantae; phylum Streptophyta; class Magnoliopsida; order Poales; family Poaceae; genus Avena; species Avena insularis. Next base: position 357,798,226 of record CM042694.1, read on the forward strand.
CCATTTCAAACAGTGTTGGACGAAACAGTAACGGGCCATAGTCTTATTGTGTTCTACTACTGGGCCGACCTACTTAATTATTAACAGGCCTTGGCTAGGCCTGGCTTCTACCATGGTTTCTGTGGCTGTTAACGGTGGTAACTGGGTGTTAATGGTGTTTGCCACGTGGCATTTTGCATGACGTCAGCAGTCAACGCGGCTAGCGGACAGATCTACGACGGAACAAGTTTTCGTGGCTGAAGGGTGCAATCCGCCATGGTCAAAAAAAACGTGGTAGATTCTTTTGTGACGGGGCTTTTACCACGAAGGGCATATGTCGTAGAAGAATTTTGAGTCACGAAAAATGGGCCTTCAACCACGAAAATCATCCGTTGTAAAATCCAACTTTTCTTGTAGGGCAATGAAATCTTAAAAAAACTCTATGTTGGTCAAATGGTGTGCCATTATTATGTGCATTGAAGTATGTACACATTTTTGTGAAAGCAATATGTGTGTGCTGTCCGAGAGATGAAAATAGTGTATATTTGGGTCAAATTACCAGAATATATTTAGCCGAAATCATATAAATTCCGCAAAAATCTTATAAATTCCGCGAAAATCATAGAGATTCAGGTAAAATCATAACATGTCGATAGAAGGTTTCCACACCATTTGCAACATTACATTAACATAAGAAAATGACATTTAGTAGTTGCCACTACAAGTGAAATAAGAATATATGGGAACGCAAGATGTTGGCACTCCTTTCCCCTTTTGGCTCTTGCTGCTCGTCTTCCTCTGCTACCAGATGCTCCCCTAGGAGTAGTTGGAGTTCTCGCACCTGCAGGAGCTGTAGTTCTTACAGCTGGTTGAGACCTTGCAGTTGAGGGGGCTACAACAGTTCCATGTCACGAAGTGGCAGATGGAGGGGTAGTGGCAGTTGCATCTATACCAATCCAGCTCTTGGAGTCTGTCATCCACTTCTTAAACTTTCTAGCTCCACAACCTCTGAATCTTCCCCTTTGTTATTTTTATGTGCAACGTATTCCACATCACTCTCTGAATCTGTCAGTATAATATATTTTAATTCACCATCATGTCCTAGAGCTGCTGGATGTGGTTGCTGGTCATGGCCCGAAGGTGCTGGCATGGTATGATGACCTTGCCCTGAAGATGAAAAGGCTACACCTTGAGTATGATTCACCACTTGAGATAATACTGGTTTTGTCATTATCACATCATCTTCATCACTTTCTACTTGCACTGATGTTCTATTGCCTGATTTCTTCTGCCTTAGTGGGCAACATATGGTTTCAGTCTCTGCAGGTTTAACTTCAGTTATGACAACAACATCAGGTTCCTCCTCTCCATCACTCAATTCCCACACTTCATCCTTGAAAGCACACTTGCTGCTACTGTGCTTACTGTCTTCCTCACCGTGGTACTCAACATACACATCAGCCACTCCCCCAGGGCGAACATAATGAGCCATCTCGACACAGCCACTGTCATCATAGAGCAACACAAATCCATCCACAAGATCTTTCCCTGGAATAATAAAATATTTTTTTATCGTTTCCATCAATGCCATGCGATCTTTAACAAATCCTTTGACTTCCTACAGCGACAGTTTATTCCTCTCTATCTGTGATAGCGCATCATCTCCTCCAACATAGTCTCGATTTGGCCCAACTTTGATGAAATCCCCTCCGAAATGAAATATCACCAACAAAATCTCCCTGGATCCATGAATTAGCTGAAATAAAAGTACAATGTGGTAGAATTTAGGAGATCATGGCTAAATTCAACACAAAAATCAGAAAAAGATCCACCCCTTTCTGTCACCAAAACTATCCCAAGAATAGTAGCGGCAAATCCTATCACTACTTTCAAAACTACCTTGTGTAGAAGAGGAGGGAGTCAAGAACGTAACCTTCGTTTACCTCGCGTCCTCACGTCGTCGATCATCGCAGCGTCCACGATAACCGCCCACCGACTTTGTCATCGCCAGAGAAGGAAATAAACTAGGGGAATCATGGGTCGTGGAGTATATGACGTGAAGGTCGGCCCAATCCTGGCCCAAACCTGACCTACACTGTAATTTCTGCATATAAAATTGTTCACAGAGGGCCTACTACATATATATATCACATATGCGCGATCTCGGGCATAAAACCACAGACTATCGCTCATACCACTGTTATGTGCTAGCAGCGATGTACTTACTCAATCAACATCATTATATAATATAATATAAGTAATAAACTTGGGTACGATGCGGCTTTCATGCCTTAAATGGTTTCCACACCATGCTCAGGTTTATTCGAAGTCCAATTTTTAATGAATTTACTTCACAAGTATGTGTATTACCTTCCAGCTTTACTCATAGAACTTTTGGAATGATGTGTGGTAGCTTTCAGATTTATGCAAAGAATACGAACATTGTCTAGGCTCTAGACTTATCTGAGTTGGCTAGAAACACCTTCATCAACTTGTAGTTGTATGAGTTAACACTTGGTCAACATGATCCCACCTAGTTGTTGCATAGTATAACAGTGCTATGTCAAGCCATGATGCACACTGCGGCAAATATGGGCTCATGTGAACATTGCATTGGTTATTGACCTATCTGAGTTGGTTAGAAACACCTTGATCACCTTCTGGTTGAATAATGAGTCAACAATTGGTCCACATGATCCCAACTAGTTGTTAGATGAATCTATAGCATTGCTATTCCTAGCAATGATGGGATCTAGACCCATCTGAGTTCTCTAGAAACAACTGATCAACTTGTAGTAGTATGAGTCAACACTTGGTCAAACATGATCCCACCTAGTTGTTAAATCTAATAAACTATATAACTCCTATGATGCACACTTGTACCTCATATAGCCTCATTCCAGCATTGCATGGGCTCTAGAGCAATCTGAGTTGGCTAGAAACCCTATCACATTATGCCTTTGTAATTGGTGCCCTATTTGCCATACAATATAACTTTTTGGAATATTGAAATAAATTAGGTATACCATAGTTTTGCTCCATTGAAATTTGTAGAAAATAGTTGGGTGAGACAAATCTATCTAATACTCCAAGAATTTTGGTGTGCATGAATAGACGACCATCTAAAAAATTTAGTGTGCATGAACAGGAACAAAAAATAATTGTGCACCTGCAATGCCAAAACAAACTACATATCACGAAGTAACAAACACTCGGTAAGGTATGGATTAAACGAGGTTCCGTTATAGACGACAAAATAACATCAATTTCTACAACACATAGTTTCAACGAGAACCAATAGAAGAACAACTAAAATAGGGACCAAAGCAGCGATAGCACAATCAAATGTTGGCCTTAAGATCGGCATCAAGCAGCACCCTATCAGTGTTTGACATACTTGCGCTTCTTAAGTATGTTCATGCTTTTGTTGTCCCTGGCCTCCTTGTCATCTGCCATGTTGTCATACTCCTGGATTTATTAAATATGAAGAAGTGAGAAAATTAATTTACTTGAAATATAAATTCAAGCTTCCAAGGATTATTATAAAGGGGCATGCATCTCATCTTAGCAATACATCGGTCAGTATGTATCATGCATCTGAAAATTTGAAATATATAAGATGAAGGTTATGCATCATAATATGGAATCATCATGTTCATAATCTACATTAAGAAAAGTGTGCATCTAATCAACTTTGCATGCATCTGATATGGCTACTACCAAGTGCATAGGTAGTACACAATAAAGATATGCCTTCGTGAAAACAAGTGCAATAACTTTGATTATAAATTCATGGTTATGACCTAAAAAATCAGTTGATACTTAATCACATTGATTTTAAAATTACTAGTCTATCATTATTAATAATTAAGTAATATGATGAGATATGAATAAAATTACTCGTAGATCAAATAAATCTACAATACAATCAATCCACCAACCTTAAAATATGATATGCCTAAATCAACTTGGTGGTAGATCAAATCAGTTTACAGCGCGAGCAAAACATACGAACAGTAATCAACTAATCCCTCCGTTTCAAAATATAAGATGTTTTAGCTTTGTGAATGGAGTGTATCTAGACCTCTTTTAGTGTGTAGGTTCATGTAGGTTTAGAGTGAACCTACACACTAAAAAGGGTCTAGATACACTCCTTTCACAAAGCTAAAACATATTATATTTTTAAACAGAGGGAGTAATAGAGAAACAACATGTACTCGTCACTAACCTCAACCTCGAACTCCTCGCACTGGGACCACGAAGGTGGGCGATGTTTGCATCTAGGTACACCTCGTAGTCCACCTCGACGTTTGCATCTGGGTACACCTCGTAGTCCACCTAGACATTTGCATCCGGGTCATAGTCTTCCTCTTCGAAATCGAAGACTTCCATGTGCTTCGCGTGCTTCTCATCTCGATCTACAACAGGAGCCACGAGATCGTCCTTCACCTGATCCTCGAGGTCAACGACGACCGCTGTGTCGAAAGCCGGAGCAATTACGGTGGGGCGAGAAGAGTCCGGACTACCCGGAGCAGCCGCACCGACCCCTACGGTGACGACCTCCGCAGGGGCATCCTCTGATCCTCCACTTGGCAGCAGCCCCGGCTCATGACCACGGGCTCGCTTCATGTCATAAGAAGGGAGGAGGGGGTATCATGGTGGGGAGTACTACGGCCTCAGGAATTAGGGTTTTATCTCGATGAATGTGAGTGCTGGGTCGGGCCGACCGCGCGCCCTACGGCTAGGACTCACGCCTCGGCCGATTAATGGTAGGCCAAACAAATGTGAGGGCTTGGCGAAACTACCACTAGTAATTTTTGTATTTACCCAATTTTTCAGCTTCACAAATGGTGCCCAAGGGACCCACCCATCAGCTTCAAGAAGCTTCAAGTGAGAAGCTCCTTGATAACCCCGGCCCCACTACTTCGTCCAAATCCGCTCCCCTCCATGACGACCACCGGATCCCCCTCCCGGCGACGTCGGTGGTAGCGGAGGCTGCAGGCTCACCGGTAAGTGCTCCTTGTTCTACGACAGTGTGTCTGTGCTCGATCTAGGTCACGGCATCAGCAATGTGATCTAGTTTTACATCACCGTCGACGGGTCTAGTCCCTATAGATGCTCGATCTAGATCTATGATTAGCTCACCGGTAAAAGCTAGTAATTCTCGGTTTTCTTACTGAACTTCAGATGGACTACATGGTGTTGGATGGTACAAATTTGGAGGTTATCGCGCAAAACATCATGGCGACAACGCAGACAAATTGCTCCCTGGATGCTTGTAGTCACTAAATGCTTATTTTAGTCATTGGGTGATGCTTGTGTAGTTAGTCACCAAATTAAATGCTTCGAGTTTGATTCTTGTATTTCACTAACTCAAATTTGATTTATATATTTGGATACTTGTTTTAGCTAGTGAGTGCATGTTTTATTACTAAATGAAATGCTCCTAATTTGATTCATGTATTACACTGTAAGGTGCAGGCTGGATGAAATGTGAGGATTACAAGTTCTTCCACATAAAGGCTAGCGACATACATAAGGAGGTTCTAAAATTGTTTCTACATGCACTAACATAGAAGTGAAATCTATTGTATCACATCAAAACACTACATTCTAATTGGTACAATGTCTTTTAGGCTAAAAAGAAAGGCTACAAGGGTCATCAAACCAACGCAATCGTCACCGATGTTCCGTCTAATGATGCAGTGAAGCAACATGTAGCCAAGAAAGCTACGAAGCCGACGGTCATTTTTAGGGGTTAGAGTCATTAACATTGGCTAATGTTATTCATTGTTATGCAGCTATAGATTACTTTCTAATATTTTTCTTTCTAGGTCCCTTAATTGGGTTGTGCGAGGACTTCGACGATCACTACGTGTTTGGAAACTATGTGGAATTGACTGCTGAACTAGCTGCGTATATGAGTGCCTAAGTTAAAGGATACAAGCCATCTATACCATACTATGTGTGCATGATGACAAAGTCAAATGTCATCCCTAGGAAGGCCAAGATGGTAAACATTTGAGTTTTGAATCTTTAAAACTTCTTATATATGCACATGTGTACTATAGTCAACGACTAACTTTGTTATTCTATTTTAGTACTTTTCAGCTTGTAATAGCAATGCCCACCTCAAACGGTATCTGCCAAAGGAGTTGCCACTCATAGTTGCAGGTCATGTAGATTTGGAGCATGTTCAGTTCATCCAAGGCAAGAATGGTGTTGCCCAGATGACAAGCAACTGGTCAAATGTTCTCGAACATGTTGGAATCAAGCAGGGGGATGTCTATGTCTTCACCTTCTTTAATGAGGGTCTAGCAGATGGCTTCATAGGGCCATGTTGTTTACCTTAACTTATGGAAAATGTTGTCAGTGGTTAGGACTGTTTAAGTTTAGTTGGAATAATTTGGGTGGTTGAGAACTTGATATGAACATGGTGCTCTATATGCTAAGTATTATCTGTCCATTTGGAATATTTATAGTGCATGTTGTTGCTTTCTACCACATAAAAAACATCTCTATATGCTAAGTATAAATTAACAATGGATTCAGGCAACTAAATCCTCAAAACAAGAACCCAATAGTGTGCATCTACTATCATTATTATCATTATCAGGTTCAATAGAGTAACCATCACAATATTTGGAATATAGAATCAAGCTAAGTTCAACAAGTATCTAGCCAACCTAGAGAGGTCTATATCCCATGCAATGTTGGCATGGGCCCACATTTTCCACAAAATGTCTAATCATGTCTTCGCTCAGCTGTCTTATACTTAGATCTATCAACTAGGTAGGATCATGTTGGCAAAGTGTTGACTCGATCATATACTTTGGAGGAAGTTGAGGAAGGTGTTTTTAAACAGCTAACATAGATCTAGATCCCATGCAATGTTGGCATGGGTCCACATATTCCACAAGTGTGTGTGATGGCTTTGCATAGCACTCTCAAACTTATATGTAGAAACTAGGTGGGATCATGTTGGCCAAGTGTTGAGTCAGACAACCACTAAGTTGATGATGGTGTTTCTAGCTAACCAAGAGAGCTCTATAGCCCATGCAAAGTTGGCATGGGCCCACATCTACCACAAAGTGGCCAATCATATCTTGCCATACAAGTCTTATACGTAGATCTATCAACTAGGTATGATCATGTTGTCCAAGTGATGACTCATAGAACCACAAGTTGATGAAGGTGTTTCTAGACAGCTCAGAGAGGTCTAGATCCCATGCAATGTTAGCATGGGCCCACATTTTCCACAAAGTGTCTCATCATATCTTTGCATAACAATATTTTACTTAGATCTATCAACTAGGTAGTATCATGTTATCAAAGTTATAGCTCATACAACCACAACATGATGAAGATGTTTCTAGACAGCTCAGAGAGGTCTGGATCCCATGCAATGTTGGCATGGGCCCACATCTTCCACAAGTGTGTATCATAGCTTGGCATAACACTCTTATATACTTAGATATATCAAGTGTTGACTCACACAATCACTGAGTAGATGATGGTGTTTCGAGCCAACCCAGAGAGTTCTATAGCCCATGCAATGTTGGCATGGGCCCACATTTCCCACAAAGTGTCTCATCATGTCTTGGCATAGCACTCTTATACTTAGATCTATTAACTAGGTAGGAACATGTTGTCCAAGTGATGACTCATAGAATTGCAAGTTGATGAAGGTGTTTGTACACAACCTAGAGAGGTCTAGATCCCATATGCAATGTTCGCATAAGCCTACATCTGCCACAAGTGTGCTTCATGGTATCACATAGCTCTTTTATACTTATATGTATCAACTCGGTTGGATCATGTTGGCCTAGTGTTGAGTCACATAACCACAAGTAGTTTCTTAGATGTATCAATACTTTTTGGATGTGGCTTAATTACTTTTTTGAGCTTAACCAATTTTAATACTACCTCCGTCCAAAAATAACTGACTTAGATTTATCTAGATTCAAATATATCTAAACATGTTTTAGTGTGTAGATTTCTTTGAATCTAGACAAATTAAAGTCAGTTATTTCTGGATGGAGGGAGTACAACATAATAATGATATGTCATACTTAGTAGTTTATTAGTACTATAGTAAACTCGAAAGAACATGAAACATAACTAGGCCAGCCATTTAGGGCGGATGCGCGTCAGCCGTTTAACAGGCCAGACCAACCATGGCCCGACCATGCGTGTAGGGTTTTGCCAAATAGTTGACAATCCTCCGCGAACAAACTATCCCTGCTTTGTGATATCAAATTGTGCACACGGCTCCGGCGCAGCGCTGCCGTCACCGCTCTACTATCGCAGATGCCATCCGTCTCTCCATAGAAAGATAACTGCTCTGTCGCGGTAGATTTATCCGCCACACTCGTTGCCGTCAGCAAGGATGGGGAGCACAAAATAGGTACCATACATGTTTGGTCTCTTCCTAACACTAAATCTCTCCCGATTAGAATTACCGATCAGATCTATATTCTATCGTAGTGTCTCGCTTGTTTTGACACAAAGGGTCTGTGCGGCAATGGGAATATGTGCGTGACCAACTTTGATTTGACGTTTCAAAAGGGATTTGTGGACACCACGGTATTCAGCTACCAACGAGTATATCATGTTGTCTATTTCTTGCATATTTTGTGTTTGGCACATTTTGTTGTTTGTTTGAATCATTAATGTGTGTTAGTGTCTACCTGCATGTAATGTTCAAAGTTTTATGTGCATGTTTGATATTAAGAGTAATTGTTCTTTTTATTCATAATATAAATTTGATGTTGTGTAGTATTATGAAAAGTTCGAAGACAATAAACTGTATGGTTGTGGTTTGTACTACATGGCTTTTAGCTCTTACTGCTAAAAACATCGAGATAAGGCATATATATAATTTCATGACTCTTACAGCTTCTTTGACGCGGTAATCTAATTTTAATCATATACTTGTTGTTAGGTCATCCCGTGCTATGCAACATCACGTTTCCTTAGGTCATATTTCATGCCCAAGGATGACAAATTTAGTTTCCCTGTTGTTCTAAAGACCAATGAGCACTTCGAATTTGAAGTTGATGTCACAAACCAACCAGGTCTAACCTACATTAGTGGCAGAGGATGGAAGGAAGTTGCAATAATCTACAATATTCAAGTTGGCCAGAAAATGTACTTCACTATGAACATCGATGTTCCTTCGAATCGTGTCACCACTGGGAACCTCCAAGTCACCCATCCAAGTAGTGTTCCAACATAATGCATCATGTACCAATAATCTAATATTTTAGTGTAATAATTTTAACACTTAATTTTGTCAAATCATACATTGCATAATATTTCAAACTCTCGCCGGAAAGACGTGGCATTGTTTACTCTATCAATTCCACCTACGGATCCAAGATAAACTGGAGGATGATGGAGAGAGTCATACATACTGTAGAGACTATTGAGTTACTGGTAGCACATTATAATGTTGGACAGTATGCAGAAGGATCAACTATAGCAATGGTCCATACCCTAAACTGGACTAACTGTCACAGCCGAAATAAACACCTCGTAATCATTACCAACCTATTTTGTACTTTTAAAGTTTATTGTGAATGTCAAACTGATCTTATTTTTTACTCTCTCCATTTATTAATATAATACATATTAGTGAACGGAGGGCTTATATTAGTGAATGTAGGGAGTATCATATTTTTTGGTGACTTGCTACTTTTTCTATAAATCCGAAACTCCCAAAACATCTTGTCCCAAATATGATGGATAAAGAAGGTGACATGACCATTGTTTGTGATCCCCACACAATGGTGAAGGGGTCATACACCATTTCAAATTCGGATGGCCGTCTTTGTTCGAGTAGCTAGAAGAATTTCATGGATAAGGAGCATACGTTTGGATTGGGTGTCAAGATGATGTTCTTGCTGTACCAAGGAAAAAAAGAGCTTACTTGTTTGTTTCCTATTTTCCTGATGATGCCATGTATTTATTGAATGTTGCACTTGCTCTGTTAGTGGACACCCAAATTATGTAATCTAATACCTTCGATCCGGATTCACGGATGTAGTATAATAGCTATTTCCCAAGAAGACCTAGGTTTAATTGAACCTTCCAAAGCACTGGTAAAAGGTAATAAGAAAGGACACATCTACAAGACTTTGTTTGTTTGTTTTACCTTAGTTGACCGGACCAATCTAGTTTACTTTATAATGGGGTTGAAGATCCACCTAGAGCTGCACATCAAATGGGATGAAAGATAATAATAAGAATAGTCATGTATAGTGTTTGTATTGAGATAATATTTTGTGGACAACACATCCTAATATTCTAGAGCCCTCGTTATGCAGCGGGCATAGCAATAGACTTTTAATCCAACTGTGAACACACCGAAGCCATGGGTTGCAAACGATTATTAAGTGTAAACACAGATTAAAGCTTTAAGTGGTGATGTTGTTGTCGATCCCAAATGGGGAGCTAAGCGAATACCATACTTACTTTTCTGTCACTGAGTTTCCTATGAGATCGCCGCTAGCCAAGTATCTCACCTCAAGCCTTTATCAATCTATGGGATCTTGGGTACCTACAAGTCCACAGATCGAGGCGAGAGACGAAGAAACAAAAGATACAAATCACGAATCCAAACAAAATACAATTCTCCCATCATCTAGATGCACATAATTGTTGTGAGGTTTCTCTCCAACCCGCAGCCCGTGAGGACTACTCACTCATAAAAAATAGATCGGAGATAGAAAACATCATGCAAATACTTAGATTGAAATCAAATATTCTTACAATGGTTGCCAAATCACAAAGAAATCTAAAAGTACAAAACAATGGCTATGGCTAGTGGATCCTGAATGGTGGAAGTGATGAACAATGGATGAACTATGGATGTACAATGGTGTGGATCTCCTTTGGGGGTGTTTTGATGCAATCTGAGAATGGTGGCTCTCTGGCCGGCGGCGCGAGCCTCAAAATATATAGGCGTCTTCACGAAAGTTGTAGGGTTTCACGAGACAAAACACCACCTGGTATGGGCAGGCAGTACGGGCAGACCGCGCCCATACTAGTGGTTGTTAAGCGCACTGACGCCTTGGTTGGCTTCTCCAATTACTTGGCCGTGTGTACTTCCTCAAAATCCTTCATTATGACTCCTTATTTCGCCTTAAAAGAAGTGATTTCCTGCACAACATAAATCAAAGAAGAGATTTGCATATCTTTGCAATTATTAGTCATTAGTGGCAAGGTTGAGAGTTTATTTGGCAATTGCTTGACCAAAAACAACATTTAAATGTAGTGGAAGATGGCAAAAATCGGAGCCATCAACTTCCCCAAAGATCAAACCTTGATCGTCCTCGAGCAAGAAGAACCAAAAGAACTATAAGGAATTCATAATTTAAACTTGAAACAACAAGAATAGGAATTCACTTATAGTAGGTAGTCGTATGTGCTCAACACTTGATTCATTTGCAAAGCTTATCCAAGTTAGAGAGATGAAAAAAATACTATACAAGCTTCCGTACGTCAAGATAATCAAAGTAAAGTTTAATATACGTATAAATAACTGGAAGTGTAGAAATCAATCCAATTCCTCTAATTAACTCTCAGCTTTCCAAGGAACACTAAGATGTTTAAATAGCATAATTGAGTAAGAGAGTTTCATGTCCCAAGTAGTATAACAATGAAGTGTCTTATTTACACCCACATCAATAGATCAAGTCAATCTAAAACACTTCTAATCCAAATATTGTCTTTCAAGCAAAATTCGTAAAGTAGTAATGAGACCATGCCAATGACTTGTTATGTGGATCCTCATAGATATCTTTTTTATTTCTTTCTTTCTTTTTCATATCATTTTCAAGGATCATTGTTTTTTTCTTTTTTCTAGTATTTGCACAACCTTTGATAGTACCAATACTTTTGCCCATACATTAACATGGATGCCAATCATGTCATCAACTCATAGCCAAAATCCAGGGTTATACCATAGATCGTTCAAAAGCTAGCGGAGTTGTTGGCATCCCAAAGGTGTGCGTCCTAGACATAGAACAAAGTTGCCTCACATCTTTTTCTCTTTTTTTGAGCTAGAACCACGATTTGATCCACAAGGTTAGCTTTGGCATGCGTCACAATTACCACTAGACTTTATTTCAATCAAACAATTCCTTTCATGAGTGTTGTCGAGATTGTCAAAATATCTATGGGGTTAAGTATAATTAAGGGTATACTCTCAAGACAATCATTCATCAAACAAGTCATAAATTTCACTTGTTGTACCTGTTTGGCATTATTATTTCCAAGGCAAGACTTGGTTAACTAAAAGAACTAGAGAAAGAGCTTCAACAACTAATCATCATACTTATAAAAAGCCTTAATCTAACCATATTAAATTACTTCCCACTAGATGCATCTTAGCAAATCAACCAACTAAGATAAACAATTCAAACTTCATAAGTGGGAGACATAGGACATACCTCTCATAAGTAACTTCCTTATCCTCTTCCTTATAGGGATGTGTTCCTTCAAAACTCAAACACAATTACTCTCGAAATTATATCAAAGAAAAGAGGCAAAGTATGAATCCACGTTTACGAAAAAAGGATAAACGGAAAAAATCTTTTTGTATTTTTGAGGATAGGGATTAAAGAATATAAAAGAACTTGCGACCAAGAAAGGGCTAAAAGAAAAATAGAATAAAACAAATAAACTAAAACGAAAGCATATTTAAAAAGCAAAGTGTTGGAACGGGCCAACACGATTGTTTCAATGCTCACAAGGAGCTGGAGTACAACCTCATTATTACACAAATAAATTTGCTGGGGGAACATATCCCCAAGCTCAGGCTTTTGCAAGCCCCTTTGTTGTTCATTGTGGTGGTGGTGGTGGATAATCTCCCATGTTCGATTGGCAGCTCCGATCATGGAACTAGGTGGCGAGGCTTGCAGCAACATCTCAAAGGTGGATGGAGAGGTTGTTCATGGTGTGAATATTTTCTTCAAGTGCATAGATATCTTCATAGGTGGTGTAGTAGTTTGGTGGCTGCACATCATGTTTGGGTCCTTCTTGTTCTACTTCTTCATCTTCTCCTCCTCCCACGGGTATTTCTTGTTGGGGTAGACTAGCTTCAACCTGCACGTCATAACACAAACATCCATCCTCGATAGAGAATAAACTGTTAGACAAAGGATCAGGGATCAAGTGATCCTCTCTAGGTATATTGAAGAAATATCTACCATGATTTTTATAAATCATACCACATGCTCTTAGAGTAGATGGAACAAGACGGTTACCTCCAGTCAACGGTTGGATGTTACCTAGGTTGATGTGAAGTGCACGTGTAAGTACGATCACAACTCCTCCTCCACATATGGGTCCTCGAGATTGAAGAGCTTGATGCTTAAGATAAAACACAAGTAAAGCACCCAAATTTGGCGTTGAATTACAATTGATAAGTGCAACTTTTGCGAGGATCAACATGTCCTCCTCATTAACTCTAGTAAGCTCACCACGTGGCTGCAATGTGTTAGCAATAACATAGAACAAATATCGAATGGCAGGATGATCAATTTGGTTCCCCTTGGGTGTATGTCCATGAATTCTCGTCAAGTTAAAGTATTGTGAAGGGGAAGGTTCTAAAACAAAGGTAGTTGGGCGTACATTGGTGTTGTTGTTGGTAAACCCAAAGCATTGAGCCCATTGGATGAGTGTTAAAGTATACTCACAGTTCATAAGGCAAAATTTGATTCGATCAACTCTAGTCCTTTATTTGTCAGAACAACCATAAGGATCCACCGTGTGTCAAGGTGCTGAAGAACTCAAGTGTCAAGTGGCGGTATGTCACAACATCCTGAGAGACAAAATTGTACAAACCAACATTGTTGCAAAGTAAATCGAAATCAGCACGAATGCCAAGTTGGTTCAGGATATAGGGACATGCCCACTTGGTGGACTTGATCTCTCGAATCTTGAGACAATCGAAATGGGTAAGATGGAACTCCTCGGTGAACTTGACGCCAAGTGACTCTAGGGTTATAGTATCAACAGGTGGCGCGGAGGACTCCGCAGCCATCTCACGTGTATGACTCCTCGTGTTCATCTAATAAATAAAAACAAGAAAAGTAAATAAAATTGCTAATAATTTTTTTGGTCCAATAGAAACATAGCATAATTGATTTTATACACTAACTACAAAAGAAAGCTCCTCTAAAAACAATGCTAAACATACTTAGTACCAAGATTAAATCTAGAACAAGACCTATGTCTAGATTGACAATGATGAATGATTAAGCCAAGATTTTGCAAAAATAAATTGGGGATCGAAGGAGAATCATACCTTAGATCGAGTGAGTGCGAAGAATCAAAGAAAGAATGAGTAAAATTGAAGATCCAATGGAGGTGGTTTGAAGTTTGGAGGAAGAAGAAAGAGAAAATAGATGAATTGGGATTTTTAGGTTACCTCCTCCGGCAGATTATGGCATCTGCATACTCGGCACAGGCGGGAGGTACAGCCAGATCCCACCCGTATCGGGTTTCTTACCTTGGGGGCGGCGACTTCACTCGGTACGGACGTGCGGTACGGTCGCGCGCGCCCGTACTGCTGGTCATCATCGCTGCGGTGACTTTGCCTGAAATCTGATGTTTTGCTCGGGGTACGATACAAGCGCGTGATACGGGCGCATCCGGCCATACTAGTGGTCATTATCGCCATTGATTCCTTCGGCAATCATCAAAATTTCTATCCCCCATTGCCTTGAGGTCTTACGGGTGCACGATACAGGCCACTCCGGCCGTACCAGTGGTTGTTATCGACACTGTGAACTACAACAAACTCAAGAATTTGATTAGTAGCTCTGCACGCCTTTGCACATCTTATCAAAAAGGTTAGATGGCAGCAAAAACACTAAGTAATGATCCAGCAATACTTCTTAGGCCATGTGTTTTTAAAATATAATATAGAGGTTCACCTTATTTCTTCTCCTTTTTTCCATAGGTATTCTCGAACACTCTTTGTTAAAAACAAAAACAAAACAAAAACTAACACGAAAATAGAACATAATAAAAACTTAAAGAAAATTTATTTCACATGGGCTGCCTCCCATGAAGCGCTTCTAGTTAAGGTCAATTAGCTTGACTTTGATGGCAATCACTTAGGTTTGGGGAGTGGAATGCCCACTCCAAAATAGTTTGCTTTTAAAGTAATCACACCATCATCATCATTAGGCTTGGCCTTCTTTTCCCTAGGGAAGTAGACTACAAACGGATCTCTAGATGGAATCCCTATCCTTACATTCCCTTCATGTAAATTAATCAAAACATTAATAGTTCTTAGGAATGGCCTACCTAGAATTATAGGTGCTATGGGATCTTTAGGCATGTCCACAATAACTAGATCAATAAGAGCGGAACTTCCTTTAATTTCAACAACTGTATTTTCTTTGATCCCAACAGCTTGTTTATAAGTAGGATCAGCTAGATAGAGTCTTAATTCAGTTGTAACAAATGGCCCCAAGTTTAATTTATCGAATAGGCTTTTGGAAATTGTTGAGACACTTGCACCAAGATCACAAAGTGCGGATATCTCATTAAATCCCAACTTAATTTTAATAGTGGGCTCAAATATATCATATAGCTTAGCTGGAAGCTTATCAGCTAGTCTTTTATACTCCATCTCTAAATAACGCACCTTAGATGCTACGTGTTGTATAAATTGTTGGTACATAGCATCGTTACCTTGTTCTTTACCTAGATTCTTAACGGTGATCATCTTCAATAGATCTTCCATGGTATATTCTAGTGTTGGCGCGTTGCTATAATCCAGCTCTTCAGGATTTTCATCTTTTGTTACCACCCTCGTCATTTTGAGGTCCTCTACCGGATTTGGCTTGGGTTTGCCGGTGAACTTTGCTAGTATGAGAGCTTGGCTCTCGGCCACTTTACCCCTGAGCCTCCATGGTCTTTGTCATTTCCTGTAAATCCTGCACATCATTTCTAATTGCAAAGGCCTCGTTAGATAATCTTCCTAAACTACTTTCATGGTTTTCCATAATCTTAATAAGCATATTGTTTTGTTTAGTTTGAACTTGCATAAATGTTCTCACAGTTTGCTCAAACGGGAGCTTGCCATGACTTGCTCCATTAGTATTATCATAATTATTATACAGAGCTCTTGTAGGATAAGAATGATATTTTTGAATGTTAGAAGCATAATTATTTTTCCATGCAGGATTAAAAGGAGTGCAAGCTATAAAATTAACATCATTGACATTGGTAGGGGTAGCATTAATTTGGGTATCTTCCTTGCCCTTTACTAAGCTAAGCAACTCATCTATCTTAGATGTAAGCTCCTCATTGTTTACCTCGGTAATTGAACTTACTCTCTTCGAGGTTCTTCCTACATGTCATTGGGCATGGTTATTTTGCATATCATCCAGTAACTTCTTTGCAACACTTATGTGTTTTCCCATGATCATTCCTCCTGCTGTAGTATCTAGCATAGACTTGGACATTAGGTTAAGGCCATTATAAAATAAATGTAATATAAGCCATTCCTCCATCCCATGATTAGGATAGTTCATTACGTCTTCTTTCATCCTTTCCCACGCAAGCGCTAGTGGCTCACAGTCTTCTTGTCTAAAGCTTGTGATGTTGGATCTTAGCTGCATAGTCTTAGCTGGGGGAAAAATTTTAGTCATAAATCAAATTAGTGCATTCCTCCCAAGATTTAATAGTGCCCTTTAGTAGAGCTAGCGACCAATCCTTAGCCTTTCCTCTAAGAGATAAAGGGAATAATCTTAGCTTAACAGCATTTGGATCTACATCTTTCATAAGCATCATGTCACAAATCTCAGTAAAAGTATTTAAGTGCAATCCCGAATCCTCAGAAGATGAACCCCCAAATTGGTTTTGTTGAACCAAACTTAAAAGGTTAGGTTTTATCTCATAAGTTTTCACATCAACTGTGGGTTGAGTGATGGGTGCATGAATAAAATCATCGGTGGGAGTAGCATACTCCCCTAATCTCTTTTGAGCCATGGCTCTTAACTTTTTGGTAATTTTTAAGTAATGAAAACAAATAACAAGTAACTAATTTTTTTGGGTTTTAAAATAGATAACAAGAAAGTAAACTAATAACAAGAATTAAACTACAACTAATAATAAAAATAAAAACAAGTTCTCTAATGACCTCACCAAGTTAGCGAAATTGCTTCCCCTACAACGAGGCCAGAAAAGGGTCAATACCTTTGATCCAGATTCACAGATGTAGTATAATATCTTTTCCCTAGAAGACCTAGGTTTAACTGAACCTTGGAAAGCACTACTAAAAGGTAATAAGAAAAGACACGTCTACAAGACTTTGTTTGTTTGTCTTACCTTAGTTGACCGGACCAATCTAGTTTCCTTTATAATGGGGTTGAATTAATGGATGGAAATAGGCCAGGGTTGAAGATCCACCTGCAGCTGCACATCAAATGGGATGAAAGATAATAATAAGCATAGTCATGTATCGTGTTTGTATTGAGATAATCTTTTGTGGGTAACACATCCTAATATTCTAGAGCCCCCGTGATGCAGCGGGCATAGCAATAGACTTTTAATCCAACCGAGAACACACGGAAGCCACATGTTATAAACGATTATTAAGTGTAAACACAGATTAAAGCTTTAAGTGGTGATGTTATAGTTGATCCCGAATGGGGTGCTACGCGAAGACCATACTTCCCTTTCTGTCACTAAGTTTCCTATGAGATTGGCGCTAGCCAAGTATCTCACCTCAAGCCTTTATCAATCTATGGGATCTTGGGTACCTACAAGTCCACAGATTGAGGCAAGAGATGAATAAACAAAATATACAAATCACGAATCCAAACAAAATACAATTGTCCCATGATCTAGATGCACAAAATTGCTGCGAGGTTTCTCTCCAACCCGCAACCCGTGAGGACTACTCACTCATAACAAATAGATCGGAGATAGAAAACATCATGCAAATACTTAGATTGAAATCAAATATTCTTACAATGCTCGCCAAATCACAAGGAGATCTAAAAGTACAAAGGAATGACTATGGCTAGTGGAGGGATGAATGGTGGAAGTGATGAACAATGGATGAACTATGGTGTGGATCTCGTTTGGGTGTGTTGTGATGTAATCTGAGAATGGCGGCTCTCTGGCCAGCGGTTGGAGCCTCAAAATATATAGGTGTCTTCATGAATGTTGTAGGGTTTGACGAGACAAAGTCATCGCCACCTGGTACGGGCTGGCGGTACGGGAGGACCGCGCCCGTACCAGTGGTCATTAAGCCCACTGACGCCTTGGTTGGCTTCTCCAATTACTTGGTCGTGTGTACTTCCTCAAAATCCTTCATTATGACTCCTTGTTTCGCCTTAAAAGTAGTGATTTCCTGCACAACATAAATAAAAGAAGGGATTTGCATATCTTTGCAATTATTAGTCATTAGTGGCAAGCTTGAGAGTTTATTTGGCAATTGCTTGACCAAAACAACATTTAAACAAAGTGGAAGATGGCAAAAATCAGAGCCATCATTATCCTATTTGCTTTTTGTCATACTAGTTTCAAGTTTTTAAGCCTACACGACATGTGTTCATATATGTACGTGAATGCTCGATTATTATGTCAAAATGCCATGTATACAAGTATACTACTATCCAAATTACATTCCAACATACCCCCTCCATTCCAAAATGTAAGCCGTTTTAGTTTTGGGAAATGAATGTATAGAGATGCAAATCTAAAATGAACCTACACACAAATACTTCCGCTTTATAAAACTAAAACGCCTTATATTTTGGACCGGAGGGAATATGATGTAAGGAAGTAAGAAAATAGGGACAGATAGAAGAAAAGAGAAGGATGGGCTAGGCCAACTCGTCAGCTGCCTACAAGGCGGCCTATAGTCTACCGATGGAAGTGTCAGGCGGCGGCCTTTCCGGCTCAACACTACTTTCCTATAAAGTCCATAAATAGGTTTACTCATCCGACCGCCGTGCCTATCCTCTCCTCTCACCTCCGCCCACGCCCATCTTCTTCCGATGTCTCTGCCCTAGTTTGTGACGTTGATCCGCCATCGTCTGTGAGCCCTAGATTCCCTATTTCTCGTATCTGTACATTAAATTTGTAGGCTCCAATTTCATTGCTTAGATGAATTATGTATACAATATATCAATTGTGTACTAGTGTATGACTTGTGTAGTGGAATTATATGATTATGTTGTTGTTATAGGAGACATGGCGTTGTGAGGAAAATGCAAGAGTGTGTGTGACTCGTTGACCTCAGGGTTATTATTTAATGTCTTTATGCGTGAAGAGTTTCATTGGTACGAAACAAACTATTTTTTCGTGCACTATAGCTATTTTGTAACCATTATTGGCGGATCTCTACCCTTTTTTTAAACATGTGTATTCTGGTTAATTGTGCGTAGATTATTCCATGCAATGCAAGGTTCATGTTCAATGGATATGTAGAAGAGAAGACTAGTGTGCTCTTTCTAGCACTTGGGCGTGCATATGACATTGATGTGGTGAAAGAGAGGTGTTTGATCCGCATAGGTGGTGATGGACGGAAAGAATTCGTTAGATGGAACCATGTGTGTGGGGGAGATCAAATGATTGTGTTTTCGTTGGGAGATAAAACACCGAGTATCAGTATTGTCTATTTTAGCGGTGGCGAGAAAGACCCGTATGACTCTACTATCATCTCCCAAGTATGCGAACTGAGCGAAGATGAGCATCGGCACCTCTTAAATATTATACGTGCAGGAAGTACTATTGTTGGGGTCCCATTAGTAACCTGTTTAACACGTGCCAACCTTGCAAAACACAACATGGTATGTTATCTTTGCATTGTAGTTATAATTATGGTGTTCATCCTTATATGTGCATAAGTTGTGGCGATCGTCTGACATTGTTACTCTTTTGGTTTCATCATCCCCGACGGTATGATAGAAACTACCTAAAAAAATTCTTCCTGCTTAAACATTCTCGAGGAAGGCTTGGTTGGGCTGCGGGTTGGAGATTTTGAAGTCAGCAACATTGCCTACAAGATTGACAACGATGGCCAGCTGATATTCAACAAAAAGGGATGGAGGGAGTTCCATAGGAAAGAAGATGATCTATAAGTTGGACAAGCCTTGCTCATCACTTCTAGGACCACAAAACAAGTTGGCCTGAACATCATGTTTATCATCGACATCATCTAGCTACTTGTTTCTTAAGATGGATGTTTATTCCTTTGTAGCTATCTTGGAACAATTATTTATCTACTTCGCAGCCATATGTGAGCACATTATTGTTCCAACAAGTTAACACATCATTATGTGTATCACTATTGGCCTTCCAACTCCCTTCAAACCTAACGATGTGTACAATTTTATATTCTCTTCAAATATTCCTTATGTGTTACTATGAAACGTTGTAATTCCAAATCTATTCACAACAAACTTTTTCGTGATTACTTAAGTAACTTTCAATGCACTAAGCCACATGTCGACCCACTCATGCACTAGTTAACCACTCATAGTTACTCATTCGATGCAGAGACACGGTTGCCTGATTGCACAACTTCACCGAGTACGACAGGATGCATGATATTGATTTTTTTCTCATATACAAATGTCATAAAACTATTAAACAAACAGACTCAACGATGGGCCGACTAAAGCCAACAGGTCGACCGGTAAACGGGTTGCCGAAAGCTCATGCTTTCTACGGAATTCTACCTACGGACTGACGTGGCGAGGAGTTGGGGCAATGCACGCCGAGAAATCATGGAGGAGCAGCAATTTTGCACTAGTCATCAACCTCCACGTATTTCTGTAAATAGGTCCATAACAATTCATCACGTAAGTCTAAGATTTCTGCCCCACCCCACCCCACACCCCCCACGTTGTACGTGTGTGCAAAAAGGCAAGTATTTTATAAAAGGGGTCGTAAACCAAGTATCTCGGGATTGTCTTGTTTGCCTCGACTCCACCCATCTCCACCAACAACGATATCAGAAATATTTCTTTATCCTGCCCTACTTCAGAGCAATGTCGAGGATACACCGTTGCATTTGGAGGAGCTGCATCATCACAACACACGCACTACTATTGCAGGTATTTTTGTATGCACTATAGATTTATCATACCGTATTACTAGTTCCAAGTTTAGCCGAACTTCGATTAGAGCTCGATCCATATGGATCCGTTTGTTTAGTCGTTGGATTTTCCGCTCAAGGGTGGTCACCATTATGTCGAAGAATCGTCAGCGGATCTTCTTCGTGAGGAACTACTGTTGTTGGGCTCTATTTGAGGGTGGGAAATCGTTTGGTAGGATGTTGCCAGTTATTCTCTGCTGTAATTTTCTTGTGTTGGTTCTGTGTTAGACTTTGCATATCAGGCCTACATGCGGGGTTGAGATGCAATTTAACTAGTTTTGTGTTTAAAAATGAATGATGTAGACATTATGCTTTGTTAATGAAGCCGGGGGAAGTCCCTTTTGATTGAAAAAGACGTTTGATTTTCCTGTTGGGTTGTACCATATGTGTAATATTTTTTTATATGTGTGCAATAAAAGGTGTGTAAACACATGCACTCCAGAAAAACTATGTGTAAACTCTTTTTGTTTGTAACATCATGTATGTGTAAACATTTTTAAAAAGAAATATCTGTGTAAACATTTTTATGCGCCATTGCACATGCAAATAGAACAAGCCCAGAATCCAGCTCTCGATTTATCGGTAGTTAGTGGCGTCCATACATTTACCTGACATGGCGTAGTATAACGTATTATTAGTGTTATCCATCTTGGTCTATGTGTGTTATGAATACTATTATTTCTTTGGGTGCCAACGACTCCTAAATACACGTTATTATTTTTTTAACAGAATGGACGTATTCGGAGAAATGTATTGTGCTATGGAGAAGTGGTGCAATTTTGTAAAAGTATGACAGCCGCACAACGTGCAAAAATAATCAAAGAAATTGACTTGCATTGCATGCTAGAGATTCCATCATTGAAGCTGAGATGTCTTGAAGGAGTGGATGTTGAGTGCATCTATGGCTTAAAATGATGGATTGAATATAGCGGACATACTTTACGAGGCAGCCGATGAGCAAGGGACTGTATACCTAACAATTTTGCAAGCAAGAAGACCGGTAATCCTGTAATTGATGACCTGACCTAATTGCCAAGGTCATGAAGGATAAAGTGGGGATGACGACTTTATCCATAAGGTGGTTCTGGTTCTCCTTGGGACAGTGCTTGCCCCAGAGAGCCTCAAGATCATCCCAAGAAACTACTACACAATAGTAGAAGATGTGGGACGCAGAAAAAAATTGAATTTCAATGAGTACGTATGGACATTCCTCCTTGCTAGCCTAAAACAAGTAGGGGACGCATATGAGATGAGGCAATGATCGAAAGGCAACATAATCTTGTTACAGGTAAATTCCATTCTCAACTTAGATATATAATTATCTACAATGTAATCTTTGTTTTAATCTAATTTTATAGTGATATTTGAAGTATCTGTACTAGGAGAAGATACTCCCAGAAGGTCCCAAGTATACGTCTAGGAGGCCTTCGATGAGGAACTAGACGGAAAATGCCGTTTAGCGAGAGACGTGTTAGAATTAAAGGGCCATGCTTTGGGGAAGGTACGTAAATACAAGTGATATTGTGCTTATTTTTTGTTCTACTAACGGTTCACCGTTGTCAATATTAATTGGTTTATGTACACATATCTTGCATCCGATAATTTATGTGGTAATAAATGAAGAGGACCCTACAAGAAGAAAGATGGAGCTTCAACATCTAGTAGCGCGGTGCCTATACAAAAGATAGAAGTCATGATGAAACAAATGATGAAGTGTATAACAGAGCATAATGATAGAACCATTCGGAAAATCCTTGATAGAAAGTTGGATGTCCTCGCAGAACTTTGTGCTAAGGTGATATACCCTATGTGTCATCTACTCTGATTAAAACAAATGCTTTCTTTTTTTAGCATGACAGGAGGTAGAGAAGAAGGTAGAGAAGGATGAAGGAATGACATCTGCTAGCACCAAATATACGCCAAAAGATTTCATGGAACGTTTTGACACCACAAAAACGACTCCTTCAACCGTGCACAGGATGATTTCATGAAGGGTTCAAATAGTAAGGAGAAAGCAGATAACGAAGATGACATATTCATGCTACCCATAGACAAGAAGGAAATAAATGCTACTAAAGCTTGCCACACCGCACCAGCAAAATTCGGTAGTACCAAAGCGTATCCAATACTCATTGATGGTAGGGAACCTTCACCGCCTGCATAGGACCCAGAGCAGATTCCATTAGAAGATTTCATAACTGCATGGAGAAAGAGGCGGCGAGGAAAAAAGTTGAGGTAGGAGACACTCCATCGAATGAATCTGGCTTGGTTGATAGCCCAGGTACCATTTGCCGGAATGTTATTGATGGTGAGTGGAGAGAAGCCGTTGGCGAGAAGCGCAACCGCAAATCGGCGGACAAAAGGGGGAAAATTTATGTGGTAATAAATGAAGAGGACCCTACAAGAAGAAAGATGGAGCTTCAACATCTAGTAGCGCGGTGCCTATACAAAAGATAGAAGTCATGATGAAACAGATGATGAAGTGTATAACAGAGCATAATGATAGAACCATTGGGAAATCCTTGATAGAAAGTTGGATGTCCTCGCAGAACTTTGTGCTAAGGTGATATACCCTATGTGTCATCTACTCTGATTAGAACAAATGCTTTCTTTTTTTAGCATGATAGGAGGTAGAGAAGAAGGTAGAGAAGGATGAAGGAATGACATCTGCTAGCACCAAATATACACCAAAAGATTTCATGGAATGTTTTGACACCACAAAAAAGACTCCTTCAACCGTGCACAGGATGATTTCATGAAGGGTTCAAATAGTAAGGAGAAAGCAGATAACGAAGATGACATATTCATGCTACCCATAGACAAGAAGGAAATAAATGCTACTAAATCTTGCCACACCACACCAGCAAAATTCGGCAGTACCAAAGCGTATCCAATACTCATTGATGGTAGGGAACCTTCACCGCCTGCATAGGACCCAGAGCAGATTCCATTAGAAGATTTCATAGCTGCATGGAAAAAGAGACGGCGAGGAAAAAGTTGAGGTAGGAGACACTCTGTCGAATGAATCTGGCTTGGTTTGATAGCCCAGGTACCATTTACCGGAATGTTATTGATGGTGATTGGAGAGAAGCCGTTGGCGAGAAGCGCAAGCGCAAATCGGCGGACAAAAAGGGGGAAACTGCGATGTTAGAAAAGGTAGTGCAACATCATTGAATTGCGTGGTTGTATGTGTATTTGATTAAAACAGTTGCATGCACGTACTGAAATATTGTTTCTTTGTCTTGCAGGTCTTTTCAAAGACCAAGAATTCCTAGACAGTTTAAATGTATTGACACTGCATCAAATAGATGTTGTAGTGTTGTATGTTGAAACAACAAATAAAAATAAAGAGTTTAGAAGTCAAAGTTTCTATAAAAACAAGGCCGAAACTAAGGTCAGTGCCTACCACATTAAGGAGATCCTTGACCGTCTATGTCTAGGTGGAAATGTAATTCCAAGTACCACTGTTTTGTTATGCACACAAGAAGGATCGTTCGTCACACATTATTAAATCTTTCTGTAGGTTATGTATGCTTACATGGCAGAATTGTCTCTTAGATTAGAGGATGACCGACACTTATGCCCTGTATGGAGGACAAATGCTCTAATAGATACTCCACCAAAGAGAAAAACTAGATCCCAGCATAAGAAAACCTTGGAAACAAATACAATAGCTATGATTGATATATCAGGATGCTATGAAAGATGCATTGAAGAATATTTTCTTGCTAACAAGGTATGTACTGTTTGTACAAGAAAATGCATGCAGGGTATAAAATAGATTATACAATGTGATAACACTTGTCTCTTTTTGGTAGGCCTTTTTCACGTAGAATATAAACAATTCGCACTGCTTCATTGTTGTCATGAACAGAGAAAAGATGCAATTTCAAGTGCACGACTCGCTGTATGAATTTAGAAGGGTCAAGAAACATGTCGAAAATCTGGTACGTTTGTTCTTTATACATTTAGCAATAATATAGTTACTCCAAGAATTACACTAAACCTCTCTGTTTCTCAGAGAGACCAAATTTTGAAAGACGTAGAAGTGGCTAACAGATATACGGAGTCTACGTTTGATAACGTTTCCAATTGGGAGATCGTAAGCTGTGATACACGACGGCAAAATGATTTGTGAGTTTCTGGTTCAACTAATGTCATTTCTTTTGATGTGTACTGTTATTCAAATTTTGATTCATTATGATCAGGAACTCATGTGGAATGTTCGTGCTCTGCTGTATGGAGCACTGGGACAGAGATAAATTCACAGATGAAGTCTCACAGGTTTTCAAAATTTCTATTTGGCACTTTCATATATATACACTAGCATGTGACCTTATTAACCCTCCTAATATTGTGTTACAGCAAAGGGTAAATGATTCTAGGAGACGTACTATTCCAGAAATTATTTTGTCGAAGACAAACAAGCTTGAAATGGTAAAAAACTGAGTTCTTGAGATCGCGGCGCTGGAAGATTCTTGAAAACTCAAGAAACAAAAATTTCTTGTACCGATTCCATGGCAAATGTTGGTATACCATTAAACAATTTACACAAACCTGGTTGTTTGATTGCTAAACAATTCAGAAGAATGTTTCATGACTATGGTTTCATTGTTTTGCTTAATTAGATGATTGTAATCTAAACTACAATTTGAGACCTTCAAGTTGCATGCTTGAGTGGTTGTACATCACACTGGGAGCACATAACAACAGTTGTACTTTTCAGATGCTTTCGCAATCTCTCAAAAGTCTCTAGTCAACCCCGGTTTGACCAAACCTTGTAAATTTCATAAAAAATGAGAAATTCTCAAAATCTTTTGAAACCTTCAAATTTGTTCACTCTGAGGCAAATACTTTGCATGAAAAATGAGAAAATTTGAAAAAATGTCCTCCTAGCAGTCCACTCTCAATTGTGGGGTAGTTAGGTCAATGATCATGTTCAACTACTCGAAAGAGCCACTTGTGTACCATGTTTTCATCTACCTTTCTTCAAATGGACTCAAATTTGGCACAAGGGTGTATCACCATGTGCTAATGATGCTAGCATTGTATATGGCCATTTTGGTTTGAAAAATTCAAAAATTTAACCCTCAAACTCAAAAACATGGAACCATTTATGAAGCAAGTACCAAAACTACTATTTGAGACCTTCAAGTTGCATGCTTGATTGGTTATACATCACACTGGGATGAAATAACAGTAGTTGTACTTTTCAGATGCTTTCGCAATCTCTCGAAAGTCTCTAGTCAACCCCGGTTTGACCAAACCTTGTAAATTACATTAAAATTGAGAAATTCTCAAAATCTTTTGAATCTTTTAAAAAATTTCACTTTCATGGTGGTGGCACGGTAGATGCCATGGATAGGCTAAAGATGGGGCCAATGTGTGCTAGGGGAATCCAGGGAGGGGGAACGTGGTGATTCCACACACAGATGTTCTTGTATTCTCTCTATCAATGGTGTTTACAAGTGCTCTTCAAGCTATTGGTGAGAAGGAGACTATGTCTCTTACCCGCCACAACCTAGCTCTAGAGTTCTATCTTAGAGAGAGAAAATGATCCATCCCCTTCTATGGAGGCCCTGGTGATCCTTATAAAGGGGACCCGGGTTACAAAATTAGGGCACAAGTGGCGGCATATTCTCCGAATATGCCCCTCGACTAAAGCTAGATGCTTCTTTATTCTCTTTAACGGCTCGTCCGGGCTTTGGACGTAACCCGCAACGTAATCCTCGTCTTTAAGCGTCACCAAACATGGGCAACGTCAGCCGACATTGCCCGCGTCATCATGGTCGCCCCTGACCCGCTGGTCCTCCTCTCTGCTTTGCTTCACTCATGCTACAGCTAATAAAGCCACCTTTTGACCAGCGGGAGATTCCTTCCTTCTCTTGGAAGCCATATGATAGTCCGGCTAGCACGTGGCTAATCCGGTTACGAAGGTACCTGCATAATAGATAGACAAACATGGCTTATGTCGGCCGGGCTACGGCTAAGGAGATGCTCCACGGGCCGGGTCACTCCGTGGTTCGGCCTGCCATGAGGTGACCCGGCCAGCACTTGCTTTGCGATTGCAGCTTACCCGGCGTTAACCTACCCGGAGGTATCCCCCCAACATTAGTCCCCGAAGCTGGTGCGGACTTGGCAACTTTTAGTTGTTAAGGCCACAGCCGAGTTATCCCGTAACCCGGGGCTTTTCCTACCCGGGGGTATCCCCCCAACATTAGTCCCATATCCGGATCTCTGCCTCTTTGGCCGAGTTATCCCGTAACCCGGGGCTTTTCCTCTGGCGATCCCTTGGCTCATTCTGAGTTATTCCTCGTTCGCCGGGTCTTTTGCCTGCTTATTCGGGTTACCGTTCCTTCTCTCGTATGCTTCCCCACGTCCTACGTGGACGGTAATGATCATTTTGCCTTATTTTAAGGGCCATGCGCATTTAATGCGCCAGTTACTATCGCAATGTCAGGAATAACTGCTGCGCGCGTCCCTTCACTGCAACGCCTCATTAACTGTAACATTACATCGCTTCATGGGATCTTCTGCTCCCTGTGGTCCTTGCTGTGGCCACGTTCTGATTGGCTGACTTTGCGTACAGACATGCGTGCATGCCGTTGCATGTGGCGGTTAAGTAGGGGGCCTAGGGCAATCTTTGGGGAAGTTCCCCATTTCCCTCGCGCTTCCCAGCCTCCTTTATCTCTCACTGCAACCTCACCACTGTCGATACTTCTTCGTCCTGGCTACTGCAGCAGACTTTGCGGCCGTACTGCGCCACAGCCAAGAGCTTCACCACGGGGCCTTGTGCTTCTCGGTTTTCCTCCACCGATTATTTTTATTCTGATTTCCTTCTCGAAGACCTTGAGTTTGCCATCACTGAGGAGGAGGTAGCCGTGGTAGCACAACAGGAGGAGGAAGGAGAAGGCCGCGAGCGTGGCGGCTGGGACGGCGCGTTTGTCTGCGAGGATGATCTGGACTAGCTCCGTGCCACGCGCCGCATCCCCGCCGGTGTTGCCTGTCGCCTTGCCGCCAGCGAGGTTTCCCCCTCTCCCAGTCCTGGAGAGTATGTTGTTTTTCTTTCTCATTTTTAGCGTGGCTTCAGCCTTCCTACCTCAGATTTCTTTTTCGATTTCATCTCCACGTATCAACTGCAACCACACCATCTTCCTGCCAATGCCATCACTTCTTTATCCTCTTTTGCCTCTGGCATTGAGGGATATCTTGGTCTCTGGCCATCTAAGGAGTTGTGGATCAAATTCTTCGGTCTCCGGAGGAACATTATTCCGGCTAAGGAGCTTACTCCGGAGGAGAAGCACCTGACTCAGTGCAAAGGCTAGGCCCGGACTTTCTTCTACGTCTGGAACACCACCGAGGAAGATCTGATCTGGCTCCTCCCCTTCAAACTCGGACCTCCAGACACTTCTTTCTGGGAGAGCATCCCCAAGCGTGGCAACCAGGTGGAGCGCCAGATCAAAGAGCTGCTCAAGGAGAAGCTTCGGGGGGAGGACATTATGATCACCTTTGTCCGTAGCCGGGTCTCTCCCCTTCAGAAGCATGCCCACAAGATCTGTTACTTGAGCCGCCCCCTCGACCCACCGGACTTCATCTTTTGAGCTCGATAACTCGGCGGTTTACTGCTGGGTTAAGGCTATTTTCAATGTGGAGAAGGAATTCTCTGAAGATTGGGAATGGGGGCTTGAGCCCTTTAACTGGGACAACCCTCCTCCAAAAGTAAACTTCCTTCTTACTGGTTTCCGGATCTTCTCTGTATGTCGGATTATTTTCATAACTTAGCAATTGCTATGTTGTTCTCAGCGATTCCTCCAGCAGCCCTTAGAAGATGGCGAGGTGCTGGCGAGCAAGTGGGTACTAGACCACGCCGAGGAGGACGAGAAGGAGCCTGATCCGGAGACCTTCCTGCCCACTCTGGACATCGTTAAACACAGATCTGGTAAGGCCTCTTCTCTAAGGGATTGGCCGGATGACGATGACTCGGACGTTGAGGTCCTAGAGGTACTTGACCCGGTTCTCATCTCTTACACATATCTGGTTATGTTTGAATCTTCAGCTAACCCGGCCGGTCAGGTCCACGAGGTTCCCCCCTTGCCACGGGTGGTCTGGTCCCTGCTCCATCCCAAAAGCGCGTGGCTACCTCGGCCGCAGCTTCGGAGGTGCCGCCGCCCAAGAAGAGGCAGAAAAAGTCCAGGGTGAAAGCCTCGACTAAGCCGACCACCAAGAGCACGGTCCGGAGGGCGCCCAAACCTCGGGCACCCCCAACCTCAGATGGGTAAGTCTCTTTGCATTTGCACTTGGGGTTTTTTCCTTTCTGTGATTGCCTTTGTCTCTTATTAGTTCTTTTTTCTCTTTTTGACTTGGTGCTTTTCTGCTTTTCAGAGCTCCTAGGTCCATTCTCCAGAGCGGCTCTGGCATAGCATCTCCAATCCGGAGTAGCCCTTCTCCCCCGCGATGACGACACACGCCCGCTCAGCCCTACCCAAGAGGGCTCCACGGCTGCGCCTGATCAGAGCTCACCTCACCATGAGGAGGGCAATGTCAGCGCGAGGGGTGGTGGGGCAGCTCAGGATACGGCCATGCCGGATCTCCCCAGTTCCTCTTCGGCCCCAGCGCCAAGTGTTCAGGTGCCAGTTTCATCGGCACCGCCCCAATCAAGTTCTTCTCGCGTTCAAGTGTCTTCAGAACCAGTAGCACCAGCGTCCCCAGCACCAACAACACCAACATCACCAGTTCCAGCAACATCAGCAGCAATAGCATCAGCAGCATCACCAACAGCAGCCTTAGTAGCCACAACTTAGATCAGGGCCCCAAAGAGGAAGGCTCCATTGGCCGCCTCCGGATCAATGGCGTCTATTGCAGATATTTTTCTGCTAGCTTCCCAAGCTCCTTCCGGGTCAGCGGCCTCGGATCTTCCGCCGCGTCCTCCGTCATCCGGCAAGCTCAAGAAAGCTGCCGGATTAGCTAAGGGCAGCACTTTTGGGTCACCCACTGCCGGATCAGCTGGTAGTAGGCAGCTGGTCCTACATACTAGCCCTGCTGCAGCTCAATCTGCAAGACAAGAGGCCCACGTCAAAGGCTTGGTGGCGAACTACTCTCCTAGTGACGAAAGTTATAGTCCACTACTCCTAGAGTATGTGCATAACTGGAACAACGCTGAGTTCATCGAACCCAAGGATGATCTGTCGGAGAAGTTCGGTCTAGCAGAGTTCAGCGCACAGATGAACTCCGCCACCAAGGCCATCTCTTTGGCTGGCCGGATGACGGAGGTAACACTTTTCCTCTACTGTAATACTTTGTATGCATGAGCACTTGTAGATATATCCCCTAGTCCCCGAGCCTCCGAGGGAGTAAATTGTTACTCGGTCGGATGCTCCTAGAGAATTTGGTTTTTGTCCTTAGCAATTTCAAATATTTACATAGAGCCAGATTAAGTTCCCTTGACCCGGATCTTGGACACTTGAAATATCCACACACCTAGAGTCGGGTTAAGTTCCACTTGGCCCGGATCTTGTAGACTTCGAATATCCACACACCTAGAGTCGGGTTAAGTTCAACTTGGCCCGGATCATGTAGACTTCGAATATCCACACACCTAGAGCCGGGTTAAGTTCCACTTGGCCCGGGTCTTGTAGACTTCAAATATCCACACACCTAGAGCCGGATTAAGTTCCACTTGGCCCGGATCTTGTAGACTTCGAATATCTACACACCTAGAGCCGGGTTAAGTTCCACTTGGCCCGGATCTTGTAGACTTCGAATATCC
Organism: Avena insularis; assembly: GCA_023614405.1. Lineage (NCBI taxonomy): Eukaryota > Viridiplantae > Streptophyta > Magnoliopsida > Poales > Poaceae > Avena > Avena insularis. The sequence continues at coordinate 357,829,107 of CM042694.1, forward strand.
ACACACCTAGAGCTGGGTTAAGTTCCACTTGGCCCGGATCTTGTAGACTTCGAATATCCACACACCTAGAGTCGGGTTAAGTTCCACTTGGCCCGGGTCTTGTAGACTTCGAATTACTTTTTACTTTGCCTTTGATCTTGACATTGCCTTGCTTATTTCAGATTACCACTAACCGCCGATCTGCCGAGTTCCAATGCCTGCTGGACTCCTATAAAGACATTCGCACGCGTTATGGCAAACTCCTGGAGGAGCACCAGAAGAAGGGTAATGCTTTTTACTTAGACATTTCCTTCTTCCATTGTAGTTTGTTCGAGTTATTTGTGATCCGTACTAATTTGTTATCCGAACCATACAGCCGAGGTTGAAGCTTAGAATATCATCATGCGGAAGAATCTGGCTGAGATCAAAGGTATCTTATCTTATTCACCCCATCATTGTGCGTTCTTTCCTTCATCCGGTGGATATTTATACTCCGGCTCTGCCGGATTAATCCACTGTTGCAGTTGCTCTTGAAGATAGTGTTCCTGTGCCTAATATGATGACCCATTTCCTCGATCAAACAGGGAAACATAAGGCTGAGCTAAAGAAAAGGGACGATGAGATAGCTCGGCTGCAGCTCCAGGACTCGAAAATTACTCGGCTGAATGCCGAAATTCAGAGGCTCAAAGAGCTCCATAAAACCAAGCTGGACAAGGCGGACCAGGAGTTTACCGAGGAAAAAGAGCGTTTGAGGACTCAAATTTCCAAGGATAAGGATCTATTGGAGGAAGCCGACGTAAAACTTATGTCGGTAACCTCCGAATACGAGAAACTCCAGGCCCACATCGCCAATGTCCATTCCGAGCTTCAGCAACTCCTCTTCCAGATTGCTCGTGAGTTCTTTGCCCTTGCTTATCTTTCATTCCTCCATGTTTGGTGCTTTTGTTCACTGTTTTCTCTGCTCCGTTCTCAGGAAAATTTCCAGAAGGTGATACTCTTGTTGCTGTTGCCATAACCCGGTCCTCTGCACTGTTGCTTGTTCCTGTATCCCCACCGGTCCTGATGCCGAGCCAATCCCGTATGATACGGAGGATCTGTTGGCGAGCTTCTCCACTCGCCTTGAGCTAGTGAAGAACTACGACGTAGACATTATACCTGCGGCAACACGGATGTTCAGCTCCCTCTAGCCCACTGAGCCCATTCCTAAAAGACATACGGCTTTCATAGCCAAATTGATGGAGTGCGAGCATTAGCTGAATCTATGGCGTGAGTCGGCTGCACGAGCCGGGGCTGACATTACCTTGCAGTTCGTCCTCTCGTGGTACAAAGGAATAGATCTGGGGCTGCTTACCCGCATGCGCACCGGATCCAAGTGGATCGAAGATCCAGCGTGGGTTGCACGCTGCAAAGCCAATGCTAACAAACTTATTCAGTATTCGTTCTGCCATGCTTGGAATGATGGGCCGAGCTATCTCGACGTTTTTGATGATGAAGTTGCTTCTGAAGATGAAGAAGATGGAGTGAGTGAGGGTGAGGCCATCGAGCTTGGCGACGAGGCTGAAGACCTAGAGGATGGCGAGGCCAACCCTGAGGATGAAGCCGAGGCTAGCGCGCCTCCCCCAAATTCCGAAGTACCTCCTTCTTCGGCTGATGATCCGGCTGCTTCCCCTGCTCCTTAAAACACTTGATCGTATTTGTCAGATCCCCGGAATGCCGGGCAAAAATGTATCTAAGTACTTTGGTTTGGTTGTGCTACAACTTATTGTTTGGAACTAAGTTCTTAATGATGGATTATCGTGGGCGGAGTCCCCGAGTTTCGTTTTCTTGTTCCCCCAATTTTTGACTCGGCTCGCATCTGCCTTGATTCGGTTTTTTGACTTATGAGTCTGAGGTTCGAAAAATTGACTTAACAATACTTGAAACTTTGAGATTAGCTCAAAATAATCCGGCGTTAGATAAATACGGTAAACAAAGGGTTAGTCCAAATAACAAATGTCGGCCCACTTAAGTTCTTTTCCTTAGTCGTTTTTCATGTGCTTTGCCATTCCAAACTTGTTCTCTTCTTGCTATGAAGCCAATTCTTGTTGGACAACAGCAAAGTCGAAGAGTTGGGTTTTTGGTGCTCCCACATTACTAATCCGACTAAGATATAAGAGACTTAACCCAGCCGACATAAAAATACGAAAACGAGAAAGACAATTATTACGACAGTCCCCGAGTTTCTGCTTGGGATGCCAAAGTTTCATTAATAAGCTCATTGCCGACATACATACCAACATATGAGTAGCTCAGATACATTCACCTCTTTGTAAGGTGTAAAAAGGAGTAGTGCTACATTCCACGATCGCTTAGATTCCTCTCCGGACCTGTCCGCCTTGTTCTTTTCGTGTGGCTATGCATCAAAAAGATAGTAGGAATCATTGTGCAAGGCTTTGCTTACAATGAAAGGTCCTTCCCATGGAGGGGATAGCTTATGCAGCCAGCAGTGCATTGTATCAACCAGAGTACCAGGTCACCTTCCCGGAAGACTCGGGGGTTTACTTTCTGGCTATGATAGAGTCAGAGATTTTGCTAATATATGGCAGATCTGGGCAAGGCCAGTTCTCTCGCTTCTTCCAGCAGATCAAGATCGTTTTGCCGGGCTTCACGCACTTCAGCTTCTGTGTATTGGGTGACTCTTGGCGAATCATGCTCTATGTCGGCTGGTAATACAGCTTCTGCCCCAGATACCAGAAAGAATGGCGTATAGCCTATTGATCGATTCGGAGTTGTTCTTAAATTCCATAGTACTGCCGGTAATTCTTCTATCCAGCACCCCGCTGATCTTTGCAGCGGCTCTATGAGCCGGGGTTTTATCCCGGACAAAACTAGTCCGTTGGATCTTTCCACTTGCCCGTTCGATGCGGGGTGAGCGACTGAGGCGACAACTAGCCGGATCTTCTTTTCTTGGCAGAACCTCACAAATGCTCCTTCAGCGAAATTTGTGCCATTATCAGTTATGATGCTATGGGGATAGCCATATCTAAGGATTATATCCTTGAGGAATCTTACTGCTGTTGCCCCATCACATTTCTTAATTGGCTTCACTTCAATCCACTTGGTGAACTTATCGACCATAACTAGGATATGGGTCATTCCTCCTTTAGCCGGCTTAAATGGCCCTACCATGTCTAGGCACCATATAGCAAATGGCCAAGTAATGGGGATAGTTTTGAGTTCCGACATAGGTAAATGAGTTTCCGTGGCGTATCTCTGACAGCCATTGCATTTTCTCACCAAATCCTCTGCTTGCTCCAAAGCACTTGGCCAATAAAATCCATGCCAGAATGCTTTTGCCACTAATGCTCTTGAGGAGGCATGGTGGCCTGTTGGGGATATACTTTCCGGGTATCCTCACTGTACCTCACTGACCAGGGTGGCCCACTTCGGGTTAGAGCTTTGCTTCACGGGTGGAAAGAGACGGAGTCCAGTCCGGCTACGGGAAGGCCCAGAAGACTTACCGACATAGGCCCGTAGTGTTACTTGTAGTTCAAGATGTACTCTGTAACCAACTCTTAGTTGTAGTCGGATAGACCTCTCCTGTAAACCCTAGGACGGATATATATATATATATATATAAGCCGTCCTAGGGAGAGCCTTTAGGGCATCCTCACAATAGTCTACAATCTCAACTTGCACAGGCGAAACCCTTGTAACCCATATTCCGGCTCTGCCATATTATTCGATTGCTAGCAGGACTAGGACCCGTCCAAAGCCGGCAGATTCGAACTTGGGTAAACTTGTGTGCTCACCGTCCCGGAATACCGTACGTCTCACACCCCTATCTACCACACGCCTCGAGGACCCCTCATGGCGTACTTGTCATCAATCCGACGACATGGCCACATTCCCCTTGGTGAATATCTCAGAGTATGTCAAGTCCTTCCTCCGTGTCAACACACCGCTACAGCACTATCATCACACTCCTTTTATATAATTCAGTGTTGATAATCGTATAGGCCTTTGCTCTCCTTTGGATCTGCCTTGAGAATATCTCATCATCCGGCAAAACTCCTCCTTTCAGGAAATCATATATTGGCTTGCCCCAAGCTGGTATAGCCCGGACGGGAAATGGTTCTTCGTCAATTTCCATCGCATCCACCAACATAACTCCTGCCGAGTCTGGCTGATCAGTCCCCGGGTTTGCTGAGGCAGTCCTCGGGTTTGCTGAGGTGCCTCCCCACTCTATCTCCATAGGTGCAGCTCCTGATCCGGAGAGTGCCGGGATATAGATTGAGTCTGATTCAGGCGATGGTGTGATGGATGGTTTTCTCAAGTGCTCCAAAGCAACATTTGGCAGAATTGGTTGTCGGGATGAGCCTAACTTGGACAGCATATCGGCCGCCTCGTTTTCAATCCGAGGTATGTGATGGAATTCACACCCTTCGAAAAATCCACTTATCTTTTGAACATGGAATCTGTATAGGGCCATGTTAGCATCCAAAGCATCCCAGTTTCTAGACACTTGTTGCACCCCCAAATACGAATCTCCAAAGCATTGTATCCGACGTATCTCCACTTCTTTTGCTACCTTGAGACCATGTACCAATGCTTCGTATTCCGCAACATTATTCGAGGCACTGAAGTGGATTTGAAGGACATATTTCATTTGATCTTTCTTGGGCGAGGTAAGCACTACTCCGGTGCCCAACCCATCTTTCAGTTTCGATCCATCGAAGTGCATTGGCCAATAATTGCAGTCTGGCAGAGGTGGCTCGTATTGCATCTCAGCCCAGTCCACAAAGAAATCCGCCAAAGCTTGTGATTTTATCGCATCTCTTCTGTCAAACTGCGGTGCATATGGGGCTAACTCAATTGCCCATTTTGCTATCAGGCCACTTGCATCTTTGTTACTCATAATCTCTGATATGGGTGCCTCACATATCACTTTGATGGGATGTTCCTCAAGATAGTGTTTGAGTTTCTTGGCCGACATATACACGCCATACGCCATCTTTTGATAGTGAGGGTAATTCTGTTTTGAAGCAGATAATACCTCGCTCAGATAATACACCGGTATTTGCAATGACTTTCCTTATTCCTCGCGCTCTACTACAATTACTGCACTTACGACTCGATTGGTCATGGCTACGTAGAGCAACATTGGCTCCTTGGGTAGTGGTGCTGCTAGGATCGGTGCAGTAGATAACATCTTTTTGAATTCTCGAAACGCAATGTCCGCCTATGGCGTCCATGTGAATTTCTATGCATTTTTCATTAACTGGTACAGGGGTAAGGCCTTCTCTCCCAGCCAACATACGAACCGGCTTAACGATGCCAGGCAACCAGTGAACTTCTGCACATTGTTAATGCATTTTGGCAGTTCCATTCTCTCTATAGCCCAGATTTTCATCGGGTTAGCTTTGATACCTCGGCTAGATACTAGAAAACCGAGTAACTTTCCTGTGGGCACACCAAAGGTGCACTTATCCGGGTTAAGCTTCATCCGGAACCTTCTTAAGTTCGCGAATGTCTGCCAGATATCATCAAGGAGCGTATTGATTTCTTTAGTCTTTATCACCACATCATCCACATAAACTTGCACATTTCGACCTATTTGGTCGTGTAAGCATTTTTGCATGCATCGTTGGTACGTTGCTCCTTCATTACGTAATCCAAACGGCATAGTGCGATAGCAATAAGCCCCGTATGGGGTAATAAACACAGTCTTTATTTGATCATTCGGATTTAGGGGTATCTGGTGGAAACCAGAATACGCATCAATGAATGACAATAGTTCACATCCGGCTGTTGAGTCTATGAATTGATCTATTCTAGGGAGTGGGAATGGATCTTTGGGACACGCCTTATTCAGGTTCATGTAATCAATGCACATGCGCCATACCACGGCCACATTCAGGTCATCCTTCTTCTTTTCCACAAGCACCAGATTAGAGAGCCAATCCGGATAGAGTACTTCCATGATAAACCCGGTTGCTAGGAGCCTAGCTATCTCATCCCCAATGATTTTCCTTCTGTCTTCAGCAAAACGCCGGAGAGGCTGCTTTACTGGCTTAGCCCTGGGTCTTACGTTTAATGAGTGCTCGGCCAACTCCCTCGGCACACCTTGCAGATCCTGAGTGGACCAAGCAAAGATATCCCGATTCTCACGGAGGAAGTTGACGAGCACGCTTTCCTATTTGCTGCTTAACCCAGCACCAATGGTTACTGTGCGCTAATCATCGATTGACACTTTTTTGTATCCTTGGTTGCTTGGAATGACACGCTTCCGTGCGGGTTGGTCATAGCCAGCATATGTTGCTGCGCGGATTGAGCCAATGCCGCTACTTCTTGTATCTTCCTTTTTTCCTGAGCTATCACGAGTGACTCGGCTAAGTTAGATCCGGCTGAGGCGCACTCGATCCAATGCCGAAAGTCCCTTGATACAGTTATCACACCCCTTGGTCTGGGAAGTTTCATCTTAAGGTAGCTGATGTGAGTACTTGCCATGAACTTGTTCAGCGCGGGCCTGTCGAGTAACGCGTGATAAGCACTCTCCAGATTCACCACTTCAAACTGCAAATTTTCAGTCCGGCAATTGCCTCTCATGCTGAATAACTCATCAACCCGGACCTTACCAATTGGCTCATAGGAAATACCTAGCACAATGCCATGAAAGGTGGTCCTCGTTGCTTGCAACATGTTCTCTGTTATTCCCAACTTGTGCATGGTATCCTTGTACATTATGTTGATACTACTGCCATTGTCAGTCATTACTTTGGAAAACCTCACATTGAGGTTCGGCTCGATGAACGTTGGATCCAGGACCAGTGCATAGGTCCAAGGGCTAGGCATGATCTTTGGGTGGTCCTTAATACTCCACGTGATCTCCTGATCCGCCCAGAGCATGTATCTAACTACTGTCGGCATTACCGCATTTACCTCCATATGCCAGCGCTGCAAGCTTTTTAGGTCATTTTCTTCTGTGGTAAACACACAGTAGCTATGATGATGCTCCTTGTACTCGTTTCGTCCCTCATTTACATGGTAACCTTGACCTTGTTGCTGATTATTGTCTACCTGATGTACCGCATCCCTCCTTTCCTGATTTTCGTACCTCGGCGGAGGTGGTGGCAACATTAGTTGTTGTCCATTTCCCCCTATTAGTAATGGTTGCGGTGTTGCCTCATTCCTAGGTGCTTCGTTCCGAGGTGCCTGAGCATTCCCCGAACTGCCCTGCTCTAACTTCCTCATCCACTCACATTGTCGGGTCGTGTGATTTGCCGGACTATTCGGACTTGTTGTATGGAACTTGCAAGGTTGATCCAACATAGACTCGAATGTATACCTCGGTCTATCTTTCTTCTCTTGCCATTGCTTTTTCTGCTCCGGGGTCCAAGGCTTCTTCCCTTCGTTTTTCTGTTGCCAGTTTTGCCCTCCAGTTTTCTGGCGCTAGCTGGCGCCGACATTGAGTTGGTCCCGGTCTACCGCTGCCACCTGCTGTGAATTATATCTATAATCCGGACGCTCATCCCTTCTCTTTCCTCGAAAATCATTTCTCCTTGACGACTCGGAGCCATCTCGGTGGTAATATTCCTCGTTTGCCTCGCTTGACATTAGCCGGGGTTGCGTTGGATCTCCCAAGGCATACGAATCTGCGATCCGGATTGTCTCAGCCAAAGTGGTTGGCATCTCTCGCTGCAGCCTCTGCCACAACATACTTCCATATCAGCATCCCTGGGCGAACCACGCAATAGCTTGTGATTCAATTACTCCCTAGCATGAGTTACGCATGTTGCACCACCGGGTCAAGAAATCCCGGTCTGGATCATTCGGTCTTTGCCAGCATAATGCCAAAGTCTATGGCCTGTTGGGCCTCTTGTAGGTGCTCGAAAAGTTTCTAACGAACAACTCCTCAAAATCCAGCCAACAGTTAACACTTCCCGGTGGCAAATTGTTCAGCCAAACTCTCGCTGGTCCTTCCAACATTTGTGGCACATACCTCACTGCCCATCTCAAATTTCCAGTTGAGATCTTGACTGCCGTCGCGTAATCAATCAGCCAATCCTCTGGCCTGGTACTACCAGTGTAGGTTATGGTTCCTCTGGCCAGCTGAAAGTTCAGCACTGGTGGTTCCTTCATGATCCGGGGCCCAAAGCATGTCGGACCAGGAGGACCTTGTACCTCGATTAGCTTCGACCTGTAAATTCTATCCAGTTTCAGCCTCGCATCATCTGGCTGCAAGTTCCTGCTTCCCAACCTTGACCCAATTATGTGGTGATCCGGTCTAGGATATCCGTCGTTGATCATAGCCGAATAACCATCATTGTATCTTTCCTGATCCGGACAAGCATTCTGTTGTTGCGTTGCTTGTCCCGCACTTCCCTCTTGCCGAGGTGCGCGCTGCTGCCGAGGTGCATTTTTCCCCATTCCCACGGGATCACGCTGTTCGGCATTGCCGTTGGCAGCATTCCTTTGACCGGCATTGCCTTGGTCGTTGTTGCCTCGGCCAGCCACACCTCGGCTGGTATTGTGGCGATCTTCATCAACTTGCACTGCTTTGCCTTTTCTGGCCCTCACTGGATCGTAGGGAACCATCTGTTTGTCCCTTCTCCCAAAGTTTACCACCTCCTCTCTCCTGGGATTGTGACCCGGAGATGATGCGGCTCCCCCGGATCTTGCTGGGTTATTCCTAGCTGAATGAACTATGTGTGATGCCCCTGCTTGTACCGGGTTTGCCTTGTTCATTTCTTCATTTTGCTGGCAAGCGACCCTCAGCAAGTGGTTCACCCTCTCTTGTTGCCTTTGCCATGCCTCTCCGGTTAGACCTTCTAACTCGGACGCGGCCGCATTTGCTTCCCTGAGGTTCTTTGCCGGGGTACTGTACCTCTCCAGCCCTCCTATTACTATCATGGCTGTTTGACCCGGCCTAGGTTCGTATTCCTTGTCAATCTCAGTAATCAGGTTTCTACCTCGGATCTTCACCCCATCTATGCGGTTTGCCTTTGCATATTCTCTCAAAGTAATGTTCAAGGACTGCTACAGCTCCGCTACCTTCTTTGCCCCATCTAAAATTTTCCGCCTAGTTTCTTATAACTCAGCTTGCGCCTGAGCCAAATCTACCATAGGTGCTATCAGCATTGCTAGGCTATCTATTGCCTGCTGGAGCACATTCTCTGGCCTCTCTAGTGGTGGGAACCTAGACCTGGACTGTTTCGGCATGACTTCCGGCTTTGGCGCCGGGCCCTTGCTTGCTTCCGCGTCTGGCGCGGTCATCAGGACCTCAACTAATGAGGACATCCCTACAATTACACCTACCCCAATGACTACTAAAGATGCTACAACTGTTGCAAGAAAGGATCAGTCCAATGAGATTAGAATTGGACCTATTACAAGAGCTCGTGCTAAGCTACTGGAACAACAGGTGAATTTACTCCTAAACGAATCTGGTACTTTGATTGATGAGAACTTTATACTGCCTAAGTCTATGCATTTATGTATGATCAGGTTCGTTGGAGAAACAAGCATGGCACGAGGAGGAGAGGGGCTACAAGAGAAGCCCAACATGATGATCGCCCAAGGATGCGCGAGGGAGGGGCGGGAGGAAGGCGCAAGAGAAGATCATCAAGACGAAGGCAAAAAGATATGCCATGACCGGAGTGTTCGGCCAGACCCACCCGGACTGTCCGGCCTGGTCAAGAGGCAAACTGGCGTGGACATTTAGTATGCCAGTTCGGACACTACACGGACGCCACCCGAAAACTTCAAAGTTTCCGGCCAGACCGGACTGTCCGGCACACTTCACCCGGAGTGTTCGGCCTGACCGGACTGTCCGGCCCACTTCGACCGGAGTATCCGCCCGCCGACCGAATCTGGTCCGAGTCGGTTTGTATCAGTTTGAGTCGTATGCGTTTAGTTTCGGTTTCTAGTCGCCCCAGCCGCCCTTATAAGCTATGGGACGACCTCTAGTTAGGGTTTAGACCATGTTAAAATATTTTGGAGTTGTTTCTTTCATAGAACCTCTGGAATTACCCTATGTTCGAATCTACCAACTATAATTCAGTGTGATCTGTTGTTCCATTGGGAATTAGTAGATTGCATACTACCGTTCGTGGTCACGGCTGCGTGCGCAAGAGCGTGGTGTTGTGAATATCCTACAAGGTTCGAGAGCTGTTGCATTGGCATCAGGGATCGAGCGGGAGAGTTCATAGCTATAGGCTAGTTATCTATAATCCACCATTATCATTGCCATCTGCTTACCGAGAAGATCGGGCCACCCCATATCATCTTGGTATCAGATTTCCAGTGTTGCCTCGGTAAGCATCCACAAATCCATCCATCGATTAGAGAGTGTTTTCATCCTATACAGAAAAAGCCTTACAAAAAGATTTGCCATAAGCTAGATTGCATCGTTTTCAAGTTTTAGTTGCTGATTGTATCTTCTCGTAGATCCGATCTGCAGGTTTTTCCTCGTAGGAGTCTAGTTTCCGTTTGTGTCTCGGTGTAGGGTTTGATCTTGTTTTCCGCTGTTTCCCACTGTTACCGTTTCTGCAAGTGTTTAATCATTTTTTCGAGTCCACATAGCGTACATTTGTTTGCATACCATAGACACAGCCTATCTACAACATCTGTGCCTAGGAACATACCCACGAGACTAGTTGCTTTGCTCCGACAGGCTGCTCATTAGGGTTTGCAGTGCATAAATTTTCGACAGGCAAAACCGGACTATCCGGCCGAATCACACCAGACTATCCGGCCCAACCGGAGTCTCCAGCGCATATCAACCGGACTACCGGCCCAGTTCTGTTATACGTTGTTGTACTCGTTTGCTTTGAGAAATATAGTTGCAAACAAAAAGAGAGAAAAGAAAAGAGAATCAGTATAAAAAAAGAGCTACAAGCCTGACAAAAAAAAAGAGAGATATAGAAGTGTGCAATATTGGAGGCCTTGTTTTATAGCACTGGTAGATTGAGCAATCTTGTGCCTGTTCTATTTGAGCTATTACTAGCGTCTCTCTTGTGCATTGCAATATTCCTTTTCATAAGTTGCTTTGCCACGTTTATCTCCACTGTGTGTGTTTCTTGGGTTTTTGTACGATCAACACTAGGACTTGTTTGCGGTGTAGATAGGATACCATACCTATAGCTCCACCTTAAATAACCTGTGTGCCCTGCGATCGTTCTCTATACCTTTGATATTCACTTCATCACATCAAGTGCATCAGTCTTTGATTTCGTTTGGTAGAGCATCTCTATTCACTTTGGAACGGTAAGATCTCCTTTCTTATTAGTTGTGAGTGAGTTGTGACAGTTTCCACCATACAGATTCTGATTTTTGCACTAACCTACTAATCATGTCTACTAGTGATAATGATGTTGTGTTGCAGAAAAAGAAGGATGAGGAGCTCGTCAATTGGCGTGAATATGAGGCTTTGAAATCCCACTTGACACGTGTGTTTACTAACACGACAAATGCCATTGATAAGAATCTCCAAGATATGAATATGAGATTGGATCAGCACGTTGGGACAGTTGATACTATCCAAACACAAGTGGCTACGCTCAATGTCAATGTCACCACTTTGTAGCAGTCCATTGAGGGTTTGACAGCCGCCTTGCATAGAAGGGAAGATCCTCAACATGATGATGCCTTTGATGATTTCGATGAGGGTAGCGCTATTGATGCTGCTCCACATGTTGGCAGGGGACGTGCTATTCCCCCTGTCCATGCACCTGCTCATGGTCGTGGGTTTTCTCATCTTGGGCGTGGTCCACGTGTGCCCAACCAAGCTGCTGATGACGGTTTGGGCAAGCCAAAATTCTCGATTCCTAAGTTTGATGGTTCCATTGATCCTGAAGACTACCTCACCTGGGAATTGAAGATTGAGAAACTCTGGCGCTTATTTGACTATCCAGAAGATAAGAAGGTCAAGCTTGCAGCATCTGAATTTAATGGTTATGCTTTGCGTTGGTGGGATGCTCTTGTGCAACATAGGAGGGAGGATAACGAACTTCCTGTGATGGATTGGCGCGAGATGAAGCAAATCATGAAGGCTCGTTTTGTACCAACCAACTACTTGCGATCAGTTTTTGATAAATTGACGCAACTGAAGCAAGGCACCATGACAGTTGATGAGTACTACATGGAGATGGAGATGCTTATGCAGCGTGCTAGAATTCGTGAGTCCATTGAGATGACCATGCAGCGATTCCTAAACAATTTGAAGTTACCAATCAAGAGCATTGTTCGTCATCACAAGTATGAGACCATGAATGAGTTGTTGCATCATGCTAGATAGGCCGAATCCTAGTTGGCAGAAGAGGCGAAGTCGCGTGCTCGTTTTCCATCCTCCTGCAGATTTTTGGCCAGACCTACTCCTCCTACAGCCGCGCCACCAGCTGCTGTTCCGTTTACACCATCAGCTAAACCAACAAGTACACCTTCGTTTGGTTCTAATGCTCGGAAACCCGCTGCTCCTGCTGCTAGCTTGGGTTCCAACATGTCTACTGCACATACTCGTGATGTTGTGTGCCATACTTGTGGAGGTAGAGGTCACTACAAGAAGGATTGTCCAAACAACAAGGTTATGTTTGTTAATGAACAAGGTGAAGTAGAAAGTGGAGATGAAGCTTCTGATAATGATATTGATGACGGCGAGGAAGGTGCTGATGCATATGCTGAGCATGCACCCACTATTGTCGTATCTTCACGTGTACTTAGTGTGCAACCGGTTGAGGAATCCCAGCGTTGCAACTTGTTCCAAACAAAAGCTCTAGTTGGACCAAACAAAGCTTGCAAGGTAATTATTGATGGAGGTAGCTGCAGAAATCTTGCAAGTAAGGAACTATGTGCCAAACTGAATTTGACATACTTACCTCATCCCAAGCCATACTACATACAATGGTTGAGCAACAATGGTGAGATGAAGGTAAATCATATGGTACGTGTGAATTTTCAAATAGGTCCATACAAAGATTCTATTGATTTTGATGTGGTTCCTATGACTATTTGTCACCTACTATTGGGTCGGCCTTGGCTCTATGATCGCCATGTGTAACACAATGGCCGAGCCAATACATATCACTTGGAATTCAAAGGGAAGAAGATTACTATGCAGCCAATGACACCACAAGAAATTGTGAATGATTCTCGCCAGAAGATAGAGGTGAACTTGAAGGAAGATACTACCACTCGGCGAGACTGTGTAACAGCTGGTCCTGATGTAATTGAGCCTAAATTGAGTGATATAATGAAAAGTGAGAGAGTGCCTGGGTTATTGATACTAGCCACCAAGGAGGACATGAGAGAGTTTCGTGAGGATCCTACAGCCATGCCACTTGTGCTCATGTATAAGGGCGAGGTATTGGTTTCTAACGACAAGACCCCTATTTCTCTTGGTGTCTCTTCTGTTTTGCAGGACTTTGGGGATGTGTTTCCAGAAGACGTACCCGCGGGTTTGCCTCCATTGCATGGTATAGAACATCAAGTGGACCTGATTCCTGGCGCCACACTTCCCAACCGTGCACCTTACCGGACTAATCCCGAAGAAACTAAGGAAATTCAGAAGCAAGTACAAGCGTTGCTGTATAAAGGGTACATTCGTGTCTCTCTTAGCCCTTGTGATGTTCCTGTTATTTTAGTTCCTAAGAAATATGGTACATGGCGCATGTGTGTTGATTGTAGAGCGATTAATAACATCACTATTCGATATCGTCATCCTATTCCACGCTTAGAGGATATGCTAGATGAATTGAGTGGTGCTGCTGTTTTCTCTAAAATTGACTTGCGTAGTGGTTATCATCAAATTAGGATGAAAGATGGGGATGAATGGAAAACTGCTTTCAAAACTAAATTCGGTTTGTATGAGTGGTTAGTTATGCCGTTTGGTCTTACTAATGCACCTAGTACTTTCATGCGTTTGATGAATCATGTTTTGAGAGAGTTTATTGGTCGTTTCGTGGTTGTTTACTTTGATGATATACTCATATACAACCACACCGAATCTGAACATTGCACTCATATTAGACAAGTTTTGCAGGTGTTACGTGATAATAAACTGTATGCTAATCTTGAGAAGTGTACATTTGCAAAAGATAAGGTCATCTTCCTAGGACTTCTTGTTTCTAAGCATGGAGTAGAGGTAGATCAATCTAAAATTGAATCAATTCAGAATTGGCCTACTCCAATGAATGTTAGTCAAGTGCGTAGTTTCCACGGTCTCGCTGGTTTCTATAGGCGCTTTGTGAAGGATTTTAGCACCATTGATGCACCATAAAATGATTTGACAAAGAAAGGTGTTCCTTTTGTATGGGGCGCGGCCCAAGACATTGCATTTGATACATTAAAACGTTTGCTTACTTCTGCACCATTACTTGCATTACCTTATTTTTCGAAGCAATTTGAAGTTGAATGTGATGCTAGTGGTATAGGCATAGGTGGCGTTTTGATGCAAGAGGGTCGGCCTATAGCTTATTTTTCTGAGAAATTGACTGGTGCTCGTTTGAATTATTCAATCTATGATAAAGAATTGTATGCACTTGTTAGAGTACTTGAGGTTTGGCAACATTATTTGTGGCCAAAAGAATTCATCATACATTCTGATCATGAAGCATTGAAATACTTGAAAGCTCAATCAAACTTGCATAGAAGATTAGCTAAATGGGTTGAGTCCATTGAGTCTTTTCCTTACATCATTAACTATAAGAAGGGAAAAGAGAACATTGTTGCTGATGCTCTATCTAGGAAGAACATGCTATTAACCAATCTTGATGTTAAAATTCCTGGATTAGAAGCTATTTGTGCACTTTATGCAACTGACCATGATTTTGCTGAACCATATCGTTTGGGTGCTCTTAGAAAGCATGGGATAAGTATCATATACATGATGGATATTTGTTTCGAGCTAACAAACTATGTATTCCAGAATCGCTGCTATGCGTTTGTTCTTAGTGCAGGAATCACATGCTGGTGGTTTGATGGGTCACTTTGGGCGTGAGAAGACGTTGCTCATGCTTGCTGATCACTTTTATTGGCCCAAGATGAGGCGTGATGTGTACAGATTTGTGAGCCGATGTATTACATGCCACAAGTCGAAATCTAAGCTGAAGCCTCACGGTTTGTATACACCTCTCTCTGCACCGACTACTCCATGGGAAGACATTAGTATGGATTTTGTGCTAGGTCTACCTAAAACTCAGAGAGGTCATGATTCTATATTTGTGGTAGTGGATAGGTTCTCTAAGATGGCTCATTTTATTGCCTGCCACAAAAGCGACGATGCGTCGCATGTTGCTAACCTGTTTTTCAGGGACATCGTGAGATTACATGGAGTACCAAAGACGATTGTTTCTGACCGTGATGTGAGGTTCATGAGCAACTTTTGGACGACCTTATGGGGAAAGCTAGGAACGAAGTTGCTGTTCAGTACTACATGTCATCCCCAAACAGATGGTTAAACGGAGGTGGTGAATCGGACATTGTCACAGCTACTAAGGACCATGATTAAAAAGAATCTGCGGGAGTGGGAAGAGTGTTTGCCACATGTTGAGTTTGCTTACAACAGGGCTATGCATTCAACTACTCAGCTTTTTCCTTTTGAGGTGGTGTATGGTTTCAAGCCATTGACGCCACTTGATATGTTGCCTCTACCATTACATGAGAGAGTTGATATGGAGGCATCAAAACGTGTTGATTATGTGAAGAAAATACATGAGAAGACTCGAGAGGCTATTGAGAAGAAAGGCAAGAACATTGCTGCTGCAAGGAATCAAGCAAGGAAAGAAGTGTTGTTCAAGCCCGGAGATATGGTTTGGGTGCATCTACGCAAGGATAGGTTCCCACTACTTCGAAAGTCAAAATTGAAGCCACGTGGTGTTGGTCCTTCCAAGGTGTTAGCCAATATTAATGATAACGCCTACTCGGTTGATATACCTATTGAGGAGTTTGGTGGAGTTAGCAATAGCTTCAACGTTGCTAATTTGTCACCATATGCTGGAGAAGACCTTGGAGCGTCGAGGTCGACGCCTTTTGAAGGAGGGGAGATAATGAGGACATCCCTACAATTACACCTACCCCAATGACTACTAAAGATGCTACAACTGTTGCAAGAAAGGATCAGTCCAATGAGATTAGAATTGGACCTATTACAAGAGCTCGTGCTAAGCTACTGGAACAACAGGTGAATTTACTCCTAAACGAATCTGGTACTTTGATTGATGAGAACTTTATACTGCCTAAGTCTATGCATTTATGTATGATCAGGTTCGTTGGAGAAACAAGCATGGCGCAAGGAGGAGAGGGGCTACAAGAGAAGCCCAACATGATGATCGCCCAAGGATGCGCGAGGGAGGAGCGGGAGGAAGGCGCAAGAGAAGATCATCAAGACGAAGGCAAAAAGATCTGCCATGACCGGAGTGTCCAGCCAGACCCACCCGGACTGTCCGGCCTGGTCGAGAGGCAAACTAGCGTGGACATTCAGTATGCCAGTTCGAACACTACACGGACGCCACCCGGAAACTTCAAAGTTTCCGGCCAGACTGGACTGTCCGGCACACTTCACCCAGAGTGTCCGGCCTGACCAGACTGTCCGGCCCACTTCGACCGGATTGTCCGCCCGCCGACCGAATCTGGTCCGAGTCGGTTTGTATCAGTTTGAGTCGTATGCGTTTAGTTTCGGTTTCTGGTCGCCCCAGCCGCCCTTATAAGCTATGGGACGACCTCTAGTTAGGGTTTAGACCATGTTAAAATATTTTGGAGTTGTTTCTTTCATAGAACCTCTAGAATTACCCTGTGTTCGAATCTACCAACTATAATTGAGTGTGATCTGTTGTTCCATTGGGAATTAGTAGATTGCATACTACCGTTCGTGGTCACGACTGCGTGCGCAAGAGCGTGGTGTTGTGAATATCCTACAAGGTTCGAGAGCTGTTGCATTGGCATCCGGGATCGAGCGAGAGAGTTCATAGCTACAGGCTAGTTATCTATCATCCACCATTATCATTGCCATCTGCTTACTGAGAAGATCGGGCCACCCCAGATCATCTACACTACTGGTGGGGCGAGTGATACGCACATCACGAGCTACGCTGAGAGATGGTTCGCCTCCTTTGATGATGTGCCGCGGATGAACGCAGGACTCGTCCACGCCGACATAGATCCCGAAGGGGGGTGCATGCCGAAGCTCCCTGCGTTGTCGCTGACGTAGTCCAGCGCTCCAAAGTGCTGAACCACGCCGGAGACGACGCGCTCGCCATTGCTGGAGAAGCTTCCCGTCCGGATTTTCACCCCTGCTAGCACCGCTAGCCCCACGGTGGGCGCCAACTATCATGGTGGTGGCACGGAAGATGCCATGGATAGGCTAAAGATGGGGCCAATGTGTGCTAGGGGAATCCAGGGAGGGAGAACATGGTGATTCCACGCACAGATGTTCTTGTATTCTCTCTATAAATGGTGTTTACAAGTTCTCTTCAAGCTATTGGTGAGAAGGAGACTATGTATTTTACCCCCCACAACCTAGCTCTAGAGTTCTATCTTAGATAGAGAAAATGATCCATCCCCTTCTATGGAGTCCCCGGTGCTACTTATATAGGGGAGCCCGGGTTACAAAGTTAGTGCACACGTGGCGGCATATTCTCCGAATATGCCCTCGACTAAAGCTAGATGCTTCTTTATTCTCTTTAACGGCTCATCCGGGCTTTGGACATAACCCGCAACACAATCCTCATCTTGAAGCGTCACCAGACATGGGCTACGTCAGCCGACATTGCCCGTGTCATCTTGGTCGCCCCTGACCTGCTGGTCCTCCTCTCTGCTTTGCTTCGCTCATGCTACAGCTAATAAAGCCACCTTTTGACCAACGGGAGATTCCTTCCTTCTCTTGGAAGCCATATGATAGTCCGGCTAGCACGTGGCTAATCTGGTTATGAAGGTACCTGCATAATATACAGACAAACATGGCCGGCATATATTTTATGCTGGCCAGGCTACGGCTAAGGAGATGCTCCACGGTCCGGGTCACTCCGTGGTTCGGCCTGCCTTGAGGTGAGCCGTCCAGCGCTTCCTTTGACCGCACCGTACCCCGGCTAACTCGACCTTTATATCCCGGCCTTATCCTACCCGGGGGTATCCCCCCAACATTCGCTGTGAGCCAAATACTTTGCATGAAAAATGAGAAATTTTTAAAAAATGTCCCCTAGAAGTCTACTCTCAATTGTAGCATAGTGGCAACAGCACTAATCAACTCGTGGTCGTGAGTTCAAACCCAGTATACGACCATATTTTACATTTTATTGATTTCTTTACCTCAGTGTTTTAGTAAACAAATATTTAAATGCACCATGATAAAAATTGTAAATGAAAAACTATAAGAAAAAGGGAAAGAAGAGCAACAAATCAGAGAACCTTCTCTCTGTGTGTCTCCTTCTGGAAACAAATCCACGCATCACTTCATGTCTCTATCTCTGCTTGGCTCACCTCATTCATTCCTTTTTGCCCAATCTAGTAGGAAATCTATACCAGCTTCTATACTCTATCTCTGTTTGTATCCTTCTAGAAACAAATCCATGCACCACTTTATGTCTCTATCTCTGCTTGGCTCACCTCATTCATTCCTTTTTGCCCAATCTTGTAGGAAATCTATACCAGCTTCTATATCTCAATTGCTTAACTATTTCCCTTCACCGTACCCTTACCCAAATATGAAATCCCACCACACACTAGCATGTACAAAAACAAGTTTAGACATAATTAAACATCTACAATCTAGAAACATAACAGGCAAATAATATAGCAAAGTTCAACATAAACTAGGTAAGATAAGGTTCAACACAAACGCTGCTCAGCAGCCAACAGTAACACAGTTCAACAAAACATGTTGCTTAAAGCAGCAGCAGCAGCACACATAACCAGCACATCACTAATTCACTGCCTCCTCGCCGCCTCCTCCCGGTCTCGCTTCCTCTGCTTCTTGCTGCCCATACCTGGAACCTTCGGTGGCTTGGCCTGGGAGCAGGCACACGACCGAGATCGATAGCTCGGTTCAGTTTGTCCCTAAGGAAAAGGCCATAGGCCATGTGATTGGCCCGGAAGCCATGGACATTGACAGTTTCACCGACCTTCACATGGTCAGATCCACAACCTTCGGCATGCTGGAGGATGCTTTGGAAGTCCATCTTGATGATCCTTATGCAGAAGGGGCAGCGGTTCATGGCATGGGTCCAGGGTTCACTCTAGAAGGCATCGAACGTCCCCACCTTCAGCTTCTTCAGAGTGGCCCTAGTATTCCTATGACAGGAGTCATCATCGTTGTCAACATCATTAGTAGCCTCCTGAAACATGCAAAATACACATGTGAAGCAAATATGTAGAAACTGTAACTAAAATTTAATGCCTAACAAAGGAAGCAACACATAACACTCAGACAGCTAGCAACAACAGAAAGTAATCAGAGGATCGAGCAGATAATCCAATTCTGTCGGCCAATAAGATAGCATTTATCCACATATATAAAAACAACTAGAGATGCAAGTTTGGAACCTTTAGGGTACCCTCTATTTCAGTCTAGTTCAAACAAATGAACTAGTTTTCTTAAAAAGTGATGATTTGTGAAAATGTAGTTCATTTTTTGTACTAAAGTCGGTAGAGGGTACCCTAGAGGTTACCCATTTGCATCCTTAAAAACAACCATCCATAGAGCAGAATTGCGATATAATTCTCAATGATATTGTTATGGTTACAGCGAGTACATGTACCAGGAGTCGTTCATGGGCAGACTAAGATGGTTACACAAATAACGTACAACATATCGAGCGTGTCAACACATAGATCCACAAATATTAATCGACTATGTCCATAAACGAACACTGGCTAGCAATAATCAACATATCTATTAATTACGCAACTGTCGTAACAGATATAAAATGAATCTGATGCTAATTGAAAACCCTAGGCACCTGACGCTAATTGAAAACCCTAGGCACCAATTCTAAACATGTATTACTTGGAACTTACCTCCTCCTGCTCATCGACAATGTTCTCTTCGAAGGCCGACGACGGGGGGATGACGATGAGCTCGACCTCCTCGTCGTCCTCTTGCAGCTCATTGCCAAGATTGTAGAGCCATCTAGTGGTAGCAGTAGGAGCAGAGGAGGGACCGATGGGTCGTCCTTCAGCGAGGGCCTCCACTTCATCTTGTGCCTCCGTTGCGGCTATGATAGCCGCCATTGTGGCTTTCCGTGCCTCCATCGCGGCTCGGCTAGCCTCCTCCGTGGCTAAGGCCAGCATCACGGCCTTCGACTTTGCCGTGGTGACAGCGTCCGATGGGTGCTCCATTGCCGGAATGGGAAGGGGAGCGGAAGCAGAGAGGGTTTTTCCTATCCAGCAGATAGAGGGAGGAGTGGGGAAGGGGAGTTGGAACCGGTGGCATGAGGGAGTGAATGATGGGAAGGAACAGAGAGAGGGATGGGCATATGGCGAGCCGTCGATGTTTCGTGCTCCCGCGGTTCACACGTGTACGGTTCTACAGCGTATGCACGCGCAACTGCTCGCAACACAGTTCTCTCAAAAAAACTACTCGCTCTAAAAAAATCGCTCGCATAGTGCACCGCGGACATGCCTACGTTAGTACACAGTTCACACGCGCATGGTGCGCCTCGGACACGCCTATGGTACTGCACGGTTCTCACGCGCACGGTGGCGTATGGTGGCCCATTGATGGCCCGAGATATCTCGAACTCGTTGGGGAATCCCAAGAGGAAGGTATGATGAGCACAACAGCAAGTTACCCTCAGTTATGAAACCAAGGTTATCGAACCAGTAGGAGCAAGGAAACACCTCCAAGGTGCTGTTGCCAACTTGGAATCCTGCACAACACAACCACAAAACTTTGCCCCCAACTTATAGTGAGGTTGTCAATCTCACCGGTTTTGCTGAAAACAAAGGATTAAACGTATTGTGTGGAAGAACGTAAAAGTTTGCAGAAAGTAAACAGAAAGCAGTAAACTATTATAGATTGATGGTAAAAGAAAGGACCGGGGTCCATAATTCAGTAGTGGTGGTTCTCCTTAAGATAGATGACATGTTGGGTGAACAAATTACAACGGGGAAATTGACAAACATCGAGAAAGCATACATGCATATACTAATCATGTTGACTCCTATGAGATTTGATTCGGCATTACAACATTATACATAGACCTTAATCCAACTGCATCTATGACTAATAATCCACCTTCAGGTTATCATCCGAACCCCCTCCAGTATTAAGTTGCAAGCAACAGATAATTGCATTACGCATTGCGTGTAAAGTAAACAATATGATTGTTCTATGAACAAAGGATTGTTGTTTTCTCCCTAGTAGCAATAGCACATCTAGTACCTTAGAGATTTCCACTTCCCAGTTACTAGAGGCATGAACCCACTATCGAGCATAAATACTCCCTCTTGGAGTTGCTAGCATCTACTCGGCCAAGATATCTACTAACAACGGAGAGCATGCAAGATCACAAATAACAAAGACATGATAGAATCAATAATCCATCTGAAATAGCATCTCAATATCCATCGGATCCCCGCAAACACAACATGTAGGATTACAAATAGATGATCTTGATCATGAATGGAGCTCGCAAGATCTAAACATGGTAGCACAAAGGAGACGAACCAACCATCTAGCTACTACATGGACCCGTAGTCCAAGGATGAACTACTCACGCATCACACTGGAGGCTTGCATGGTGATGAAGAAGGCCTCCAGGGTGAATTCTCGCCTCTGGCAGGGTGCCGGGGAGAGCTTCAGATCCCTCCCGATCTAGGGATGGAGATGATAGTGGCTACAGACTCTTTCATGGAATTTTGATCGGGTCCTTAGGGTTTCTGTATTAGAGGCATCTTATAGGCGAAAGGGGAGGCTGAGGGGGTGCCCTAGGCGGCCACACCACCCTCTGGCGTGGGCCAGGCCTGGCCGCGCGGCCAGGTGGTGTGGCGGCCCTCTGGCCCCTCTCCGTCTCGTATTCTGACTCTGTGTCCCCCTTGGTGAAAAACTGACTTTGGCTTTTGTCCCGTCCAATTCCGAGAATATTCATTTTCTGACTTTCATGGAACCAAAAACAGCAGAAAACAGACAGCTGACACTATGGCATCTTGTTAATAGGTTAGTCCAAGAAAGTATATAAAAAGTACTCCAAAGTGTGGCAAAACATAAGAAAGTAGATAAATTCAAGCATGGAACATCAAAAATTATGGATACGTTAGCAACATATCAACATCCCCAAGCTTCACTCCTGCTCGTCCTCGAGTAGCTAAGTGATAAAAAGAAAGAATAATTTTTGAGGTGACATGCACCATCATAAACTTGATCAAAGTATTTGTAAAACATTGATAGCTGGGATCATAGTACTCTAAACATGAACATGAAAGATAGAGTTCTAATAATAAGACATAGCAACTATGTTGTAACATGAAAAGGCACAAACAAAAGATTCATGAATAACAATGCTTTGCAAGACGTTTGTTTGTTTCACATAAAGAAAACACAGCATAGTGGCATTCAGCTTGTCCCTCATAGAGTAGCAAACATAAATGCATAGGACACCTTCAAAGTTCATAAGGGTGACTAGATACAAATAGTTTAAGAACAAGCAATATCAAAGTTATGCATCAATCAACAAGTCTTGGGACAATGCACATAGAACTAAGAATGGCCACTATGCTCTCAAAGTAGGTGGATAAATATAGAAGGTGGAGACTCAACATAAAAGTAAAATAAAGGCCTTCATAGAAGGAAGTAGGGATTCAAGTTTCATAAAGAGCTTCCAAAAATTATGGTACTTGTTAGCTTTCAGCGCTCATTGGCCCTATCATGAGCATCTTTAGGTGATTAAGGTTAAAGTGACACAACTAAGAGGATATGCTTGACAAGTTATAACTTGAAATCTCATGCCCCTTACTTACGAGTACCGAACCTCATGCTACTCAACTTCAGTCACAAGTAAGCTCTTGCCATTGTAAGTACATATGTATCATAGAGAACCGCCAACAGGGTACCCCTTGCACATGATACAGGAGCTATCCCATATTCAAAATGACAAGGCAAGAAGACAATAAGCATCTCAGCGATCTTTTTATTTGCTATTTCCATAGGTTTTTATTGAGGATGCTTTATAGAGTGCTCATTATGGTTATGCTGCAAGTTTCCACCATGATTAGGCATGGATTAGGCTAGCGGCCCAGGCATTTCTTTAACACACATACAAACTCCATGATCTTACAAATTCCCCTTTTATTTCACACCGCCGAGATCCATAAGCAAAAGAACATGATACCAACTAGGTACAATGTACAAGTGCAATGTTGAAATCGTTCCCCATGATACATGGTTCTGCTAACTTTAACTTATAAAGCACAAGCATATACGCAACAAAGATGGACGCAATGGTTCAAGTTTATTAAATGCAAGGAAGTAAAGTGTGCCATCAAGTTCATGAGAGCTTTAATCACTAGTTTTCACATAACAAGTTTAATTCGGAAGGTAGATAAAAACATGAATATACTTGGAATAGCAAATGCTAATAGGTAGGTATGGTGGACTCTTTGGAATAACTTGGTTTTAGGAGTTGGATGCATGAGTGGAACTCATACTTGGTTATGGAGGCTAGCAAAAGACTGGGAGTGACCAACTAAGAGAGCAATAATGACCATAATCATGCAGAGCGACAAAACATCATTAATAAAAGCATAAAGTGATATTACAAGTCGAAAACTAAAGGATCATAATGGCTTATGGAGACATGGGATAGTCATAACATGGTGTGAGCATGCGCCAAGTCAACCCAAATAAAGCATCAAAGGAGAATACCACAATAATATGCTTTAATATGCTAAAACAACGCATGATTCTTCCAAGGCACATTAAGCAATCTCAATCGTTTATAACATGTTATGCTACAGCAAATATAACTAAGAATAAAGCCAAAACAATATCAAGCATGGCATGACAAAGCATAGGCCACAGTCAAAAACAAACTCCTTTTACCACTTAAGCATGAACTTTCCTACTCTTTTCCAATCCAAACCAAACTATTTGAAAACCAATGCATGAAAGAGGGCGTCTAACCAATTTATTCAGCAAACTAAGCAAACCAAGCAAATGAAAACCAAAAACAAAAATGAAAGCAAAGACGCTCCAAGAACAACACAACTGTGCATGAAACAATAAAAATGAAGTGTTTGGAAGAAACCTGGGATTTTTATTGATGAAGAAGGGGATGCCTTGGGCATCCCCAAGCTTTGACGCTTGTACTTCTTGGATATTTCTTGGGGTGACATTGGTGGCATCCCAAGCTTGAGCTTTAGTCCATTCTTCATCTCATTACATCATTCTCTACATACAACTGAAATTTTTCCTTCATAAAAAACTTCACACAATCTTTATTAGCAACATTAGTGCACTCAAGATAGTAAGTCTTTGGGTTCAGTTTCAACACCAATAAAACTTCCATTAACACAAGATACCGAAGCACTTCCCTTGAAAAGCTCAGTTCCCCAAAGAGAACCCAAAAAGGAACCAACAAGTAGCAAATGCAAATTATGGCAGAAATCTATCAAAACAGACCAGCAGGTAAAAACCAATTTTTTCGAAGACCTTTTGTTCCTCAACTCAAAACCTGTTGAACTAACAAAAGTTAGATAACGACTTGGGGCAGAAGCACAAAAATTCTCGCCTCAAAACAACGTACAGAGAGTTTACACGAATTTTTACGGTGAAGCACAAAAATCTGTTTCGGGACAACAACTTTCCCAAGCATTACTTCTCTCTCATTAGAGGTTACACAAAAATCAAATAAAAAGGATAAGGAGCGGTTATTACTGAAGTAATAACTTCCAAGACTCATCTAAAACTTTTGGGTTATCTCCCAATAAGTAATTTTCTTTAACGCCTTTAAGTTAGGTATGATAGTTTGAGAAGATGCGCACATAGAAATATGAATTGAAGTAAAAGAGAGCATCAAGAAGCAAATTCAAAACACATTTAAGTCTAACCCTCTTCCTATGCATAGGAATCTTATATGCAAATAAATTCACCAAGAACAAAGCGACATGCATAGGACGATAAAATGAGAGTAACTTCAAAACTTTCAGCAAATAGAGAGGTGTTTTAGTACCATGAAAACTTTTACAACCATATTTTCCTCTCTCATAATAATTTTCAGTAGCCTCATGAATAAACTCAACAACATAACTATCACATAAAGCATGCTTTTCATGATCTACAAACACTAGAGCTTTATTATAAACATTTTCAAAAGAATGCTCAGGAACATAACATTCATCCTCCTTTAGTAAGCATGGGGGACAATCAAATACTATAGGGAGTAAAGAGTTACTCTCATTAGAAGGTAGGAATGGGTAGATCCATTCTTCATCCTCTTTATCATCACTCTCCTCCTCTTTTTCATCCACTGAGCTTCCAGTTTCAGCAATTTCTTCTTCCATAGGCTCCTGCAAGGCATTAGTCTCTTCCACTGGTGGAGAGCATCTATTAAGATATTCAAGAATATAGCCATTTTCTTCCTTGTAATTATCAAAGCAAAATTGAAGTATGTCATAAACCTCATATTTATAAGGTGCATCATCAGTATTTTCAAGCAAATAAGCTAGTTAGAATGCACCCATCCAAGCAATAAATTCTTCAATTTGTTCCACATCATAAAAGTCATAATTTCCCTTAACATAAGAAGATATAGTAACGTCATCATTATACTCGCATTGAAAAGGGAGGTGTTTACACCTCTTGCGGCAGCAAGATTTATCAAAGCAATAAGTAACACTATAAGTAGAGCACACATTTCTAGCAATGGTATACAATTTATCAATTTGTTCCTATAAGTGTTTTCCTTTTTGTGACAAGCGGTGTTCCTTATAATAATATTTTTGTTCTTCCATGAACCCACCTTGCCAATTAGATTCTGTTTCAAAGAAACCAACAATTGATAGAAAGCATGATAAAGCAAGACAATAATAGACCAACGAAAATAACTAGTATAGTAGGAACTAAGTTTTTTGTATTTTTTATAAAATAAATAAGCAAACAAAGCATAAAATAAACTAAGCAAAACAAAAACAACAAAGTAAAGAGATTGGTTATGAGGGACTCCCCTTGTGAAGATGTCCTTGACTCCCCGGCAATGGCGCCAGAAAAGAGCTTGATGGCCCAAGATATCTCGAGCTCGTTGGGAAGCCCCAAGAGGAATGTATGATGAACACAGCAGCAAGTTTCCCTCAGTTATGAAACCAAGGTTATCGAACCAGTAGGAGCAAGGAAACACCTCCAAGGTGTTGTTGCCAACTTGGAATCCTGCACAACACAAACACGGAACTTTGCCCCAACTTACAGTGAGGTTGTCAATCTCACCGGTTTTGCTGAAAACAAAGGATTAAACATATTGTGTGGAAGAAAGTAAAAGCTTGCAGAAAGTAAACAGAAAGCAGTAAACAGTTGGAGATTGATAGTAAAAGAAAGGACAGGGGTCCATAGTTCACTAGTGGTGGTTCTCCTTAAGATAGATGATATGTTGGGTGAACAAATTACAGTGGGGCAATTGACAAACATCGAGAAAGCATACATGCATATACTAATCATCTTGACTCCTATGAGATTTGATTCGGCATTACAACATTATACATAGACCGTAATCCAACTGCATCTATGACTAAAAATCCACCTTCAGGCTATCATCCGAAACCCCTCCAGTATTAAGTTGCAAGAAACAGATAATTGCATTACGCATTGTGTGTAAAATAAACAATACGATTGTTCTATGAACAAAGGATTGTTGTTTTCTCCCTATTAGCAGCAGCACATCTAGTACCTTAGAGATTTCTGTCACTTCCCCAGATTACAAGAGGAATGAACCCACTATCGAGCATAAATACTCCCTCTTGGAGTTGCTAGCATCTACTCGGCCAAGATATCTACTAACAACGGAGAGCATGCAAGATCACAAATAACAAAGACATGATAGAATCAATAATCAATCTGAAATAGCATCTCAATATCCATCGGATCCCCGCAAACACAACATGTAGGATTACAAATAGATGATCTTGATCATGAACAGAGCTCACAAGATCTAAACATGGTAGCACAAAGGAGCAGAACCAACCATCTAGCTACTACATGGACCCATAGTCCAAGGATGAACTACTCACGCATCACACCGGAGGCTTGCATGGTGATGAAGAAGGCCTCTAGGGTGAATTCTCCCCTCCGGCAGGGTGCCGGGAAGAGCTTCAGATCCCTCCCGATCTAGGGATGGAGATGACGGCGCCTACAGACTCTTTTGTGGAATTTTGATCGGGTCCTTAGGGTTTATGTATCGAAGGCATCTTATAGGCGAAAGGGGAGGCCGAGGGGGTGCCCTAGGCAGCCACACCACCCCCGACGTGGGCCAGGCCTAGCCGCGCGGCCAGGTGGTGTGGCAGCCCTCTAGCCCCTCTCCATCTCGTATTCTGGCTCCGTGTCCCCCTCGGTGAAAAAATGACTTTGGCTTTTGTCCCGTCCAATTCCGAGAATATTCATTTTCTGACTTTCCTGGAACCAAAAACAGCAAAAAACAGGCAGCTGGCACTATGGCATCATGTTAATAGGTTAGTCCAAAATAGTATATAAAAAGTACTCCAAAGTGTGGACAAAACATAAAAAAGTAGATAAAAACCAAGCATGGAACATAAAAAATTATGGATACGTTAGCAACGTATCACCCATGCGGCAAATCTCTCTCTCTCTCGGCATGGGCCCACCAAGAGAGGTCTATAGCCCATGCAATGTTGGCATGGGCCCTGATATGGGGTGGCCCGATCTTCTCAGTAAGCGGATGGCGGTGATAATGGTGGATGATAGATAACTAGCCTATAGCTATGAACTCTCCCGCTCGATCCCTGATGCCAACGCAACAGCTCTCGAACCTTGTAGGATATTCACAACACCACGCTCTTGCTCACGCAGCCGTGACCACAAACGGTAGTACGCAATCTACTAATTCCCAATGGAACAACAGATCACACTCAATTATAGTTGGTATATTCGAACACAGGGTAATTCCAGAGGTTCTATGAAAGAAACAACTCCAAAATATTTTAACATGGTCTAAACCCTAACTAGAGGTCGTCCCATAGCTTATAAGGGCGGCTGGAGCGACCAGAAACCGAAACTAAACGCAAACGACTCAAACTGATACAAACCGACTCGGACCAGATTCGGTCATTGGCCGACCATTGAATCGGACAGTCCGATCAGGCCGGACACTCCGGATGAAGTGTGCCGGACAGTCCGGTCTGGCCGAAAACTTCGAAGTTTCCGGGTGGCATCCGTGTAGTGCCCGAACTGGCATACTAAATGTCCACGCCACTTTGCCTCTCGACCAGGCAGGACAGTCCGGGTGGATCTGGCCGGACACTCCGGTCGTGGCAGATCTTTTTGCCTTCGTCTGGATGATCTTCTCTTGCGCCTTCCTCCCGCTCCTCCCTCGCGCATCCTTGGGCGATCATCATGTTGGGCTTCTCTTGTAGCCCCTCTCCTCCTCGCGCCATGCTTGTTTCTCCAACGAACCTGATCATACATATGCATAGACTTAGGCAGTATAAAATTCTCATCAATCAAAGTACCAGATTCGTTTAGGAGTAAATTCACCTGTTGTTCCAGTAGCTTAGCACGAGCTCTTGTAATAGGTCCAATTCTAATCTCATTGGACTGATCCTTTCTTGCAACAGTTGTAGCATCTTTAGTAGTCATTGGGGTAGGTGTAATTGTAGGGATGTCCTCATCATGTCCCCCCCTTCAAAAGGCGTCGACCTCGATGCTCCAAGGTCTTCTCCAGCATATGGTGACAAATCAGCAACGTTGAAGCTATTGCTAACTCCACCAAACTCCTCAATAGGTATATCAACCGAGTAGGCGTTATCATTAATCTTGGCTAACACCTTGTAAGGACCAGCACCACGTGGCTTTAATTTTGACTTTCGAAATTGTGGGAACCTATCCTTGCGTAGATGCACCCAAACCATATCTCCAGGCTCGAACAACACTTCTTTCCTTGCTTGATTCCTTGCAGCAGCAATGTTCTTGCCTTTCTTCTCAATAGCCTCTCGAGTCTTCTCATGTATTTTCTTCACATAATCAGCATGTTTTGATGCCTCCATATCAACTCTCTCATGTAATGGCAGAGGCAACATATCAAGTGGCGTCAATGGCTTGAAACCATACACCACCTTAAAAGGACAAAGCTGAGTAGTTGAATGCACAGCCCTGTTGTAAGCAAACTCAACATGTGGCAAACACTCTTCCCACTCCCGCAGATTCTTTTTAATCATGGTCCTTAGTAGCTATGACAATGTTCGATTCACCACCTCCGTTTGACCATATGTTTGGGGATGACATGTAGTACTGAACAGCAACTTCGTTCCTAGCTTGCCCCATAAGGTCTTCCAAAAGTAGCTCATGAACTTCACATCACGGTCAAAAACAATCGTCTTTGGTACTCCATGTAATCTCACGATATCCCTAAAAAACAGGTTAGCAACATGCGACGCATCGTCGCTTTTGTGGCAGGCAATAAAATGAGCCATTTTAGAGAACCTATCCACTGCCACAAATATAGAATCATGACCTCTCTGAGTTTTAGGTAGACCTAGCACATAATCCATACTAATGTCTTCCCATGGAATAGTCGGTGTAGAGAGCGGTGTATACAAACCGCGAGGCTTCAGCTTAGATTTCGACTTGTGGCATGTAATACATCGGCTCAAAAATCTGTACACATCACGCCTCATCTTGGGCCAATAAAAGTGATCAGCAAGCATGAGCAACGTCTTCTCACGCCCAAAATGACCCATCAAACCTCCAACATGTGATTCCTG